>OX103956.1:42591270-43791270 GCA_944470425.2 Schistosoma bovis | reverse complement strand
AAGCGGAGAGGTGGTCAGTATATGACATGGTATCGTGGTATGAAAGAAAGCTGCAAAGGACTGGCTTCTGTCGATCCTTCACGACTCCCTGGTTGGGGTCCGAGAGATGGTGCAACACAGTGGCTAGAGACGTTATCAGATATGGCTCAGGATAGAAGCCAGTGGAGATCCTGTTGTAACCTTTTACTTTCTTCATAAAAGTGGTTGTTTCTTCCTTAACTGAAAGATTTGTTCTGATTGTACCTTTCCGTTCCCCCATTATGACTATGATTATTACTACACTCCCTTACACCAACCTCTTCATTATTGTTTTCTTTTACGTTCCTCATTTTTTTTTTTCTTAAATTCTCATTGTTTTGTGTGGCGCATATATACTTGGCGCACTCCTGTGCCAATATATATGTGTTCAAGTAAACAAAGAAATACTCGTGACGTCCTTTGACATGTCCCGTTAACTCGCTCAACTCTAGGGATTGAAAAAATGCTATATTTAGTCCTATATTCAAAGGTGGTCAGAGACAGATCGCATCTAACTACCGACCTGTCAGTCTAACCAACATAGTCGTTAAGATACCCTACTTTACCTTCTCTACGTCGATGAATTACCACGACTGCTTGAGTTGTCGACATTATTGTTTGGTGATGTCAAAATCTGGAGAACAATAAGTGAGGCTGATCAGTTTGATCTCCAAGCTGACTTAGACGAATTAGTTAGATGGGCTCGCGGTTGGGGCTTAGAAGTTAATTGTAGAAAGTGTGCTCATGCACATTGGGCATGGTAATAGATACCAGTATACTGTTGATGGTACATCTCTTCCGTGCGTGCAGGAACATAAGTGCTTACGGGTAATAGTAAGTCACGACTTGAAAACAACTACATAATGCAATGCAGCAGCCGCAAAAGGTTTTCGTGCGTTATGGTCACTTCACCGAGCATTCAAATGCATTAGCGAGATGCTTCGAAATTTATATGCCACCTGTGTAAGACTACACTTAGAGTACTGTATCCAAGCAGCTGGTACATTTCTACTTAGGGATATTAACTCACTTGAGTTTGTTCAACGTCTGGGAGCAAAATTAGTGAAGGGTATTTCCAAACACCTTTAAAATGAGCGCTTAAATCGCCTAAACCTTTCCCCTTCATCGTATCGTGGAACGCAAGGTGACCTTAGTTTGTCATCCAGTATCCTTAATTACGATCTACGCGTTAATATTTCTTATCTTTTTGCTCCCTCCAGCAGTAATAATCTTCGAGGTCACAGCAAGAAGGTTCAATAATCGCGATCTAATAAACTTAAAGTAGGGTTCTGTCTTTCTCATCGGATGGTCAGTGACTGGAACGCCTTACCTGAACAAGTGGTATCAGCCACATCAGTGAACATTTTCAAGGAGAAACTGGACCTTCACTGGAAGGCACTGGGAGGATTAACACAGGTCCGCCAACCCACTATCCTTATTACTGAAAACTTAAAATATGTCTGACATCAAAATCGGTAAATTAAGATATTGGCATTGTTTAAATTATTTCTGAAGTATATGAAACACATTACCAGACCTTAAGATTACTAATATGGTGTTGTTTCCTTTCTTTAGTTCGTTGAGTCACAACATAAATGATTATTTAACCTGATGTAAAGGACGTAATTCCTCATATGAATTATCGAACGAAAGTTATTGAAGTTTTTGATTTAGGCCAATAAGCTATTTTGTAATCTATGTAGAAAAATAAAACCTACTTTCAAACTAAACGGTAGTTTGTTAACAAACTAGTTCACTCATTGGATTCTAGGAATACTGAAACAATGATTAATCTACCAAATCCAAATAGAGGTTGAGTGAATAAGTCGGTAACTGTCTGAATAAATGTGTTGAGTGAGAAAAAGACCAACTACTGATTGATTTCAAAGTCAAGTCAACATGTCATGAAAACGGATAAGAATGTTAGGGTCGTGCAGAAAAAATTATCCTAAAACTAACTTCATCTTCTGGTTGTATAATAGTTGGGGCACCACTTGGAACACTGATAACTACTGGGGCATGTCGCATCGGACAAACAAGTAGTTGATCTGGTTTCCTTGCATTGAATTGAACCTTCATCACAGGACAAGGAAATTGAAATGTTTGCTCACAAGCACTCGATAGTACATTCCAAATAGAGACTGTATTGTCAGTCGAAGCACTAAGAAGCTTTTTGCTGTCTCTACTCCAACTAGATAAATTTGAATACTGAATAGGTTATAATTTACCTTAGGGAACAAACTGGGTGTGCATGTGCTACCAGCACTTTGGAGATACGTCTTGTGACATGGTCCCAAATTTCTATTCTTCCATCATTGCACCCAATAGCTAAGAGACTTCCAACTCTATTGAACTGCAATGTTATTGCATAAGTGGCGCAGCCAGCGTCTTTACTTCCATCATCTTTTTTAATCCGTTCTAGGTAACCATCTGCAGCCTGAAAGATGAAGACCGAACTATTTTATTACCTCTGGATAGTTCTGATGAAACGCTTCTACAAAATAAAGCGTGATGAACCGTAAATTGTGAGCCTTACCTAGAAGCTCTAAATTCATTAAGAACGTAACGTACAAGTCGAAATGTCGCGTGATATATAAGTTTACACAAATGGTGCCAAATGGTTTCAAATGGTTCTGGATGAAATAAAAGAAGCTTTCGCTTAACAGGCTTTCGTATCTAGTATTAATGAATTACCGGTGCCTCCATGGGGGAACCTAGGTATATTAACGACAAAGGAGGGAAAAGTTAAAAGTTGGTAAATTATCAGTTTCAGTTTCAGTTTCAGTTTGGGAAGGACAGGAGGCTCGTTGGCCTATGTTAGTCCTGGCAATGGTGGTCTCTCAGTTGATCCAACTTTCTTTTGAAAGAGTCGACGGATGGAGCCTCAACCACGTGCTGAGGTAGCGAATTCCACTCGTTGATGATTCGATGGGAAAGTCGATAGTCAGCTGACAAGTAATTTGTTCTCGGCTTATGAACTTTTTTGGAGTGTCCTCGTAAATTCTCTGTTTCGGAAGACAAGAAAAATGAGGGCATGTTAGGTGCAAATTTATCACTAAGCAATTTGTAGACTGTAATCAAGTCGCCTCTAGTTCTGCGATATGATAACGGGAAAAGGTTCAGCTTGGCCAGTCGAGATTCATACGGAAGCTTCGCTATTGCGGGAACCAACTTAGTCTACGTTCTCTGAACCTTTTCCAGAAGCTCACTGTCTTTTTTAAAGCAGGGGCTAGCCACTTGTATGCAGTACTCAAGTTTAGGACGAACGAACACTGTATACAAAGTCAAAAACGTCTTAGTGTCGACATGACTAAACGCCCTACGTATTGACCATAACGTTCTAAAACTTTTGGCGGCTATTGCACGGCAGTGTGCAGTAGTCTTTAAGTCTTGACTAACGATAACTCCTAAGTCATTATATGTCTGGACGACAGGTAGCTCACTGTTATTCATCGTGTATGTATCTGTGCCTTGATGACCGATATGCATCACAACACACTTGGAAGTATTTATTGGCAACTGCCCGGTTTGAGACCATTCAGATAACTTCTTCAGGTCATTTTGAAGTTCTAAGCTATCATCCTTACATCGTATCGTTCTCCATATCTTGACATCGTCAGCATATAGCAAGACCGATGATGATGGGAGACAAGGAAGGTCGTTTACATACAAGAGGGATAGCACTGGCCCCAAAACTGTACCCTGGGGCACTCCACTAAGCACAGTTTCCCAGCTAGATAACTTTGAGTTCACCCTTACTCTTTGTTGACGCCCAACTAAGAAGTCTTTTATCCACATAAATAGATTGCCTCCAATCCCGACATTTCTTAACTTATACAACAGCCGGTTGTGCGGAACTTTGTCAAAAGCTTTGCTGAAATCAATGAAGGCGACGTCTACAGGTAGCTTTTGGTCCTTAAGAGCACACCAGCTTTCACGAGCCACTAATAAGTTAGTGAGACAAGAATAACCTATTCTGAAGCCATGCTGCTTCTCCGAGGGGATCCGGTTTTTATCGAGATACTTAAACAGCTCCTTCCGAATAATCTTTTCTAATATTTTAACAACCACACTAGTTAGGCTAACGGGGCGGTAGTTCTCAGGTTTGTGTTTTGTGCCTGTTTTGAAGACAGGACTTACTATGGCGTTTTTCCAATCTTTCGGTAAGCGACCCTGCGTTACGGATAGGTTAAAGCATGTACTTAAAGGGTTCGCAACGAAGTTAGATAATTCCTTCAGTAGCCTAGGATGTAACATATGTCAAGTTTTCTCTTAAAGGCCCTCTGGGAAGTCTCTTGAACGAACTCGGCAGGCAGCGAATTCCAGCATATAACTACTCGTAAATGGTAGAATGTGTGCGTACAGTCCGTACCGCTATATTGTACATCCAGTTTCTGGGTGCTACCCATGTGTTTCGTGCTGGGACTGAGTTTAAGTAGGTATTTGGGCGGATTTCCAGAAGTAATTGGCATGATGTGGGGCATTAAAAAGTCACTTCTAATGCTCTTGTACTCCAACGAGTGGAGTGTAGCAGTAAATAAATCCCCAAAATAAATAGCTCTCTAAGTCTTCGACATTGGATGCTGACCACATTAGCCTTAATGGACTCATCTAGCTGAAGGCGCTCGGTCATGCATCCGCACCAGATCACGAGTGGGGACGCTGTGTTCAACATCCCCTGCACTCGCTAGCCGGATTGGATCAGACGATCCACGATATATTGATAGCCTATAAACCCAAGTGTTGCTGTACGGAAAATAACTGGTGATTTGGTCGCACAGTCTACACCCAAGACTGTTCGTCCGGTCAATAAAGAGCCCAAGACTCAAAAACGCGCACTGACCTCCAAACAACAAGTTAATAAACCTGAACCCATCGTGAAACCTGGTAAATTAACAACAGTTCGTGACGATTCTCTCATTATTATGAACCTTGTTGACAATCCTGACCTTCCTCTCAGTCTGCAGGACAAAAACGACAGGATGCTCTGGGGTGAATTGAACATGAAGCTCGAACGTCCTAGAATAGAGCCTTTGACGGTCATCCGGCTCACTCGAGGAAAGGATTCTAAGCATCTAAATCACCCGAGGCTTCTCCGAGTAACACTTAAGAATGCTACCGACGTAGAGGACGTCTTGCTAGCAAGTCACTTGCTGAAATCCGATGGTAACGTAAGAATATTGCCCGACATACCGTACTCTGAGCTCAATAGCATACGGAACATCCCTAAAGTATCTCGCGAGGAGTTCTTCCGCGGAAGAAACATAATTGTGCAAGGTATACCGGAAAATGCAGACCCTACTCAATCAAATTCTGACATCAGGGAATGGAAATCCATCAAATAGTCCTTGAGGCTCAAACACATACTGACTCAGCATGTGACGAGAATAGCCAAGAAGGACGGTGATCGTAGACCCCGTCTAATGAAGATAACCTTCCCATCTCCCCACATGGCGGCTTCAGTTCTGGAAGCATTTCGTGCCAACAGACGTCGATTGCCACCTGGAATCCACATGCACCCGGATAGGCCATATGAGGCTAGCATCAAGCACAAAGGCAAGTTGGAGCTGACCATTCCACTTTTGGACTGTCTAAATGATAAAAAAACGTGTAAAAGACAGGGCCTACCACCTCGGCAAACCTCATATTGGTGGGTTACCTGTCCATTCACATAAGGCTCATACAGAAAAACAGGACGAAGCTCACGCGTTCCAAATTGAAAGCATAAACTGCTTATATATGAACGCCGCAAGTATACCAAACAAACTGGATGAATTACGCGAACTTACTAACGCTAATAAGGCCCGTCTGATAGGAATATCTGAAACCTGGATATCTTCTCAGTTCTCGGACCAAGAGTTAGCATTACCTGGGATGACTTCGTTCCGCAACGACAGAAAAACAGGAATTGGGGGTGGAGTAGCCATATACATAAGCTTTTGCTTGGAGGTGCACCAAGTTCACAACCTCGAGTTTAACAATCTTGAGGAATCCATATGGTGCTCTGTTAGATTGTCTAGTACTTCGAGGTGTCTAGTTGGAGTCATTTACAGGAAGCCAACTGCCGACATCGAGTACGATAGTCGTATGCTGGAAGGACTATCCCGCTCTACCCGTCTCGGTTTCACACACATCCTGATTCTAGGGAACTTTAATCTCCCTAGAGTCAACTTCGCGGAACACACGTACACTGGGGGCGACAACTCAATTGAAGCTCGGTTCTTGAACCTCATCGATGACTTGGGCTTATATGAAAATGTGAGGTCGGCAACTCGTTGGAGAAACAGTCAGACGCCATCGCGCTTAGACTGTGTATTCTCAAACGAAGAATTCCTAGTTGACAACCTCTCGATCCTAGCTCCTTTGGGAAAAAGCGATCATGGAGTCATAGCCTTCAGTTTTGTCATCAAAACTAAGCTAAGATATCCCTCCAATAATTTGCGTTTGAATTTTAAACGGCTGAATGTGCCAGCTCTACATGACTATCTACAACAGGTGGTTTAAGATGTTCACCCTCAACTCAATGTGGACGGTCATTGGGACTTCTTACTGCACACGCTCCTATGTGCTACAAACCATTCAGTTCCTCAAACCGTTCCCAAAAGCTGCAAGCCACTTACAGTAATCAAGAACCGTACCCTTCGCCTGCTAAGCCGCAAAAGGCACTGTTGGGCGGAATACAAACGAACTGATAACGACGGAGCGTATAGACAATATAAACATATCAGGAACATATGCACGAAGGCTATAAGAGAAGACAGGCTTCAGTACCAGACAAAGCTTATGGACAAATTTGCCTCTAACCCTAGAAGCCTATTCCGTTATGCAGCCTCTCGTCGTCAAGCCAAAACAGGAGTTTCCCAACTGCTAGGTCTTAACGGCTCGACCAACAACGATGGCGACGCCGCTAACCTTCTGGCGGCGCATTACTCTCAAACATTTCAACCGGCTGACATCAACTTTACTGACGACAGTTTCATCTGCAATTCCACAGGACTTTCTGAAGTGGACCTAAGCGCTGACTTGGTGTTCCGGAAATTGCAGCACTTAAGACTAGATACTTCTCCTGGCCCGGATATGGTTCATCCTGCCATACTGAGGGAGGCAGCCTCAATCCTGGCAACGCCGCTTAGCGTGATGTTTTCACACTCGCTAAGCCGAGGCAAATTACCGGAAAACTGGAAGTTGGCTCACATCACACCATTTTTCAAAGGAGGTCGACGCAATGAACCTTCAAGTTATCGGCCGGTGGCTCTTCTGTCATTACCTTCAAAACTCATGGAGTCCCTGATATGCGATGGTTTAAACGACTATCTACTGTCCTTAAATTTCTTCTCACCCAAACAGCATGGTTTCAGGAAGGGTTACTCTTGTATAACCAACCTGCTGACTGCGGTGGACAGATGGACAAGCATCCTCGATTGCAAGGGAAAAGTTGATGTCATTTACCTTGATTTCTCAAAAGCTTTTGATAAGGTTAACCACTTGTGTCTTATCAATAAGTTCAAACAACTAGGTATCAAACCACCTCTAATCGATTGGCTTACTTCATACCTAAAAAAATCGACACTTTAAGGTTAGGGTTAATGTCACTTTATCTCAGGCTATGGAATGTCCGAGTGAGGTCCCCCAGGGCTCAGCACTAGGGCCTCTTCTCTTCTTGATCTACATAAATGATCTTCCTCAACAGGTAACGTCAGACTTATTACTTTTTGCCGACGACGTGAAACTTTGGAGAGAGATACGCAACCAAGACGATATACAGGCACTTCAGGAGGATCTGACTCGACTTCAAAGTTGGGCAGACGATAACGGACTTACCTTCAACACTTCAAAGTGTAAAGTAGTCCACCTGCGACATGTCGCAAACTACAGCTACAACTTAGGAAACTCCTCTCTAGTAGTATCCCAAGTCGAAAAAGATTTAGGAGTCCTGATGCCCCATTATTTGAAGTCTTACGCTAACTGTGACAAAAATGCCTTCCGAGCAAACCTTGCACTGGTAACGTTGAAGCGCATTTTTGGACAGTTTGACGGACGAACTTTCCATACAATCTTCAATAGTTTCATCCGTCCCCATTTAGAGTACGGAAACATAGTACTCCCTCCCTCACTCCAAAAGGACAAGGTCACTTTGGAGCGTATCCAACGGCGAGCCACGAAATCAGTTCGAGGACTCAAATCTAAACCTTACGAAGAACGCCTCCATTCACTAGACCTTTACCCATTAGAGTATAGGCGTCTTAGAGGTGATTTATCAATGGCTTATAGTATTCTTAACACTTCTGGACATCCTCTTAAACACCTAACTAAGCTTAGTTCGAATAATAACCTAAGGGGTAACACCCAGAAACTGGAAACACAACATAGCAAGACGGAATCTAGACACAACTTCTACTCCTTAAGAGTTGTCAAAAGCTGGAATTCGCTGCCGACCGAGCTAGTCCAAGCGACTTCTCAGGAGTCCTTCAAGAGGCAACTTGACCTATTCTTAAGGACTAAGGACAGCATCACACTATGATTTACCAATTTCTTTTCCTCTTTTATTTTTCGATAGAAAAATGAGAAGACGAAGTTGATCTGAAAAATGTGATGTATTTGCGCTATACGTTTCGAACAATCTGGTCACACATATACTTGTCAAGGCATTTTTATATGAAAATTAATAAAGGTCAATAAAGGTCAAACAAACAAATAAAAGTACAATTAAAATAACTAAGGGGAGAGAAAGAATAAGAAATTGTCGCGTTATCCTAGGCCATAGAATGACTTAAGGATTACCAAGGTAAATTCAAGGTTACGACAAATTGTTTTTGTACACATAAGGGGGGGGTTAAATTTACGAATAGCTAAGGCTTCAATAAACTTAAGATTTCGACCTTGACAATTTCTATACAACATTCTAAATGCTGTATTAATGTTAATTTTGTGCCCCGTCTCAATTATGTGTTTTGCTATTGCAATCAAGGGGCAATGAACCTGTACCCAGATGGCTTCAAAATCAGTGTGTGTCAAATGATCCGATCAATGTAGGAGGTAGAAAACCAAGTTCATCAATAGTAAAACACATAATTGAAACGGGGCACAAAATTAACATTAATACAGCATTTAGAATGTTGTATAGAAATTGTCAAGGTCGAAATCTTAAGTTTATTGAAGCCTTAGCTATTCGTAAATTTAACCCCCCCCTTATGTGTACAAAAACAATTTGTCGTAACCTTGAATTTACCTTGGTAATCCTTAAGTCATTCTATGGCCTAGGATAACGCGACAATTTCTTATTCTTTCTCTCCCCTTAGTTATTTTAATTGTACTTTTATTTGTTTGTTTGACCTTTATTGACCTTTATTAATTTTCATATAAAAATGCCTTGACAAGTATATGTGTGACCAGATTGTTCGAAATGTATAGCGCAAATACATCACATTTTTCAGATCAACTTCGTCTTCTCATTGTTCTATCGAAATTTATAAAAGGGACTAATTGCTTTAAATTCTTTTATTTTTAACGTACCTAGGTTCCTGCCTGGAGGATTTGGTGATCCCCAGCTACTAGACACGGAAGCCTGTTAAGTGAAAGCTTCTTCTATTCCGTCCACAACCATTTGAACCATTTGAACCTCCTCGCTTCTGTATTTTCATTTCACTTGGTGGGTACGATTCATATTAGGTGTTAATGGTTAAAGCGTTGTCAAACTCCAAATATTTGTGGCATCTTCAAGAGTTTCAGTGATTGGAGGCCCTTTCATAAGACTTGAATCTGAGTCCTCGAACTGATTTCGTGGCTCGTCTTTGGATACGTCTCAGTGTGTGCTTATGCTTTTGGAGTGGGGGAGGAAATACTATGTTTCCATACTTTATATGGAGTCAAATAAGACCGTTGAAGATTAGGTGTAAAGTTCTTCCGTTGGACTGGCCGAAAATGCGCTTCAGCGTTGTCAGTTCTAGGTTTGCTCGGAGGGCATTTTCGTTACAGTCAGCGTAAGAGTTCAGATTATGTGGTACCAAAACTCACAGATATTCTTCATATTGGGATACCCGTAGAAAGGAGTTACCTAAATTGTATTCGCAGTTTGCAACGTGTCTCAGGTGATCTACTTTTTACTTTGAAGTTTGAAAATTAAGTCCACTGTTGTCCGCCTAAATTTTAAGTCGATTCAGTTTCCCCTGAAGTGACAGCTAATCATCTTAGTTTCATAGTTATCTTCAAAGTTTCACATAGCAAAAAGTAACAAATCAGACGGCAATCGCAGAGGAAAGTCATTTTTGTCATGGTGGGAAAAGAAGAGGTCCTAGTACTGAACCTTGTGGGACCCCACCAAGATATTCCGATACATCAAATCAGAGCTCGAGTTCACGTCTGAGAGCCCTATTGAATTGAAGGTGAAGCATTCATCAACAAAGTTAGTATGGGGCGGTTGAGATTTTCAAAAGTACTGTCCTGTCAGAAGTTCGACGGCGCCACTGTCGTTGTTTGTTGGGCCATCACGACCTAGTAATTGGGAAACTCTGGTTTATGCTTGTCGATGGTGCATGATGGAATGAGCTTTTTGGAGTGGAGACAAATTTGTCGATTAGCCTTATCTCATACTAAATTCTGTCTTCTCTTATCGCTTTTGTGAATTAGTTCGTTGATTGTCTGAGCTGCCTGTATGTACCGTTATCACCGATTCATTTTTATTCCGCTTGGTAGTGCCTTTTGCGGCGTAGCAAATGAAGAGCGCGATTCTTGATAAATGTAGTTTACTTGTAGGTTTCGGGGACCTTTTGCGGAACAGACTTGTTTGTTGCACAAAATGTCGTATTGAGTAATAAATGCTAATGTGTGTCCACAGTGAGTTATGGGTGTTCCTCCTAATCCATCTTCTGTGGCTGGGTTGGCATTTTTCGATTACGTGAATATTGCAGACAAAAGCGTTGTTAAACCCCAAGTATCTGTTCCTCTCGGGTGGTGAGCCGAACGTCATCTCTCATACTAAACTAAAAACTGTGGATTTGTTCCTTGTTGTAAAAGTATGTGCCATTTTTTATTTTCACATATCAAGGTATTTTTGCATTCTCGGATTTTTTCGCGTATATACATATTTTATCCTTATAATCCTGGTACAGAAACCCAAACTGTTAGAGAATAAGACTCTTAAGTCATCCACTTTTCAGCTTATTCCATTCTGACTTGACGATGTCGAATCCTCGTTTTATAACGCATAAGCTGACTTCTACGAGCATAGAGTGACAGATCCATGTGCGCGATACCCTACATTTGTGAAAGCAGTGTCTGGCGGTTTTGATAGGTACATCTGGTGAGCCTGTAACTTTTTTCTAAACTGCAATTTTAAGTTCACTCACAAACACTACGGCGTTCCTTTTCCTCTTGGTGGTAATTGTCCTTTTGTATATTTATAATGCATTTACTTGAATAAGAAAAGGAGAATTCAGCGAAGAAAATTTTCTTTTCGACGAAATCATTTAGTTAAGCTGTATATCCGTATATATAGTTATATGGAAAATATATGTTTATAGGAGGATAGAAAAGATTGCATCACAAAAATGGATTTGAGAAAAAATAACAAACGCGGTTACGTACTAATCAAGGGGTAAGGAAGAAAATAATTTATGGGTCAGATAATAGTCCAGTTGACAGATATGACGAAAAGTGACAAACACAAATTTCATGAGTCTGTGGATTGCCAATGCCTCAGCACTGCATAAAATATTAGTTCGAACTCCTTTTGATCCAGTTCCTTTTACTCTGTAGATTACTTTAAAAGAAGAGTCCTTTGGAGCGATGTGCCCACAGTTAATTAAGTGCTCCTGTATCGAACTAGTAATTGTTTTACGTTCTCCTTTTAAAAACCAGGCCACATAGTGTTCCGAGATGCCTTTGGACAGTGATTGCTTTGTGTGGCCTATGTAACGTGCTCCACAAGAGCAAGTAAATTTATATATACACATTGATGCGGCCCAAAGCATTCATCTGAGTCTGGAGGCATTAGCCAGGGTAGAGCTTCAACGTAGTAACACGCTCTAAACCTGATAAATGTGCCGCCATTCGGTAGAATAAACGTATTTAGTTTGCACAGGGTGTAGTGCAGTTTTAGAGTCGTAACACATGTTTACAGGGACTAAAATATACTAAAATATACCGAATTGGCATTTTAGGTATCAGATCCTATAGGTAGTACTTTTGCAACAGAAGCCTATGAACAGTTAAAATAGGCTATTATTTAACGTACATCAGTATCGGATGGAAAAATTTACGACAATGGTTACATAAATGAGAGCTATGTAATAAGTCACCATTTCTGTTATTATGCCAGGTGAAGCATTTAGTTGGACCTCCTAACGTTGGTGATGGCTTTCTGAAAGAAATTTGGTTACAACACTTACCAACGGTGGTCAAGCAAATCCTCTGTGTTTCTAGCAAAGTTGTAGGTGTTGCGAATCTAGCCAGCATGGCTGACAGGATTTTAGAAGTAGCATCTGGTACAACATCTTACGTACAAATGATATCAGACACCCTGAGTAGCACGCAAACCCGACCATAGGGACCTTAACAGCTGAATTAAGCACACGCACACATCATAAACGCACTGTTACCAGCTTTGAAAACAAGCTAGACGCGTTACAATTATCAATTCTCAACCTCACATCTCTAAGGTCTCGTTCCAGTTCTCGGAGTTATAACCAGCACACCACAGGAACAAACGAATATGATGACCACACCTGTTGGTACCATAGAAAGTAAGGCGAAAAAACTAGGGAGTGTGTTACATCCTGCGAATTTTTTGAGTCTTTTGCCTTGCCAAAGCGTATCAATCAGAGAGTAATAGCGGTGACATTCATACTTAACAAACTTACTAATAGAGAAAGTGGATTGAACAGCAGCTCAAGATAAAGGTTTATCTCTTCACGTGGTATCCAAAGACTTTGGCAAAGCATCTGATAAGGTTAATCACTTGGGGTTTATGCAGAAATTCTCGAGCTTTGGAATAACGGGTGCTGTACGAGAGTGGATAAGAAACTCTTTCTGTGGTCGAGGACATAGGGTGAGGGCAAATGAGACTATATGAATGGAAGCCGATCAAAAGTGATATACTCTGAGGCACCATTTTACGTCCCCTATGTTTCTTCTCTATGATAATTAATCATCACGACTGCTTAAGTTGTCGATTTTTTCCTTTGCCGATGATGTTAAAATTGTGGAGAACAATAAGTAGTGAGGTTGATCATCATGATCTTGATGATGTCACAGGTATTCAGTGTTTGACAACGCTTCTACCAGTAACACCTTTTAATAAATTTCGTTTCCACCCAGAGGAATCAAAAGACAGAGTCGAGGAGATCGGAAGAGTATATTTGGCGATGACCAATATATCGGAATTCTCTGATCTAATCTGGCTAGCGATTGCGGTTGATGTAGAGCACGGCGTTACCACACGTGATCTGGTGCGGATGCATGACCGAGCGCCTTCAGCTAGATGAGTCCATTAAGGCTAATGTCGTCAGCATCCAATGTCGAAAACTTACAGAGCTATTTATTTTGGGGATTTATTTACCGCTACAATCTCCAACCTGACCTCGAAGTTGGGGACTTGGAAGTTATTAGGGAGTGTTCTAATACATGTCGGACACGGCAATAGTTAACGCTATACTGTCAATGTTACATCGTTTCCATGCGTGCAGGAACACAACGACTCAAGGGTAACAGTGAATCGGGTCTTCAAAACAACTGTTCATTGCAACTCATCAGCGGTCAGAGGTTTACGAGCATTACGGTCACTTAACCGAGCATTCAAATGCACTATTGTGATGTTTCGAGTTTTATATACAATCTTTGTGGGACTACACTAAGAGTACTGTATCCAAGCAGCTGGTCGATGTCTAATTAGGGATACTAACTCAGCATGAGGGAACAGAATTAGTGGAGTGTCTTCCGAAACCTCCTTACAATGAGCGCTTGATAAGCCTGAACCTTTTCCCCTTATCATACAGCAGAACGCGAGGTGACGTTATGTTGACAGTCCGCATCTTTGATAGCGATTTGGATGCTGATGTGCTCTCTCTAGAACTAACTATTATCAAGTAAACAGAGTGCGGAATCTGTTTTATGGATCACGTGGTCAGTGGCTGGAAATCCTTACCCGAACAAGTGGTATCAGCCCCATCAGTAAACACTTTCAAGGAGGAGCTGGATCTTTACTGAAAAACAAGCTTCAGGGGTTAACACAGATTACCCGATTCAGTGTCCTTGTTATTGAAGACTGAAGATTAAAGCAGTTGACAAAACCCAATACAACATATGTTTAAACTAGTAGGTACCCCTTCATGTAAGTATACTAAGGGAACTAAAATGATAACGTGACTTTCGAAGTCCTTAAACAAACATGTAAAATTCTAACTGTTGCTGTGGTATTTGTTTGCATAATTTTATTCTAGTTGGCGCTGCCGTTTCAGGTGGCGGTATATTCGTTGAACATTGCCATAATGAGTTTTCTTAGGTCGTTATGTAATGTGTCAAAGTTTCTGAGGCCTGCTTCAAATTTATCACAGTTTTGTTCATCTACACTTATTAGCCAAAGTATGCTGCATATTTCTTAATTTTTGTTTCCTTTAAAGAGCGTGGATATGCCGTAGAGGCCAAACCAGCAGCAACCACTGCAGCGTCAACTGGACGTGTTGTTGCAGTTATTGGGGCAGTTGTGGATGTACAGTTCGATGAAAATCTGCCACCTATTCTGAATGCCTTGGAAGTCAAAGGCCGTACTCCTCGACTTATACTTGAGATCGCACAACATCTTGGTGAGAACACTGTGCGCACAATTGCTATGGATGGTACCGAAGGTCTAGTTCGCGGTCAACAGTGTGTTGATACTGGCGGTCCTATCCGTATTCCTGTTGGTCCTGAGACCCTTGGTCGTATCATGAACGTTATTGGGGAACCAATCGATGAGAGAGGGCCCATCAAAACGAAAATGATGTCGGGTATTCACCAGGATGCTCCGGACTTCATTGAAATGAGTACTGAGCAAGAAATTCTGGAGACAGGCATCAAAGTTGTAGACCTGTTAGCTCCTTACGTGAAGGGAGGAAAAATCGGTTTGTTCGATAAGTAGCCCTTCAAACTTAATATAGGTCTTTTCGGTGGTGCTGGGGTTGGTAAAACTGTACTAATTATGGAGCTTATCAATAATATTGCCAGAGCTCACGGAGGTTACTCTGTGTTTGCTGGTGTTGGTGAGCGTACTCGAGAAGGCAATGATTTGTATCACGAAATGATAACAACTGGTGTGATTGACCTTAAAGGAAACAATTCTAAGGTTAGTTCTTTTTTAAATAATATTATCATATCCTTAGGTGTCTCTGGTGTACGGGCAAATGAATGAACCACCAGGAGCGCGTGCTCGTGTCGCTCTAACGGGTCTAACAGTTGCAGAATACTTCCGTGACCAAGAGGGACAAGATGTGTTGCTTTTTGTCGATAATATTTTCAGATTTACTCAAGCAGGATCTGAGGTGTCTGCGCTGTTAGGTCGTATTCCTAGTGCTGTAGGTTATCAGCCTACACTCGCCACTGACATGGGTAGTATGCAAGAACGTATCACTTCAACGAGAAAAGGATCTATCACGTCTGTGCAGGCTATCTATGTCCCTGCCGATGACCTGACTGATCCTGCCCCTGCTACCACATTCGCTCACTTAGATGCTACCACTGTCCTAAGTCGTGCAATTGCTGAATTAGGTATTTACCCTGCCGTCGATCCTCTTGATTCTAACAGCCGTATTCTGGATCCTAACATTGTTGGTGAGGAACATTACTCTGTTGCTCGTGGTGTACAAAAGATCCTTCAGGTTTGTGTTATGTGTCATATCTATATGTTGTTTAGGAAAATCGCTCTCTGCAAGATATCATCGCTATTTTAGGTATGGATGAACTGTCAGAAGAAGATAGGTTGACAGTTTCCCGTGCCAGAAAAATTCAAAGGTTTTTGAGTCAACCCTTCCAAGTAGCAGAAGTGTTTATCGGTCGCGAAGGCAAATTAGTGTCTCTAAAAGATTCTATTAAAGGTTTCAAGATGATTATCAACGGTATGGTCGTTTTGGTATTATCTAATCTATTTTTCTAGGTGAATTAGATCATATACCTGAGGCTGCATTTTTCATGGTTGGAGGAATTGAAGATGTGTTGGAGAGAGCAGAACAATTGGCAAAAGAAAGCGCATAGATGCCGTTTATCAAACAATATACTGAGTAGTTAGCTGTAAATCCAATGAGCAAATGTTCATTTAAAAAATGACTTGAACTTGATAATAGGATTTTGTTACTTATTTTCAAGACGATTTTTAATACTTTAGTCAGAAATACAGGGTAGATATCATATGATATTATCTTACTGCCACATAACATTAATCTCAGTCTAATAAAAGTCAGAAATTTGTACTGGTGCTTACAAAGGTTATAACAGCTTCATGATCAAATTACTCGAGATAAGATGAAGTTGTGCTGATGCGGTATGGCAACCTGGACCGATGCACATATGTGCCTGGTCCTACGTTCACGGATTCAATTACTAAGAATGGTCAGCGACAGTGATTAGTTGTCAGAAAAGCATCAAATAAAGACAGCTAGATATGTTTAGCGTCAGTATACTCTTTTATATGGCGTCTTCTATTTTCTCGTTCGTCTTACATTGTATATCCTGTTAGCGATTAAAGTTTAAGTTAAAATGTGCTTTAGAGCGGAACGTTTGTGCTTTACTGACAAACTCGTGCTACGTATCGTCAGAAGTTTTGACGCAAAGTCTGCCTGGTGGTTTGTTGCCTTTCTGTTGTGTGGTGCTGAGACAGTCCCCCATCCTATGCAGAAGGCTGTATCAGTCAGTCAGTAACAACGTAAAACTTCGTATGTACGTACATCAGTTCGAGTTGCCATACCACATTAGCACAGAAATGCAGTGGTCGATTCAAATCCCGTAGTGGTAGAGGTAATAAGAGTATAAGCAGTAATCTGGAAGATTAATGTTTGGAGATGTTACTTAAAAAGTATAATACAGTGAAATAAATTCGAGAGGAGAAAAAAAGAGACAAGGAGGAATAAGGAGATCAAGATTTAAGAGAACACAAAGAGTGTATGCACCTGCGCCATTGCAAACGATTTTGAGCCATGTCATTCAGGGTCTCTAACCATCGGTTGCTATCGTCTCGCGGTCCCCAACCAGGTAGTTTACACCTACCGACATGACTCAGTCCACTTGTCAGTGACTTCATGGACTTGTGCCATATTTTGGTCTGGTCGCCCCTAGCCTTCTGTATAGGTGCAGACAACTTGGTTTGATTAAAATAAAATGACATTGCTGTAGTAAAATGTCCACTTAACCTAATTTTCTCTTCGCGAAATGTAAGCTTTTACTTGGGTGTAAAAACTATAACCAGATTTCACAAGTCAGGGCTTCATATTGTTGTAAGCAGTAAAATCCTAGTAAATTCTGTTTATGTCGTGTCTTTTTAGGTTTGCCATCCATACTTTAGATATCCCATTGGTTTTTAAAAGTTCCATCAAGTGGCTAGAAAGTCATATATCTCTTACAGTCGAGTAGTCACTAGTTACATAGCTTGAAGATCAACTTGGGTATCCTATAGAAACCAATTCACGTAATACCATTGGTTGTGGTCTGTAATATCTCGTGTATGTTTAGGGTTTGTTGATGGTGAATAATAGTCAAGTACACATCTACATATTTTGATAAGCATATTATTGCACGGAAGCCTTGAACATTCAATGGCGTTTGTGAATAGCTGATTAGATCAGTGGTGTTTCCTATGAATGTCTTAACATTAATAAGTGGCGTAAGATCAGGATTCATGATTTGGTATCCAGAGGCTACTTTTCTAAACTATTGAGTTGTAGTTCTACTCCACATCTGTTAGTATTTCAAAGGTCAAGGGAGTTGGTAGCCTCAGTTCGTCGTTGTCTTCAATAGGTTACCTTGACCAGAGTTTAGAATGATATTGTGCTTTAGGTAGTTGCCGAACAACTTATTTAGTAAATGTTAAGATGTATGGTAAAGTAACTTTGTATCTAAGACATGTAAATCAGTTACTAAATTTTCGCATCTCGATTGCTCTTTTCTGGGTTGACGAAAAGAAAGCGTGATACAGTAATTCAAACGCCGTTCATATTTAGGGCATGAGTGTTTTTTAACATTAGGGAGCATAACTACATACCGTTTTTCAACTTATTGGTTCATGGAACTCTTACTGGATACAGACTTATGTGCTCATCATTAAGCCATATTTTTTTGTGACGGCTATTACTGATATTTGGATGTCCCGACCGAAGCAGGTGGATTCGGGTTAGGACCTGTGGTCTGACGACTGTAAGTTGAGTGTTCTACCCACTAAGACATTGACTATTTCGATATCTGATTCTAACTTCCACATGAATATTGTTTTATTTAAAGAAGCATAATATGGGCGCTATTAAAGTCTTGGTTCATAATCATACATAATTTTCATTCAATAAGGTGAAACCGAACTATGAAAGTTTTGCGGTCGTAGCATTTCATCTGTGAAGGGACGAACGTGTGTGTCAAGTGTGCTTGTTATCCGAATTAAAAGCTAAAGACAGATATGAGTAGTCACAAAAAACAAGCTGTTTGATATTTAACGACACGATAGCCGAAGTAACCAGTGTTTCAAACTATTGACTAATTAACTCCAAGGACATTTGTCCTGCATCTGCCTTCATGCTAATAAGCTTCCAAACGGTCTTTTTTGTAATTACATGGTAACTGTGAGATTATCATTCTTTCCTCAACCACATCTCACCAGTGTTCAATCGGTAACTAAGTCTCAACGCCACCTAATCCTTCCACTTTCTCACAGTATTTAACTTACATGTAGATTTGGAACTATCTGTTTTGATTCATCACTTACCAAAGTACAATTATATTTCTGTCTTAAATTAGTATATTCATTTGACTAAATAAATATCGTTTAGTGTCCATCATTATTTAGTTACATAGTCAGTTAGTGTGGAGATATATTTATTGTTTCAGTTATTCTCAACTACGTTATCAGGTGTTTACAAACAATCTTGCTTCGATGGTCAGTTGAGTCGAGTTATGTTAATAACTTGCGACTGCATTTGATTGAAACGATAATTACACCATTAAAAAGTTATCAGAGTTAAAAAGTTTG
The DNA here is from genome assembly GCA_944470425.2 of Schistosoma bovis. Taxonomy (NCBI): domain Eukaryota; kingdom Metazoa; phylum Platyhelminthes; class Trematoda; order Strigeidida; family Schistosomatidae; genus Schistosoma; species Schistosoma bovis. Next base: position 43,772,057 of record OX103956.1, on the reverse strand, counting down.
GAATGTTGGATTTTTACTCATTGAGTGGGTGAAACCGTGCTCACCATAACTGGAGATTCTGAGTTGTGAATAGAGTGATCTCCCAATTGACGTCGTTTCATAATTGGGGTTATCTTCAAACCGATGCAATTATCTGATTATTTCTATAGCTAGTAGGGACGACCAAATGCATGTTAGCACAAAATTACAGAATCTCTTGGTAAAATGTGAGAATTATACATTGAATACTTCATTTGCCGAATTCCATCATTTGTCCTTCACATTCTGTTTGATTCTTCCAAGTAACAATTTCTTTCTATTTCCATTTCTATTTTCTCTTCAACTTGATCTTAGCTTTCTGCTGCCAGGGTTTTCACTTCCGATTGGTGTTACATACTACTTATATCTGTCGACATACATAGCACTGACTGTATACTGCATATTTGATATGGTCCTCTCAACCTTGTAAATTTTATTTTCCATTTCTGCAAGATGGTTAGGTTATTATGATACAGGTATTATAAACGACATATAGCAGTGTTGTTTTATCTTAACAAATACCGTCTTTATCCACTCTACATAGTTTTACACTGAAATATAACTTATTTCAAACCTTCGATTTTTATTTTTGAGCGTATACGAAAATTAACCCTGCTATGGATTAATTAATGCTACTACCTTCAGAATTTCAAGCGTACTATTTTGGAGAAGTCAACCGAGATGTATACGAGATTTTGATCATTATAACAACTGCGTATGGTTTGACACTATTCGTTTTTTATGCTAGAATCTAAGCTCAGTGCATTTCCATTGCAGTTCAAGTCGACTAATACTATCTGTAGACGAACACATCTACGATAGGTCAGTAGAAAGAAACTTGAAAATTTAGGAATAATATCTATTATCATTTGGTTTGATGGTGAAGTAATCTCGATCAGACTCCGAATTTGAAGTACACCAGTAGGCTGCCGTTTCCAGCAGATCTGTATATCTCGCCAACTAAGCTTGTATAGCGTTGCTACGATTTCGGCTCGAAGTAGTATGATCGTGTGTTTTTGTTGAAACTATATTCTGTTGACTAGATAACCAGGTTTTTACGATTTCAGACAAACTCTTATGCACGATGAATACCACATAAGATCAGTGGGGAATGAAATTTGGAGGACTAAACCTCCGATTTCACGATAGGCTGAAACTGCACAAAACAAGGTCGAGCTACGGTAGGTTGCTTCGCTTCCTAGATACAGGACATACCACTTGTCAAAAGAAACCTGAAGAGCATTGGAACGATTGATTTATCTGATCACTGTTAAGTTTCCCGTACAATTCTTGCGGAAGAATAAAGATACTCTGACTTACAACGGCCAACTGATGCTATCTTTCGACGTTACAGTTCTCAAGTCGCAAACACCTCCTGTGTGCAAAATATATAACTTTAATTATTATTTCAATTTTACTATAAACTATAAATACCTAACAGTCTTGTACCATAAATGACACTCTTTGCAATAACACTCATTTCAATTGTCTTCTGTCTTCTCATTTGCGACTTGAGAGTTTTTAGCATTGAATGCTCAAGTTATACGCGGAATAATGAGAATCTAAGCTCTAGATATAACAAATGGCAATGGCGATGGGATTCGAACCCATGTGGGGAAACCCTAATAATCATTATAAGATATATGATTTTACTTTTTTTTTAACCTGTCATATCAACTAGGGACTTTGCAAACTGAACAAATTCAATACCTGATCCGAAAGTACACTATTATAATGTTTAAAACAATATTGAATTTGTTATAACTTGTCGGTTTATGCCCCTATCAAAGTTTAACGTAATGATATCGCCAATTAGAGAACAGTGAGTTATCGACCGGATCAGTGACACGTAAACTCGTACGAGCAGTCTAAAGTCGCTATCGGTCTTTCTTCCTGTCTAGCCCTGCCCGTTGAATCCAAACACCAATCTCAGCCTCTGCGATACGAATCATGTATTTTAAACATACTGAGTTTATATACAAGCCTGACAGACCACATTGTACCATAAAATGTGAAACAACATTGTACAGGATTTAGCCAAAAGTTGCTGTGAATATGGGAGATAGTAAGTGATAGACAGGGCATAACTCAACAACGGTAAATCGTATAATAATAGTCTATGAGTAAAAATAAAGCTTATAATAAGCAGAACATGAATAAGCAAAGATGGTTAATGGCTAGTAGTGTAATCCAGTTTGACGCGCCCTTCGTCCTATTTTGGACTCGTCAACTGGATGTACCTGCATCTCAGAGTTTATGTTCACTCTGGGATTCATACCCAGTACCGTTCACTTCAAACGCCATCTCGTTATCCACTTAGTTACTGAGTCCTGTTAGCCATTTGCTTGTGCAATTGGGTGAAGTTGGTATTGTTATAATGCTTGTAAATTAAGGCAATATCGATACAATACGCATAGTATGCACATATACCAATAAGAGACTGATCAATTGCAGTCTTAAACATCAATAGGAATATTCGAGTAAAATAATACCAAGTGAATGTATATCAATAGTTTATTTACTTAATAATTATAAAATAAAAGACTATATGTATAGTATTAGTCCAGGAACAGTTATCACTGATTATTCTCGTCAGGATAATAACAGAATTACGATTGAATAAGTCTTAATAAATCTTATTCTATATTATATTTCAATGACTTAGGTAAGGATGGCAAATCGATTGATGAAGTGGTGAAACTTCACCAGTTGAGATGGGTGGGACACGTGTTACGTATGCCCAACGACCGACTGCCTCAATGTGCAATGCTCAGTGGTATAGGAGTAGGTTGGAAGAAAGCTAGGGGAGGCCAGACCAAAACATGGCACAAATCCATGAATTCACTGACAAGTGGACTGAGTGATGTTGGTAGGTGTAGACTACCTGGTTGGGGACCGGGACCGCGAGACGATAGCAACCGATAGTTAGAGATCTTGAATGACATGGCTCAAAATCGTTTGCAATGGCGCAGGTGCATACACTCTTTGTGTTCTCTTAAATCTTGATCTCCTTATTCCTCCTTGTCTCTTTTTTTCTCCTCTCGAATTTATTTCACTGTATTATACTTTTTAAGTAACATCTCCAAACATTAATCTTCCAGATTACTGCTTATACTCTTATTACCTCTACCACTACGGGATTTGAATCGACCACTGCATTTCTGTGCTAATGTGGTATGGCAACTCGAACTGATGTACGTACATACGAAGTTTTACGTTGTTACTGACTGACTGAATTAGCAACTAGTAAGATAATTAAACTATTTTATTATACTACTTGAATGATATTTAGTATGCTTCAACTAATTTAATGCCAAACAACAAACTTCAGATAACGAAATTGAACAATGAATAGTTGAATTATGAAAAAAAGAAATAATAATAAATCTTCAGTATTGACAAGAGTGATCATATGAGAATACCTAATAGGCTGGATTTAAGGTACACTGGTACACACACACACATAAACACGCACAGACACACGTATTGTGTTGTATAGAGAAGTGAAATAAATGATACCAAAAAATTAACAAGCGTAACTAAATACTAATTTGTTTCACTTGAAAGAACTTTTTGTTTTTTCATTTATCAGCTCATAGCAACAATTTTATGTTTAAGCATTTATAACTTGATAATAATGTTATTTATTAAATGATTTAATTAATTGATGATTATTTATGTAATTTTAATAGTTGAATAGGCGACAAATGCTCTGGTATGGCCGAGAGTGGAGAGAGTCCTCTCTCCCTCTCGAAATGCTCCTACATGGTCACGTGTATATAACCTCTGCCAGGGAACTCCTACTCATTGCCTTCTTGTGGCGGGGGTATTGTTTATGAAATTAAGAGGATGAAAAGCGAATGTCCAGCGCTTTAACCGGGTTGGTGGACATGGAGAGTCCACCTAGGGAAGTTGGAAAACCCTGATTCGAAACCAATGGTGCACATGGTCTGGCTCCAGTATCCTGAAGGAAAAAATGGCGTATGAACCAACTGTTGGTCGCCGGTTACCGTGGGACTACATCTCTTTACGTTGCCCCACTGCCTTGTGGATCAGACCTTCAGGTCGAAGGCTCCGGGTGTGGCCCCCTAAGAAAACCACCTGCTTCTGTTTGGGCACCCGGACAGTATCACAGCCCTCACACATATCAAATGAGATTTGTGTGGAGCATATGTATTTGGTGCCTCCTTGTGCCAGTACTTATGTGTTCAAATGAATAAATAAAAATAGTTGAATTCATGAGTTAATTAAACTACAGCCTAGAAGTATTTGGAACTCCGCATGTAGCTCTTCTAGAGTTACTGCCTTTCTCAAGCCAGAGTAATGGAGGAAGAGGGTTGGGCATGGGGTGAGCGACCTCATTTTATAGAAAACTAACTCGCTAAAAAAAACGCTAGCCAGAAAAAGTAGAAGTATTTGGATAATTGTTTCGTTTTCGGTAATGAACATCTACGATCTCATATGTGGGACTTGAACTCAGGACTTTCGATCTCTCGCGTATAAACGCTTAAACTCTAAATCACTAAATCGGTAACCAATGATGCGAATGACGGACTTCAATCAATTCACGAGATTTCACGCCCATCTTTCATTGTCTTTAGTGGGTAATAACTTCATATCCGACACGGTTGAACTTCACTAGTCATACACAGTTTCTCACTAGAAGTAGAAATTAATTATCATCAAATAATGGATAAACATTGGAGACTACGAAATTTATGCTTTAATGTCATTTAGTTAAAAATTCTTTTCTGTATTTCATTCTGAGAAGCCTTACACCATTTTATTACATAGAACAAGAATCACAATAGTATCATTTTAAAATAGTTAGCGTTTTTTCAGCGAGTTAGTTTTCTACGGAATGGGGTCGCTAACACTATGTCCAACCCTCCTCTTTATCCGGGTATGGGACCGGCAGTAGCCCCCGCAGGGACTCCATGCGGAGTTATTGTAAAATAGTGGTTAAAAGTTAATGGTGAAACATATCATTCGGTTAAGCTTATTATTGTCAAGAAAACAATAATAGTGTAACTATGTTACTCATTCAAATTCCATATTCATAATCGTTTGGTCATTTCAAAACCAGTTGGAGTTGAAATTGCAAACAACTGAAATACATGATTTACTAATGATAATTTTATAATAGAAAAAAATTAATAAAACTTAATAATTGAATTCATCAGTCAATTAAAGCTAAACCACCATGGAAAACCTGGAAGCACTGGACGGCCGATTCGTCTTGGTATGGGACTCCTCAGTAGTGAGCATACATGATCCAGCCTCGCGAGATCCGAACCCAGGACCTATCAGTCTTGCGTGCGGAAGATTAACCGTTTAACCACTGAACCGGCCGGCATCCAATGGTGTTAATGTCTAACTTCGATCAATCCACAAAATTGAGTGACGCATCCAGCAATGTCTTCAGTGAGTCGATATCTCACAACAGACCTGGTTGAACTCCACTAGTCATTGCTTCTTGTTAGAACTCCAGGAAATACCTCTTGAAGCCAATCACTAGTGAGCATACGTTGATTCATATCAGAAGAGGGTTTTGTGGAAGTTTTAGTAATTGACTAATGAATTCAACTATTAAATTACTAGAATCTCCATGAAAACTCCTTCTGTTAATTAATAAAATCACAGTTGGAACAACATTGAAATGTTCTCAATTTAGAAAAGATTAGAATCAACTTGGGGGATTTGTGACAGTTTTAACAACAAAGAATTCAATATGTTCATAGATAGAGTATGCATATTTCTTAGTCAAACTTTACATAGTTTATAATTTACTTATGTATGTGACATACCTCGAATATACCCGACACTATTTGTCACGAATTGTCATTGATTGACATGGCTTTAAACATCGGAAAGTACCACATAGTTATTCCATCCCAATACAGGGCTACTTAGCAGTAGGGACCGAAAACCTTTCCAAGGATAGAATTCAGTATCTTGAGGTTTCGCAATTAGTGGTTAACTACAAGACCATAGGGTTGGGCTCTAGTGGTCTATATTTTCAACTTCAGCTAACTCCTAAAGTAATGCAACGGCCATTCAATATCACTAATAATGATTGTTTCATTCGTTACACATATGAAGTTGATTGATTAACATTTCCCACCATGTATAGTGGATAATGCTGATTTAGATACAAGCAACTCTTATTATATTGTACATATGAGAACTAAAACTAGTAAATGATAGTCTGAGAGAATAGTTAAAAAAAACGTTTTGGGAGCTTCATAATAAATTAGGTTGAACAAAGTGTCCAAGTGAACTGTCATCACGAACAATAATTGGATTTTCTTAAACAACTTCACCCATCACTTGATTTCTTGTCAGCAACAGTCAAGGATAATTGGGAAAGGGAAACAGCTAACTAATTTAGATGACGAAGTAATCAATAAAGAAACACATGATAACAACGAAGTATACTGTAACTATGTACATTTAATGGTTATCAAGTTGGATGAAAAACTAAGTTGATTAATTCAGTAAAGCGTAATATAGCTGATTGGCTTTTAATAAGATAATGGGAACGGATTTATACTGATAGTACGTGAATTGTCAACAATTCTGGTTGCTATCAGTCATATTGAAGAGAATTTGAGCAAGATTAATCGTTTAGAGTTATCCTACAGAAAATTATTGTATCTACTTTTTTTATTACGTAACAATTAAGTGAGTAGATTCTAGTGTGATGTGAGTTACTTATATCCACATAAGTAGTATATCAGATGGGTTCTTTGGATATTATAGTAATTTCAATGGTTAAGATCATGAGTCAGTTGAAGCTAGATCACCATGGAAAACCTGGAAGCACTGGACGGCCGTTTCGTTATACTGTGGGATTCCTCAGCAGTTTGCATCCAAGACTTCGCCCCCTGCGAGATTCAAACCCAGGACCTACTGGTTTCGCGCGCGAGCACTTAACCACTAGACCACTGAGCCGGCATCCAATGGTGTTGGTGTCTAATTTCAACTAATCCACGAGATTGAACAACACATCCACCATTGTCTTCAGTGAGTAAATAGTGTATAACGGTAGTCAGGAATAGAATATGTTTCAATAGAAGATCGAGAAGGAAAGAATGGAAACGAAAGGCAATTGTTATGAAAATGCATGAACAATGAAATCTGAGATGATAGACTAATATTTGCATAAGGAACAGTCAAGTTTAAGACGTTTTGCAAATGAAGTATTTACTGTATGATTCTCAGATTTTAGTAAGATGTTCTGTAATATCGTGTTTACATTCAATTGCCCGTACTTGTGTTCTTGTTCACCACACTAGTATCGTTACCCGGATCAGTAATTAGTACATTATTCTTTTATTATTCCATTTTTATCAGTATAGAGTTGTGGAGATAGTTGAGTTTCTTTTTAGTGAGATCATTTTTGTATTACTCATGTTTGAATTATGTATGAATTAACATTTCTTATTTATGTGCTATACGGTCAAGTATTTGAAACCATGTATCTAGATATCCTTCCAAGAAACAACCTCCGAGCATTTAAAATATAAAAAAATATAGTTCACTTAATGTCGAGTAACTTAGACTAGTGGTCATATTGCAACTTGATAGATAGAGTTTAATTGGCATTGAAGGACTAAAGAAATATGACATGCATTAATACTTAATGACTAGTATTAGAAGGGGTTTGTAGAGGTTTTAGTAATTTCAGTAGTAGAGATCATGAGTCAATTGAAGTTAGACCACTGTGGAAAACCTGGAAGCGCTGAACGGTCGTCTCGTCCTATTGTAGAACTCCTCAACAGGGCGCATCCACGACCCAAGTTCGTGGGATTCGAACCTAGGGTTTATCAGTCTTGTAATATAGAAGTATGTATGTTTCGTTTTGTTAACCTACAATTAGTTAAGTCTATATTTGACGAGACTATAATTCATGGTCGAACCAATCCGCTTTAGGATAACAGGCCTTGGGTTTTGGCACGACATCCATTCACCCACTTAGCTCAACGCAGTTTTGACATTATAGTTGATGTCAATTCGTGATGGAAACATTAAGTCTGATTCCTAACCTTAACCTCATCAAATGTAAATCTTAATTCTAACTCTTCACACTGGTTTATAACCCTTATTTGCTCCTAGTTATTAGGTGGACACTCTCAAAGTCAGTTCAGTGTCGCTCAAATATCGTCCATTCAAAATATTAGTTTAGTCTTTTACAAGTTGTAGTTTCTTGTGACAAATAATCCTTTGAATTAATTAATTAATGTAACCGTTTAAGCAAAGATGGATAGTGGCCAGTAGTGGAATCTAGGACGCGCGTTTCGTTCTATTTTAAACTCGTCAGCTGAATGTACCTACGTCCTAGATTCCACTACTAGCCACTATCCATCTTTGTAAAAAATTTCATTTCATTGAAATCACCAATATCTTCATAAAATTTTAATCATTTCAATGTAAAATTGATGGAGATTTGAATCAGTAGTATGTTTATTAATTAGCATAATTATTACTAGTATTCTATGTATACATTTTCATATCATGTGGAAATAGCCAGTTTGATCAATAATCAATGTAAGATGGTAGTTAGAGGTATCCAATCACTAACTCATCTTAACAGAGTGTACACTGTTGTAACGGGTGAGACTGCAGGTTATGGATGGGCAGCGTTTTATCGATCGATCACAGTAACACGTAAAACACGCAAGGACAACCTAGTGTCCTGATTGGTACCGCTTCCCTGTCTATCCCAGCCAGTTGAGTCTAGAACGCAAGTCATAGCCTCTGAGTTATGAATCATTAATTTCAGACATACTCTATTTATATACTAACCAAACAGATCACATCGTACCATAAAAATAGAAAACAACATCTGTACAATATTTAACGAGTGAAATAAATAACGACCAATAGGAAATGGGCATTTAACGTCCAAGGGCATCATTAGACTTAACATGATAATGATTGGCACATTATTCCTCAGCATCCATAACATACACAATATCATATCACCTAGATTAGAGAGGTACATTGGAACTTGATCGATAGAATTGGATCTAGACTAAGAAGTATATTGATACACATAATATTGATCACTACCCAATGATCAATCAACTATAGATTGTACATGTCAAAATCAATATATTAATTATTGAGGATTAATTTCCATGATAAAAACAATAACATTAGCTTAAACTAATCAAGAATTAATAGAGTTTTATCTTTCATATTACTCTGATACTTTTCAGTATTATATATCTGTTGTGACTTTAAGCTCTGGTTTTTATCACGTGATTTATCCGTCAATCGAAATACAGTTTATTCAGTCTTAGTACTGTGCCAAAACAATAACATTCGACCAGTAGATGCACTCTAGCATCCTTAATGGTCCTTTTTTCGCCTAGCCCGTCAACTTGGGTCCAGAGTACCAATAACAGCTTTCAATATACAAATCATTTATTTCAAGTATACTTGGTTTATATACCAGCCAAACAGACCATATCACACTATAGAATAGGAAATAACATTTATACAAAATCAACCCAAAAATTGTCTCTGAACTTTACTTAAGAACAGTAAATCGTATCACAATAGTCAATAGATCAAAGTGAAGCTTATAATAAGGGGAATATAGATGTACATAATCTAGTCACTGGATAGTTATACAATAAGAATATATATATAATTGGTCGATTAATAGCTCTCGGAATTCACTAGTAATTAAATCTTCACTAGTATTTAACAGTTACTTACATCTGTCACTCCTCGTGGAAGAGCATAGGCCGCTCACCAGCATTCTACATCCAACCCTGTCTTGGGCAATCCTTTTCATCTCTTTCTGATTGTTATTCGTCCTTTTCCATATCTGCTGCTATTTCCCGACGTAATGTGTTTATTTTGTCTTTCCTCTTTCCCGCTTTCTTTCAGGATTCCAAGTTAGCGCTTGTCTCGTGATACAGTTTGATGATTTGCGTAATGTATATCCTATCCATTTCCATCGTCTTTTCTTAATTTCCTCTTCAGCTAGAAGCTGGTTTGTTCACTTTTACAGTAGGCTGTTGCTGATGATATACGTAATCTATTCATGAACTAATATTATAAATATATAACAGTATCCTTAATGTATTTGTTTTCAATTATTAAGATCAAGATATTCAATTTAATTATATCTTTTTATATTTCAATCGTTTTAAATGACTTGATTAACCTTTTTAATAATTTTACTCCAATCACTGTTCTCTAATTGGCGGTATCATTACGTTATACCTTAATAAAGCACAAAACCACAAGTTATGATATATATATATATTTTCTTTGAGATTAGATGGTGGTTGGAGGTAGTCGACAGGAAACCCTGGACCCCGGTTTCGTGCAACTTGGCACTCGTCAGCAAGGTGTACTTGTAATCTTGAGGGAACTGGTGCTCCCTGGCGGGTTCGATCTCGTGTCAGTCGCGGCTCGGATAGCTCAGTGGTAACGCCTCTGACTGTGAAGCTGGGTGACACGAGATTGAATCCGCCAGAGAGCACCAGTTCCCTCAAGATTTCAGGTACACCTTGCTGACGAGTGCCAAGTAGCACGAAACCCGGGACCAGGGTTTCCTGTTGACTACCTCAAACCACCATCTAAATCTCAATATATAGTGCCTGCAGTGTCGAGTCACCTAGACTGGTGGCCACATTGCAACATGATCAATAGCATTCGATCTGCACTAATAAAGACTAGACAAACGTGACATTGATCACCACCCTAGTGATCAATCAATTGTGATATATTTTCTTTCCTTCCATCTATTGAAGAAATCAATAGAAATTTTATTATAATTCATCACACGCATCTTCCATCCAACCTTGTTGTGGTCAATCCTTTTCATCCCTTTCTGATTGTAATTCATCCTTTTCCATATCTGCTCCTATTTTACTTCAATACGTAATTCATCTAATGAATATAAGTAGTATATAAAAAGGCAAAAAGAAACCGTAATGGGGAAAAAAATTATAAAAAAAAAACTTGAACTATAATTAAAAATTTCAATTAGTTGTAATTTTCATCATTTTGGCATATTTTTTTTTATCAAGCTGTACAATCGTATATATATGGCCGTAGCCAGCGCTCGCTTTCAACTCGGATACGAGAACATATCCCAGCCTGGTTCTATAAGGGTGAAAGGAAAGCAGTTAGGAGTTTTATTCTTGAACACCTAATCGACTATAACCATTCAACAGATCCACAAATTGATTTTAAGGTTGTTTATATGATTCGTTCAAATCTACCCAGATTTCTTCGTATACAACTTTTAAAAATAGCCGAAGCTCTTGCCATCCAGGAGCTTAAACCAGAACTATGCGTACAAAAGAAGTACGTCTTATCGTTATCGTTACCTTGGCCTTAATTAGTTTGATTATCCTACCATTAATGTTATTATTATTATTATTATTATTACTGCATTCCCCCTTACTTATGTCTTATATTCTCATTGTTTTATTCATGAACGCTCATCATATCAGTTTATTTTTGTACACCTCTATGACCTTTAAACTCCGCCTGGAGTCCCTCCGGGGGCTACTGCCGGTCCCAAGCGCGGATAAAGGAGGAGGGTTGGGCATGGGGTTAGCGTCCCCATCCCGTAGAAAACTAACTCGCTAAAAAAACGCTAACCAGAAAAATTATTCAAACCTATGACCTTTAATTATTATGACAAAAACATTTGAATCATCTTATTATAATTACTAAATCTATTGTTATTGTTATTATTCATATTACGTAATCTTGTATTATAACCCTTTTTTTATTAACTGTGTTCACATTTCCTCACGGAATTAGTACTTTTACAAAAACAAAAAAATATTTTTTTTGTTTTTTAATTTTTGGTTACTATCAGCTGAAATGTGAAAAGAAAAAAATACAAAAAAAAAAACTTGACAGACCCACTTCTTTATTACATAGACATGTATATATATATATATACATTGAATTAACCAATCAAATTTTAATAATTAATAACTATTCATTTAAGAAATTTGATTGGTTGATCATTGGTATCCGAGGTATTTACAAATAAAATTCTAAAGTAGTTTCAAGTGAATTACCATGGTTTTAATTATTATTATTAATTATTAATTATACTTTACTACTTCCAGTACTACTTCTAGTACAGTTGTATTTCATGAAATGTGGATTTTTTTTTAAAAAATGAAAAACTATTGATCTGAAATGAAAACTTAGAATAAGAAGGTAAGTTCAGTATTGACAAAAACTTTGATTGGATTTGTATTTGTATTGAAATGTTGATTTTATTCCATTTTGATCATATGAAATTAGCTTCAATTAGTTTTTCATCATGGCTCTACACTAATATATGTATAACAGAATACCATCCATTGTGGTTGAACACATCGGAAAGTAAGAGTATCCAAGAGCTTTTAGCGTTATCCACTATATTCCATCAAATTTGTCACACTGTTTACGAGTGCATCTTTTGCACATTATTGAAGCCATTGCAATCTATGTTCACAAATCTAACCTTTTCATCAAAAAGAAGGTTGTACAACCACTTTCATCACCTTGGACATTGGTATAATAGAGGAGTTTGTGGTTGAACTTTAATAAACTATTTTCGTATTTCTTCCATTTTCTGTATTTTATTTATTTTCAACATTCATCTTTTAATTCTTGCATAACTAAAATAACCCATAGTGTTATTGAATAAGAAAAAGAGAATTCAGCGAAGAAAATTTTCTTTTTCTTACATAACTACTATACTACTGACTATTCATCAAAATGTTTTGTTACTTCCTTCTGTTTTTTTCCTATAATTTGCCACGTAGCAACTACTTGATTTTCGAATAATTACACTGATTATTATCAATTCACTTTCTTCCATTTTATAATCGATATGTCATTATCTAATTATTACGTAACATATCTAGTCGATGAGTATTACCTCATTATTGTAAATCATACTTATATACATATATTAGTGTGGAGCCATAATGAAGAACTAATTCGATTCGTGATTTGCAATTAAGGGTGGTTGAACACATACCGAAATGGCTGCAGAAACAAATGGATTCCAATGGTCAAATATGATCACAAGATAGACAGACATCATCCTCCATTACGAAACATTTGATTGAGACAGGTCATAAGGTTGACATCAAATCAGCATTTGTAGTGTTATACAAAAGCCTTCAAGGACGTATACTAAGGTTTATTGAAGCCTTGGCTATACGGAAATTGAAACCTTCTTTATTTACCAAATGTCAAAATAGGAATTTTCCTAATCTATCTATTATTGATTTAGTGAGATTATAATTTATAGACGATCTTTGAGCGACGCCAGACTGACTTTGACAGTGTCCACCTAATAATTAGGACCAAATGAAGATTATAAACCAGTATGAGGAATTCGAATTATGATTTACAATTGATGGGGTTAAGATTAGGAATTAGACTTAAGGTTTTCATTACAATAATGTCAAAACTCTATTTAGCCAAATAGATGGCTGAATTTCGCATCAAAAATCCAAGATCTGTTATCTTATAAATGATTGGTTGGTGCATAAATTATCCTCCTGTTATTGATTTTATTCGAAAGAGAAAAAGACATACTCAGTTAAGAATGGTAATGAAAGATGTATCAGGCATAAAATTCCCCTAAAACGATGTTTAATATTATAAAAATAAATAAATAATTATCAGAATGGGTTTTGTGGAGTTTTTTTAGAAATTTCACTGGTTGAAATCATGAGTCAGTTAAAGCTAGACCACCATGGAAAACCTGGAAGTATTGGACGACCGTTTTTTCCTGGTATGGGACTTAGCAGTGAGCATCCACCATCTAGCTTCAATTCACTCATGATTTCAACCAGTGAAATAAATAATTATTGTTGTCAATTAACATGGAACCTTCTCACAAAAATTCTGCAATGAAGTATAATTCATGAATAAAATCATTCAATTGACTAAGTTAATAGATTCAAATAAATCTGAGTAACTTATGACTAAATAAATGAATGGAAACATTTATGGACTTGTATGAGTGAAACCGATCGGTCCTGGGTTCGATTCCTACGGGGCAGGATCATGGATGAGCACTGTTGAGGAGTCCTATAGTAGGATGAAACGGTCGTCCAGTGCTTTAAGGGTTTCCATGGTGATCTAGCTTCAATTGACCCATGAATTCAACTATGAAAATTATTATCATATCCACAAAATCCCTTTCTGATAATAAATACAGAAGTGTTTATGTGATTGTGCATGTATTTATGGGTTAATATTAGATTTAGAGTAACCAGTGTGATCAAATTGTGGATTTTAATTTATTGAAAGAAATGTAATGATTACATAATAATACTAGTTTTATAGATTGCTGATAAATCCAGCTACTTTTATGATTCACTGTAGAGTAAATGGATTGATTAAATGTTACCTTCTTATTATCATCCATTTAATTTAGTTGAATCGTTTCTTTCGAAAACATCGTATAAGTGATGTGTTTAATTATCATAATAAACAACTAAGCTCATTTCATATTATAAGTAACTAGTTGTTGGTTGGATGTAGTTAACAGGAAACTCAGGACCCGAGTTTCGTGCTACTTGGTACTCGTCAGCAAGGTGTACCTGTAATCTCGAGGGAACTGGTGCTCCCTGACGGGTTCGATCCCATGTTATCCAGCTTTACAGTCAGAGACGTCCAAGGTTTCCTGCTGACTACCTCCAACCACCATCTAATCTCAACATAGTGCACCCAATGTCGAGTCACCTAGACTAGTGGCCACATTGCAACTTGGTCGATCTGCACTAAGAAGGAATTGACACACATGACATTGATCACCACCGAGTGATCAACCGATTATGATTATAAGTGACTAGTTTTTCAACTGTATTCAGTTCTTCATCATTCTGTATGGAAGAGATGATATTCATTGTTTACATCATTATCATAATTAATAAATAAAAGTTTGTAAAAATCAATTTAGTTGATAAATAATATTCATCACAAATTGATTTTAGCTGAAGTACCTCGGAAAACTAGGAAGCACTGAATAGCTAACACATTTCATCACGAAACTCCTTAATAGTGAGAATCCACAAACCTTCAACGATCAGACCAAGGATAGACAGGTCTCTTGGTGATTACTTAACTATTAGACCTCTGATTGAAACCAGTAGTAATAAGAGATGTGTTCTTGAAGTTCTAACAAGATGTTGTGACTAGTGAATTTTAACTGTTTCAGGAATAAAACAATTGTCATCAATGATAATGAATGATTATCAAGTTATATTGTGTATTGATTGAATTTAAAAATGTAGGCTATCAATTTTTAGCTTATCAGTTTTAAGACAATATACTCACTATGAAACTTGAAAACCTTGGATCTAATCTCTAGTAAAGCCATGAATGTGCATTTCTGAGGAGTTTTCTTATTAGGACGAAAGAAATATCGAACAGCTCATGGCTTCCATTACTACTTCAAATAACTTCAATCAATGATAAAGAGCATCTGTATAAATGATAATGTTTCTTTTCATGTTTTAACTTCAGTTTTAACTTTCACTATTTCAATCAAAAGTTGACCTTTCGTGCTAAACTCATATTATCTATTCTAAAAGAAAAACATTTCTCATGAACTTTATGACTATTAAGAATTGTATACTGTAAACAAATGCTTATTTAGTAAACAGAGAGGGGTATTATTGCGGATATTTTAGTAATTCTAATAGTTGAAATCATGAATCAATTGAAGCTGGTGGGCAACCTATGCTCCTCCACCAGGAGTAACAGGTGTCAGTAAATACGTATAGAAATTTTAGAAAACATCTAAAATTGTATAAAATTTATTCAGTTTAGAAAAAATAATGTAACATAACTGTAGTACAGACAAATAAATGTTTAATAGTTTAATTC
Source organism: Schistosoma bovis (assembly GCA_944470425.2). Classification (NCBI taxonomy): domain Eukaryota; kingdom Metazoa; phylum Platyhelminthes; class Trematoda; order Strigeidida; family Schistosomatidae; genus Schistosoma; species Schistosoma bovis. The sequence continues at coordinate 43,756,151 of OX103956.1, read as the reverse complement.
AACAGTTAATTGAAGCTAGACCAACATGAAAATCTTGGAAGAATTGAACGGCCAACTCGTCCTATTGTGGGACTCCTCAGAAATGCGCATCTATGACCCCACACACGGGACTCGAACCCACGACGTTCGGCCTCGTAGACGAATGATTAACTTCTACACTACTGAGCCGGCCGGCACCCAACGGTTTTGATGTCTGACTTCAGATAATCCACAAAATTGAGCCACCATCCATCACTGTCTTATTATTAAACTTATTAAACTATACATTGGAAACGAATCATTAACACAGTTGAGAAAATTATTAGAAGGGGTTTTGTGGAGATTTTAGTAATTTCAATAGTTAAAATCATGAATCAATTGAAGCTAGACCATCATGGAAAACCTGAAAGCACAGGGAGGCCGTTTCATCCTAGTATGAGGCTCCCCAACAGTGCACATCTACGATTCCACCTCGCAAGATTCGAACCCAGGACCTATCAGTCATGCGCGCAAACGCTCAACCTACAAGACCACTCAGCCGGCCGGCATCCAACAGTGTCAATGTCTAACTTCAACCAATCCACGAAATTGAGCGACAAATTCATCATTGTCTTCAGTGAGTTACTATCTCAAAACAGGCCTTGTTGAATTTCACTAGTCACGGCTTCTCATTAGAACTCCAGGAAATAATAATAGTTTTTTTCTCCCTTTCAGCTGATGATTTAATGATCTGAAAAGATCGTTTTACTGTTGTTTAATAAGAAGAGAAAATACAGCAATTCAGATATCTAAAACATGACTGAATTGTAAATAGGTTTTTCTGTTTTGAAATCAATGTTATTTGAAAAATAAAATCTGAAGTGTTTTTGTTTTTTGGGAAAAAGAACTATTGATCAATCTGTAATTTGAACATAGTAGTTGTAGTAGTGGTGGTGGTCATAGTCGTAGTCGTAGTAGTTGTCGTCGTCGTCGTAGTAGTAGTAGTAGTAGTAGTTGTTGTTGTTGTAATGACACTTGTATCCATTGGATTATATAATGAAGGTGTTTATCTTCTATATATAACTTAGTTTTTGTTGTCATAATGATAATATGTATGTGGTTCTCTATAATAAAACGAAACGACTGTCCAGTGCGTATCCACGTTTTCCATGGTCGTCTAGCTTCAATTAACTCATGATCTCAGATATTAAAATTACTATATTATTCACAAATAACCCCTTCTGATATTAATCAGCATATATTCACTAGTGACTGGCTTCAAAATGTAGTTCTTGGAGTTCTAGTGAGAAGCAGTGACCAGTTGAACTAAATCGGGTCTGTTGTGAGATAGTAACTCACTGAAGACGATGGTGGATGTGTCGATCAATTTCGTGGATTGGTTGAAATTAGACATTAACATCACTGAATGCCGGCTGAGTGGATGTGCACTGTTGAGGAGTCTCACACTAGGATGAAACGCCCGTCGAGTGCTTTCAGGTTTTCCATATTGGTCTGACTTCAATTGACTCATGATGCCAATTAATGAAATTACTGTAATATCCACAAAAAACCCTACTTATTTGATTACTAATTGTAAAAGTAGAATAATTATTTGGTTCTAATTGGAATCGTTACCCTTCTGTTAGCAGTTTATAGGACTTTTATGATTTCTTAATTTATTCATGGGGATTAAGTTTGTGTTTCAATGTAAATATCAATAATGTGATTCATTGAAGCATCCAATTGATGAGTTTTATCAACTCTGTTGAAATATTTTCTCTGCATTCTTCTACTAGATAAGATGTACTTACGCCTGTTACCTCTCAGGGAGGAGAATAGGTTACTCATTAGCATTCTTCATCGAAATCTATTCTGGAGTATTTAAATAATACTATACTAATTTAGTTGCATTATTTATTTTACTCATTTGCTGCTATGTATCTATATTTAGTTTCAAGCAAATGAATAGTTGCTTACGGTTGTTTATAAACTGCAATTCAATATAAACTGTTTAGATTTATATTCACTTGGTTTTGATCTCTTGAATCTTCTCATTGATGGTTAGGACTGTAATTGATCAGTCTCTTGTTGGCATATGTGTATCTTGTGTGGATTGCCTCGATATTGTCTTACTACACAAACATGATAAACAAAAATGGATAGTGGCTAGTAGTGGAATTCAGGACGCGTTTACACGCCAGATCGAAGGTACTGAATTCGAATCCTACGGGACGGGGTGGTGGATACGCACTACTGAGGAGTTCCATACTAGGATGCAAACAGTCGTTCAGTGCTTCCATGGTGGTTTTCCATGGTGGTCTAGTTTCAATGGACTCAATAATTCAACTATTAACTTATTATAAGATCCACAAAACCCGTTTCTGAAAATAAATAATTACGAATGAATGGAAAGTGAAAGTAAAAAAAAACTCTACATACATCTATCTATTATTATAGGTATGTACTTTAGGTGTATTATATAATTAAGAAATGTCAATAACTGATCAATTTTTGAGACTTAAAATGAATGAATACCAATTAATAACTAATATGTTAAAGGGATTAGCGTTTTTTTAGCTGATCAGTTTTCTACGGGATTGGGTTGCTAGCCTCATTCCGAACCCTCCTGCTCTATCCGGGCTTGGGACCCTACAGTAGCCCAAGAGGTGCTCCAAACGGAGTGGGTTTGAGAAATTTAAGTAGATCAAGTAATTCAATATAAAATATCAAGCATTTTTAACACTAGCAACTTAGATATCATGTTGAATTTCATTTTCTCTGTAAGTTTGTATTTACTCATAGTGCTTTAAAGATTTCAAGTCAAGATTTAGATCTTTGAATTAAATTGGATAACTTTTGACTATCTAAACATAATTTAAACATTTTCTTGTTACCATGTAGTTTGTCAAAGATAAAAATGAATAATGTTATTTGTTTATTTGAACATATAAACATGGGTACGAGAAGGCACCAAATATATATACGTCACATAAATCATTCGATTGATGTGAGGGCTAGGATACTGTACGGGTGTTCAAACCGAAGCAGGTGGTTTTCATAATGGGCCACAACCGTAGACGTCAACCTAAAGGTCGAATCCATAAGGCAGTGAAACAACGTCAGGAGACGCAGACTCATCTTAGTTGGTAACCAATAATTGGTTCATACGAAATTTGTTTCTTCAAGATCCTGGAAACCATGTATACCATTTGTTTTGAGTAAAGGTTTTGCAACTTCCCTTCGTGGACTCTCCGTGTTCACAAACCTGGTTAAAGCTCCACACATTCGCTTTTCGTCCTCTCAATTTCGTAAACAACACCTGTGTTGAGAGAATGCAATAAGAAGGACTTCCCTGACAATGGTTGTATGCACGTGACCACATGATGCAGAGCTAACTGACCTCACCTTCGATCGTACCAGGATACTTGGGGGCTGAAAAAAGCAAATTAATTGTCTTATAGAATTCTGTTATTGAATATATTTATCTATGTCCTAAATAGATTGAAATGAATCATGAGAACTATAATATTCCAGTTGAATCATCAAACATGATACAATCAGCGCAAGTACAGTTAAGGAATACCAAACCAGAATGAAACAGTTATCTAATAGTCTTGATGCTTATTAGATTTTTTGGCTAAATTCAATTAATTATCATTTACCTCTTCAAGATCAAATAATAAAAGGGAAATGAACTTGTTTAAATACAATTTCACCATTTTACTTTTAACTATTAAAAACAACAACATGAAACGGAAATATACAATTAATGTTAGGAAATATTTTACACGAAGTTCACTGCGTTGATATTGATCTTACCTTAAGTAACTGATAAGCCAATATAGGTTCGAATGTTAATCTATATATCTACCTATCCACACATCTATCTATCTATCTATCTATCTATCTATCTATCTATCTATCTATCTATCTATCTATCTATCTATCTATCTATCTATCTATCTATCTATCTATCTATCTATCTATCTATCTATCTATCTATCTATCTATCTATCTATCTATCTATCTATCTATCTATCTATCTATCTATCTATCTATCTATCTATCTATCTATCTATCTATCTATCTATCTATCTATCTATCTATCTATCTATCTATCTATCTATCTATCTATCTATCTATCTATCTATCTATCTATCCACACATCTATCTATCTATCTATCTATCTATCTATCTATCTATCTATCTATCTATCTATCTATCTATCTATCTATCTATCTATCTATCTATCTATCTATCTATCTATCTATCTATCTATCTATCTATCTATCTATCTATCTATCTATCCACACATCTATCTATCTATCTATCTATCTATCTATCTATCTATCTATCTATCTATCTATCTATCTATCTATCTATCTATCTATCTATATATCTATCTATCTATCTATCTATCTATCTATCTATCTATCTATCTATCTATCTATCTATCTATCTATCTATCCACACATCTATCTATCTATCTATCTATCTATCTATCTATCTATCTATCTATCTATCTATCTATCTATCTATCTATCTATCTATCTATCTATCTATCTATCTATCTATCTATCTATCTATCTATCTATCTATCTATCTATCTATCTATCTATCTATCTATCTATCTATCTATCCACACATCTATCTATCTATCTATCTATCTATCTATCTATCTATCTATCTATCTATCTATCTATCTATCTATCTATCTATCTATCTATCTATCTATCTATCTATCTATCTATCTATCTATCTATCTATCTATCTATCTATCCACACATCTATCTATCTATCTATCTATCTATCTATCTATCTATCTATCTATCTATCTATCTATCTATCTATCTATCTATCTATCTATCTATCTATCTATCTATCTATCTATCTATCTATCTATCTATCTATCTATCTATCTATCTATCTATCTATCTATCTATCTATCTATCTATCTATCCACACATCTATCTATCTATCTATCTATCTATCTATCTATCTATCTATCTATCTATCTATCTATCTATCTATCTATCTATCTATCCACACATCTATCTATCTATCTATCTATCTATCTATCTATCTATCTATCTATCTATCTATCTATCTATCTATCTATCTATTTATCTATCTATCTATCTATCTATCTATCTATCTATCTATCTATCTATCTATCTATCTATCTATCTATCTATCTATCTATCTATCTATCTATCTATCTAATGTCGTGACCAACAAAGTGTGAGACAGTTATCCATCTTAGTCAGTGTCATATGGTCACTCATTATCGTGTAGTGAGTTCATTAGTTCAACGGTTGAGATATTGCTCACGAGACCGAACACCTTGGGTTCGATTCTTTACTGCAGAAAAGTTGACGAACACCTTTAAAATATCCTACAATCGAGCATAAAGTGTTTCCGATGACAGTTTACCTTAGATCAGTTAGTTTACAGATGATAGAATACTTATTTATTAACTTGTATTGAATATTCGATTCAATGTAGGAATAGAGATGAACACTGGTTACACACGTTCAGGTTTATTAATAGTCATTCAAAAAAAACCCAACTTCAGTTAATTTCAAAGTCAAAACATTGAATTGATCAATAAACAACGAGATGGAATATAATCTTTAGGATTTACTGTAAAATACGGCGGAACTACAAATTATGGACGAACCAATGACGTATAATATTATAGGTCTTGGATATTGGCTCAAAATTCATTCATCCATTTGATTAAATAAAGTTGTGACATTATAACTGATGTCAGTTCGTGATGAAAACCCTAAATCTAATTCCTTACTTTAACCATCAACTGTAAATCATAATTCTAATTCCTCACATACTGGTCTACAACCGTCATTCGGTCCTAGTTATTAGGTGCATACTCTCCAGTTCAATCTAGCGTCGCTCAAATATCGTCTCACCCATGAAATACGTAACTTCATGCCTAGTTTTAAGTATGACATCTATTTTTCAATGTCTTGTATATATTTTTTTATAAGACAACCATATATAATAAGAGAGAATAATTAAATAGTGTAATTGATTAATTGGATCATTTAAAATTCGTTATATCAGAAGGTTACAATTGAGCCATTAAAAAAAAGGTATCTGATTAGTATCAAGTATATATGATTGATCAATAAATGATTTTAATTGCTAAGGGGTATTTATATATAGTCAAAAACTGTTTATGAATCAATATCATATAGACACTTAACACAAGTAACAAGTAATACAATTGGCATTTTTTCTCTCTCCCTCTCCCTCCCTCTCCTTCTCCCCCTACCCCTCTCTCGTGCTCGCTCTCTCTCTCTCTCTCTTTCTCTATAAAGTATCTTTTTTCCTCAAAGAAATTACTTTTTTTTATTTGTTTGTGGTCATAAAAATAAGGATACTTGAAGTGAAATTGACGGAATTTTTAATGAGACAGTTATAATCCTTTTGAAAATTTCATTTAAATTAAAGAAATTACCCAGAATTATTTAAAGTTTTGTGAATTTCTTGTTCAGTTTAATAGAACAGGTACAAAAATTTACAAAATTTTCGGTGAGACTCTAATTTATGGACGAGTCCGTCAGAGGCATTTTAGAGATTACAAGGTTACGGCGCCAACTTCAGTACTTAATGCTAAAGTACGATCGGTTCACAGGGAATTTCGTGCAAAACGTGATAATTAAGCGTCTATAACAAATAAAACGGCAAGACGATAATTTGTGGACGAATCAATCAGATACAAGATAATAGATCTCGAATTTTAACGCGAAAGCCTTTTATCCATTTGGCTAAATAAATTTCTGGCATTATAGCTGATGTCGGTTTGTGATGAAAACCCCATATATAATTCCTAACTAAGGCAAATTACGACAATTATTAAGAACTGGATAATAAAAGCACCAGTAACACTGGCTGCAGCCAGGTACTACAATATATACGAATGTTTGGAGAGCGTACAGACTCCTACATAGGCTTGGTTATCTTCATCGTGTCGTTATCCACAAGTAGCATTTTGTGCACTCAACAACCGGAGTGTACATAAACAATACTGAAACTATGTGGTCGAGGCTGAAAGAGTTTTTGAGACTTTGTCATGACTCCAGAGGCCGACTATTCAGTAGCCGTATGGATGATTTCCTCTACTGCATGCATTATGATTTTAGAACCTATGAACCTCTTTCTAACCTCGACACGTTTTTGAACCACCTATAAGAAGTGTATCCACTTTATTTCCTTGGTTTTGTATAATATATTTTTACTCTATACTGACTGTTTGGTGATTGGCTAATATTTCTCAAGATCACTGAAGGTTCGTTCAAAGGTCGTCCATAAATTAGAGTCTCACTAATTTTTCTTTTCTCAAAGCTATTGAAGTCTAAATACATACAACCACAGTCAGGGAAGTCCTACTCACTGTATTCTCGCAACACAGGTGTTGTTCACGAATTTGAGAAGATGAAAAGTGAATGTGCAGAGCTTTAAACAGGTTGGCGAACACGGAGAGTCCACATTGGGGAAGTTGGGAAACCCTGATTCTAAATCAATGGTGTATATGGACTCCAAGATTGTGGAGGAACAAATGACATATGAACCAGTCGTTGGTCATCGGCCACTATGGGGCTACGTTTCCTGACGTTGTTCCACATTTTTGTGGATCAGAATTCTAGGTCGACGGCTTCGGTTGTGGCCCATTATGAAAACCACCTACTTCGATTTGAGCACCCGTGCAGTATCCTAGCGCTGGATTAAATATAAATTCATTGTACATGTGTCCTTATTGACCACAGTTTTTTATATTTTGGAATTCAGAAGTTCAACCGAAAAATTACTATCGTCATTTACATTGATTGCTATTCTATACCTGTGAATAACACAAATAGAAAATTAAAATGTGTAAATTACACCAAATGATAAGAGACTGTAGCGTGGTGTCGAGTTGAGATTAACTATGAACACCGCTACCAAGAAACACGTGCCAAATAGATCAGAAGGCGTAAGAAGCTCGTTCCAAATGACTCCATAAAATCCCCGAGAAGCCAAATATCAGAAGGCAATTAATGGACCAAGTCGAGTTATATTTGCTGGCGATCTCGTGGCATCGAAAGGATACCGAGATCGTGCCAGGATACAACCTTGGTTACAGAAGGTAACCGAATTCGCGCGAAGTTACAATCGAAGTGTCAGTATAAGAATGGAAGCACAAAATAGCTGTCATTAGCACAGTCAAACAAAAGCACGTTAAAACAAACACTGGTACAGTTGGTTATAATAATAATTGTTTTTATTAAACCAGTCGTGTTCTCGTGATAAATGTGAGTCACTACAAGACTACGGTAGACTGTGCTTTGATGTTAAACGATTAAAACTAATCTATGATAAACCTACAAACTTAAATAAGAATCATCAACTGAAATCGAAGTATCACGAAGCAATCAAACTCTCTTTCCTTAGTATTACAATCTAAGTTAATCACATTAAGATATTGGGTGTACTGTTGTCTTCGGTTTAGAATTGAGATATTTATGCTGATTAATCACTAAGTAGTAAACAAGTTTATATTTGACTAGACTATAGTGTTTGGCATATTCTACCTTCTAATATAAAGATTTGATTTATATGCTTAGTAATATGAGAAAAGTATAATTTGATTCCTTTCAATTTACTTTGTCATCAATCAGTAAATATCCGCAAAAACCCCTCTTGATATTAATCAACATATGCTCACTAGTGACTGGCTTCAAGAGATATATTCTGGAGTTCTAGTGAGAAGTAATGACCAGTGGAGTTCAACCAGGTCTGTTGTGAGATAGTAACTCACTGAAGACAATCGTGGATGTGTCACTCAATTTCGTGGATTAGTTGAAGTAAAACATTAACATTATTGGATGTCATCCAGCTCAGTGGTCTAGTGGTTAAGTGCTCGCGCGCGAGACTGATAGGTTCCGGGTCCAAATCTCTCAGCGGGCGAGGTCGTGGATGCTCATTGCTGAGGAGTCCCACAATAGGACGAAACGACCGTCCAGTGCTTCCAGGTTTTCCATGGTGGTCTAGCTTCAACTGACTCATGATCTTAACCATTGAAATTAGTAAATAGTAAATCAGTATTGTCAATTTATCAGTGTTAATAGAATTATCCTATTCACAAAGACCATATGTAAATAGATTGACCTGAGGTAAATTGTAGGTTAATTTGTGGTGAACGGAAACACAAGTGCGGGAAAATCACAGGTCTGTATGAATGTCTTAGTAAAATCTGTGAACAATATGGTAAATAATTCATTTGCAAAATATTCAACAATCGTCTCAGACTCCATTGTTCTTTCATTTCCATATCAATCACTCTCTATTCTCGTTCGCTTCTCTTCGATCGGCAGTAGGTTTCTTTCTCCAGTTCACGAGATCATCACTTTCCATAAGCAAGACATACTACTTATTTCTATCGAAATCAGTAGCATAGATCGCATGGAAACTATATATTATTACAATGATTAAAATAACTTATTAACCACCTATCAAATGTTTGCAATATATTCAGTTATTCTGAGTGTTCATACACAAACACTTATTCATTTATTCGTCATTTACATTATGCATTTTATTTCGAGTAGATCAACACTATTCAATGAAGTGAATTGGAACTTTACACTGATTAGCTTAAACAACTAAGATCATCATTTCATCGATGTCATTCAGAGAGCTTTTAAGTATTAGAGAGGAATAGTTAGTCGATTATTTGTTCAATTGTGTGATTGTGGAGATTATGATTAATTTCGTAGATTAGATCAAGAATTAACTTCAGTTACACAACTGTTGAACACACAGAATCATTAGATAGTTATGGTTGTTGTGGTATGCACCTCTTCAATAGTACATATACACGAAACCACAGGAGATCAAACCAGACAACTCGAGATCTCATGGTGAGCGATCAAATTTCACATCAATGACTGTGCTATCCAATGATTTACATTTCCTACTTCAACTAATAATATTTTCTAATATGACTTCGAGATAATTACCTATCAATTCACATAGTTCAACTCATCTGACCAACACTCTGATCTCACTACAAAGACAGGGATTAATTCTTCAGATCAACTACGAGTGATCGTGTGATTTCTTTGTTTGTATTGTGAAGTACAACATCCAGTGGAAGAATTCTGAGGAGGAAACATTTAAGATTACATTGAATAATCACTCAATTATTATAATCCCATTGAGATAACCTGTAGGAATTCCCAGTGTAATAGTAATGATCAACATTTTGTTTTTTTAAAGATTTATTCACCGATTTCAGTAATCACATGTCCTAAATTAAGAAAAACTCCACCCTCCCTCCCCTTCTTCTATTTTCCTCTTTAAACATCTACCATCAACATTAACAAACATTCCTTCTTTTTATCGTTACGTAATCATCATCATCATCATCATCATCATCGTCATAAATTATTGAGGTTGTTACGTCATTCATTGATTAAATAAATAAAAAGGAGTGAAAAATCTACATAAAAGATACAGGGAAAGTGTTTTCACATGGTTACAGTAAAATAAATAAATAAATAGATGAAAGAGATTGGATTTCTTTGATGAAAAATCAATATCCATGAAATGTACAATGGATGGAATGATAATAACATTTGACATTTTACAATGTGATCAACTTAACTGATACTGATTCTAGATTTAGAAGATGGAGGGAAATAAGTTTCCAAATGGAGGTTGAACAGAATCATAATCTATTTATCTGTATGTAACCAGGAGAAACAAATGTAAGTAATAGAAAGAATCAAGCTATATAATTCAGTAAATATATTTGAACAGTCTCATAATAGAACGAAACGGCTATCTAGTGTTTCCAGGTTTGTCATGGTAATCTAACTGACATCAACACATGAATTCAATTCAATTTAGTTGTATGTGGTGATTATAGCGTTTTAATGAATTTCGATCACAATCGATCATAGTAGCTCAGTTGCATTCACACCAATATTCTCTCATACACGTTCATCTTCATTCTGTTCTCCAACCGTATTCACAATGTTTAATCCTTCTTAACACCATCGTTACTATTGTTATTTAACTTATTATTCAATTCATCTGAATGTACCAATGTGATGTGGGATGTTGGATTGAAATGCTTTTATGCCAGTCTCCATGTTGATTATGATTAAGTGTAACATAATAATTGTATGGTATTTGTAGATTGTATTGAGATAATATTAACTTGTTGATTACATGGAGACAAGTATTGTAGTGAATGAGAATACAATTGGAGACAATCAAAGCATTACTGAATCTCTCAGTAAAATCTGTGAACCATACAATAATTAATCCATTTACAAAATATACAACAATCGTCTCAGAATTCGTTGTCCCTTCGTTTCCATACCAATCAATCTCTGGTCTCGTACTATTCTCTTTCATTTTCTCAACCTTCTGCCTCAAAGCATTTCACTTTCCATTGGTGATACATACCACTTATATCTGTCGACATCAGTACTATAATGTTAACATCTTTTAAACTAAACTATTAATCACTGTGAATAAAGCTGATACGAAAATTGATTAATTGACAATTGACAGATTCAGACTACATCTGGTTGACTCTATTTGGAACACGCAAAATAACTCTACATTTTGCATTGACTTCTATCACATATTTATCGGTTGTAATTCAATTATTTCAATAGTTGGATTCAAGAATCGATGTAAGTTAGACTACTATGCAAAAGTTGGAAGAACCGGACAGCCGTTTCGTTCTAGTATGACACTCCATAGTAGTGTACATCCACGATCTCGCACACAAGACTCGAACCTCGGAACCTCGGTCTCACGTATGAACCATTAACCTCTGAACCACAAAGTCGACATCTAACAGTCTCAACGCCGAACTTCAATCGACTCATGAATGATTGAGCAACCATTCATCTATTGTCTGAAGTAGATACGTGTCTCAACACGACACAGATTGGACTCTACTGGTCACTAGAACTACAGGAAGTTAGACATTAATACGTTTTAATGCCAGTTCAGTGATCTGGAAATGAAGCGTTCTCACCTAAGACCGAGTGTCGCGAGTTCAATTCTCACGTGTGGGATCTTGAATGTGTACTGCTGAGGAGTTCCATACTAGAACGAAATGATCGTTCACTGCTTTCAGATTATCAAATATAGTTTAACTTACATCGACTCATGAATTTGACCGTTAGAATCACTACAGTCTCTACAAAACCCATTCTGATTGTAATTTAATTAATCAGATTAGTTATTATGAATAGTGCAGAAAAAATTTGGTAGTGCATAAAATTTTATTTTTGGACAAAACTATGTCAAATATATAGATTTTATTTGTAAACCCTACAAATGCCCTGGTACGCCTGAAATTGGGGAGAGTCAACTCCCCCCTCTTTAAATGCTCTCACATGTCCATATGGATACAGCCACCAACAGGGAAGTCCTACTCACTGCATTCTCGCAATACGGGAGTTGTTTACGAAATTGAGAGGATGAAAAGCGGATGTCTGGTGCTTCAACCAGGTTGGTGGACACGGAGAGTCGACCTAAAAGACGTGAAAAACCCGGGGTTCCAAACAAATAGTGTACATGCACTCCAGTATTCTGAAAAAACAAATGACGTGTGAACCAATTATTGGTCACCAACTACCATCGAACTGCATCTCCTAACGTTGATCTACTGCCTTGTGGATCAGACCTTGAGGCCGGAAGCTCCGGTTGTGGCAGTTTAAGAACTACACTTGCTTCGGTTTGGGCACCCTAGCAGTATCCTAGCCCTCACACAAATCGAATGATTTATGTGACGCATATGTATTTGGTGCCTCCTTGTATCAATGTTCATGTGTTTAAATAAATAAACAAATGATGAGTTTAGTTTAACGTGCCAAAAAACACCGAATTTATTCATTTTACTTACTAACGGTTCTTTTCTACTTAATCTATAAGTTGCATGCTCTCCGTTTAACTTCTTTGACAAATCAACTAATATAACCACTATTATGATCATTATCAACGGTATAGAATATTGAAATGTCAGAATGAAATGAGATAGGAAGGTTTATTACAACCTTACAGCTTAAGCAATACGATCGATATAAGGGGAAAGTAAATGAATTAATCATTATCAATTACATAGACTAAATGTATCCATCTATGTAGGCAAGTTATTTAAGAGTTTTTAACCAATTAATGCTTAAGTAGTCACGAGAAATAAATATGTCTCCTTGTATAGACATTCAGTTATACATAGCCATAAAGAGATATATGTAAATATATGAGCCGATTATTATCGAATAGAAAATAGGTTGTGAATTAGTTTAAACATTCATAAGCTTGTATAAGAACTCAAAACAATTGTCAACCAACACCAAGATCAGAATTATCAACACGAATTTCAAGACAGTTCTAGTGTATGGGGCGGAAACTTGGAGAACTACGAAAGCCATCATCCACAAGATACAAGTGTTTATTAACAGTTGTCTACGCAAAATACTTCAAATCCGTTAGCCAGACACTATCAGCAACAACCTTCTACGGAAGAGAACAAAGGAGATTCCATTGAAGGGAGAAATCAGGAAGAAGTGCTGGAACTGGATAGAACACACATTGAGGAAAGATTTCAACTGCGTAAAAACGCAAGACCTTACATGGAATCTTCAAGTTCAAAGGAAAAGAGAACGACCAAAGAACACATTACACTGAAAAGTGAATACAGACATGAGAAGAATGAACAACAGTTGTATAGAACTAGGAAGGAGGGCCGAGGACAGAGTGGGTTGGAGAATGCTAGTCGGTAGCCTATATTCCATTGGGAGTAACAGGCGTAAGTAAGTATGTTAGGACGGCTTTTGAGAACTATGACGGAGCCTCCAGAGACTATAGAGGAGCTGAAGAGTTCCGTCTAATCAGAACGTAGCAAAGCTTTGTAGAATATCAAGATGGCATGATACTATTGGTCAGTTAGCTTAACATGCCTCTTTGCAGATTGGCTGAATTATAATGTTGATTTAACAAACGCTACTATCTATAAATACCCCATGATTTTCCGTACGTTTTGATAAGCACATTCTCCAGTCTTCTGTCTCCTTATTTGCAACTTGGAAGGTTCTAACTTTCGAGTGTTCAAGTTCTACACGGTATATCAAGAATCTAAGCTTTTGATACAACAGCCTAGAAAGACTAATATCAGAAGTTTATTTCAATAGCTAAGTGTACATACTTTGTACCACATTAACATAAACATCTTGATCAAAGTTGTAAATAATATGAAGATTGATTAATCAAGAACAATAAATGTAGACAAATTATAACGATCATACACAAGTGACTTGTCACCAAGTTATGATCAATGTTATCTTTGTATTGTCTTGTAGTACTAACAAAATTTTGTTGGTCAAGTTATGATGTAGTCAATAATTTAATGGACTCAAGATCTTGTCCAATATGTCTTGATATGAGGTAGTTGAGAAGAAACTCTAAACAAGTGATAGTTAATATAAAACTTAGTTCTAGGATCTTCTCCCAATTATCTATAAGCAGTTAACATAAAAATCATTCATATGGTTGATTATTTGTAAATTCAGTGATACAAATGTTGATGTTGATGATGTTGATGAAATTGTTTTATAAATGATGACATGAAATACAATGTTACGCAACTAATAGTAACTTTATCTATACATAGGTACGTACAGATTTAGATTGCCATCAGTCATCGTTGGAGAGGGTCGGTAGAAGATTGTCGCTCATACTGGAGTACCTGCTTGGACTCCGACCACGCCCTAATACGGGCACGCATCTGCTTGCGCCTCACTGGACGCAGAAAAGCCACACTAAAAAGACCCATTAGAACTGAGTTGAGTAGCGAGAAAACCAAAAGTAGGTTCCAGATACAACTGAGGTCACAATTAGGTAGTTCTGAAGACGAGGCTGACCCAGATGTTGCTTGGAAAGATATACAAACAGCTGTGAAAACAACAGTGACATCTATCAGTGATTTAAACTACAGGGTTACAAAGAACCAATGGATTTCCTCTAGGTCTATTGCACTGATGGATTCTCGTAAACTCATCCCATCAGGCTCTGAACAAGATGAAGAGAGAAAACAAATCAGATCTAGGTTAGGCAAAAGTCTAAGAAACGACCGTGAGCAGTGGTGAGCAACGAAAGGAAAGAGATGGAAAAGGCGGCGGCTATAGGGAACACAAGACAGCTCTACAGACTAATAAAAGAAACTGGAATTAATAAATCAAGTGTAAGTGAGATTATATCGGAAAAAGACGACACCCTCATCTACTCCCAGTCCAGACGTTTAGAACGATGGGCGGAACATTTCAGAGAACAGTTCAACTGGCCTTCAACTACTCTACAACTACCCTCCATTCCCAGACAGTGTGAATGGAACATTGAAGTAGGTCCCTCAACTCTAGCTGAAGTTCAGAAGGCTATAGTTATTCTGAAACGAGGAAGGGCAGCTGATCCAGATGGATTGGCTCCAGAAGTCTTTAAGGATGGTCGTCCAATTTTAGCGATTAGAATGACTAATATTTTAGCTAAGATCTGGGAGTTAGACGTTATTCCATCTGACTGGTCACAATCACTTATCGTCCCAATATATAAGAGAGGATCAAAATCATCCTGTGACAACCATAGAGGGATTAGTTTAACTAATATTGTATCTAAAATACTAGCCTCGATAATTATCAGATGCCTAACTAAGACTCGTGAACTGCAAACACGAGAGAATCAAGTTGGCTTCAGACCTGGTCGTGGATGCATCGACCACGTATTCACCATTCGTCAGGTTCTAGAACACAGGCATACTTATCGACGTCCGACAATGGTGGTCTTTCATGACTTAAAAGCAGTATTTGACTCGGTAGACCGCGAGATTCTGTGGCAGTGTCTGTCATTGAAAGGCGTACCTCAGAAGTACATAAACCTTGTGAAGGCTCTTTACTCGAACACTACTAGTCGAGTCAGAGCTTATGGCGAACTGTCATCTACTTTTGCAACCTCAAGTGGTGTCCGTCAAGGCTGGCCACTTTCCCCATTTTTGTTTAACCTCATCGTAGACCTACTGATGGAAATAACATTCTCGTCTATTGAATTCTCGGATATTGATCTCCTTCCAGTAGGTCCACTTATCGACTTAGAATACGCAGATGACATAGTCCTGTTTGGTGAAGACGCTGACAAAATGCAGAGTCTTCTGGTAGCACTAAGCAACAATTCCAGAATGTTTGGAATGCGCTTCTCTCCCTCGAAATGCAAGTTGTTGCTTCAGGACTGGGCTGTGCCAACACCTGAACTAAGGATAGGGAGTGAAGTAGTCGAACGCGTTGGCAACTTCACTTATCTTGGAAGTCTGATCAGCCCTAATGGGTTGGTGTCTGACGAAATCTCAGCACGGATTCGAAAAGCTCGTTTGGCTTTTGCCAACTTGCGCCACCTATGGCGAAGGCGAGATATCCGTCTATCAATAAAAGGACGAGTATACTGCGCGGCAGTCCATTCTGTTTTAATTTACGGCAGCGAAACATGGCCATTAAGAGTAGAAGATATTCGCAAGCTACTAGTATTTGACCACAGATGCCTTAGAAATATTGCTGGCGTCTGCTGGAATCACCGGGTAAGTAATAGTGAGGTTAGACAGATAGAGGTTATTAGGGAATGATGGTAAATCAGTTGATGAGTTTGTTAATCTTCATCAACTGAAATGGTTGGGTCACGTGTTACGTATGCCCGGACACCGATTACCACGACGTGCAATGCTAACCGGTGTTTGGGATGGTTGGAACATTTATTTGCATGAGTTGAAGTTGCCATATCACATTAGCACAGCAACATGAAAATCAGATTCATTGAAGTAGTTAATTCAATGGTGGTACTATATAATAGACAGATTGCATGTGTGGATATAGTACAGGAAGAAAGAATTAGTTCGTAAGAATAAAGATATAAAGCGAATTTAATCTCTTAGTTTGAGGGAAGACAGAGAGTGTATACATTGTCACCATTGTGATCGATTGTGAACCATGTCAACAAGAGTCTCCAACCATTTGTTACGGAACTAAGGCGGACCGGAACCAAGTAGTCTGCATCTACCAATATGGCTCAGACTACAAGTTAGTGACTTCAAGCACTGATGTCACGTTTTGGTTTGACCTCCCCTAACCTTTCAACCATCCCCAACCGTTGTTACCTTGACGTGGTGGTCGGGCTTGTCTATCGTGATGAAGCAACAGAGCTATACTGGCTGCAACAACCGTTCCTCAAGGTTCTACCATGTCAGACAGGTCGGTTGAAGAACGGTAAGACTAAAAGCAACAAACCCAAGGTCCGAAGGCGAAATCGTACTGCTGACTGTACAGAGATGTGACAGCAGTAAAGTGTTTCTTTCAGACAACCAGCATGGCAGCGATGCTGCCTTCCCACAAGGAGGGGTGGAGTTAGAAAAGGTCGACCCTAAAAATGCACACCTCCCCTTATCCCACGGATATCCGTCTCCGGCGGTAAGGTCTCAACAAGTACGGAGCTAACACACAAATCACCCATAAAAAGGTCGTGTGTGACCGACCTCGAGCAGTTGTCTCTTGGGCACTGCGGTCACGCTCTCAGGTCAGTAAGACCACCTCTAATCAAATTTCCTTTTCAGGTACCTCCAGAAGAACCCTTTCACGGTGTGGGCAACCGGGAAGTGATAACCGCCCTCATACCTCTAACAGCACCCTAGACCACTGTATTCTGCCTACTTATTAAACAATGAATTACTTCAGTTGTCTATATACCTATTCAATGGACAATCAATCATAAACTTGGATATTTATTTGCATATTAATTATTGATTGATTCATTTCCATCTCTCAATATCTGCTTACTGGCTGTATAATTAGAGTAGTGTGTGTAAAATAAATTATACTATTTTAATTTGTTTCACATTCTAATGATCATGTACCATTGGGAATTGCCATGATAATGGTTATCCAATTCATTTATTTGCTTGTACAAGAACAAACGTTCAAAAACTTGC
The DNA here is from genome assembly GCA_944470425.2 of Schistosoma bovis. Taxonomy (NCBI): domain Eukaryota; kingdom Metazoa; phylum Platyhelminthes; class Trematoda; order Strigeidida; family Schistosomatidae; genus Schistosoma; species Schistosoma bovis. The sequence continues at coordinate 43,738,144 of OX103956.1, read as the reverse complement.
AACAACCTGTGATCAGAATAATATTAGGTTGAAAACATTATCTTTCTAAATATTTTAGTTTTGATAGTTGAGTTCATGAGTCGTTGTAAGCTAAACTATATTTGATAATCTGAAAGCAATGAACGATCATTTCGTTCTAGTATGGAACTCCTCAGCAGTACACATTCACGATTCCACACATGAGAATTGAACTCACGACACACGGTCTCAGGTGAGAACGCTTCATTTCCAGATCACTGAACTGGCATTAAAACGTATTAATGTCTAACTTCCTGGAGTTCTAGCGACCAATAGAGTCCAATCTGTGTCGTGTTGAGACACGTATCTACTTCGGACAATAGATGAATGGTTGCTCAATCATTCATGAGTCGATTGAAGTTCGGCGTTGACACTGTTAGATGTCGACTTTGTGGTTCAGAGGTTAATGGTTCATACGTGAGACCGAGTTTCCGAGGTTCGAGTCCTGTGTGCGAGATCGTGGATGCACACTATTAAGGAGTGTCATACTAGAACGAAATGGCTGTCCGGTTCTTTCAACTTCTGCATAGTAGTCTAGCTTACATCAACTCATGAATCCAACTATTGAAATAATTGAATTACAACCGATAAATATGTGATAGAACTCAATGCAAAATGTAGAGTTATTTTGCGTTTCAAATAGAGTCAAGTAGATGTAGTCTGAATCTGTCAATTGTCAATTATTCAATTTTCGTATCAGCTTCATTCACAGTGATTAATAGTTTGGTTTAAAAGATGTTAACATTATAGTACTGATGTCGACAGATATAAGTGGTATGTATCACCAATGGAAAGTGAAATGCTTTGAGACAGAAGGTTGAGAAAATGAAAGAGAAGAGTACGAGAACAGAGAGTGATTGGTATGGAAACGAAGGGACAACAAATTCTGAGACGATTGTTGTATATTTTGTAAATGGATTAATTATTGTATGGTTCACAGATTTTACTGAGAGATTCAGTAATGCTTTGATTGTCTCCAATTGTATTCTCATTCACTACAATACTTGTCTCCATGTAATCAACAAGTTAATATTATCTCAATACAATCTACAAATACCATACAATTATTATGTTACACTTAATCATAATCAACATGGAGACTGGCATAAAAGCATTTCAATCCAACATCCCACATCACATTGGTACATTCAGATGAATTGAATAATAAGTTAAATAACAATAGTAACGATGGTGTTAAGAAGGATTAAACATTGTGAATACGGTTGGAGAACAGAATGAAGATGAACGTGTATGAGAGAATATTGGTGTGAATGCAACTGAGCTACTATGATCGATTGTGATCGAAATTCATTAAAACGCTATAATCACCACATACAACTAAATTGAATTGAATTCATGTGTTGATGTCAGTTAGATCACCATGACAAACCTGGAAACACTAGATAGCCGTTTCGTTCTATTATGAGACTGTTCAAATATATTTACTGAATTATATAGCTTGATTCTTTCTATTACTTAAATTTGTTTCTCCTGGTTACATACAGATAAATAGATTAGGATTCTGTTCAACCACCATTTGGAAACTTACTTCCCTCCATCTTCTAAATCTAGAATCAGTATCAGTTAAGTTGATCACATTGTAAAATGTCAAATGTTATTATCATTCCATCCATTGTACATTTCATGGATATTGATTTTTCATCAAAGAAATCCAATCTCTTTCATCTATTTATTTATTTATTTATTTATTTTACTGTAACCATGTGAAAACACTTTCCCTGTATCTTTCATGTGGATTTTTCACTCCTTTTTATTTATTTAATCAATGAATGACGTAACAACCTCAATAATTTATGACGATGATGATGATGATGATGATGATGATTACGTAACGATAAAAAGAAGGAATGTTTGTTAATGTTGATGGTAGATGTTTAAAGAGGAAAATAGAAGAAGGGGAGGGAGGGTGGAGTTTTTCTTAATTTAGGACATGTGATTACTGAAATCGGTGAATAAATCTTTAAAAAAACAAAATGTTGATCATTACTATTACACTGGGAATTCCTACAGGTTATCTCAATGGGATTATAATAATTGAGTGATTATTCAATGTAATCTTAAATGTTTCCTCCTCAGAATTCTTCCACTGGATGTTGTACTTCACAATACAAACAAAGAAATCACACGATCACTCGTAGTTGATCTGAAGAATTAATCCCTGTCTTTGTAGTGAGATCAGAGTGTTGGTCAGATGAGTTGAACTATGTGAATTGATAGGTAATTATCTCGAAGTCATATTAGAAAATATTATTAGTTGAAGTAGGAAATGTAAATCATTGGATAGCACAGTCAGTGATGTGAAATTTGATCGCTCACCATGAGATCTCGAGGTGTCTGGTTTGATCTCCTGTGGTTTCGTGTATATGTACTATTGAAGAGGTGCATACCACAACAACCATAACTATCTAATGATTCTGTGTGTTCAACAGTTGTCTAATTGAAGTTAATCCTTGATCTAATCTACGAAATTAATCATAATCTCCTCAATGACACAATTGAATAAATAATCGAGTAACTATTCCTCTCTAATACTTAAAAGCTCTCTGAATGACATCGATGAAATGATGATCTTAGTTGTTTAAGCTAATCAATGTAAAGTTCCAATTCACTTCATTGAATAGTGTTGATCTACTCGAAATAAAATGCATAATGTTAGTGAGGAATAAATGAATAAGTGTTTGTGTATGAACACTCAAAATAACTGAATATATTGCAAACATTTGATAGATGGTTAATAAGTTATTTTAATCATTGTAATAATATATAGTTTCCATGTGATCTATGCTACTGATTTCGACAGAAATAAGTAGTATGTCTTGGTTATGGAAAGTGACGATCTGGTCATCTGGAGAAAGAAAGCTACTGCCGATCGAAGAGAAGCGAACGAGAATAGAGGGTGATTGGTATGGAAATGAAAGAACAATGAATTCTGAGACGATTATTGAATATTTTGCGAATGAATTATTTACCATATTGTTCACAGATTTTACTAAGACATTCATACAGACCTGTGATTTTCCCGCACTTGTGTTTCCGTTCACTACACCATGTTACCGTGGAGTTGACAGTGTTTAGTACGGAAATTAGTTAGTTTATTCATTTTTCTCTTTCTCCTATTAACTTTGTATATGAAGTTCATAAATATAGGACTGAATATTGAATGATAGAACAGTGCAGAAGAGGCAAAGGGACAATGGTTTAGACGGACTATGAATTTCATTACATTTAACCAGTAGTGTAACCAAATATTTGATTTTACTAATGTTGTTTAACATATACATGATTTTATTCTTATTTTGAGAACGATTAATTTCATCTGTCCGCGTTTCAAAATCAGTTGTAAGGATTCACATTATTGCGTCAGCAAATAGTAACCGGTGTGGTCTAAACCCAACTGGATATTACTCCATGAAAACATTGACAACTATGGATAAGTATAGATGCAGTGGACAAGAATACCAGTGAGGAACAATCGAATGTACTTGATACAAAATTACAGAACTTGTTAATAAAATCTAATAATCATAAAGTAAATGTTTAAGTTGCAAAATGTCCATCAATTGTCTCAAAATGACTCAGACTTCAATATTCTTGCATTGCATCCTGTTTCCATTCTTTACTGTTCAATCCTCTTATCTCTCTGCTGCCAGACCTTATGTTCACGACTAACATCTTATACTACTTATGTCAATATAAGTAGCATATACCACATAGACTATCTAGTTGATTTTAAAGCATTAATCATAACCATTGTTTAGAAATATATATTTATATATTCTGGAAAATAATAATTAAAAAATTCACGTCAGTTTACAGGCATGAATAATTTGGTATAAATAGTAACATTAGATGTACAGAACAAACATGTGATGGAAGAAAGTTTTAAGTATACTAGTTCAGTAATTGTTTAGGTAGTACATGTATTACAGCGATCCAATGCATCAGCCGGGACTTTTTAATATTTTTCAAATGGACAGCCTGTTGATTTATGAACGGAGTAATTAAGGTCATTTCGTCTACTATCTCACAACAGACTCGGTTGAACTCCATTGGTCACTGCTTCTCACCATGATGATCTAGCTTCAATTGACTCATAATGTCAACTATTGAAATCACTTTTTCAGCAAAGATGGATAGTGATTAGAAGTGGAATCCAATACACGTGTTTCGTCCCATTTAAAGCTCTTCAGCTGGAAGTACCTGGATCTCAGAGTTGATGTTCACTCCCGGACTTGAGCCTAATACCGTTCGCTGCAAACACCATCGCGTTTTCTATTACTATAATATCCACAAAAATCCCTTTTGATAATTCTTAACTCGTTTTCCATTAGGTCATCTAATATGTACTTGAAAAATATTTGGATAAACTATAATTGGTTGTAATCAAAATGAAATAAATCTTTGTTGATTTCGATGGATTTACTTTTCTATTTGTCATTCACTATCTATCTATCTATCTATGCATTCGTTCATTCATTCATTCATTCATCCATTCATTCATGCATATCTAATGATTAAAAGGATAAGTCTAAACTGAAACGAAATAATCTTATCTTGATCTAGATCCATTCAATTCTCTAATACAACTTAAGAAACAATCTTAAATAAACCAATTAAAAAGGAAAGGAAAAAGAAGAAGAAGAGAAAGAAGAAGAAGAAGAAGAACAAGAAACGACTTAGAAAAGTTTTCTAATTATAATAATAATCAAGTTAAATTGCCTCTTATCTACTATACATTTACATGATTAAAGATTAATCATTTGATAATGGTATAAAATATACAAATGAAATAGAAAAGAAAAGAGTAATGCGGTTAAACTTGTTTAAATAATACACCAAAAGAAAAGACAATAGATGTGTATCTATGTATGTATGTATGGATGTATGTGTGTGCGTCTGTGCTTTTGTGCGTATCTATGTGAATGACACTTGTAAGACATGGGTAATCCTAATAATTGTTTGCTTATTTGTTTGTTTATATTGTTTATCACACTTATTAGATCACTTTTGATTTAGAATAAATTTTCTCTCGCTGTTTTTTGTTGTTGTTGTCGTCGTCATCGTTGCTGTTGTTGTTGTTACTAATAGAACTGATTTTTTGGGATTAACAGTAATTTGTCTATATCTGAATATGTTCTGTGAAGAAGGCGTAGAGATGAAAGGTGTGAAGGAAGAAATCTATATACATATATATATACATTAGTGTATTTGTATCACAGATAATGAACAACAAAAGAGTGAATGAATGAAAGGCTTAGTGGTTTGATGATAAAGGTTGATAGATTTAGATTTGTAAGTAGTTTTCAACTTTGATGATAAATGTGTGTATGAGTGTGTGAGAGTGTGAGTATATGGCTTGTTCGTTTGTTTGTATTAAACGTCGGAATAGACTAAAAGTGTACAATATTTAACAGATAAGTAAAACGACTCCGATTTTTGTTGTATATCACATAAAGGTAAGCAGCAATTACGTCTAATCTTTACATAAATATTGTTGTAAAACATAAATACAATGTGTAAACTCTACATTAAATTTACTAATGAGTTGCTGCTTAGTGAGATAATAAAATTGACAATTTGCTTACTCACCTGATTGACCTAATAAGAAATGATAATGTTTAGCTCAAATTATACTTGACTGATCGCGAATTTACGTATATATAAGTAAGAAATACGTATTTATCTATCTATCTATCTATCTATCCACACATCTATCTATCTATCTATCTATCTATCTATCTATCTATCTATCTATCTATCTATCTATCTATCTATCTATCTATCTATCTATCTATCTATCTATCTATCTATCTATCTATCTATCTATCTATCTATCTATCTATCTATCTATCTATCTATCTATCTATCTATCTATCTATCTATCTATCTATCTATCTATCTATCTATCTATCTATCTATCTATCTATCTATCTATCTATCTATCTATCTATCTATCTATCTATCTATCTATCTATCTATCTATCTATCTATCTATCTATCTATCTATCTATCTATCTATCTATCTATCTATCTATCTATCTATCTATCTATCTATCTATCTATCTATCTATCTATCTATCTATCTATCTATCTATCTATCTATCTATCTATCTATCTATCTATCTATCTATCTATCTATCTATCTATCTATCTATCTATCTATCTATCTATCTATCTATCTATCTATCTATCTATCTATCTATCTATCTATCTATCTATCTATCTATCTATCTATCTATCTATCTATCTATCTATCTATCTATCTATCTATCTATCTATCTATCTATCTATCTATCTATCTATCTATCTATCTATCTATCTATCTATCTATCTATCTATCTATCTATCTATCTATCTATCTATCTATCTATCTATCTATCTATCTATCTATCTATCTATCTATCTATCTATCTATCTATCTATCTATCTATCTATCTATCTATCTATCTATCTATCTATCTATCTATCTATCTATCTATCTATCTATCTATCTATCTATCTATCTATCTATCTATCTATCTATCTATCTATCTATCTATCTATCTATCTATCTATCTATCTATCTATCTATCTATCTATCTATCTATCTATCTATCTATCTATCTATCTATCTATCTATCTATCTATCTATCTATCTATCTATCTATCTATCTATCTATCTATCTATCTATCTATCTATCTATCTATCTATCTATCTATCTATCTATCTATCTATCTATCTATCTATCTATCTATCTATCTATCTATCTATCTATCTATCTATCTATCTATCTATCTATCTATCTATCTATCTATCTATCTATCTATCTATCTATCTATCTATCTATCTATCTATCTATCTATCTATCTATCTATCTATCTATCTATCTATCTATCTATCTATCTATCTATCTATCTATCTATCTATCTATCTATCTATCTATCTATCTATCTATCTATCTATCTATCTATCTATCTATCTATCTATCTATCTATCTATCTATCTATCTATCTATCTATCTATCTATCTATCTATCTATCTATCTATCTATCTATCTATCTATCTATCTATCTATCTATCTATCTATCTATCTATCTATCTATCTATCTATCTATCTATCTATCTATCTATCTATCTATCTATCTATCTATCTATCTATCTATCTATCTATCTATCTATCTATCTATCTATCTATCTATCTATCTATCTATCTATCTATCTATCTATCTATCTATCTATCTATCTATCTATCTATCTATCTATCTATCTATCTATCTATCTATCTATCTATCTATCTATCTATCTATCTATCTATCTATCTATCTATCTATCTATCTATCTATCTATCTATCTATCTATCTATCTATCTATCTATCTATCTATCTATCTATCTATCTATCTATCTATCTATCTATCTATCTATCTATCTATCTATCTATCTATCTATCTATCTATCTATCTATCTATCTATCTATCTATCTATCTATCTATCTATCTATCTATCTATCTATCTATCTATCTATCTATCTATCTATCTATCTATCTATCTATCTATCTATCTATCTATCTATCTATCTATCTATCTATCTATCTATCTATCTATCTATCTATCTATCTATCTATCTATCTATCTATCTATCTATCTATCTATCTATCTATCTATCTATCTATCTATCTATCTATCTATCTATCTATCTATCTATCTATCTATCTATCTATCTATCTATCTATCTATCTATCTATCTATCTATCTATCTATCTATCTATCTATCTATCTATCTATCTATCTATCTATCTATCTATCTATCTATCTATCTATCTATCTATCTATCTATCTATCTATCTATCTATCTATCTATCTATCTATCTATCTATCTATCTATCTATCTATCTATCTATCTATCTATCTATCTATCTATCTATCTATCTATCTATCTATCTATCTATCTATCTATCTATCTATCTATCTATCTATCTATCTATCTATCTATCTATCTATCTATCTATCTATCTATCTATCTATCTATCTATCTATCTATCTATCTATCTATCTATCTATCTATCTATCTATCTATCTATCTATCTATCTATCTATCTATCTATCTATCTATCTATCTATCTATCTATCTATCTATCTATCTATCTATCTATCTATCTATCTATCTATCTATCTATCTATCTATCTATCTATCTATCTATCTATCTATCTATCTATCTATCTATCTATCTATCTATCTATCTATCTATCTATCTATCTATCTATCTATCTATCTATCTATCTATCTATCTATCTATCTATCTATCTATCTATCTATCTATCTATCTATCTATCTATCTATCTATCTATCTATCTATCTATCTATCTATCTATCTATCTATCTATCTATCTATCTATCTATCTATCTATCTATCTATCTATCTATCTATCTATCTATCTATCTATCTATCTATCTATCTATCTATCTATCTATCTATCTATCTATCTATCTATCTATCTATCTATCTATCTATCTATCTATCTATCTATCTATCTATCTATCTATCTATCTATCTATCTATCTATCTATCTATCTATCTATCTATCTATCTATCTATCTATCTATCTATCTATCTATCTATCTATCTATCTATCTATCTATCTATCTATCTATCTATCTATCTATCTATCTATCTATCTATCTATCTATCTATCTATCTATCTATCTATCTATCTATCTATCTATCTATCTATCTATCTATCTATCTATCTATCTATCTATCTATCTATCTATCTATCTATCTATCTATCTATCTATCTATCTATCTATCTATCTATCTATCTATCTATCTATCTATCTATCTATCTATCTATCTATCTATCTATCTATCTATCTATCTATCTATCTATCTATCTATCTATCTATCTATCTATTTATCTATCTATCTATCTATCTATCTATCTATCTCTCTGTTAAGGGAATTTAAGCTTTACTTTCCTTGAATTTTACGATCTTATTTTGATCATTGTCTACAGGATTATGACCCCCCTAACTTAATCTTTTACTTTAATAAATTTAAAAATTGTAGCTGTATAGTACAAACTTAAAGGAATTACTCTCTTTGATAAATTTCGATAGTGTAATGAGAAGTGGAAGATTATCAGAACTATATAATGCAGAAATAAATAAAATCTGATGGCTTGATAAGAATAGAGGATAAACATCCATCGTCCACCATTACGAAATATATAATCCAAACAGGCCATAAGGTTGATCTTACCTCGAATTTTGTGGTGCTGTATAAAAGTGTAGATGGTCGTGTACTAAGATTTATTGAAGCCTTAGCCATGCGAAAATTCAACACCTCTTCTCTGTGTAATCAAAAACAGTTTGTTCTCGCTGTATACACTCTTTGTCTTCCCTTAAACTATGATATTGAAATCGCTTCATATCTTTATTTGTACGAACCAATTCTTTCTTCCTGTCCTTATATACAATCTTTCTTTTATATATTACTACCATTGAATTAACTACTTCAATGAGTCCGGTGTTCATCTTGTTGTGTTAAGCAGGTATGGCAACTTGGACCGATGCATATAAATGCGCCTAGTCCTACGTTGTAGCTGACTGCCTCACTGACTGTTCTCGCCTTAAACCTACTCTGGTAATATTAGTTCATTATCCATATGTGATGAGGTTTCATATTGTTTTCACATTATTTTCTTTATTATTGTCATCTCCTCTTACCCTCCATTTCTAGTCTAGTTGACCTTTTACTTTTATATATTAATGTTCTTAACAAGTAAATAATGTGTGATCAGATTGTTCGGAATGTATTGCGCTAATATGTCATTATATAGTTCTAATTATCTTTGTCTTCTTATTACACTACTGAAATATTACAAACTAACTAATCATTCAATACAACAGTCATATCTTATAATACACATCAATTTAGTATCTTTAACCTTTTAAGCTTGAATCTCAACTGAATAATTTACCAATGTGTTGAATCGGTATTTTATATTGATTAGTTATAAATAGGAAGATGTATTTGTTCTATACTCTATCGATAGCCACTAATAAAAAAATGAACTATTATCACTATTGATTGATCACTGAGTGGTGACCAATGTCATGTGTGTCAATTCCTTCTTAGTACAGATCAAATACTATCAACCAAGTTGCAATGTGGTCACTAGTATAGGTGACTTGACATTGCATGCACTATGTTGAGATTAGATGGTGGTTGGAGGTAGTCAACAACAAACCCTGGACTCGAGTTTCGTGCTACTTGGCACTCGTCAGTTAGATGTAACTGTTGAACACGTATTTTATATTGATTAGTTGTGAATAGAACTCCGCCTGTAGCTCTTATAGGGTTGCTGCCGGCCCCAAGCCCGGGTAAAGGAGGAGGGTTGGGCATGGGGTTAGCGTCCCCATCCAGTAGAAAACTAACTCGCTAAAAAAACGCTTACCAGAAAAAATAATCCAAACCATTTTAACTCTGCCCTGGGAGTTAGAAGGTCTTCATTTAGAAAAATTATGACGCTTCATGGTGAAAACCGAGTTCCTTCGGAAGCCACGAGGCCGATGCTCCTTCTAACAACCAGAGCAAAAATTTTTATAGGTACATGGAACGTTCGAACAATGTGGGAAACCGGGAAGACCAGTCAAATATCAATGGAAATGAGGAGATACAACTTAGCAGTACTGGGAATCAGCGAAACCCACTGGACCCAAGCTGGACAGAAAAGGCTAGCTACGGGAGAGATGCTGCTGTGAATAGGAAGATGTATTTGTTCTATATACTATTGATAGTCACTAACAAAAAATGCACTAATATATGACATAATCATATTTCTTATTCATCTTAAAACTTTTAGATAGTAATCAATAGATTCATTAAAGTTAAATTGTTACATATTTTGTTCCATAATAAGGTTAATTGATCTTTTCTCCCTTATTTTCATGTATAAATCATATTGTCTCCCTCATTCCTTCTCTCTCTCTCTCTCTTATCAACAAATGTTATTTGTAATCAAAGAGAGATTTTGTGGCTAGACCACCATGGAAAACCTGGAAGCACTGGATGGCCGTTTCGTCCTAATATAGGACTTCTCAGCAGTGAGTATCCACGATCTCGTCCCACAAGATTCGAACACTGGACCTATCAGTCCAGATTTTCCATGGTGGTTTAGCTTTACTTGACTCATGAATTCAATTATTAAATGTTATTTGATGAAAAACGTTAAAAGTAGACAATTTCAACTTTGATATAAATGTACACACAGATTGTCATTTGTTTTGTATTCAATAAAATAATGATCCAATATAAACATTAATTGAAGATATCTAACTGAAGATACATTTGTAATTGAATGTTTAAATTAACATGGGGAATTTCTTTTGAGGATAAAACAAATGGGCAATATATTTAGGAGATTGAAACGCATATATCATTCTATTTAAGACTTTTTGATTAGGTGTACTTGGATTGATAGTGTTATTTGTAGTGAGATTTAAAAAGAGATCATTGTTGTAACTTGTGGGTTTGTGCCCTATTGATATATAATGTAATGGCCGCCAAAATGCCCTGGTACGGTCGAGAGTGGGATGAGTCAGCTCTCCCTCTCCAAATGCTCTCACATGACCACGTGCATACAATCACTACCAAGGAAGTCCTACTCATTGCCTTTTCTCAACACAGGTGTTGTTTACAAAATTGAAAGGATGAAAAGCGAATGTCTGACGCTGTAACTCGATTGGTGGATATAGAAGATCCATAGAAGGGAGTTGGAAAAACCTGATTCTAAACCAATAGTGCACATGAGCTCCAGGATCTTGAGGGAAAAATAGCGTATGAACCAATTATTGGTCAACGGTTGTATACAAACCAACCAGACCACATCGTACTATAAAGTTACTATTCATTATTCTCATTGGTATATAACAATCATCCGTCTTTTAAAACAATATAGTTTCGTATAATAAGCTGATGAGTTACGATAACAACTATTTTATTGAAAGAGTATGATATTTATCCGAAACCATATAATTCAAAGAACAGAGAGCATAGATCTTGCTTTAATTTTCTCATACATCTCAGGTTTACAATCGAATGACATTGTTTTTAGCCTGTACTGTTTTGATTTACTCTAGGCATTGCTTTAATAAGGCAAAGCAAATGTTGTAGTTTCGGTTTTAAAGAGATAATATTAGACTTTATCAGTTATTTGTTAACACAGGTATTAGTATTGTAGATGAAACATGTCTCGCAATGGTTACTTTCATGTTATTTCAACCATATTCTTTGTTTAGTTATTTTTATATAAATGAATCAGAAGTGGTTTTGTAGAGATTGTAGTAATTTAAATAGTTGAAATCATTAGTCAGTTGAAGCTAGACCACTATGGAAAACCTGGAAGCACTGGACGGCCATTTCGTCCTATTGTGGGACTCCACAAAACCCCTTCCGATACTTATCAACATATGCTCACTAATGACTGGCTTCAAGAGGTATATCCTGGAGTTCTAGTAAGAAGCAGTGACTAGTGGAGTTCAACCGAGTCTGTTATGAGATAGTAATTCATTGAGGACAATGGTGGACGTGTTGCCCAATTTTGTGGACTAGTTGAAGTTAGACATTAACAACGGTGTATGCCGGCTCAGTGGTTTAGTAGGTTGAGAGTTCGAGCGCGAGACTGAAGGCTCTGGATTCGAATCTCGCGAGTCGGGATCGTGGATGTGTACTGCTGAGGAGCCCCACAATAGGACGAAACGACCTCTCAGTAATTACAGATTTTCCATGGTATTCTAGATTCAATTGACTCATGATCTCAACTATTGATATAGATGAATGCTTAGACTGTTTTGTTTATCATAAAAATGTTTTGCCCAAATTGTAGTTGGTTCTTTTATACAATCGTCAGCTCTGTCTATAGTGATGATCTAGTAGATATGTGTTTGCTCAAATATGTACAACTCATAGTTCTATTGTGAAGAGAAGGTCGGCTAAAGACCATCCAAACAAAAGGTATCAAGTTTTAGGTATAAGAACAAAGTAGTACTGTAAACTGTCTCGGGATACTTAGAAAGTGTGATATTTTCTGCGAATAAATATCATTCTACCCTTCTACAAACTGGATGGAGTGGTTAGAAATACTTATTCGTACTGTGATATTCTTCATGAATCTTAAGAGTTGAATATAAGATGAAAAGTGTATAGAATAAGTTCTACAAAAACAACCATTCACAAAATAGTCATAAATGATCAACTTCAATCAGATATTCCTTGAGCTCTGTCGCTACACCTCCAGATCATCGAAACCGTCAATTAGATTAATCCTTTTTTCTTAGGTTCCTCAAAAAGAAATACTATTATGTAGCATCGGTAACATAGCATTACAGTGTTTTACGATCCTTTATCTAAAATTCCTGATAGACCATTCGCATCTAATTTTATAAAGTTGCTTCATGAAATGATCACATCACTCAGTTGTACACAGAATGAATCTCCATAATCTAACTTACTATTATTATTTATGGGATGCAGAGAATATTTATATCGTAAATGCTACATGGATAACTGTAGTAATTATAGAGCTAATACATGCCTTAAATCCCTGACCCGCAAGGGGACGGGTGCATTTATCAGAACAGAACCAATAGGCTTCATTTGTGCCCGTTACATTCTGTGATGACTTTGGATAACTTTACTGATCACAGTCGGCCTTGTGTCTGCGACGGATCTTTCAAATATCTACCCTATCAGTTTGTTGATAGGTGATTTGCCTACCATGATGATAACAGCTAACGGGTAATCAGGGTTCGATTCCGGAGAGGAAGCTTGATAAATGGCTACCATATCCAAGGACGGCAGCAGGCGCTAAAATTACCCACTCCCGGCACAGAGAGGTAGTGACAAAAAAATACGGACACGGGACTCCATTGAGGCTTTCTAATTCGAATGAGTACAATTTAAAACCTTTAATGAGAACCAATTGGAGGGCAAGTCTGGTGCAAGCAGTTGCGGTGACTCCAGCTCTGAAAAGAGAATATTTTTGAGTACCATAGTGATCAAATTGTTTTTTAAAATCAAAATCAGTTTAGTTTATTAACGAGCTAAACCAGTCCAGTATTAACCAATTACCATCATTTTATCTATTTATATAGTTAAACACATAAACATTGGTACAAGAAGGCACCAAATACATATGCGCCATATAAATCATTCGATTTGTAAGAGGGATGGGATACTGCCCAGGTGCCCAAATCGAAACAGGTGGTTTTCTTATGGGGCCACTGTTGGGGTGATCCAGAAAATTCCTCGCAAAAGACAAGCAAGGATCAGGAAACACTAAGAAGCATTCCATCCAATCAGCGTTCACTTGAAGTTTTAGCCAGAAACATCAAGGAAGTGAAACGTCACATGTAAAGGTTCTGTTTGACTGAATGCTACACTGCTACTATGTTTAGTAGCATTCCAGAATATTCTAGCAACCCAAGGATATTTAAACTATCATAAAAACCCTGTGTTTTCTGTATTAAAATGAACCTTTGGAGTAAAGTACTTCTCGCATACTTTGCTCCTTCTCTCTCGTGTTCAGGTCGCTGTATAGTTCTAGCTTGGGGGTTACGAGACTAGCTTGGGAACCGAATATGGCGTTCAATTTGCAAGACTTATCAGCCACATATGGAGCTTCCGATCTAAAGTTGTGATCCACAAGGCAGTGGAGCAACGTCAGAAGATGCAGTCCCATGGTAACCGGTGACCAACCATAGGTTCATACGTCATTTGTTCCTTCAGGATCCTGCAGTTCATGTACACTATTGGTTTGGAATCAGAGTTTTCCAAATCCCCTCTATGGATCCTCCATATTCACCAATCCGGTTACAGCGTCGAACATTCGCTTTTCATCATCTCAATTTTGTAAACAACACCCGTGTTGAGAGAAGGCAATGAGTAGGACTTCCTTGGGAGTGACTGTATGCACGTGGTCATGCGAGAGCATTTGCAGAGGGAGAACTGACTCTCCTCACTCTCGGCCGTAGCAGGGTATTTGGGGTATTTACCATCATATAGTACTCGGTAGATGTAAATTCACATTCAAACATTGAAACAACAAATTCATATGTATAACACTGTCAGTTTAACTGATTTACATCATTGAATTTCTTCTACTTTATTCTTTCTCTTTTTTTTCAGATTCAATAATCAAAGATTAATTCATCAGGTTACTTTCCCAATTCCGCTTGATCATATCCATATGAATAAATGTTACATAGGATCAATCAATAATTGATTAACCTTGAAATTATACCAATAAAACTTTGAAAGGTATACTTTATTGACAAGGTATAAAGTAAAACTCTACGTTCAAGCAAATACACATACACACACACACATACAACTATACTTATCCTGGAACAAACTGATATCATTAAAAAATAATAAAGTAATCAGTAGTAGTTAGTATTATACAAATCATGAATGTTAACCATAATCTATTTGATAATTCTTAAATGAATAAAGAATTAACTCGTAAACGTTCCAGATATCATAGTCATAAAATTGACAAATTTTTATTACAAGAATATGAACATCGTAAAAAAGAAATTCAATTACTTTTAATTGGTAAGTTATTATTGGTACTACTTAATAGTGGTAGTAGTAGTAGTATTGGTAATGTTAGTAGTAGTAGTAGTAGTAGTAGTAGTAGTAGTATTGGTAATGTTAGTAGTAGTAGTAGTAGTTAAGGTATTGTTATGGCGTGAAAAATAAATGCTCCTGGTTAAGGGGTAGCGAATTATTGATCGGACCAAAGACGCGCAAACACGTAGAACGACCTAGAGTTCTGATTGGTCTCGCTCCCCTGTATAGCCCAGCCAATTGAGTCCAGAGCGCAAGTCACAGCCTCGGATATATGAATCATTTTATTTCAAACATACTTTGTTTATATACCATTCAAGCAGTCCACAACGTACCATAAAATAGAAGATAACATTGTACAGTAATGGCCAACAGGAAAATAACACGTTAAATAAATATTGGCCAATAAGATGATATCATTTCATGTCCAAGGATAGCATTAGGACTAGCAGAATAATCTTTGGGATATTTTCCTGAATATCCCAACACCTCCCTTTTTTTGGAGATCCGGAGTTGATGTCCGGATTTTAAATTTTTTTCCGCGTCTATCCTCCCCCTCGAAATAATGTTGGGTCTTCATAAACCCAAATTACAATTAATTTAATTGTATTTAAAACACATTGCACAGGGAATCCAGTAAAATCGATCAGATATTGAGGATAAACGCCACTCAATTCGAAATCATCCGAGTTCAAATCTTCTGAGATATTGTTGTCAAATTTGTAAGGAGCATCATTAGTAGATAATGGATGATTATGGTAATCTGCGTCCAACAAAACTGTGCCAGGTTCTTGATTATTAGTTGATGCGTGAAACACATTTTCTGGCAAAACAATGAGATCTTCTCGTGAGCTGGATATGTTACTGTCTGCACATGCTGTTTCGGGGTTGATGGAGTTTGACTCCATTACCGGGCATGTTTCTGGAATAGAAAGTACTGGACCACTGGGCGCATGATGGATGACTGTTTCGTTTGAAGTACAGTTCATCGAGGATTCATAGAGGCTGCTGTCATTTTCCAGCTCACTGTGTATTTCAGATATCAATCCATCCACTTCCGTCGCGTCTTCATAGCATGAGTGATTTAGCAGCTGCGTACGGAATTTGACTAATAACTCCAAATGTCGTTCAAAGAGCAGCTGTAATCGATCGGAAGGGAGAGTCATTTTTTTTGAATCAGCACTTGTGATGAAAGTTACTGATGTCTAATGACCAATGTCGTTGAAGGACACTGACGACAATCTGGATGCTGATTGGTTGGATAATTAGACTGGATTTCGTCCAATTAGAGAATGACTTTGGATTGTATTTTTTCTTCACCCCGTCGCCAAATTTATTGTGAATCGCGAGTTGGCTACTCTAAATTCTACCGATTGACTAGCTTCAGATATCCCAGTTCGACCCCAATACTGTTCCCAATCTCCAATATATCAGAACACGAACCGTAGATGAAAATCGTTCATGGGGTCAGGAGCAGCAGAATAATGATTTACAAACAAATGCATATTTATACAGTTAGGATTACTATAAATATTGACCAACAGAAAGATGACACGTTAATTAATATTGACCAATAAGATGATATCATTTCATGTCCAAGGATAGCATTAGGACTAGCAGAATAATCTTTGGGATATTTTCCTGAATATCCCAACAGGTATGAAATAGGATAAAAAGTTAGTTTACTCTAATTTGGCATTTAGTGGCTATTTATCTAGAGTTAATTCATAATGATAACTATCTTTGTATTATAAAAAGTCTCTATAAATTTCCTATCTTAATGGTTAGTCTGCTTTAACATGAAAACTCTATACAACGAATACCTTGAAACTACCCGTCTTTAAGATTGATTACTTTTTGATTAGTGGTTATCATTGTAATTCAGGATGTTCAGTTTATTAGACTTGAAGCTTTCAAAAGGAATCGATTTCCTCATTTTTATGACGATCTCACTATGACGTACAAAGTATGAGAGCTTATATATATATAGTGCTTATAATATACATTCAATTGTTAACAGCTATCGAGTCCCGATTAGGATGATTTATGCATCCTAAATCCTATTACTCTCCATTAACCTTATCTAGAATTACTTATGTAACTATGTTATTTACTTACTTACTGGCTTACGCCTGTTACTCTCAATGGAGCATAGGCTGATGTAACTGTCTACTTACATATAAACGAAATGTACCTGCATTTCTTTGGCGTTAGCTCACCGCCAGTTTAAATTAAGTGAATACATGTTATATTGTGATAATTAGAAGTATTTGAGTTCCCAAAATAATTCAATTTTAGTCACAAGGAACTTGATGAGTACAAACGAATGTACTGTATTTAGACTTTGTAACCAAGCATTCATCAAGTATAAAGGAATCATTGGTTTATACAAACACCACATCTGTCACAGCTTCAATCAGAATCAGAATTTCTGCAATCAATTTTATCTATTCTCCTTAGGTTCATTGTGTGTCTGTCCAACTTTGTATTAGATGTAGACTCTGTATACTCATTAGTATTAGAAATAACAACTGAAATAGAAACGGACTCAGCTGGGTCTTCAAAATTGTATACAATCATCATGTCGTTTGTGTGTACTGAAATAACTGACATCTAGAATTTGAACAATAGACTTTTCAACACTATCCTCCCTCATGAAATAATGTTGGATCTTCATATCCCCAAGTTCTGAATAATGTGGCTTCATTTTAAATATATTTCTCACATCGATTAGAGTATTCGCTAGAAGTGACTTCATGATAAGGACAAACAACATTTAATATGAAGTCATCCGAACTGTAATCAAAATCAAGCTCATTTAGTACTGGTACTTTGCATTGAACAACTCTCCCACAAGAAGCAAATACATTATGGGGATAAGTAATATTTGATATGACATCAGGATTTGATGCTTCTGGAATATTTTCTTCAAATTTATTAAGAATATCGTTGTAGAGTAAAGGATCATTAGAAAAATCAGTATCTATCAAAACGGCATCAGATTTCCGATCATGATCTGATTCATTCAACATATTTTCTTCAGATTTATGAGAAATTTCATCAGAAATATGTGAATCATTAGGACAAATGATATCTGGTACAATGACATGAGAAATCCGACAGGAAGTTGATTGACTGGAAGCTTTTATCTCACAATGATTCTGAGTTTTATTGAATTTGTGAACTGCTGTATGACCTTATACGGGTTTTCGAAGTTGTGGATAAAGATAAATGATCATCAGAACATATTCAACTTAGTAGGATCGGAATTAAAAAGTTTGGCAGTAGTTGCAGCGAAATGAATCGTAGTATAACAAAGTGTCTGTATTTGTCCAATCGTTCAACAGTTAAAGCATTTAGCATCACGAAATGCACATGAATTACATGGGTGAAACTTGCCATAGAACAAGCATTTACAAAGTTTGTGCTCATCTTTTTCATCTACTTCGCAACTATTCAATGAATTGCTATCTGAATAACATTAATCTCGGACGATGTAGTAAATTAGTAGAATTCCTGATGTCCTGACGAATCATTTTATAGAATTCTCCTCATTTACGGCATTCAAAATTACTAAACTTTACATGGTTCAGTAGCAGTTTTCTGAAAGTTGTGTAGGGAAGTGAAATCGACCTGTCTGGATACGCCAAATATTTTTGTGAGCTGCATGCTTCTCCGATGAATTTAAGGAAATGAGTCACAATATTTACATTCTCAACATCTTTCTTGGTCATAGTCCAGATCTCGGACCTTTCCAAATAATCCTCATAAGCATGAAAATTAGAATGTATATCTAATTATTCCATCACAGGCTCCAACGTGACATCAATGTGATAATTAGAAGTAGCCAAATTATTCTACAAACTAGGAATTCTCGAAATAACTCAGTTTAATTCAGGTAGAACTGGGTAAACACAAACGAACATAATGTATTTAGAGTTCAAAACCAGGCAGTCATCAAGTACAAAGGAATCATGAGTTCATACAAACACCACAGAAAGTTATAACAGTACTCTATGATGATGTCAAAAGTGAGTTCATTTCTCTCATGCAAGTGACGTAAAAGAAATTTAGATCAACCCAAATGACTTTGTAAGATTTGACTTATGATATACCGGTTGAACACTAGTGTAAACTCAAAAGTTCTGTCGCTCTTCTACTGAAGTTATTGTGATTGTGATTTATAGGCAATGAATTGAATTTTTTTAGCCAGAAGTTATGCTGTGTCAGGAATACTGATGGTGTTATGATTACGATCTAACTAATGGGTGACATTGACCTCGACTCGTCGATAAAATGTCTGATGATAAAATGAGATTTTTAGGTTAGAGATGAAGGCTCTCATAATCTATGGTGAATACTTTATGACGTAGCTTTAATATTATTCGATTCACCTTTGAATCGTTTCTAATATGTATTTCACGATTTGTTGCCATATCTTTCTGAATGCAGGTAATCTAATAGGGTACTTATTGCAAATGTCATTAGCGTTCAGGGTAATGAGTGTTTTAATTACAACCAATGGTACCTAGTCTATAGAATTGGTACGAAATCTTGGTTTAAGGAGTGATCGATAAACGAACCCACCAATGACAGCATTTAATGCTTACCATCGCATTGATTCTCTTCGATCTTGTGTGATTATGCTTTGTTTATTCACCATTCACAATCATTTATGTTTGTGATTGATGATATTAAGTTTTATCAGAAGGGGTTTGTTGAGATTTTTAGAAATTTCACAGACTGAAATCATGAGTCAATTGAAGCTAGACCACTATGGAAAACCTGGAAGCACTGGACGGCCGTTCCGCCGTAGTACGGGACTCCTTAGCAGTGTGCATCCACCATCCCGCACTCGGCGAGGTTCAAACCCAGGATCTATCGGTCTCGCGCAAAGCGCTTAACCAACTACACCAACGGTGTTTATATCTAACTTCAACCAATCCACTAAGTTGCGCCAGCGTATACCATTTTCCATGGTGATCTAGCTTCAACTGACTCATGATTTCAATCTGTGAAATTTCTAAAAATCTCCACAAGCCCCTTCTGATGATAATCATCTGCTCACTAGTGACTGACTTCAAGAGACACTCCTGGAGTTCTAGTGAGAAACCGTTACCAGTGGAGTTCAACCAGGTCTGTTGTGAGATATCAGCTCACTGAAGACAATGGTGAGTGTGTCGCTAAATTTCGTGGATTAGTCGAAGTTAGACATTAACACTATCGACTGTCGGCTGGCTCAGTGGTCTAGTTGGTTAAGCACTTGGCGCGAGACTGATAGGTCCTGTGTTCCAGTCTCGCGGGATGCGGGATCGTGAATGCGCACTGCCGTCCAGTGCTTCCAAGTTCTCCATGGTGATCTAGCTTCAATTGACTCATGATTTCAATCTGTGATGTTAAGTTTTGTTGAGTGATTTTTCCTATCCTCTAGTTAATATTCATTGTGTTACTTATGTCGCTTTTCTTACTAGACAGTATTAATTGTTTTTTTTGTTTACTAAAAGTGTTAATTTGCTTTTTAGAAACAGATGAACTTTATCAAATCAAATCATTTACTTGTTCTGACTTTGGCTAAGCTAGGATTCTGTGTTTAACATTCCGGGGATTAGTTTATAATGGTATCTGTACGAAATTACTTCCTATAAAGTTTCGAACAGTAATTCGATGCACCTACTGAGATGGCTTCCGATAAGTACTATAATTCCAAAGAGACTCCGTAGTTTTTATCCCACACAGACTAAATTGAAAGGGATGAACTCAAAATTTTATTTGACATTTCGTACTCGTAATTAAAATAGATCAGCTTGATTATGACAAGTGCTTTTGAAACCATCGTCAAATAATTAATATTAGAGATTCTCAAAATAACACAATTCAAGGCACAAAGTATTAGTTGAGCATAAACGAACGTATTGTATTTAGAATTCGAAATCAGGCAGTCACCAAGTATGATGGAATGATTAGTTCATACAAACACCAAGTATTATACTGATAGGTCCTGGTTTCGGATCTTGCGAGGCAGGATTGTGAATGCGAAATGCTGTGACGAAATCTCAGCACGGATACAGAAGGCTCGACTAGCTTTTGCCAACTTGCGTCATTTACGACGCAGGCGTGATATCCGTCTATCAACCAAAGGACGTTCGTTCCGTCCTACTTTATGGCAGTGAAACATGGCCGGTTAGAGTAGAGAATATTCGTAGGTTACTAGTATTCGATCATAGGTGTCTTCAAAACATTGCTCGTATATCCTGGGAACACCGAGTGGGTAATGCAGTTGATAGGAAACGGGTACTAGGTAAGGATGGTAAATCAATTGATGAAATAGTGAAACTTCATCAGTTGAGATGGCTGGGACATGTGTTACGTATTACCAACCACCGACTGTTCCGACGAGCGATGTTTTATGGTGTAGGAGTAGGTTGGAAGAAAGTTAGGGGCGGCCAGACCAAAACATGACACAAATCCATGAAGTCAATGACAATTTGACTGACTCATGTTGGTAGCTGTAGACTACCTGGTTTCAGGGATCTGCGAGATGATATCAACCGATGGTTAGAGACCTTGAATGACATGGCTGAAAATCGTTTGCAATGGTGCAGGTGCATCCACCATTGGTGTTCTCCCTAATTCTCATCTTCTGAATTCTTCATGTCCCCTTCTTTTTTCCTCTTTCCAAATTTATTTCACTGTATTATACTCCTTGAATAACATTTTCAAACCCTAATCTTTCCTATTTCTGCTTATACTCTTACTACCTGTACCACTACGGGATTTGAATAGACAATTGTATCTGTGTGTTAATGTGGTATGGCAACTCGAACTGGTGTACATACATACGAAGTTCTACATTGTTACTGACTGCGCACTGTTAAGGAGTCACACAATAGGATAAGTTAGCCGTCCAGTGTTTCCAGCTTTTCCATAGCGTTCTAGCTTCAATCAACACATGATCTCAATAATTCAAATTATCATACTGAATTAATTAATTTTAATATTATTTTATATAAACAAATTTTATTAATTCAAGGTCAATTTAATTAACAAAAAAATAATTATTAAAATTCTTAAAAGTGTAAATCATTAGTATCTATGACGTTTTACATTATCCTCTCCCCCCCTCATACCTAGACAAAAACGATCTGTTTTTATATCTCATATTACACATTCGTAACTGTGTATATTTGTGTGGTCTTTTGTTGTTGTTGTTGTTAAAAAATGAAAACACAAATTTCGATTTTTTTCGTTTTTATTTTTTCTAGAAAAAAAAAGTGCGGACAATTAGAATGTGACGGTATGTCTGCATTGTGTATGTGTGTATGTGTGAGTGAGTGAGTGTGCGTGTGTATGCTTGTTTCTAAATTATGAACGAAAAAAAATATTATGTTTTAGGAAAGTTATTTCTGATTTGTTTACACCAGTTTCTCCTTCCCCCCCTCTCTCTCCCTCTCTCTCTTTTTTCTTTCATTCATTCTTGTTGTTGTAGTTGTTAACTCCATAAAATGCGGTCCCTATTTTATTTTGCTCTAATAGTTGGACATGAAATATTCAGTATTTATTAGTAGTATCTAACATTACTTATTATTATGATTAATCTAAAAGCAACTGTTCTTAATTTCGGATACATATTTATTCATTCTGTCACAGTATTCACTTTTGATTGAATGACTTTTTTTGTTTGTTTTAAAAACTGATGTAAATAATAGTTGATTGATTTCTAAATAGTTTTCATCATAGAATGATTATTACAGTAATAATACATTACTGAACAAATAGTTATTTACATTACTTATTTCCACCTGTTACTCCCAATGGAAATATAGGCCACCGACTAGCATTCTCCAACCCACTCTGTCCTCGGCCCTCCTTCCTAGTTCTATCCAACTGTTGTTCATTCTTCTCACATCTATCTCCATTTCCCGAAGTAATGTGCTCTTTGGTCTTCCTCCTTTCCTTTGGCCTTGAGGATTCCATGTGATGGCTTGCCTTGTGATGCAGTTGGGTGCTTTCCTCAATGTGTGTTCTATCCACTTCCAGCATTTCTTCCTGATTTCTTCGTTCAATGGAATCTCCTTTGTTCTCTTCCGTAGAAGGTTGTTACGGATAGTGTCTGGCTAACGGATTCCAAGTATTTTGCGTAGACAACTGTTAATAAACACTTGTATCTTGTGGATGATGGCTTTCGAAGTTCTTCAGGTTTCCGCCCCATACAGTTGGACTGTCTTGAAATTCGTGTTGAAAATTCTGATCTCGGTGTTGGTTGACAATTGTTTTGAGTTCCAGATTTCGTCAGTTGTAAATATGCTGCTCTTGCTTTGTCGATCCGCGCCTTCATATCTCCATCAGATTTTCCGTGTTCATCAACGGTGCCGTCCAGATATGTAAAGGTTTTTGCATCCTTCAAATAAATAAATGGTGGTGAGACTACAATTTATGGATGACATTTAAGTGACGCTAAAGTGACATTGAGAGTGTTCACCTAGTAACTAGGACCAAATGATGGTTATAAAGCAGTGTAAGGAATTCAGATTACGATTTGCAGTTAATGGTTAAGGTTAGAAAGTAGATTTAAGGTTTTTCATTACGAAGTGACATCAACTATAATGCCAAAACTCTATTTAGCCAAAAAGATCTGTGAATTTTATGCCAAAATCCGAAACGTGTGATCTTATACCTGGTTGTTTTGTTTGAAGAACATATGAAACTCAAAACAACTATCTAGCAATATCAAAGTGAGAATCTTCAATAAGAACAAGCCAGTTTGTTTTACTGTACGGAGCTGAAACTTGGAGAACGACTACAACAATCATGAAAACGGTACAAGTATTTATAAACAGTTGTCTACTCAAGATAATCAACATCTATTGGCCGGATACCACCGGCAACGGCCTACTGTGAGTGCGAACAAACCAGTTTCCAACTGAATATAAATTTAAGAAAAGACGATGGAAATGGATAGTACATACATTACAGAAATCATCAAAATGCATCTCGAGACAAGTGCTAACTTGAAATCCTGAGAGGAAGCAGAAAACAGAAGACCAAATAACATATTACATCGGAAAACAGGAGCAAAATGAAAAGAACGAATAACAACTGAAAAGATCTGGAAAGGATTGTCCAGAACAGGGTTGAATGGAGAGTGTTGATGGTTTGCCTACGGTCCTCGACACCCAGTAACAGGCGTAAGTAAGTAAGATTGGTTCGTCCAAAATGTCTCGCCTATACAGTTATCTTAGTGGTCATTTGTAATACTGAGTAACGTAATTTATTTTTTGTTATAAGGTGATTATCGAATAGCCACTTCAATAAAAATTATACAGAATATACTGTTAGCTTTAAATAATAATAATAAAACAATGTTTGGGATGTGTTTCTATTATCGTAAATGCCAAATGTTGCTTCAGGATATGTATTACTCTAGAGGTGTGAAACGGTGAGGGCATTTTTCAGTTACCATCACGTGATGGCCCCCAAATGCCCGGGTACGGCCGAGAGTGGGGAGAGTCCGCTCTCCCTCTCGAAATGCTCTCACATGGCCACGCGTATATAGCCTCTGCCAGGGAAGTCCTACTCACTGCCTTCTCGTTGCGGGGGTGTTCTTTACGAAAATGAGAGGAGGAAAAGCGAATGTCCGGCGCTTTAACCGGATCCCAAGCCAATGGTGCACATGGGCCCCAGTATCCTGAAGGAACAAATGGCGTATGAACCAATTGTTGGTTACTGGCTTCCATGGGACTGCATCTCCTTACGATGCTCCACTGCCTTGTGGATCAGACCTTCAGGTCGAAGGCTCGGGGAGTGGCCCCCTAAGATAACCACCTGCTTCTGTTTGGGCACCCGGGCAGTATCACAGCCCTCACACATATCGAATGAGATTTGTGTGGCGCAAATGTATTTGGTGCCTCCTTGTACCGATGTCTATGTGTTAAAATAAATAAATAAATAAATAAACCATCACGTGATCATATATGCCTTCAAAGCCCTAATGAAGCATATTATGACCACTGAGAGAGTAATAGTGATATTAGGCGTAGGAAAAGATGGCGAATTGGTTGGTAAGGCTGTGAGTCATCGTCGAATGAAGTCAATAGGATATATGTTACGTGTGCTCAACCACTGCCTACCTGGATGCACAATTTTGTCTGGAACAGGAGTGAGGTGAAACTGAACTGAGAATACTTTAATTAAAGAAAATGGGATTAGTCTTGTAAGTCATTGACTGATGAACTGTGTCACTGTTGCTAGACCCCTATTACCAGATTGGTGTCTGCTCGATAACCTCCATTAGTGATTAGAGATTTTTAGAAATATGGCTCATAATCGACCATATTAGCCCAAATAGTCTCATTCTTTATCTTCTTCTAGATATTGAATTTAGATGTTATTTCATATCACTTTTTCCCTAAATTTATCCCTTCTATTTGGATCGAATTTCTTAATTTTTAATCTTTACCACCACCGTCTTCACTTTCATCATTTCGATTCTTTGCATTCATCTTGTTATCCATCTGTAGTATGATAACTTGGCCTCCCGTATATTTTTGACAGGATTTATGTTGATCCTCACTGACTGATGACTATGACTATCATTGATTGTATATAAATTCAAAATATGTGATTCTTTTTTTACTTGTCATGTTATCACTTTTTACTATAAATGACTGCTGTTTATCATCTCTTCTGAATAGTTCGATGAATTAGATTGATATTATTACAATTACTGATTGATTAGACTGACTTTCGAGATACCATAGTATTATTTTAACTCTTTCTTTTTAAATCTCTAACCACATATTGACTTCATTAAATAACAAACGAAGAAGTGAATCAATGATTATAACACGTTTAGAACTATGGTGTGTCGAATGTCTAAGTTCGTGTCTCAAATATGTGCAGTCATGCATTTGAATGTTACTTACTTACTTACGCCTGTTAATCCTCGTGAAGGAGCATAGGCCGCTCACCAGCATTCTCCATCCAACCGTGTCCTGGGCAATCCTTTCCAGCTCTTTCCAGTTGTTATTCATCCTTTTCATATCTGTTTCTATTATCCGACGTAATATGTGCTTTGGCCTTCCTCTTTTCCGCTTCCCTTCAGGATTCCAAGTTAGTGCTTGCCTCGTGATGCAGTTTGATCATTTGCGTAATATATGTCTCATCCATTTCCATCTTCTTTTCCTAATTTCTTCTTCAGCTGGAAGCTGATTTGTTCTCTCCCACAGAAGGCTATTGCTGATGGTATCCGGCCAATGGATGTTGAGTATCTTGCGTAGACAGCTATTTATAAATACTTGTACTTTCTTGATTGTGGTTGTTGTAGTTCTCCAAGTTTCAGCTCCATACAGTAGAATTGCCTTGACGTTCGTATTGAAGATTCTCACTTTGATATTGGTTGAAAGTTGTTTTGAGTTCCATATGTTCTTCAATTGTAGGAATGCGACCCTTGCTTTGCCGATCCTCGCCTTTACGTCTGCATCTGAACCTCCTTGTTCATCGATGATGCTTCCTAGGTACGTGAAGGATTCTACATCTTCCAGAGTTTCGCCATCAAGTGTGATTGGATTACTGTTCTCCGCTTTGAATTTGGGGACTTTGGTTTTCCTTTTGTGTACACTGAGGCCCACTAATGCAGAGACTGCTGCTACATTGGCTGTCTTCATCTGCATCTGTTCATGTGTACGCGATAGGAGGGCTAGGTCATCTGCGAAGTCCAAATGGTGTAATTGAATCTGAGCTGTCCATTGTATTCCGTGTTTTCCTTCAGATGTCGAGGTCTTCATAATCCAGTCGACCACCGCATTTGAATGTGGGCAGTAGAAAATGGATCGGTATTAGACCATCATTTAAAACGTGGAAACATTGGACGGCCGTTTCGTCTCAGTATGAGACTCTTCAACAGTGCGCATCTACAATTCTGCATGCGGGACTCAAACATAGGACCTTGTGTCTCACGTTCGGACACTTAAACTTTAGACCACTGATTCGGTATCCAATAATATCAATGTCTAACTTCTTTCATCATATTTTGAATGAAACATGATTATTCTCTGATTATCATAAATAAAACTTAACTTATTATTTTTGATATAAAATAAAACAATCTCTAGGTTTACCGAATTCTGGCAAAAATACATTTTGTAAGCAAATGCGTCTACATTTCGGTGATGGTTTCCCTGTATCATATCGTAATGAAATGAAGCCAACAATACTAGCCAATACCACTGATGCTATTGCTATGGTGTTAGAATATATGAAAGATGCTAATATTAGTTTTTCAGATATTTTGGCTCATGTAAGTGAATCAATATTTGTTTATATATATATATTCCTTATTGTTTTTCGTGGGGAAAGAAGGGAATGCAGTCATTACTATATTGACTAGTCAATCAAGTGTAGGATAAAAAGTTTCTATTTGCTTGTTTCCAGTGGAATTCAAAGATTATTATCATCTAGTATCCATGTTAAACAACTGGAAAAGATTCCCCAGGACAGAGTTGGATTAAGAATGCGGGTGGGTGGCCTATGCTCCTCTATGAGGAGTAATAGGCGTAAGTAAGCAAGTAAGTATTCATGTTATGTAGAGGTTTGTAGCAGATATTCTTACTTAATTGTTCTATAGGTAAGAATGCACAATTAGGAGTATCTTGAGTTGATGGTTGTTTCGATTATGGTTGTGGTAGTTCTCAAAATTTCAGCTCCATACAGTAGAACTATCTTCACGTTTGCGTAGAAGATTATCACTTTCTTATTGGTCGATAGCCGTTTCGAGTTCCATATATTCTTGAACTATAGGAATACTGCCCTTACTTTGATAATCCTTACCTTTACATCTGCATTAGATCCCCCTTATTCATCGATGATGCTGCCTAGATATGTAAAAGATTTCACATTTTCCAAAGGTTCTCCATCATGTGTGACTAAGATGGTGTTCTCCGTGTTGTATTTGAGAATGTTGCTTCTCCCCTTATGCATGGGGGGAAGTAAAGATAAAATTCAGACTAATATAGCAAATCGTTGACGCTTAGTTTCTACGAGATAGAACAATAAATGATCGAAAACAATCGATAAAGTGTTAAGTAAACCTATCACACTGGTCTTTGTTCTTACTATGTAAGGCCAGTGAAATGTCAGAGTCCTAGACAAATCATTCGGCTGTTGGGTCACTGAATATCGAACAGATCATCGATCCCTGTCAAGGTCAAGGACAACCAACGCACATTAGTTAATCGTATCCTATAGACTGGCCAATACGGTGGCGGTCTCGCTATTTTCGCTGTACTCATTCTTACCAATACATTTTTATAATAATGTCTTTTGTGTTATACGATCTTCAAAACAGCCATTGATACGTCGAAGCGGTAATCTACGTTAGATGCTGACCGCAAGGTTTGACTTTGAAGTTAGCTGGTTCGTCATGCCATTCCCGTCTAATTCTAGTAGACCTCCAATTGTGCAACATAGATTATTTACGTTGTTAATCTACAAGAGTAAAATTTATATCTTTTTAAAAATTATATTTGAAGAAAATTTTGCACTGCTTATTGAATTCAGTACGGTAACTTTTAAAGACCAGGTAGCGTTATACAAATGATTTTAGTGAGTTACTAATATTGATAATTACTATGTTCTCACTAGTGACTAGCTTCGTGAGGGAATTCTCGAAGTTCTAGTGAGAAACCGTAACAAATGGAGCTAATCCGTGTCGCGTAGAGACAGATATCTACCTCAGTACAATAGAAGGTGGTCACACGATTTCGTGGATTATTTGAAGTTAGATATAAACACCGTTGGATGTCGGCCGGCTCAGTGGTCTAGAGGTTAAGTGTTCGCTCGCGAGACTAAAGGACCTGGGTTTGAATCATAATGGGCGGCATCATGGATGCGCACTACTGAGAAGTCCGACAATAAGACAAAAAGGTCATCCAGTGATTCTAGGTTTTCAATGATAGTCTAACATCAATCAGTTCATGATCTGGATCAATAACTTAATAATCTTTACTGATATCCATCTTATTTCTGATTTACTTCTCTAATAGTCACAGTTGATGTTAACTTAGAACGTAAGTATAATCTTCTATTCTTCAATTTCTTTTTAATACTGAATTTAGAAACTTCAAGAATATTTAGTGAATAGTCGATCAGAAAATGGATGGATCACAAAAGATTTTATCATATTCGATGAAAAATATACAACTAATTCTAATCATATTGATTATCATATACTTAAACGTCAAGAATCATCATTTAAATCTAAAGTCAATCATGATGCGGAACAATTCACTTATCCTTATTATGATGATCCTCATGTAAAATATTTTAATCATCATCATCACAACTGTATAACAATTAGTTCTAGTTTACCAAGTTTTACAATGTCAACATCATTAGCTCCTTCATTTAATGAATCTATTCAATCAGCTAGTCAACACTATTTAAGTAATACAAATAATCCTTTAAATAAAATTCACGATTTCACTATGGAAACATATAACTCTTGTATACACTCTTCATTCAACACTACTACGACTACGATGACGACGACGACGACGGCGACGACTACTACTTCTACTATTATGCCCACTAATACTACTACTACTACGACTACTACTATTATGCCCACTAATACTATTAATACTACTATGAGTAGTAGTAGTACTACTACTACTACTGACAATAATAATATTGGCAATACTGATAGTATAACCGATTCTATTGTTGAAAAATTTCTATATTATGTTCATGAAAATAATTCAATTCCACCATCGGTATTAAAAAAATTTGAATCGATTATTGGTATTAAATCAATCGATAATTGGCAAAATATTATTGAAAATAAAACTCTATTACATTATTTAATTCATGTCTTATTACAAAGTGGTATTGATAATTGGTCATCATTTTTAATGTATCAATCAACACCGCCACCAGCTCCAACAACATTACCTCCAATATCAGTTGAAGATGAATTCTTAGATTATATTGTAACTAGTGATAGTTGTGATACTTCAGAAGAAGGTGATGATGATGATGATGATGATGATGATGATGATGATGATAATGAGAGAGATGATATTCAAAGTGGATTGGTCAATTCGTCAAATTGTTCTTTAGCAAGAACTTTAGTTAAAAGTACTTCTGATATTGTAGATATTGATGAATTTATCAACTATGATGAAGATGATGATGATGATGATGAAGAAGAAAAGAGAAATAATTTGAACGAGGATTGGGATCATTTAGCTGATCTTAAAACAGAAGACGGTCTCGTTTATAAATCAATTAGAAAATTATCAATCAATACAAAACGTAGAAATAAAAGTGAGTACTATTAGTGATTCAGTAATTTTTTATGTCATTTGGTTGAGCTATTCTTAAATGAAATGAAACTATCAGAAGGGGTTTTGTGGATATTATAATAATTTCAAAGTTGAAACCATGAGTCAATTGAAGCTAGATCACCATGGAAATTCTGAAAGCACTGGAAGGCCATTTCATCCTATTTTGGGACTCCTCAGTAGTGCGCATCGACGATCTCGCCACGCGAGATTCGAACTAAGGATCGATCAGTCTCGTGCGCGAATGCTTAATCATTAGATCAATGAAACGGCCGGCATCCAGTGGTGTTAATGTTTAATCATATAAAACATTAAGGAGGAAGAATATGTTTGCAAAATCTCTACGATTGAATCTAACATTTCGCTCGACGATCTGGTACAAACCTTTTCAAGGACAAACGTCAAAATTATCGATTAACTATATAGGTTATTCAATCATGTTAACAATAATTGAAATAAGTATTTACTGTAGTGTATAAGAGATACACGTAACATGTGTAACGAAATGTGTGTTAAGATAACAAATTGTGTGTGTGTTTGTTATGTGCAAGTGGATGAGAAGAAGTGAGAAGAAATTTCATTTTGATTGATATCATGATTCAATCACTGTTAGACCATTATTGAAAACCTGGAAGTAGTGGATGGCCGTACCATATACTCACCAGTGAATAGCTTTGTGAGGGAATTCTCGGAGTTCTATTTAGAGGCCTTAATCAATGAAGCTAATCCGTATCGGGTAGAGACAGATATCTACCTCAGTACAATAGAAGGTGTTCGCACAATTTCTTTGATTATTTGATGTTAGACATTAACACTGTTGGATGTCAGTCGGCTCATGCACGAGACTGAAAGTCCTGAGTGCAAAATCGTAGATGTGTACTTTTGAAGAGTCTCATACTAAGACGAACACAATCATCCAGCGCTTCCAGGTTTTCTCAATCCCCTATTCGAATCATATCTTTCATCTACTAATCTGTTCATTCTCTTTTCCTCTTTCTTTCTTTCTTTTTCTTTAGATCTAGATCATAATAGTAGATTAGAAAGTGGTAATCTACCATATCTAAATAGAAATTACATAGAATTAAATAGTAATTTTAATTTATTAGAATTTTCAATTGATCAATTAACGAATATGAATTATTCAGAGCATAAAATTTCATTGAATTCATTACAAATTATAATGAAAATTATTACAGATCAATGTGAATTTCGTAATGCATTTTTACAATATTATCCAATTCTATCACAAAAAACTTATGCTGGTTCATAGTAAGTTATGGAATTGCAAGTTTTCTTTATTTTCGGTTTCTCTTTTGTTTTCTTTGTGTGTGTGTGTGTGTTTGTTTAGTTTTCGTTGATACTAATCAACATATGCTCACTAGTGACTGACTTCAAGAGGTATATCATGGAGTTCTAGTGAGAAGCAGTGACTAGTGAAGTTCAACCGAGTCTGTTGTGACAGAGTAACTCATTAAGGACAATGTTGGATGTGTCACTCAATTTCGTGGATTAGTTGAAGACCGGCTCAGTGGTCTAGTTGGTCAAGCGCCTGGCGCGCGACTGGGTTCGAATCTCGCGGAGCGGGGTCGTGGATATGCACTGCTGAGGAGTCCCGCAGTAGGACATAATGTCTAGCTTCAACTGACTTATGATCTTAACCAGTGAAATGTATTTATGTATTCATCTTGTGACTTTCAGATTAGATATTTTCATTACAAATATATCATGTGTTAGAATAAATCATAATGGCTATTGATGTAAATGTTATATTATTGTTATAATTCAATGACAGAACATAATATTTATTACTGTCAAGAGAATATCTAATAATGAAACATTCAATAAAGAATACGTCATTGATGAAAGTAATCTATACCATTGGGCATATTCATTCATTCATTCATCATCATCATCAACACAATATTGTGATTGTTTAAATACAATTTTCTCATGAATGGCGGGGAATGCAAACTATTTCAGTTTTAATTAACTTCTTTCGTTCCAGTTTTGAATATTGTTCTACTGTTGTTGCTGTTGTTGTTGTTGTTGTTAAGACGTAGTAGTGACAGCTAATATTGAATTGTCAAGGTTATATATATATTAATACTTTTTCTGCTTGAAACAATTGTCCATGGGTTGTTTATTGATTATTTAACACTGTGATCATTTAAAAGGAAAGATAGTTTGTGTATTAATTACAAACTATAAAGATATTTTGATTTGTGCCTGTTGTTATTGCTAGTGATTTTAACTGCTTACAGAATATATTTCCTTATTTCGAATATAGACTTCTTTTTTTAGTGTACAGAGTTGAGACGTATCAGAATAGTTGGCTTATTAGTTTTGGGTTACAGAGTGTTTGGTTCGTTTTCACACTAGATAAAGTTGTCATTGCTTCAGACAGCTAGTATTGAATTTTTAACGTTACATATTTATATCAATACTTGTTCTACTTGAAACAATTGTCCATGGGTTATCTATTGATCATTTAACATAGTGATTATCTATAATGAAAGATAGTTTGTGTTAGTTACCACAAAATATGGGTTATTTTTATTGATTTTTTTCTTGTTCAACACAAAAATGAGTGAAGATTTATATTGAATGATAATGATGAATTCAGAATGGGTTTTCTGGAGATTTTAGAAATTTCACAGATTGAAATCATGAGTCGATTGAAGCTAGACCACCATGAAAAACCTGGAAGCACTGGACGGTCGTTTCGTCCTATTGTGGGACTCCTCAGCAGTGCACATCCACGACCCCCCACCACGCGAGATTCGAATCCAGGACCTACTGGCTCCGCGCGCGAGCACTTAACCATTAGACCACTGAGCCGGCATCCAACGGTGTTAATGTCTAACTTCAACCAATCCACGAAGTTGCGCCACCGTACACCATTGTCTTCAGTGAGTTCCTATCTCACAACAGACCTGGTTGAACTCCACTGGTAACGGATTCTCACTAGAACTTCGGGAGTTTTTCCTGAAGTCAGTCACTAGTGAGCAGTTGATTATTATCAGAATGGGTTTTGTGGAGATTTTAGAAATTTCACAGATTGAAATCATGAGTCCGGTGAGTCAGTGGATGCGCACTGCTGAGGAGTCCCATACCAGGACGAAAAGGCCGTCCAGTGCTTCCAGGTTTTCAATGGTGGTCTAGCTTCAACTGACTCATGATTTCAATCTGTGAAATGATTAATTCATTAGATGATTTCAATATTCAATAGTTTTATTGTTATAATAAGTAGTACAAATTGTCAATGAAAACAAAAATAGAAGTTTTTATATTTCAGTAGAAAAAAAATGTTTTTAAGTCAAATAAACAGTTGAAGTTTATAATGGATGGATGATCTGATGCAATGAATACGTTGTATAAACAATGTAATAGGTTAATTTAGAAAGGGGTCTTATGGAGGTTGTAGTAATTTAATAGTTGAATTCATGAGTTAATGATAGCTAGATCACTATGGACAATCTGGAAACACTCCATGACCGTTTCATCTTATTATGGGACCCTTCAAAAATGCACATCCATGATCCTACTTACGGGATTTGAATCTACGACTTTGAATCTCTCGCGCGAACATTCAACGTCTTGACCACTGAGCTGACATACAATGGTGTTAATGGTTAACTCCAACCAATTCATGAAATGGTGCAAACGTTCAACTATTAAATTACTACAATCTTCATATAACTCCTTTCTGATAATAATCATCATGTGCTCACTAGTAACTGGCTTCAAAAGGTATTTCCTGGGGTTCTAGTAAAAAGCCATAACTAATGGAATTTAACCGGGTCTGTTGTGAGATAGTAACTCACTGATGATAATGGTGGATATGTCACTCAATTTTGTGGATTGGTTGAAGTTAGACATTAACAACGTTGGATGCCGGCTCAGTGATGTAGAGGTTAAGCGTTTGCGAGAGTAAATTACATGTTTCCTCCTACCCAATTCCTGTGTAAGCCATTCAACCATTAGAAACCTTTTTTTAACACCTAGTTTATTACTTATATTCATCTTCTATGTTTCATTTACCTTTCATATTCATCAATATAATCTATAGCTTTATTAAATGTGTGGATAGAATTATTCAAGATGATTATATACCTACATTACAAGATTTATTGATTATGAAACAATCATCAAAAGCTGTCAGAGAATCCCTTATCACTATTGGATCAATAACATTAAGGTAAATAACATGGTTATAAATTTACCTACTATTTATTGATTAATGTTTATTATGTTATTGATTTGTCATGTGTATGTCAAGTTTAAAGATTATATTACTTGATTACTTACGCCTTTTACTCTCAATAAAGCATAGGCTGTCGACCAGCATTCTTCAACTCACTCTGTCCTAGGACTTCCTTTCCAGTTCTATTCTATTCTTGTTTGTTCTACTCATGTTTATCTCTATTTATCGGCCTAATGTGTTCTTTGAACTTCCTCTTCTCCTTTGACCTTGGACATTGCATGTGATGGCTCACCTTGTGATGCACTTTGTTGCTTTCCTCAGTGTGTGTCCTATCCAGTTCCAGCGCTTCATCTTCTTGATTTATTCCTTCAATGGAATCTGGTTTGTTCTCTTCCACAGTAGATTGTTGCTCATAGTGTGTGGCTAACGGATTCGAAGTATTTTGCGTAGACAATTGTTAATAAACACTTGTATCTTCTGGATGATGGATCTCGTAGTTCTCCAAGTTTCCACCCTATACAGTAGAACTGTCTTAACATTTGTATTGAAAATCCTGACCCTGGTGTTGGTTGACAGTTGTTTTGATTTCCAGACGTTGTTCAATTGTAAATATGCTGCTCTCGCTTTGTCGATCCCCATTTTCACATCTGCATCAGATCTTCCGTGTTCATCAATGATGTTGCCCAGATTACATAACTATTCTTTTTTTTATGATGAAATGTCGTTAGCTTGAAGAAAAACTTTATGAGAATTAATCCTAACACATATGCTATATAAGATATTGTATTTTATTTTCAAAACAAATGACTACTCAAATAAGTAGTATAAAGTCACATGTTCAATTAGTAAGTGGAATCCGATGAAATAGATATGATTTTATAACAGTTGAACAATATCTTCACTTATTATTAGTAATAAAGAAAAAGTGAAATATTTAATGGGTACTATGTATTGAAGATCAGTCAATCTTGGACATGGATGTGATCTGGCATAAATGTTTATCAGTGCTAATTGCTATAGACATTATAAAAATACAACAAGAGAATATTTGAAAGTGATATTCATGAATTTTAAGCAAAGATGTGGTAGAAACTAGCAGTGGAGTTCAAGACACGCACTTCGTCCTATTTAACACTCGTCAGCTGGATGCACCTCCATCCCATAGTTGATGTTCACTCTGGGACTCGAATTCAGTACCGTCAGCTTCAAACTCCACTTAGCTACTGAGTTCTGATAACCAGTTTGAAACCAAATAAATGAATCAATAATAATGAAGTTCAAATTTAAAAGGAATATAAACAATGTATATATATTCTTGTTAGTAAGGTAGATTTCAAACATTTTGTAATGAAATGTTATGAATACCTGGCAAATGCCAATGATGAATTCCCATATAAATCAATCTGATAATCATAAATGCATGAAAGATTTTTCTGTCTTCATCATCAATCATGGTATTGAAAACCATTAATATAAATACAATTTGATTGCGTCCAAGAATATACTACTAAGCAATAGGAATAGCTGGATTGTAATAAGACAGAATTATAACAGTAAGCTTTAAGATAGAATTCAGTATTTCAGCCAGCCAGGATTAAAATCATCCTGTGACAACCATAGAAAGATTAGTTTAACTAATATAGTATCTAAAATACTAGCCTTGATAATTATCGAACGCCTAACAAAGACTCGTGAACTGCAAACACGAGAGAATCAAGCTAGCCTCAGACCTGGTCGTGGATGCATCGACCACATATTCACCATTCGTCAGGTTCTAGAACACAGGCATACTTATCGACGTCCGACAATGGTGGTCTTTCTTGGCTTAAAAGTAGCATTTGACTCGGTAGACCGTGAGATTCTGTGGCAGTGTCTGTCATTGAAAGGCGTATCTCAGAAGTACATAAACCTTGTGAAGGCTCTTTACTCGAACACTACCAGTCGAGTCAGAGCTTATGGCGAACTGTCATCTGCTTTTGCAACCTCAAGTGGTGTGCGTCAAGGCTGTCCACTTTCTCCATTTTTGTTTAACTTCATCATAGACCTATTGATAGAAATAATATTCTCGTCTATTGAATTCTCGGGTATTGATCTCCTTCCAGGAGGTCCACTTATCGACTTAGAATACGCAGATGACATAGTCTTGTTTGGTGAAAACGCTGATAAAATTCAGTCTTTTGATGGCACTGAGCAACAATGCCAGAATTTTTGAAATGCGCTTCTCTCCCTCTAAATGCAAGTCGTTGCTTCACGACTGGCCTGTGCCAACACCTGAACTAAGGATAGGGAGTGAAGTAGTCGAACGCGATGACAACTTCACTTATCTTGGAAGTCTGATCAGGCCTAATGGGTTGGTATCGGACGAAATCTCAGCACGGATTCGAAAAGCTCGATTGGCTTTTGCCAACTTGCGCCACCTATGGCGAAGGCGAGATATCCGTCTATCAATAAAAGGACGAGTATACTGCGCGGCAGTCCGTTCTGTTTTAATTTACGGCGGCAAAACATGGCCATTAAGAGTAGAAGACACTCGTAAGCTACTAGTATTTGACCACAGATGCCTTAGAAATATTGCTGGCGTCTGCTGAGATCACCGGGTAAGTAATAGTGAGGTTAGGCGCACGGTATTAGGGAATGATGGTAAATCAGTTGATGAGTTTGTTAATCTTCATTGACTGAGATGGTTGGGTCACGTGTTACGTATGCCCGAACACCGATTACCACGACGTGCCATGCTATCCGGTATTGGAGATGGTTGGAAGAAGGTTAGGGGCGGCCAAACCAAAACGTGGCATCAGTGCTTGAAGTCACTAAGTTCTAGTCTGAGCCATGTTGGTAGATGCAGACTACTTGGTTGGGGTCCGCGTGACTTTCGTAACCAATGGTTGGAGAATTTTGGTGACATGGCTCAGAATCGATCACAATGGCGTCGGTGTATACACTCTTTGTTTTACACTAAACTAAGAGATTAAAATCGCTTCATATCTTTCTTTCTACGAACTAATTTCTTCTTCCTGTACTATGTCTTTATATGCAATCTTTCTTTTAGATATATCCACCACTTCATTAACTACTTTTATGAATCCTGTGTTCATCTCGTTTTTGTGTTTTTGAGGTATAGCAACTTGGACCGATGCATGTAAATGTGCGTGCTCCTACGTTGTAGCTGATATGACCAGTATTACATCATTCTTATAATATTTGTCTATTGAAGATTGAAGATACAAATAATTTTAAAATAGATTCATCAAGCTGTGAAACTTTATCAACTAAATCGTTTGAGGTATATGTTAAGTTCTTATAATCAATGAATAACTTAAGATGAGATGTGTAGCTGGGATTGGGATGTTTAAAAAACACGACGAGACTATAATTTATAGACGAACCAATAAGATATAAGATAAAAGGTTTAGGATTTTAGCGCGAAATTCATTCACCCACTTAGTTAAATATAGTTTTGACATTATAGTTGATGTTAGTTCATGATGTAAACCCTAAATCTCCTTCTTTACTTTAACCATCAACTGCAAATCATAATTCGAATTCCTCACACTAGTTCATAGCGCTTATCTGGTCCTGGTTATTAGGTAGACACTATTTAGGTCATTTCAGTCAATAATGTTATTAACTGTTAAGATGAGCTGTGTTAGAGATCTTCACCTTTCTTTGTTATACATATTTAAGGTGTTTAGATGATACGGGTCAAAATGAATTAACAGCTTGTAAAATCATTACTTAATATAAAGTTCAGATTAAGGCGATGAAATCATTAAATAACTACAAGATTAACATCAAGTGAATGGTATCTTCCAACATCAATAAGTTATGAATATAATGTAGCTGATATGTAACATTATTGATCGGTTTCGGATATTTCATTTTGATAACTAACTTCATTGTTTGGTCGTTGCTGTTACCTTGACCTGGTGGTCGGAGTTGCCTGTCGTGATGAACCAATAGAGCTATACTGGCTGGAATAATCATACCTCGACATCCTATCATGCCTGACAGGTCGGTTGAGGAGCGATAAAACTAAAAGCAGCAAACCCTAGGTTCGAAGGTGAAGTCGTACTGCTGACTGTACAGAGGTGTGACAACAGTAAGGTGCTTCGTTCAGACAACCATCAGAATAACGATGCTACATTTCCACAAAAGAATGGTGGGGTTAGAAAAGGTCAAC
The DNA here is from genome assembly GCA_944470425.2 of Schistosoma bovis. NCBI lineage: Eukaryota > Metazoa > Platyhelminthes > Trematoda > Strigeidida > Schistosomatidae > Schistosoma > Schistosoma bovis. Next base: position 43,698,773 of record OX103956.1, on the reverse strand, counting down.
CCTAAAAATGCTTACCTCGCTTTCTTCCACGAATATCCGTCTCCGATGGTAAGGACTTAACAAGTACAGAGCTAACACGAAAATTACTCACAAAAAGGTCGTGTGTGACCGACCTCAAACAGTTGTCCCTTGGGCACTGCGGTCACGCTCTCAGGTCACTAAGACCACTTATAATCAAAGTTTCTTTTCAGGTACCCCCAGAAGAACATTTCCACGGTGTGGGCAATAGGGAAGTGATAACTACCTTCATATTTTTAACAGCACCAACTAACCTATTGAGTTCCTATTCGAATTTATCTGCCATGTGGAAATAATATTTCCGTTATCAAAAAGGGGTTTTATGGAGAATGTAGTGATTTAATTGTTGAATTCATGACTCGATTAAAGGTAGACAACCATTAGAAACCTGGAAGCAGTGGACAGCCATTTCGTTCTAGTATGTGAATTCTCAGTAGTGCACATTCACGATCCCACCAACGGGATTCAAACCCAGGGCTTTCAGTCTCAGTGAACCGGCGTCCAATAAAAGAAAAAGAAATCATTCGGTCATCATCGTTCATTGTTCATTAAATGAGCAATTGATATTCCACAACTAGTAAAAGTCTCATTAAAATGTAGAAGGTCATTCATAAAACATCATTTTCTCACTGTAAAATGCAGTTTGGTAATGAAAAGTATTATATCTAGAGCTCAGATTGTTAATACACCGTGTGTAACTTGAGCAGTTGAACTCTAGAACCCTCCCAAGTCAGAAATAAGAAGATAGATAATAAGTGGAAGGAATGTTATTCCAAAACAGTGTCAATTATAGTACAAAACTGTCAGATATTTATAGTCCTCCAATCCACATACAGGGGGTTGTTAGCATTTGTCCAATAGGGAAGCTTCATGTAAAGATTCTGGAATATTGTTCCAAAAGATGATTGGATGGAATATCTTCGACTGTTTTTGAGCTTCTTAGAGCTTCCTCGAGTTCATCCGTAAACTAAAAAGGAAGGAGGAATTGCTTTCTTTTTTAAAAGTAACTTATGTAATATATATATACCTTATATGTATTATTTACTTGTCTAGTTTCTATCTAACCTTATCATCACTATGTCTGATTGTTTAAAAATGTTTCATCTTTTCGTCTAGAACAATTAATCTAGGTGAACACAGTGAACATTTGAATAAACAATTTCATTATTTTGAATCGGTCAATATGATTTTGTTTTTTATATCACTTGAAGATGTTTATCGATTCACATATGTTCAAGGGAATAAAGTAAGTTAATATTGTTGTCTAAAGTGTCATTACTTGTTGAAAACTGTAAACTATTGGACACTCATCATCAGATTGAAATCATGATTTCTGTCTCTGAAATCATTAGTCTGATATAGATAATTTACATGTGTGGCGTGGAGTCGTCGTTGCTATCATTGGTGGGTGCATAACATTGGATAATAATCATTAAGATCCCCTTCTTCTTTATTTTGAATGATGCTTTGATGATTCTGGATCCGTGAGATTCCCATCCTACAAGTGCATTTCGTGCTACTTTGGACAGCATAAGAGCGACTCCCTGAGTGTGTGGAGCATTGTCCTCTTCGTGACCGGAGTATAGCAGCATGTCTCCCGTATTTTGCTTTTGTTGTCCAGCTTGGGTTCAATGGGTTTCGCTGATTCCCAGTACTGCTAAGTTGTATCTTCTCATTTCCATTGATATTTGACTGATCTTCCCGGTTTCCCAGATTGTTCGAACGTTCCATGTACCTATAAAAATTTTTGCTCTGGTTGTTAGAAGGGGCATCGGCCTCGTGGCGTCCGAAGGAACCCGGCTTTCACCATGAAGCGTCATAATTCTTCTAAATGAAGACCTTCTAACTCCCAGGGCAGAGTTAAAATGGTTTGGATTATTTTTTCTGGTAAGCGTTTTTTTAGCGAGTTAGTTTTCTACGGGATGGAGACACTAACCCCATGCCCAACCCTCCTCCTTTACCTGGGATTGGGACCGGCAGCAACCCTATAAGAGCTACAGGCGGAGTTATAAGCAAGTAAGTAAGTGGCGTGGAGTCGATTCGCGATTGACTATGAAAACCACTACAAGAAGACTACGTGCCAGTTAACCGGTATAATCCCCCGTAAGCCAAATATCAGAAGACAGTTGATGGCTGTAGTCGAGATGTATTTGTTGGCGATCTCGTGGTATCGAACGAATACCGAGATCGTGCCAAAGGAGTACAAGCGTGGTTACCGAGCGTAACCGAACCCGTGCAAGGTCACAATCGAAGGAAGAATGTATGTGTTTTGGTACAGTTAAACAAACAAGTACCGTAAAACAATCCCTGGTACAATTGGTTATAATAATGATTGTTTCCATTAAATCAATCTCGTTCTCTTGATAAAAGTAGGTCACTACACATGTTATGATCTATACAATAATTCTGTATTTGATTACCACAAACTAGTAAGTATTAGCAAAGATTTATAGTGCCTAGCACTTGAATCTAGGATGTGTGTTTTGTCCTATTTAGAATTCGTCAGTTGGATGTATCTGAATCTTCTCATTTAAGTAAACAAAATCAAGTGAATTTAAGCCTTATTTCATTGCACAAACTAGTGGCTATCAGGACGCAATAACTAAGTGGATAACGCCATGGTGTTTCAAGCGAGCGGTACTGGATTCGAGTCCCAGAGTAGATATCAACTGTGGGATGCAGGTACATCCGACTGACGAGTCCCAAATAGGACGAGACACACACCCTAGACTCCACTGCTAGCCACTATCCAAACATTGCTTTGATAATGGCTTAGTGAAAACCGACCTGTCGTATGAAGTATATTTACTGTTAGATTGTTGTTAACCTCTTGTAGGAAACCTTGAGCTTAAGTTCCATTCCATATGTGTCTACAACCTTTAGGAAACCGATATTGTCTCATGGGATTCCATTCAGTTATGGTTGGAGTCATGAGAAATGTGTTATTCTGATGGCAAGACATCTCCAGCAACAGAACATGCCTGTACGAGATCCATGACATCTTGTCAGTCAGTTCCGTCGGCCCGTATAATATAAAGTACGATATAATATCAATTCACTGGAATTCACTGTAAAATCTCAACCTGATCCAGAATTCTAAGGAATAGTTAGACAACTTGGGACTGAGTACTATTCAGTGAACGATAAGAAGTTTTAAATACAGACAGAAGAGAACAAGAAATTTGTAGTTTATTCATTAATTATCGAAAGGGAGCCTACTTTATAAGTAAATATTGTAAAACGTATGTGTTACTATGATTGAAAAAGTATAAATAATCTGTATTTGATAATATAACTAATCTTTCTTCTACTACTGTAATAAGCATCTTATTTAAAGGACTATGTGTTTGAATACCGTGTCAGTGATCTAGAAGTTAAGCATTCGCGCGAGAGACCGAAAATCCTCGGTTCGAGTCCCACATACGGGATCGTGGATCCACACTGCTGAGGAGTCCCATACTAGGACAAAACGACCATCGAATGCTTCCATGTTTTCTATGGTGGTCTAGCTCATAAATTCAATGAATGAATGAATGTTGATTTATTATAAAAAATCAGATTATACAAGATATTGTATGTTTAAGGCAGTTTTTGATAAATTCGGTTTATGGAAAGAACATAAGACATAGAGTTCAATATAGATGTTTACTGTATCAATTATGATGTCTCTTGCTTAGCATTGCAATGAAAACTCTAGGAAACATGTAGAAAATGAAGAATCATGTATCACATTTCTGATTGGATGATTATCTATCCAATTACTATGTTCAGAAAAGTTCCAGAACTTTCTAACAACCAAAGACCATCAAAAATGATATAAATACCCTTGATTTTCTGTACATAAACAAACTTCAGAGTTAAGCGTTCTTTCCATGTTTCATGCTTTTTCTTTCGTGTTCAAGTTGCCATGCAGATTTAGCTTAGGGATTACTAAAATAGCTTAGGTAACCGAATCAAGTATTTAATCAAAAGATTTTTCGGTGAAACTCTAATTTATGGACGACCTTTGAACGAATTTTTAAGTGACCTTGAGTACATTAGCCAATCAGAAGAGAGTTAGTATAAAGTAAAAATATATTATAAAAGAGTGATGAATTACAATGGATATTCTTCTTTTACATTATTTGAGAACTTGTTGAGGTTTGATATAGATTCAGAAGTTTCGAAATCATAGTGCATGCGGTATAAGAACTCGTCCATATGACTCTATAATAATCGTCCTCTGGAGCCGTGGTAGGGTTTTAAAGAATACTTCAGCCTAGACCACATGCCCTCAATGTTGTTTGTATGGACCCCCCGTCGTTGGATCAAAGAAATGACGTTTATACACCACTACATGATGCACAAAACCAAGTCTGGAGAGGCATCTATACGCTTTCCAAACATCGGTATAGCCGCAGCTAATGTTACTGGGGACTTTATGATACAATTTGCAACGATTATCATGGTTTGTCTTAGCCTTAGCCGTGACCGAGTAAAAAAAGTGCCAGTTCGAGCAGATTTTTTTCAACAACATATAGTACAACGAAATACAATGTCATCGCGGCAGTCTGCACATCGTGCTACGGTCATTTAATTGCCGCAGTCACAGACACAGGAACTTCCTAATAGTCCCATTTGCTGTAGTCTCTCAACGATCACCTATTCTCTAAAATCTGCTGTAAAACGATCGAATGTGAGCATCCCGCACTGAACTTAGCGCCATGACCTTGAAATTCCTTAAACGCTTCTGACTGGCTCGTCCATAAATTAGAGTCCTACCGATTTTTCATATACCCTGTTTAATTTTATTGATTTTTAAAAGCTTTTCTACTGTACATTATGGTGTAATATTTTCTAAAATTTAAATGATGCAATTTATATTACTTACTTACTTACTTACTTACACCAGTTAATCCTCGTGAAGGAGTATAGGCCGCTCACCAACATTCTCCATCCAACCCTGTCCTGGGCAATCCTTTCCAGCTCCTTCCAGTTGTTATTCATCCTTTTCATATCTACTTCTATTTCCCGACGTAATATGTTGCAATTTATACTGATAAACATATAATACCATAGATCATAAATACTTATTAATGTATTAAACTTTAATTTGATATACAGAATGATTTAACTTACAATTGAATTCATCGTTCCACTGAAACTAGACCATCATGAAAAACCTGGAAGCACTAGACTGTTGTTTCATTCTAGTATGGAACTCCTCAGTAATACGCATCCATGACCCTGTCAGTCCAAGTTTTTCATAGTGTCAGTATAGGGGTTGTGGACATTTTTAAGTTATTGATTGAGATCATGAACCAATTGGTGTTAGATTACCATTGAAAACCTGGAAGCACTGGTCGGCTGTTTCGTCCTATTGTGGGACTCCTCGGTAGCGCGCATCCACGATTTTGGTCGCGGGCTTCGAACCCAGGGTCTTCAGTCTCGCGCGTGAACGCTTAACCTACTGGACCACTGAGCCGGTATCCAATGGTGTTAATGTCTAACCTCAACCAATCCACGAAACTGCGCGACCATTGCCCATTGTACTGCGGTAGACACCTGTTTCTACCTGACACGGATTAGCACCACTGCTCACTGCTTCATAGTGGTCTAGCTTCAATTATTATTAAACAATTTCTCATTATTATTCTATTAATCCATTATACTACTGATTTAATTTTAGTTTGTTAATCATCAAACATTTAAACTATTTGAAGATATTGTGAATTCACCAGATTTAACAAAGAAAGATATTTTGGTTTTCTTAAATAAATATGATATATTAAAATCAATAATTTCACAAATCAATAATAATACTACTCAAATTACTAACAATAAGGAAGATGATAAAACAGGTGAGATTTACTTTCTTTCTTCTTTTTTTTGAAATATAGAATAGTAACCATGGCATTAATGTAAAATGAGCATTTTCAAGTCGATCAAGCTTTTATGAAATAACCGATGATAATGACAATTCATGTAAATGATCAACAATGAATGTTTCTTATAATCCTGAAATATGAATTCTTTGTGATGTAATCATTACTTACTTACTTATTTACACCTGTTAGTCCTCGTGAAAGAGCATAGGCCAACCATCAGCATTCTCCATCCAACCATGTCCCAAGAAATCCTTTCTAGCTCCTTCCAGTTGTTATTCATTCTTCTCATATCTGCTTCTATTTCCTGATGTAATGTGTTCTTTGGTCTTTCTCTTCTCCGCTTCCATTCACGATTCCAAGTGATTGCTTGCCTCATGATGCAGTTTGATGATTTGCGTAGTGTATGTTATATCCATTTCCATCGTCTTTTCCTAATTTCTTCTTCAGCTGGAAGCTGGTTCGTTCTCTCCTAGAGAAGGCTGTTGTTGATGGTATCCGGTCAATAGATGTTGAGTATCTTGTGTAGACAACTATTTATAAATACTTGTACCTTCTTGATGATGGTTGTTGTAGTTCTCCAATTTTCAGTTCCGTATAGTAGAACCGTTTTGATTCTGAATTTGATATTGATTGACAGTTGTTTTGAGTTCCATATGTCCTACAGTTGTAGGAATGTAGTCCTTGCTTTGCCAATTCTTAGACTGATAATGCTGATCACGTTAATTATTTCATAACTGATTGTAAACTAATCATTGATCTACTAAGAATATCAGTGGTATGTTTTGTAATCAGTCGTTAGTTTGAAATAAACAGCTAAAGATTTAAGTCGTCAACTTCTTGCTCAATAGTTTCAAGTTGACATGTCTGCCATGAAATTAACAAGTTAAGGAATCCACTCTATTGTATATTTGTAGGAAAAAAAATTAGTATTCCCAGTTATGACAAGGAAATCGGTTTTTATTAAATCACAATTTTAACTTGTTTGTAGTGTGTACTACTGATATCGACAGATATAAGTAGTATACATACCATCAACTGAAAGTGAAATACCTAGTAGAAGAAGATTAATAAGATCAAAGAAATGAGAATGAGAACAGAGAATGATTAGTATGGAAATGAAGGGATAGTGAAGTTTGAGATGATTGATGTATATTTTGCAAATGAGGAATTTAATGTGGGGTTCTCAGACTACTAAGATGTTCTGTGATTTTCTCTTGAAATACATCCGATTGTCTGGCAGTTGTATTCTCGTTCAATACAGATTTACTAGATAATATAATTTATAATGGAAATCTAACTGTATCCATTTCAAGTTGATTGCTGTGTTTGTACTTATTTAGGAAGCAAAAAAAGTTCTGAGATGGTGGAGAAGATTTGTAGCTCAGGTGGATGATTTTGATGGAGTTTTGTTCTCTGAGCTGGATGGTTTGGTCGTGGAGCTTTCATCGTTCTTCTGAACGACATCATCAGCACAAACTTCAGATAGAAGTGAAGTGTTCGATTTTCTCCATATGTGTTTCACAGCTTGTTCTGTGCACCTCGATGTTGATTGGTTCTTGTTGACCTTAAATTTATCATTGTTCACTTCTTTGGGAGACACAACCAAAACAAAGAAGTGAACAATGACAAATTTAAGGTCAATAAGAACCAATCAACATCGAGGTGTACAGGACAAGCTGTGAAACTCATATGTAGAAATTCGAACACTTCACTTCTATCTGAAGTTTGTGCTGATGATGTCGTTCAGAAGAACGATGAAAGCTCCACGACCAAACCATCCAGCTCAGAGAACAAAACTCCATCAAAAAAAAGTTCTTCTTTCATACTGTATGACGTTTAATAGTTTGCCTATTTTATAACCATGTTGTTTCACTTGTTCAATTGTAAATAAATTATGAATAACTGAATTTTAAGAAGAAAAAAATAAGTGCAAAGTAATTACAATTTTATTTGTTTACTCTCTAGAGAGTAATAAATTATTTCGCAGTGTTTGTTACTATCTTCCTCTTTATATGTAACTATGTATGTGCATAAGTGTACATATCCTCCTATCCGTGTATATGGTAACGTTTACATGTTCACAGAAGTATGTAAAATAAAGGGGGGATGTAAATAATTGAAATCATTACTGATTTGTAAGTATACAGTGACGTTCAACTCCTCCTTTTCCTCCTCCTCTTTCCACTATTACTACTACTACTACTACTACTACTACTACTACTACTACTACTACTAATAATAATAATAATAATAATAATAATAATAGCGAGACTATAATTTATGGATGAACCAATCAGATATAAGACAACAGGTCTGGGATTTTGGCGCTCAATTTTACACATCCATTTATTTATATAAAGTTTTGACATTATAGGTAATGTCAGTTCGTGATTAAAACAAAATCATAAATCTAATTCCTAGTCCTTAACTATCAACTATAAATCATAATTCGAATTCTTTACACTAAGTTATAACTTTCATTTGATCCTAGTTACTAGGTGAACACTCTCATTGCTTAAAGGTCACTCATCAATTATGCTCTCATCATAATAATCAATAAAATAATATATTTCAATCAATGAGTAAAAAGAAACTTTCTATTCTTAGATTTTCCGATGTTTCGTCACTTCATTTAAACGACTTCTTCAGTTTAATTAATCATACAAAAGGAATAATACGTAGTTTTTCTTCATTTCTTTTTCTTTATAGATTGGAATATATTTATTCAAATGATTAAATCTTATTTAATAGAATTACATAATCATGCAACTATGAAAGGTTCACATTTATATTTTCATATTATCTGTTCATTAGATATAGATAAAATGAAATGGATTATTAAAGATTCTATACGAACTATTTTAGAAATTAATCGTAAACGTCATTTAATATTTTAATATTCCCCAAAAAATAATAATAATTATTATTTCTATAAATAGATTCTCTTTTTTTTTGATATTAGAAAGAGGGGTTATTCGTGAGATATTTGTAAGAGATGATCTTCAACAGTGTACATCGTTGATGTCATGCCACAAGATTCGAATTCAAGATTTGTCGGTCTTATGTGAGAACGTTTAACCTCTAGACTACTGAGCCGGTATTCAACAGTGTGTAACGATATGTAACTTCAACTAATACATGGGATTGAATGATACATCCATCATTGTCTTCAGTGAGTCACTACCTCACAATAGACCTAGTTGAACTTCACTGGTCACTACTTCTGTTTAGAAGTCGAAGAAATACCTCTTGAAGTCAGTCACTAATGATCATATGTTGCTTAATATCAGAAGAGGGGTTATTTGTAGATCTTATAGTAATTTCAATAGTTGAGATCATGAGTGAATTGAAGTTAGAGCATGATGGAAAACTTGAAATTACTGGATAGCTGTTTCATCCTATTGTGGGATTCCTCAGTAGTGTGCATCCATGATTCCGCCTTGCGAGATTCGAACCTACGACCAATCAGTTACTTCTCGTGGAGGAGTAATAGGCATAAGTATTGTGTTCTATTATATGTTGAATAATTAATATGAATAATTTTCAATAGATGGATAAAAATAAAGTAAGTAGATTAGTTTATATTGTCAACTCAACTGGATTTTTGTTTTATTCAAGTGATAAGTCTTCATAATTGAATGTTATATATTCTAGTTCCTAAGCTCTTCTAGTAACTCCTAGTCTAAACCAACACAACGATTTGAACATGAGAAGAATGGCGCGTAATATAGAAGAAACACTTTACTCCAATGTTTCGTTTATGTACAGAAAATCGAGGGTATTTATTACATATTAAAGGATCTTGAGCTTCTGGTAAATTCGAGGATGCTACTAAATATAGTAACAGTATAGGTAATCATCCAATCAAAAATGCAACATGTGACTTTTCACTTTCAACATGTATCTGATATAACTTCTATTGAATGCTAAGTGGATAAAATGTATCTCAGTGATTTTAGAGTTTCTTTTTGACTTTTTTTGTCGAGGAATTCTATGGATCTGCCCAAAATAACGAAAGTTTCAGCCTAATCTGTAATTAGATCGCTTTTACAATACATATTTTACAGATATGAACAAAATAATTGTTATTAATCTATGGAAATATGATGAATTCGTTTGGTTTTTGTGTTCCGAGTGACGAGTCCCGAATAGGACGAAACGTGCGTTTCGCTGCTAATTGATGTTCATACAGGCGAAAATGAAGAGGGTGTCCGCTTTGTCCGATGTAGTGTTCTTCGCAACTGGCACAATTTATTTTGTAGATAATGTTTGGTTTATCTTCTTTTTTCATTTCATCCTTTGATTTGCATAGGATTGATTGTAGTGATTTTGTTGGTTTATGTGCAACACGTATTCCGAAGTGTTTCAGTAGTCTCATTGTAGTTTTTGATACGCCTTCTATGTATGGTTGGGTGATCGTTCTGTTGATTTCTGTACTTCACCTTGTTTCTGATAATACGTACGGCTGATATTTTTCAATGAATTTGATTGAGAAGTGGTTATTTTGAATGATGTTCTTCAGATATTTTTCTTCATTTTTTCGTTCTGCAAGTGTGTTGCAATGTGTCCTCGCCTCCTTGAACAAAGTATGTACGCAATTGATTTTGTGAGTTGTTGAGTTGTGTAAAATCGACAATAACCAATCAACATCGTGGTTTACAGGACAAGCTGTGAACCACATATGGAGAAATTTGAACATTTCACCTGAAGTTTGTGTTGATGATCTCGTTTAGAAGAACGACGAAAGCTCTACGACCAAACCATGCAACTCAGAGAAGAAAACTGCATCAATATCGTTCACTTGAGCTAAAAATCTTCTGTGCCATCTCATCATCAGAAATTTCAGTAGCTAAGTTTATATCTCTATTGAACAGATAATGGATATCTCACAAATGTTGATCACTAATAAAAGAAAAAATTGAGTCAGTCAGCAGCAACGTAGAACTTCGTACGTACGCATATCACTTCGAGTTGTCATGCCAAATTAGCACAGATATGCAATTGTCGATTCAAATCTCATAGTGGTAGAGGTAGTAAGATTATAAGCAGTAATCGGAAAGATTAGGGTTTGACGATGTTATTCAAGGAGTATAATCTAGTGAAATTAATTTGGAAGGAAAATAAAGGACATGAAGAATTCAGAAGATTAGAATTTGAGAGAACACAAAGAGTGGATGCACCTGCGCCATTGCAAACGATTTTGAGCCATGTCATTTAGGGTCTTTAACTATCAGTTGCTATCATATCGCAGATCCCCGCAACCAGATAGTCTACACCTACCAACATGAATCAGTCCACTTGTCAGTGACTTCATGGACTTGTGTCATGTTTTGGTCTGGCCGCCCACAGCTTTCTTCCAACCTAATCCTACACCATAGAACATCAAAGTAGGGGCAGTTGGTGGTTGAGCATACGTATCACATGTCTCAGCCATCTCAACTGATTAAGTTCCACTACTTCATCAATTGATTTGCCATTCTTACCTAGTACCCGTTTTTTAACAACTGCATTACCCACTCGTTGCTCCCAGGTTATACGATCAATGCGTCAAAGATACCTATCATTGAATACTAGTAACCTACGGCTATCTTCTACTCTTACCGGCCATGTTTCCCTTCCATGAAGTAGAATGGAACAACGAAAATATGAGAATAAATATAGAACTATTATTGACTATTCAATGTTTATTTATTTGTATTTTCTTTTAAACATTAATTACATATGAATGAAAGAAAAATATGGTTTTCAAGTTAACCAAGAAATTCATTTGTCGGTAACATTGATTGTCGATAAAGATCATAATAATAATTGACTGATTTCTGTGGACGTTTAACTAAAACGAATATTATATACATAGATACATTGAATTGGTCAATAATTATAATGTAAAACAATAAAAAAATTCATTTCATGATATAGACTATAAGAGCTATATGTTATGAAACGGATCCAAGTAATGATGGAGAAGATTTATGGCTTAGGTAAATGATTTTGATGGAGTTTTATTCTTTGTATGTGAAGTGTTCTATCTGACGTTTGTGCTGCTGATGATGTCGTTCAGTAGAACGATGAAAGCTTCACGATCAAACCACCCATTTCAAAGAACAAAACTACATCAAAAATGGATTCAAGTAAAGAATTCTGTATAATTGTAAGAGCATTTTTATGTTCGTCCAGTTCATTCAAAGAATTCAACAAATGATATTCAGATGAATATATGTATTTAGATGGTAGTTGGAGGTAGTCAACAGGAAACCCTGGATCCGGGTTTCGTGCTACTTGGCACTCGTCAGCAAGGTGTACCTGTAATCTTGAGGGAACTGGTGCTCCCTGGCGGATTCGATCTCGTGTCACCCAGCTTCACAGTCAGAGACGTTACCACTGAGCTATCTGAGCCGTGGCTAACCTCCTGTAGGACTGAGATGTACTCACAATTGATTGATCACTGGGTGGTGATCAATGTCATGCTTGTCTAGTCCTCCAACTACCATCTAAATATCAATACATAGTGCCCGCAGTGTCGAGTCACCTAGACTGGTGGCCACATTGCAACATGATCGATAGCATTCGATCCGCACTAATAAGGACTAGACAAGCATGACATTGATCACCATCCAGTGATCAATCAATTGTGATGAATATATGTCTTAGGATACAAATAAGAAAACTCTATACATTTTTGTTCAGATCTAAGAACTGAAAATTGATATACCGAAAGATGGTAGTTATTAATTTTTAAGTGGTTGAAATGAATTATTCTACATTAGATCATAATAGGTTGAAGAATGTTCATTAGTTCACCTGGTATCGTTTACTTGTATCTCTCCATTGTTGATTAGAACTGCAATAGATGAGGCTTTTATTGGTGTATGTGTATCCTGTGCGTATTGCAGCGATATTGCCTTAATTCATAAGCATTATAAGCAAAGATGCGAGACAGTATTGAGGCAATACGCACAGTATGCACATATGTGAGTAAGAGACTCATCAATTTCAATCCTAAACAACAGTGGGAAGATTCAAGTAAACAATTCCAAGTGAATTTAAACTTCACCCCTTTGCACAACCAAGTGACTATCAAGACTCAGTAGTTGATTAGATAACGTAATGGCGTTAGAAACGAATGGTACTGGGTTTAAGTCCTAGAGTGAACATCAACTCTGAGATGCAGGTACATCCAGCTGACGAGTTCTAAATAGGACAAAAGGCGAGTCAAACTGGATTCCACTGCTAGCCACTATCCATTTTTGCTTATCATATTTTTTAGTGATACATTCATACTATTAGAAGGGTTTTTTTGAGATTGTAGTAATTTCAACAGTTGAAATCATGAGTCAGTTGAAGCTAGACCACCATGAAAAACCTGGAAGCACTGGACGGCCATTTCATCCTATTGTGGGACTCCTCAGCAGTGTGCATCCACGACCACGCCTCTCGGGATTCGAACCCAGGACTGTGAGTAGTGCAAAACCTTTTAAATGCAATGTTTAGGATGCGTTTGTAAGTTTAAATTTTTAGTTACAGATTACTGGTAATAGAATTACAGTATAACTTAAAGAAGAAATGAAATGAATTCAGACAGCTGGATTTTCTAATAAACAGAGAAATGTACGGAATGTACCTAGTAAAAATATTTCATTTTCAGTCAACTATACAATTCGATACTGAATTTAAATGTGATAGTGAATGAAGGTAGCATGTTATTGGTAATAATAAACACTAGTTTCTAAAGTATTTTGTATGTAATGTAACTGTTGATGAAATGGTCGATGGAAAATGGTTACTTGTCAGTCATTATGTGACCATTCCTTAATCTTTTTTCCGATGTGACCAACAAGTTGGAGATGTACTCCACTTTTTACTTAGATAATTGCCAAGGTTAGCTTCTTTTATTTTACTTGCGTATATGTTCAATTGAACTATGTTATTTTGACTAATTTCCTCAATGCACGGTTGATGGTTCGTATATATATAGGTTATAAAACTAACTACTTATAATGTATTTTAGTAGTTAAATAAAGTTTTCTCAAAATTACCTGATACTGGGGATCTATCCTTTTTATTAAATCTATGTTCATGTACGCGTTTAAACCATAATTCTCCACTGGGAATGTCTGTCATGTAATCTGAATTAGTTGAATCCATTAGAGGTTCATCTAGTGTTATAAAATAACAGATAAGTAAGAAGGAAGGTACTTTGTAAAAAAAGAAATAAGCAGATCACTATATTTTAGCTCAGTACTTGTCAGATTCATTCTTATATTATATTAGTAGTTCTAATTTTACTAAATGAAACTACATATTAAATGCTTATTCAAGTGTTGATCTTAAAATATTTTTTCTGGAATCCGGAATGTTTCGTCTTTGAGCCCCCCTGGGGCTACTGCTGGTCCCAAGCCCTGATAATGGAGGAGGATTGGGCATAGGGTTAGCGGCGCTATTCCGTAGAAAACTAACTCGCTAAAACTCGGTAACCAATTAAGTAATGTACCTTCAATTTCACGATGGTTAGCTTATCAAAACGACAGAATTCTTCTAACAATTTGGAAAGTTAAAGTATTTGTTCGCCAAGTACAATTTCACAGAAATTAATGGACGAAGTACAATTTATTCACTTTAAGTATTTTATACCGGAAAAAACATGCTTTATTACATCACAAATATTACTCGAACACATTAACTTCTTCCACTGAACGTATTCAATATTAATAATGAATTAGTGTTATAACAATAATGTAATGGCCCCCAAATGTCCTGGTACGGTCGAAAGTGGGGAGAGTTACCTCTCGCTCTCAAAGTGCTCTCACATGACCACGAGTATACAGCACTGACAGGGAAGTCCTACTAACTTCTTTCTCACGGCGTGAGTGTTGTTTACGAAAATCGAATGTCCGACGCTTTAACCAAAGTGGTGGATATAGAGGATCCACCTAGGGGAGTTGGAAAACCCGGATTCAAAACCAGTGGTGCACATGGACTCCAGGATCCTGAAGAAACGAATGGCGTATGAACCTATAGTTGGTCACCGGCTACAAAGGGATTACATCTTCTGACGTTGCCCCACTGTCTTGTGGATTAGACCTTTAGGTCGAAGGCTCGAACTGTGGCCTCCTAATAGAACTACCTGCTCCAGTTTGAATACCCAGACAGTATCCTAGCACTCACACAAATCGAATGATTTATGTGGCACATGTGTATTTGGTTCTCACCTTGTACCAATGTTTATGTGTTAAATTAATAAAATGAAAATAAACCAGTAACGATCTCTTTGAATAAATTTATCATATAAGAAATCATTTCCAGATCCATCGGTCAGTTAACTTTATCAGCTGACTGAAAACAATCGATAAGAATCCTTCCTAATCTGTTTAGGTTATGTGCTTACTAACATTTGTCAGTAAAACATGTATACAATTTTAACTAGACAACAATAAAATGGTTGTTAAACATTCGTGTTTTAATGTAAATACCTAAGTCCCAAACAAAGTAAATCGCTATCCAACTATCTCAGGTTTCACTAACTGACATTTAGTCAATTTGAATTAATATACTACGAATCAACAATAACAGTATCTACTATTTAATAAATGGAACAAAGCATATAGGAAAATAGTGTTTTCAATCAGATCCTCATCAGAATTTACTCTAATATAGTGTGGATATATGAAAATATTAAACCAATCAAGGCAGTTCATGAGTCAGTGATAACGACCAAATAGATCATTTCTTTAATAATAGGACCAGTGTAGCAGCAACCTTAGCAACAGTAGGTCCTAACATACACAAAGTGAAAAGCAAGATTCTCTGATACAACACATCATGTACCAGTCGAATCATAGTTGACGGAAAAGCTTTAGAGGATGTGAAAACAATTACATATCTGGGCAGCATCATTGATGAACACGGTTGGTCTGATGCAGATGTGAAGGCGCGGATAGGCAAGGCAAGAACAGCATATCTACAACTGAAGAACATCTGGAGATCGAAACAACTCCATACAGTTCTGCTGCATGGAGCAGAAACCTGAAGAACTACGAAAGCCATCATCCACAAGATATAATTATTTATTAACAGTTTTCTACGCAAAATACTTCGGATCTGTTTGTTAGACATTATCAGCAAATAGAAAGGCCCAGGACAGAGTGGGTTGGAGAATGGTGGTCAGTGGCCTACGCTCCACTTGGGAGTAACGGGTGAAAGTAATTAAGTTATAATAGGAAGTAGGTCAATAACTTGGGAAATTAGACACTGAAATAACATTCATTAAAGATTACTAAAATTACGTCATAAGTGTTCAGATAACTTGCTAATACTGATTCAGTCAAAGAAGGGATAAGCGTATTACAAATTTCTAGCAAATACTAAGACCTGGCTTGTCAGCTGGAATCGCTATTGTGCTTACCATATATAAAAGACGAGATCGAACCTGATAAAGAGAAGTAGTGGGTATATAATAGATTACTCTAAATAGTTATTACAGGATCACTGTCGGATAAATGTGATGGAACGGACGCAGGTGTTGTTCTATTTACACTCTTATGTTACCACGAGGTGAGGTGTTCAGCACCTCGTTGGCTCGGTTGTCTAAGTGTATCACCAAAATACCTTTCTCTACAGGAACAGCTGAGTTCATAGATCAACATGGGTGTGGGATAACCAGATTCAAAATTCAGGAAGAGAGGTATCTTAACAACCGGTGATGTCACTATATTTCTGTCCACTGCACGCATATAGTTCTTCAAAAAACCTTGTACATAACTCATTTCATTAAAAATATTATAAATAAAACCTCCGCCTGTAGCCCTTCTAGGGTCACTGCCAATCCAAATCTCAGTCGGAGGATAAGGGTTGAGCATAGAGTCATCAACCTTATTCCGTAGAAAACAATCGTGTTAAAAAAGCTGACGGGAAAAAGTCATTTAAACTCTTCTTAGGGAGTTGAAGAATCTTCATTTAGAAGAATTATGACGCCTTATAGTAAAAGTTGAGATTCTCCGAAAGTCACATGGCCGATGTCCCTTCTAACAATCAGAGTAACAATTAATATAGGACACATATTTCAGAAATTATCAAATTGCATAATGAGGCGATTCATAACTTTGAATTCTGAAGGGAAATGGAAAAGAGGAGAACGAAGAAACACACTGCATTGAGAACTGGATGAATAGCAACTGGAAAGGAATGTCCAGGATAAAGTTTGATAGCGAATCTTGGTAAGTGGCTTACGTTGCACTAGAGATAATAAGCTCACGTAAGTAAATAATTATGAATAAACTCTAGTTCCATGTTTATACTGTCATCTAAACATATTCTTCTGTCCTTATTTTCAAGACATCTTACTAGATTTCTCTTGTAACGAATGTGTAGAAAGGTAAAAAGGTGTGTGTATTGACATTTCATAGAACGCTTTTTGTTATTGATTGAATCATCTCCTTTTCTATTCAAAAAAATTGTCGACGATGTGTAATTCATTCACTATTCCATCAATTTATCGATCATATAAATATACATTCATTGTACGAAATGCGCGTCCTGGGTTCCACTGCTAGCCACTATCCATCGTTGCTTACAAAATGCTTGTAAATTAAGGCGATATCGAAGCAATACGCACAGTATGCACATATGTCAATAAGAGACTGATCAAATGTAGTCTTAAACATCAATGGGAAGATTCAAGTGAAACATTACCATGTGAATCATTCATTGTATTGTTTCAAATTAAGATAGTGGAGAAGATTTATAGCTTAGGTGAATGATTTTGATGGAGTTTTGTTCTCTGAGCTAGATAGTTTGGTCATAATGAAAGATGTAAGCTTGACGACCAAACCATCCAGCTCAGGGAACAAAACTCCATCGAAGTAATTCTTTGATACCAAAATAAAAATACAGGACTCATCAAATATAACTCACCATATTCATGTATCATTCGATTACAATTGATCAATACAATAGAAATTACAATAATTACAAATGATGTTAGATAGAATTTTATGCAATTCATATTCTTTAATCTATTTGTAATTCTAATAACAGAAAAAAGAACAAACAAAATGAAAATACATTATGTATGTATATGTTAAAAGTGTTGGCCCAATGGTTAAGCGTTCGTGCTCGAGAGATCGAAGGTTCTAGGTTCAAATCACGCAGGTGGGGGTTGTGGATGTGCACTGTTGAGGAGTCCGACAATAGGGCGAAACAATCGTCCATTACTTCCCGACTTTCAATGGTGATCTAATATCATTATCAATTCATGATATCAATGATAGAATTGTCCGAGTTTGAGAAACAATTTATGTGCAAGAAGGATATGCTGATCAAAGAAATTAAGTAGTATGAAGTTAACTAGACAAATTATTCTAAGAAAATCATTTATCCTCTTTATTCATCTGTTTAAAAATAATCCAATTCAATATCTGAATAGGTTATTTCAAAGATATTAATAAATGAATTTAGAAAACTTCACCCCATTGCACAAGCATGACTCAGTAGCTGAGTGGTGATGGTGTTTGAAGTGAACAGTATTGCGTTCGAGTCCTGGAGTAGACATTAACTGTCTGATACAGGTACATCTAGCTAACGAGTTCTGAATAGGACGAATGACGCATCAAACTGGATCCCATTGCTAGCCATTACCCATGATTGTTTATTAAGTAGTTATTTTCTATATAGAAATATCATAAGTATGATCAATTCGTTAAAGTAGCTAAATGAATATAGTAAAATAGAAGATGCTAATAAGTTGCAAAATAGATTCATTCCATTGAATGTTGTGATCATTGAAACTTGTTAACAGTATATTAACTTGAATATTCTTATAATACTATAGTATAGTATGAAATTATTTGGTTAGAGTAGAGTCTCTGATTGTTGAGGGTCCAGATATACAATTAAGTGATTTAGTTGTAGTTCCTGGAATTAGACACTATCTTGATGACCAACTTAATCCAAAAAACGAAAAATTTTTGAACAAATGAAGTCAGATCTTAGAGTAAATGAAAAGGGAATAGATATGTATAGAAATATCTTAAGTATCCTGGGTTCGAATCTCACAAGGCGAAATTGTGGATTTGCACTGCTGAGGTGTCTCATAGTTGGAAGAAACGGCCATTCAGTGCTTTTACGTTCCCTACGGTAGTCTAGTTTCAACTGACTCATGAATTCAACGATTAAAAGTACTGAAATATCCACATTAAACCCCTTCTGATATTCATTTGTAAAATCTCTAATTCATATTAATAAAATGCTTATTGGTAATATGAACCAGAATAAGAACTTGTGGTATCATTCATCCATTTGTTTAAATGTTACTTTTAGTTGCCTAAACAACAGTACAGGTCAATTATGTATTCACGAATGTTTGTAGACTTTGTAGACTGTTAGTCTGAAAGCAATAAGTATTATCTACGTGTATATGAAATGGTTAAACTTGACTAGACTTTAATAGTTCCAAATTCATTGGAATATTACCAATACGAGAAAGTCTTTAGAATAAGATTGAGAAACTCTAATCGATTTCATTTAATTGTAGATAGTTAAGTGATTTAAAATAAACGGAGGTTTATATCTTGATGGTGTTTTGTTCTTTGAATTGGATGGTTTGGTCGTAGAGCTTTCGTCGTTCGTCTGAACGATATCGTCAACACAAACTTCAGGTCGAAGTCTGAAATGTTCGAATTTCTCCATATGTGGTTCACAGCTTGTTCTGTAGACCTCCATGTTGATTGGTTATTGTTGATCTTGAACAACTCAAAAGCTCACAAAATCAACTGAGTACAAACTTTGTTCAAGGAGGTGATGACGCATTGCAGCACACTTGCAGAACGAAAAACTGAAGAAAGATACTCGAAGACCATCCTTCAAAAGAAACACTACTCAATCAAATTCATTGAAATATACCAGCCATTCGCATCATCAGAAACGAAGTGAAGTAGAGAAATCAATAGAACGATCTCTCAACCATACATAGAAGGTGTATCAAAAACTACAACGAGACTACTGAAACCTTTCGGAATGCATGTTGCACATAAACCAACAAAATCACTACAATCAATCCTATGCAAATCAAAGGATGAAATGACAAAAGAAGATAAACCAAACATTATCTACAAAATAAATTGTAACAGCTGCGAAGAACACTACATCGGACAAAGCGGACGCCCTCTTCATTTTCGCCTGTATGAACATCCATTAGCAGTGAAACGCCATGACATGTCTTCACTTATATCAATGCACGTGGACAACTGCGCACACACATCAGACGGGAAAAATGTGGAGATTTCGGATAGAGACAACTCGAAAAAGAGCAGAGAATTTTTAGAAGCTTGGCACTCAGGTCAATCAACAATCGATAATCACATTGAAATCGATCCAATGTATCAACCAATCAGGAAGATTATGGATAAACATAGGAAGAGAAATCAAACCGATGGGCGATACAACCAGAACGAAGAAGTAAACAATAACAGGTATAATGTTAACAAGAACCAATCAACATCGAGTTGTACAGGACAATCTGTGAACCATATGTGGAGAAATTCAAACACTTCACTTCTACCTGATGTTTATGCTGATGATGTCGTTGAGAAGAAGGACGATGAAATCTCTACGACCAAACTATTCAACTCAGAGAACAAAACTCCATAAAAATCATCCACTTGATCTACAAATCTTC
Source organism: Schistosoma bovis (assembly GCA_944470425.2). Lineage (NCBI taxonomy): Eukaryota > Metazoa > Platyhelminthes > Trematoda > Strigeidida > Schistosomatidae > Schistosoma > Schistosoma bovis. The sequence continues at coordinate 43,678,217 of OX103956.1, read as the reverse complement.
TTCACTTTCTCTGAGGTTGATATCATCCTATTTTATCTTTCTGATTTGATAATTAGAGATTATTTTCAACAGTAAAAAGAAACGTTTTGCAATGATTGTAGTAATTTTAATAGTTGAATTCATGAGTCAATTAAAGTAAGACCACATTGGATGGTTGTTTCATCTTATTATGGAACTTTTCATCAATGTACATACACGATGGGCTTCAAACATTAAAAAAAAACTATCATTATTCAATCGATCATATCTGATGTTTCTGCTGATGATATCATTCAGAAAACTGATGAAAACTCCATAACTAACTGACCATTCAATTGAGAGAACAGAACTTCATCATAATCAACTTTGAATACTTAGTTCTAGTTATAAGATATCTTGTTTATTCTTGGAACATCATTAATATTAGTATATCTATATACCAAAAAGTATTGTCTACATTCATAGTCGGTTATGTCGGCAATATTCATTAAAAAGTCAATGTTTATTATTATGTCATAGATTTTCTGCACCATTTCATCATTAGTAATTCAATCAACCACAACCAATTGTATTCAGTAGTATATATATATACATAGATAAGGATAAGTAGTATACGTATCCATCTGTCGGTTTTTTAAATCATAAATAATTAATTACTACTTTAAAGTTCAACTTCTTAATTCTTAATAAGAAAGAAAGAAAGAAAGAAAGAAAGAAAGAAAGAACGAAAGAAAGAAATGGATAAGACATTGAAAGAACAGTTTTTTTTTTTTTCTTTTCTGTAACAATATCATTCATTGAAGCCATTATGACTTTTTACTTTTACTTATGTCTGTTACTTCTCATGAAGGGGTATACGCTGTCAACCAGTACTCTCAATCCAACCTTGTCCTGGGTAATCCTTTCCAGTTCTTTCCAGTTGTTATTCATCCTTTTCATATCTGCTTCCAATTGCTGATGTAATGTGTTCTTTGAGCTTCCTCTTTTCTGCTTCACTTCAAGATTCTAAGTTAGTGCCTGTCTCGTGATGTAGTTTATTGATTTCCGTAATGTATGTCTTATCCATTTCCATTGTTATTTTCTTAATTTCTTCTTCAGCTGGAAGTTGATTTGTTCTCTGCTAAAGTAGGCTGTTGCTTTTTTTTCTGTAACAATATCATTTATTAAAGCTATACAATCCTATTTTTATTATCAGAAGGGGGGTTTTGTGAAGATTTTTAGTAATTTTAATAGGTGAATTCATGAGTTAATTGAAGTTAGACCATCATAAAATCTTCACAAAACCCTCTTTTGATAATAATCATCATCATGTGCTCACTAGTGACTGACTTCATGAGGTATTTCTTCGAGTTCTAGTGAGAAACAGTGACCGGCGAATTTCAACCAGGTCTGTTGTGAGATAGTAACATATTGAAGACAATGGTGGATGTGTCGCTCAATTTCGTGGATTAGTTGAAGTTAGACATTAACACGGTTGCATGTTGATTTGCAGGGTCAGCGATGAGAACATGTTACTTTTGTGGTGAGAAAGGATAGAGTTTAATTTGTATGTAAGATAATAGTGTGAAATGTGAATTATATCAGACATGGTAGCTTGAATAAATAGTCCAAGACAGATGGATAGTAAGATCTTCTTTTCCATTGAGAGCAGTAAGATTAAGCATTATATGGAACACTTCAGCTACTCTTCTTTCTTTGTAATTGAAAAGGCAGGTTTGTAATATTTTGATGCTTTTGTTATCAATTTGGTGGTTTTTGAAAATGGCATGAACTGCTATCGCCCATTTAACTTGAAGTCTATCCAGTTCTACGGGATTATTAGGTAGTTTCTTTGTATATCTGATTTCTTTTAACTGAGCAATCTAAAATGATACCTCACCATGTTCATTTTCATTGTCATTCGTAAATTTGATATGAGATGAAAGTGTATTGATCTTAGATGAATCTTTCTTATCAAAATAACGGTATCATCTATATATCTAAACCAAATTCTTAGTTTAATGTCATTGGTGTAAATATGTATGCCATAAACAGGTTAATCCTTTCAGAAATCTCACTTAAAAACTGGAAGCATTGGATGGCCGTTTTGTCCTAGCATGGGTCTCCTCAGCAGTGCATATAAACGATCTGCAACACATCATTCTAACCCAGGATCTTTAGTCTCACGCGCGAATTCTTAATCTCTACACCACTGGATCAGCATTCGACGGTGTTAATGTCAAACTTCAACCAACCCACGTTATTGTGTGACCGTCCACTATTGTCTTCAGTGAGTAACTGCTTCACAACAGACACGGTTAGACTTCACTGGTCACGCCATTAAAAAGACTAATAAAATATCGAAACTTTAAAAAAGACTGACTTCCAAGGTGAGACTATAATTTATGGACGACGTTATAGAGTATCCAGCTAACAACTATAACTCAATGAGGGTTATAAACCAGTATGGAGAATTAGAATTTAGATTTAGGGTTTTTCATCACGAATTGACATAAGCTATAATGTCAAGACTCTATTTAACCAAATGGATGAGTGAATTCCGCGCCAAAATCTGAGACCTTTTATCTCTTACATGATTGATTCGTCCATAAATTACAGTCTCACCAAATTAATTAATAAGATGAAGATACCTTTCAATGAAAACTAATGAATTATGACCTTTCATTTAAGGAACATTCACAAACGTCCTTTCATTCAATTTGATGTATATTAACCAAAAGCAGTGAACTAGAACATCAATGGTGAACGAGCAAATGCAGCTGAATACAAATTTACAATGTAGTGCCAGTTACTATGTTAAACCCATATAACTTATTCTATCTTCTGGACAGGCCCAGTTTATCCATTCTTCTTGAGTCATGTTTTGACCTTGTTAACTATTCACTTATCAACCTAGACTTTGCTCACATATATATATGTGTGTACACGTCTTATTCTACTCATAAAATGTTTGTAGCTTATTTCTATGTGACTATAGATATTGATTACTGATTGATTAAATCAAGTTCGCTTACAGGCCTTCTCCACTGTATGTTGTTTCGCTTCACTCTGTTCTCTGCGCTTCTTTCGCATCGTTTCTCTGATCATCTGTTCAAATCAATGAGTGAATGAAATAGACGTATTCTCATATTTGACTTATTTAATTCCGTTATTCACTAATACGATCTAAGTCGATCATTATATACGAGGATTAACAACATGTACATTTCAATAATAATCAAACATTCGATCAAATTATAGTCAGATCTCGAACCATTAAAACAGAATGTCATAATAGAATCTAAGAACCATACATACACTGAATACTTCATTTGTATAATCTATATCAATCATCTCAAACTTGATTATCACTTCATTTCCATATCAGTCATTCTTTTCCCCTTGTTCTCTTCTCTTTAATCTTCTTAATCTTCTATCTTTATACATTTCACTTTCGACTGAGAGATGATACATACTACTTATATCTACCGATATCAGTAGTATACACCATTATATATAAATCTCTATAATTTGAAACAATAACTCCATCTTTTTTTGTGTTATTGAATACTCAAGAGGCAAGATAAATTAATAAAGTTTAATTATATTACTTAAACACAACATGTTTCATCATTCATTCATCATGTTTATATTCATGAAAGTAAACAATTCCCCCTACACCCCTTCTATTGAATGCTGATTATTATTATTATTGTTACCATGGTTATCAATATTCAATAATATTTGAATATCCATTCAGTTTATTTTGTTTTCTTGATGAATCTATTTAGATGTAAATTAGTTTACAAAGAATAGAATAGTGAATCAGTGTGGAAATGTATGGGAAAATATTTGTATAAATTAATAAAAGAATATCAGAAAGGGGTTATTTGTGAATATTCTAGTAATTCCAATAGTTGAGATCATGAGTCGATTGAAGCTAGACCAACATAGAATACCTTAAAGTATTAAACGGTCAACTTGTCCTATTGTGCAACTTCTCAACAGTACGTAGTCACGATCCCACCTTATGAGATTCGAACCTAGGATCTACCGATCTTGAGCTCGAACAGTTAAACTCTAGACCACTAAGCCAGCCAGCATCCAATGTTTAATTTCTATGAATCTACGAAATTGAATCACTGTTCAACTACTAAACTATCAAAAATCTCCACAAAAACCTCTTTTGATAATAATCATTCTTATGTGCTCACTAGTGACTGGCTTTAAGAGGTATTTCTTTGAGTTCTAGTGAGAAACAGTGGTCATTGTAGTTTAACCAGGTCTGTTGTGAGTTAGTAACATATTGAAGACAATGGTGGATGTGTCGCTCAATTTCTTGCATTAGTTGAAGTTAAACATTAACACCGTTGGGTACTGTTCGGCTCAGTGGTGTAGATGTTAAGCGTTTACGCGCGAGACTGATACGTCCTGGGTTCGAATCTCACGAGGCAGTATCATGATTGCACTCTGCTAGGAAGTCCTATACTAGGATGAAACGGCCGTCCAGTACTTCCAGGATTTTTATGATGGTCTAGCTTCAATTGACTCATGAATCCAACTACTAAAATTAATAAATATACATTGATAGAAGTTTTGAGAATCTTCTAGACTTTTGGTCTCTAGAGTGTAGATGATTGTCATGCAGATATGAAATTTTGTACAACATACTGATAACATAAATTGATGGGTATTTTTTCACCATCAATGGAGTCATAACTGAAGAATTTCTATGAAGTTCAAATGAGGAAGATAGAACTATTCATTACTTTCTATACCAAAAAAAAAACGCGTCAATGCTCTTGTATAAGTGTTTTAAGGTTACCTAGTTAAGGTAAGTGAAGACGTAAATGGATCAGGTATCCAAAGGATCACATTAACTGATTTATTTGATATAAACATACACAAACATGAATGATAAATATTCCGATTTCATAATTCATCAAGACTTTTAATTATGACTCTAAACCCCAAATGCCCTGGTACGGTTGAGAGTGGGGAGAGTCAGCTCTCTCTCTCTCTCTCGAAATGCTCTCAAGTGACCAAGTGAATACAGCCACTGCACAGAAAGACATACTCACTTCATTCTTGCGCAACTGGTGTTGTTAACGAAATCGAGAGGATGAAAAGCGAATATCTGGCACCTTAACCGAGTTGGTGAATATGGAGGATCCACAGAGAGGAGTTGGTAAACCTTGATTCAAAACCAATAGTGCACATGAACTCCAGGATCCTGTAGGAACAAATGGCGTATGAACCAATCGTTGGTCACTGACTACCATGGGACTGCATCTCTTGATGTTGTTTCACTGCCTTGTGTATCAGACCTTTAAGTCGAAGGCTCAGGGTGTGGCCCCCTAATAGAACCACCTGTTTCGGTCTGAGCATCCGCGCAGTATCACAACCCCCACATAAATCATTCGATTTATGTGGCGCATATTTGTTTGGTGCTTCCTTTTATCAATGTTTATGTGTTTAATTAAATAAATAATGAAGCAGATATATGGAAAACTGAAGAATAAGATTACATAGCACTTTCCAATATTTTAAACTATTCAAGTGTAGCTTAATTAGCTAATTACTCTATCTATTACTTTTAACCATTATACAAGTAAGTCAATGTTAGTTTCACTTGTAAATGATGGGACTTAGTATTTCCACTCAAGTGTTCCTACAAAGAAATATTTGTACATTTCTATAGTAGAATTATAACTGTGTATTTCTCAGCAGCCTCAAATCTGATGAAAAAATGTCTAACACATTACGGTGATGTTATCAGTCTATGATAAGAACCAACCAAAAATATGTCTATTAAATTTAATAGTAGTTAAAATGACAACCATGTTGGTGAATACACAATTCAGACTGTAAATGAATTAACAGTTTAATTACTAGTATAAGGGTTGTGGAGATTATTAAGTTTTTGATTGAGATCATGAACCGATTGATGTTAGACTACCGTTTCGTCCCATCGTGGGACTCCTTAGCAGTGCGCACCCACGATCCCGCTCGTGGGATTCGAATTCAGGGCCTTCGGTCTCGAACTAAATGAGATGAATGAAGGGTTGGAGCACTTAATTATGAGGACTGCTTATTTACACAAAGTGATGTGAATCCAGTAAAAGATAATAAAATTAAATCCGTTTGAGACGAGAGTATTTCAGATTACGGTTAGTTGTAGAGTCTGGTCTTCTAGGTCTCCCTTATTGTCCGGACGTTCTATGTACCTCTAAAAGTAGTTGCTCTACGTTGTTACTGACTGACTGACTGAGTTGCTCTGGTTGTTAGAAGAGATATCGGTCTCGAGACTTGCGAACGAAAACACGGCTCTCATCGTGAGGTGCCATAACTCTTCTAAATGAGGATTTTCTAACTACCAGGGCAGAGTTCAAATGGTTTGAATTATTTATTTTAGCTAGCGTTTCTTTAGTTAATTAGTTTTCTACGGGATTGGGTCGCTAACCCCAGGACTAACTCTCCTCCTTCGTCTGGGCTTGGAACCAGCAGTAACTCTAGAAGAGCTAAGTAAGTAAGTAAGTAAGTAAGTAAGTAAGTAAGTTAGTTAGTTAGTTAGTTAGTTAGTTAGTTAGTTAGTTAGTTGTAGAGTGTTGTGTACCCCTTGTATGAATAGATAAGTAGTATGTATCACGAAATGAAAGTAGCATTCTTACGAACGAAATAGGAAAGTGAAGAAAAGGGAAGAGAAAACGTGAATCAATGAAAATAACAACAGAAATAGAGGAACAGTGGTGTTGTAAGGAACAACTCGAGGGTGATGTGCAAACAGTTTATTTAATATATTGTGTACACATTTTAAAGATTCGGTGTGTAATGGTACGTAGTGGAATAAACTAGTACATTACCCAAGACTTCGTCTATTATAGTAGAACCTAAGACACTTGATTCATCTCATTTAAGACTTGTCAGCTACTTAACAAAATGACATGATGTTAATTATAGGTGTGTATAGTCGGTCTCGATTAACGACATGACTCACGTTCTAGATTTCACTAATATTAACAATCGTAAGATATAAGGCAAAGCTAGTAATTATAGGGAACGTCGAAGTATTCTCTCAGAGTATATGTATGTCGATAGCCGTTGAGTAGAACATACAGTCCTTAATATCAGAATAATAGAAAACATTCACTCCTTACAATGGAGTACGTGTGAAAGTAATATTATCACAGTTCCGATTTATGTGTTAAATATGCCATTAAAAATGTTAAAACTATAAGATTTCTTACATATTCACGACCTAATAATTGAAATACTGTTGGACTAACGGTTTACTGTAGTTTGATCATTCTGTCAGTTTATTTATTTTCTTTTACCATATTCTGTTTATGTCTTATAAATATTGCTCGCATCTGCTGGGATCACCGAGTAAGTAATAGTGAGGTTAAACACAGGGTATTAGAGAATGATGGTAAATCAGTTGATGAGGTTGTAAATCTTCATGAACTGAGATGGTTGGGCCACGTGTTACTTATGCCTGAACACCGATTGCTACGACGGGTAATGCTGACTAGTGCTGGAGACGGTTGGAAGAATTTTATTTATTTGAACAGATAACTTTTTGTACAAAGGGACACCGAATACATATGCACCAAACAAGTCACTTTATGTGTATGTGGGCTGTTATACTACGTAGGTGCCCAGACCTAAGCAGGTGGTTTAATTAGTAGGCCGCACCCTAAGCCTTTGACCGAAAGGTCTGATCCACAAGGCAGTGGAACAACATCAAGAGATGCAGTCCCATGGTAGTCAGTGACCAACGATTGGTTCATACGCCATTTGTTCCTACAGGATCCTGGAGTCCATGTGCACTATTGGTTTTGAATCAAGGTTTCCCAACTCCCCTCTGTGGATCCTCCATATTCACCAACCCGGTCAAAGCGCCGGATATTCGCTTTTCATCCTCTCGATTTCGTAAACAACACCACTGGTGCGAGAATGCGATCAGTAATACTTCCTTGACAGTGGCTGTATTCACATAGCCATGTGAGAGCATTTCGAGAGGGAAAGCTAACTCTCCCCACAATTGCATAGGTATATACACTCTCTGTCTTCCCTTAAACTATAAGATTAAATTCGCTTCATCTCTTTCTTTCTACCAACTAATTATTCCTTCTTATTCTATTTCCTAATATGTAATCTTTCTTTTATATAATTATACCATTGAATTAACTACTTCTATGAATTCGATGTTCATCTTATTACACCAATGAGGTATGGCAACTTGAACCAATGCAATAATATATGCTTAGTCTTAAATTGTAACTAGCTAACTCATTGTTTATGAATGATTTTTTAATTAAATCAAAAAACCAACCAAAAACAAAAAAAAAACTTACTTCCGGCAACTAACAAATCAATCGACCCCTCCCCCTCGCTCTATTTTTTCTTTTCTTACATCACAATGGGAATGAAATACCATTATTATTACTACTACTAATTACTATTATTATTCTACATAGAAATTAGTAAAACAATTACACATATCTATTCTATTATTATTATCATTATAATTTCATTATAAGAGGGGGAATTCAATGTAAATGATCATCTATCTACTAGAGTATGATTATGTCAATCATGTTGTTGTTGTTGTTGTTGTTGTTGTTTCTTCTCTTCTCTCTCCCCCCTCTCTCTCTTTCAATGACATAATTACAAAATGATTCTTGATTAAAACTACTACTAATAATAGAATCGGACATTGAAATTAAACATTTAAGAGAAGTTTCAGAGGTTGAAATCATGAGTCAGTTGAAGCTAGACCACCATTGAAAACCCGGAAGCACTGGACGGCCGTTTAGTCCTAGTACGCGACTCACCAGCATCCACGAACCCGCTCCCATACAGCAGGACTCAAACCCAGGACCTATCGGCTTCGTGTGCGAGCACTTAACCATTAGACCACTGGGCCGGCATTCAGTGGTGTTAATGTCTAACTTCAACCAATCCACGAAGTTGCGCCACCGAACACCATTGTCCTCAGTGAGCTGATATCTCACAACAGACTAAAATCTCCACAAAACTCATTCTGATTTAAGAGAAGTATCCTTTTTTTGTATTTTTGAATAATTTCGGTTTATATTCAGCTGATAGATCAATTACAGTTATAAACAATAATGGAAAGATACAAGCAAACAAGAGACTTAGTTGAACTTCACTGATCATTATTTCTCATTAGAACTCTGAGAAATATCTCTTGAAATCAGTCATTAGTGAGCACATGATGATTAATATCAGAAAGGTAAACATAAACACCGTTTCAATGGTGTAGAGGTTAGGCGTTCGCGCACGAGATTCAAGGTCCTGGGGTCGAATTCCGTGAGCAGGATCATGAATGTGCACTACGGAATGGTTCCATACTAAGATGAGATGGCCGTCCAACTTTAATTGACTGATAAATTCAACTATTAAATTTCTAAAATCTACACAAAACCCCTTTCTGATAATACTAAGTGAATTTAAACTTCACTCCATTGCGCAAGCTAGTGGCTATCAGGTCTTAGTAGCTAAGTGGATAACATGATGATTTTCAAACAAATTATACTGTATTTGAGTTCGACAGAAAACATCAACTCTGAGTTGGAATAAAATCCATCTAACGAGTTCCAAATAGAATGAAACGCGAGTCATGGATTCCATTACTAACCACCATTTATCTTGGCTTATTACAATAAAAATTACATTCTATAATTATTTCAAATGATATCACCTTGTACTGATATCAATCAGAGTGCATAACCTTATTGACGACGCTTCATTCAAACACAATGTTATGCCAGATAGAGTACATTCAATGAACATCATAAGATGTATAACTTCGAGTAAAGATTTCGTATAACCCAATGTTGAGTAAGAAGATATTTACTTACAAAATATAACTTCATATCAACTATTAGTTTCTTATGTAGCAATTTACTGGTGAATATACTAGAATTTTTTAAATTAAAACCTTATTCTTTATCTGCTAGCATTTGATTAACTTTCATTATATTTTTGATTGAGATCATGAACCGACTGATATTAGACCACCTTTGGAAATCTGGAAGCACTGGACGGCCGTCTTGTTCTACTGTGTGACTCCTCAGCAGTGCGCATCCATGTCAGGTAGAGACAGGTATCTACAATGAAAGATGGTTACACAATCTCATGGATTGGTTGATGTTAGACACTATCACCATTGGATGCCGGCTCAGTGGTCCAGTAGGTTAAGCGTTTGCGCGCGAGATTGAAGGCCATAGGTTCGAATCCCGCGAGCGGGATCGTAGATGCGCACTGCCGAGGAGTCCTACAATAGGACGAGATGGCCGTCCAGTGCTTCCAGATTTCTAAAGGTGGTCTAACATCAAACGGTTCATGATCTCAATCAAAAACTTAACAATCTCCACAACCCCTATATTAGTAATTTTCATTATATCAATAGTTTTAACTGGACTTTAAAGTTAATCAAGTGAATGATGTCTTAACATGTCAACTTATCAAATCAGTCAACATAGTTTCCACTGTTATTATTCACATCTTACATTATCAATAAAGTCAATACTGACACAACGAATGAGGAATTAGATAAAATTTACAAACAATAACTGACAGAATACAGCATTATACTTTGTTCGGATGAACAATGTTATCTGATACAGAGGCTTTGTAGAGATTGTAGAAGTTTCATAGTTAATTCATGAACTGATTTTAACTAGATCACCAGTGAAAACTTGGAAGTTCTGAAAAGTTATTTGGTATTTGTATAGGACATCTCATTGGTGCACATCCATGATTTCACTACAGGGAATCAAAATTTGAAGCTTTGATACCATATGAACGCCTAACTTGTAGAGCGCTAAGCTACGATCCATTGGTGAACATATCCAACTTTGATCAGTTTAAAAGTTTAAATATATCAGGTATGATACGGTTATCCACATCAGACAATAGTAGATATTTATGCAATGTCGTGGAGATTCAAAACCTTAAAAATATGTTAAATAAAATTCAAACCCATTGCACACGTTAATGACTATCTGTAATCAGTATATTGATAGATAATGCATCAGAAGTGTGGAATCAAATATACTGGATATAAGTCTTGATACGAACATCAATACTAGAATGTACGTACATCCAATTGACAAGTCCTAGCTAGAACGAAACATGCATATCATGTATCTAATTGTCAGGTACTATCCAAACTCACTCAAAATCATGGAACAAACAACCCACTGGTTGCTTGAGATAATGTTTATTCAAATACATCCATTCATAGAAATCATACAAACTTAAAGATTTCTGGTACTTTTCTCAATATCTGTCAATAAATCTATATCATAGTAATTCAGTATCATTTAGTAATTTACGAGTTCATAATATTAGGTTGTCGATATTGGTTATGTCTTTTTATGACTGTATATATTTACTTGGATGCTGGTTTAGTGGTCTACAACTTGAGCGTTCGCACACGAGACTGATAGGTTCTGGGTTCGAATCTCACGAGACGGGATCGTAGATGTACACAGCGGAGGAGTCCCATACTAGAACGAAACAGTCCAGTGTTTTCAGGTTTTCCATAATGGTCTAGTTTCGATTATCTCATAAATTCAATACTTATTCCAATAGTTGAAATCATAAGTCAATCGAAGCTAGACCAACATGGAAAACCTGGGATCACTGAACGGTCGTTTCGTCTTACTGCAGAACTCCTCAGTAGTGTGCATCCACGATCGCGCCTCGCAAGATTCGAACCCAGGACCTATCAGTCTTGCGCGCGAGCGCTTAACCATTAAACCACTGGACCGACCACCACCAAACGGTGTTAATATTTAACTTCAACCAATCCACGAAGTTGAGATCGTGGATACACACTGCTGAGGAGTCCCATGTTAGGATGAAACGGTCGTTTAGTGCTTCCAGGTTTTTCATATTAGTCCACCTACAGTTGATTCATGATTTCAACTATTGAAATGACTACGATCTTCATAAAATCCCTTCTGATAGTATACTTATTCATTGAATAATCTATATTACTGATATTATTACATCATTATTACGTGATTTCAGTTATGTTATTTCAGTCTAGACAATGATTATTATTTCATATATATAGAATGATATTATCTTTCTTAATATCTTATTTCTCAAATGGTATATATATATATACCCATTATCACTATTTACTATGTCAACTATTATGCATGGATTCTTTGTTGTCTCTATGTAAAACATTATAAAATGAATCTTTAGAAGTGAATTCATAGTATCTATTACTCTAATAAGATTTCATCTAGTCTATCTTTTATTCATTCAGTTTTTGTTGATGACAACATAATCACGATATTATAAGGTAATTAATAGGAACTATTCATTAATAATTAGGTGTGATGTAATGTCGATGGCAACCAATAACAGTAATAATCATAATCATTATATGATGAGACTAGAAAGTTGATTGTGAAATAATCTATCTTTGATTATGAATTGAATTTATAACTTTCAAAATAGAATTAGATAACTAAGACGACATTCAATGGTGTTCATGTCTTACTTCAACCAATCCATGAAATTATGTGACTATCTTCCATTGTACTGAAGTAGATACTTGTCTATATTTGATATGGATTAGCACCACTGTTCATGGTTTTTTACTAGAATTCAGAGAATTCCTTTAGGAAGTTAGTCATTAGTAAGTACGTGGTAATTATCAGTATGGGGAGTTTCATACTAGAACGAAATAGCCGTCCAGTGATTCCAAGCTTTCGATGGTGGTCTAATACTATTCGATGGATGATATCAATCAAAAACTTAACAATGTTCATAACCTCATACTGATGAAAATCTTAACATGAATGAATGTGTGAATAAAGGGAACTTGGAAAATAATAATGATAGTAGAAGATGAGCTTCGCCATCTGGTCGCCTTCATGTGTATCTACCAGTACACTTGCTGTTGTGAAGCAAGATACATTGGCCGTAGCCAGAGTTCGCATTCAAATTGTGTACGGGAACATGTCCCAGTGTGGTTCTACAAAGGTGAGAGGAAAGCAGTTAGAAGTTTTATACTTGAACATCTAAACGACGGTAATCATCCTACCGATCCACAGTTTAATTTTAAGGTTGTATATACGATTTATATGTCAATAATAATAATGATAACTCCGCCTGTAGCTCTTATGGGGTTACTGCCGGTCCCAAGCTCGGGTAAAGGAGGAGGTTTGGGCATGGGGTTAGCGTCCCCATCCCGTAGAAAACTAACTCGCTAAAAAACGCTTACCAGAAAAAATAATCCAAACCATTTTAACTCTGCCCTGGGAGTTGAAAGGTCTTCATTTAGAAGAATTATGACGCTTCATGGTGAAAGCCGAGTTCCTTCGGAAGCCACGAGGCCGATGCCCCTTCTAACAACCAGAGCAAAAATTTTTATAGGTACATGGAACGTTCGAACAATGTGGGAAACCGGGAAGACCAGTCAAATATCAATGGAAATGAGGAGATACAACTTAGCAGTACTGGGAATCAGCGAAACCCACTGGACCCAAGCTGGACAGAAAAGGCTAGCTACGGGAGAGATGCTGCTATACTCCGGTCACGAAGAGGACAATGCTCCACACACTCAGGGAGTCGCTCTTATGCTGTCCAAAGTAGCACGAAATGCACTTGTAGGATGGGAATCTCACGGATCCAGAATCATCAAAGCATCATTCAAAACAAAGAAGGAGGGGATCTTAATGAATATTATCCAATGTTATGCACCCACCAATGATAGCAACGACGAAATTAAAGATCAGTTCTACGAGCGGCTGCAGTCAATCATTGAGAAATGCCCAAGAAAGGACCTCGCCATCCTGATGGGAGATCTAAATGCCAAAGTCGGAATAGACAACACCGGATATGAAGATATTATGGGACGACATGGACTGGGAGAGAAACGAAAATGGAGAAAGATTTGCAAATTTGTGTGCATTCAACAAATTGGTCATAGGAGGCACATTATTTCCACACAAGCGTATACACAAGGCTACATGGATCTCACCGGACCACACTACAGCGAATCAGATAGATCATATTTGCATCAACAAAAAATTCCGAAGGACAATGGAAGATGTGAGAACCAGGAGAGGTGCTGACGTAGCTTCAGATCACCACCTAGTTGTAGCCAATTTGAAACTGAAGCTAAAAAAGAACTGGACAAGTGGACAAACGGCAATACAAAGGTTCAATACAGCCTTCCTTCGAGATACTGACAAACTCAATGAATTCAATATAGCCCTCAACAACATGTTCCAAGCCTTACAGGATCTACTGAAGGAAGAAGAAACTAGTATGGAGGACAACTGGAAAGTTATCAAGAAAGCATTAACTTCAACGTGTCAAGAGGTTCTGGGTCTAAAGAAATACCATCATAAGGAATGGATCTCTACAGAAACAGTGGACAAGATCAAAGAAAGGAAGAACAAGAAGGCAGCAATAAACAACAGCCGAACACGAGCAGAGAAAGTCCAAGCACAAGCTGAATACATAGGAGCAAACAAACAAGTGAAGAGGAGCATTAGAGCCGACAAGAAGAAATACGTTGAAGAACTAGCAACGACGGCAGAAAAAGCTGCCAGAGAAGGAAATATGAAACAGCTTCACGATACAACGAAGAAACTAGCAGGGAAATACAATAAACCAGAGAGGCCGGTCAAAGACAAAGAAGGCAAGCCAATCACCGAAATTCAACAACAGCGTAACAGATGGGTAGAATACTTCGAGGAACTCCTGAATAGGCCGGCTCCAATGAATCCACCGGACATCGAAGCAGCACACATAGATCTTCCTATAAATGTCAATCCACCAACGACAGAAGAAATTAGAATGGCCGTCAGACAAATCAAGAACGGGAAAGCAGCAGGACCCGACAACATACCAGCTGAAGCACTGAAATCAGACATCGAAACAACCACAAGCATGCTTTATCTTCTATTCAAAAAGATTTGGGAGGAGGAACAAGTGCCGATGGACTGGAAAGAAGGACACCTCGTCAAGATTCCAAAGAAAGGAGATCTGAGCAAATGTGAAAACTACAGAGGCATAACACTACTGTCAATACCAGGGAAAGTCTTTAACAGAGTGTTGCTGAACCGGATGAAAGATGCAGTAGACGCCCAACTTCGAGATCAACAAGCTGGATTCCGTAAGGATCGGTCGTGCACAGACCAAATTGCAACACTACGGATCATCGTCGAACAATCAGTTGAGTGGAACTCATCACTATACATCAACTTGATTGATTGTGAAAAGGCATTCGACAGTGTGGATAGGAGGACGTTATGGAAACTTCTTCGACACTACGGAGTTCCTGAGAAGATTGTCAATATTATCCAGAACTCATACGACGGACTACAGTGCAAGGTCGTGCATGGAGGACAGCTGACAGATGCATTCCAAGTAAGGACCGAAGTCAGACAAGGCTGTTTACTCTCTCCCTTCCTTTTTCTCCTGGTGGTCGACTGGATTATGAAGACCTCAACATCTGAAGGAAAACACGGAATACAATGGACAGCTCAGAATCAATTAGACGATTTGGACTTCGCAGATGACCTAGCCCTCCTATCACGTACACACGAACAGATGCAGATGAAGACAGCCAGTGTAGCAGCAGTCTCTGCATCAGTAGGCCTCAGCATACACAAAGAGAAAACTAAGGTCCTCAAATTCAAAGCAGAGAACAGTAATCCAATCACACTTGATGGCGAAACTCTGGAAGATGTAGAATCCTTCACATACCTGGGAAGCATCATCGATGAACAAGCAGGATCCGATTCAGACGTAAAGGCGAGGATCGGCAAAGCAAGGGTCGCATTCCTACAATTGAAGAACATATGGAACTCAAAACAACTTTCAACCAATATCAAAGTGAGAATCTTCAATACAAACGTCAAGGCAGTTCTACTGTATGGAGGTGAAACTTGGAGAACTACGACAACCACAATCAAGAAAGTACAAGTATTTATAAATAGCTGTCTTCGCAAGATACTCAACATCCATTGGCCGGAATCCTGAAGGGAAGCGAAAAAGAGGAAGGCCAAAGAACACATTGCGTCGGATAATAGAAGCAGATATGAAAGCGATGAATTACAACTGGACGGAGCTAGAAAGGATTGCCCAGGACACGGTTGGATGGAGAATGCTGGTGAGCGGCCTATGCTCCTTCACGAGGAGTAACAGGCGTAAGTAAGTAAGTAAGTAATAATAATGATAGTTTGTTAAAAATTGTAACTGAGGAACTACTATAGGTAATTTTTAGTAAAGATGAGTAGTGGTTAACAGCGTAAACGAAAACGCGCATTTCTTCATATTTTAAATTCTTCAGCTAGATATAACCACATGCCATAATTAATGTTCATTCTAGGACTCGGTCCCAATTACGATCGCTTCAAGCACCATCGCATTACATACTTAGTGAGTCCAGTTGGACAGTAGTTTGTGAAATAAAGTGGATCTTGATTTTAACTTATATATAAACACTGAATAAGGGACTAAACATATATGTTGATTTGGTCTTCCTCTTCTTCTTTTTTGACCATGTGGATTCCAAGTTAGGGATTGTCTTGTGACGCAGTTGGGTGATTTACTCAATATGTGTCCTATACACTTACAGAACTTCTTCTTGACTTCTTCCTCCACTGGAATCTCGTTTGTTCTCTCCTATAGTAGGTTGTTACTCATAGTGTCTAACAAACGGATCCGAGATATTTTGCATAGACAACTGTTAATAAACACTTGTATCTTGTGGATGATGGCTTTCGTAGTTCTCCAGATTTTCACCTCATACAGTAGAACTGTCTTCATATTTGTATTGAAAATTCTGACTTTCGTGTTGATTGGAAGTTGTTTTGAGCTCTAGATGTTCTCCAGTTGTAGATATGCTGTTGTTGATTTGCCGATCCACACATTCACATCTGCATCAGATTCACTGTGTTCATCAATGGTGCTGTCCAGATATGTCAATGTTTTACATCCTCCAAATCTTCTCCGTCAAGTGTAATTCGTTTGGTGCATGTTGTGTCGTATCGGAGAATCTCACCTTTCCTTATGTTTATGTTGAGATCTAGTGTTGCTGAGGCTGCTGCTACACTGATCGTGTTCTCCTGCATTTGTTGTTGCGTGTGTGATAGAAGAGCCAAATCTTCTGTGAATTCTAGATTGTCCAGTTGTATCCTAGCTGTCCACTGTATCACATGCTTTCCCACAGATGTTGATGTCTTCATAATTCAGTCAATCATTAGGAGGAAGAGAGAGTGTGAGAGTAGGTGACCTTGCATGACACCTGTCTTTTTTTCGAACGAGTCTGTGAGCTGTCCTCCATGAACGATTTTGTAGTTTACTCCATCATAGGAATTGCGTATGATATTGACTATCTTCTGAGGCACTCTGTAGTGTTGAAGAAGCTTCTGTAATGTTGTCCTTTCCACGCTGTCAAGTGCTTTCTCGTAGTCAATGAAGTTGATGTAGAGTGATCAATTCAATTCAAGCGATTGTTCAACTGTGTTGCGATTTTGTCGGTACGCAATCGATCATTATGGAATCCAGCCTGTTTTTCTGGAAGTTGAGTGTCTGCGGAGTCGTTCATTCTGTTTAACAGTACCCTGTTGAAGACATTTCCTGATATTGAGAGAAGAGTGATGCCTCTGCAGTTCTCACATTTACTGAGATCGTCTTTCTTTGGTATATTGATCAAATATCTTTCTTCCCAGTTTGTTTGTACTATTTCCTCATCCAGAATCTTGCAGAAGAGAATGTATTGTATCTTTGCAGTTAATGCTACATCTACTTTCACTGCCTCTGATGGAATGTTGTCTGGTCCTATTGCTTTGCCACCTTTGATTTGTCCGATGGTCATACTGATCTGTTCAATTGTTGGTGGTCTAACATCGATTGGAAGGTCCGTGGGTGCTGCTTTGATGTTGGGTGGGTTCAGAGGGGCTGGTCGATTCAAGAATTTTTTGAAGTACTCTACCCAAATTAATAGCATAGTTGAGTAAAATAATATTCCGCATAATTCTTAACAGCTCCATAATATTTGCATTCTATCATCTTGTGTAAACCCTGAAGTAAATGTTTGATCAATAAAACTACTTTGACATAAGTACAATCTAAAATCATCTTGTTGACCGTTATAGAATGTATACAAATTCGCGTCTTTGTAATTTTAGCCAGTTCAATAGCCGACAGTCAGACTTAAGCTCGAACTGAGTTGAGCGAAATTGTAGTCTTCAAATTATACAATTTCATTCAATAATGAAGAATTTCTTCAAGTCAATCAATTATCTATACATTGCCAAATTTTATTATATATATATATATATCTTATGAGTTAATGTTTACTTTAATAGTTCAGTTCGTGAATCAATCATAACTAGACCACCATGAAAAACTCGGAAACACTGAACGGCAGCTTGTCTTAGTATGGGATTCCTCATCAGTGTTCATCCACCATCCCACTTGCAAGATTCGAACCCAGTACCCTCGATCTCGTGCTCGAGCGCTTAACCTCTAGGTTTAAAGTAATATTGAGCGGATTGCCATGCTAGGGAATCCTGTTTGGCAACAAAAAATCAAAGTTTAATTGTCTCTATATTGTTAAATGAAAAGATTCATTCAAACATAAAAATAATGATGATAATTATTAAAAATAACCTTCATAATTAATGGTGGATCTAACTTTGTTAATTATTTATGTCTAATTAAGGTATGAAAAAAAACGGCATACTGTTTACAACAAAGTAATTATTTTGATAAATAATTACAAAAAAATCTGGATAAGCATGCAAAACGACATGATTTCCGTCATAAAGATCACTAGTGTGGGATACATTTGAAATGTATGCTGTACTAGATAGTATTTTGTATGTGTATGTGGTGTGAGCTACTTATATCGACATAAGTAGTATATAACGTTAGTCAGGAATAGAATGTATTTCAGTAGAGGTTTGTAGTGACCTACTTTTATCAAGAGAATGAGATTGATTTAATGGAAACAATCATTATTATAAACAATTGTACCAGTGATTGTTTTACTGTGCTCGTTTGTTTAACTGTGCTAAAGACAGCCATATTATTACTACTCCATTGATTGTGACCTTGCACGGGTTCGGTTACGCTCGGTAACCACGCTTGTGCTCCTTTGGCAAGATCTGGGTATTCGTTCGATACCACGAGATCGCCAACAAATACATATCGACTACAGCCATCAACTGTCTTCTGATATTTGGCTTACGGGGGATTTAACCAGTTAACTGGCACGTAGTTTTCTTGTAGTGGTGTTCATAGTCAACCGCGACTCGACTCCACGCTACAGGTTCGTGAAGGAAAGAACAGGAACGGAAAGCGATTGGTATAAAAATGCAAGACATCTGAGACGATGAACTGATATTTGTAAAAGAAACAGTCAAGTTCCAGAAAATGGATTGATATTTAGTAGGACGTTCGATAATTTTGTCTTGAAATATATTCGATTGTCCCCACTCATGTTTTTTGTTCACTGCATGTGTACTAACGACTTGTTATGAGATCGAATACAGTAGTCACTATATTTACGAAAACAGTTTTGAAATAGTAAATGAATCTTGGATGATCATCAAGTTATCAAAGATCATGTACTTAACAATGGCCACATTTGAGAATTGTCCCTTAAGTTTTATTTATAAGTTTCTATAACTGGATTAGGAATAAAACAATGTAGTGGTAAATAAATCTTCGAAATCGATAGCTTTGTCACTCCTCGACATTTGATGCTGACCACATTAGTTTTAATGGACTCATCTAGATGGAAGGGGCTCGGTCACGCATCTGTACTAGATCACGAGTGGGAATGTTGTGCTCAACTTCTCTTGCAATCACTAATTAGTTTAGCTCAGTCACTTCTCGATATACTGATAACCTATCAAATATATCTTACTGGGTCGGTACGATTCAATTATAGAAGGTATTATAGGTCAAAGTGTTTTCAAACTACGGATACTTGTGGTATCTTCAACAGGTATAATCTATGTGTTGTATTGAATCATGAATCGACTGTTTCTGACGAAATAGACCAACGTTTACCAGTCGACTAGTCGTTTAAATGCAGCAGGTATATTCGAAGTATGTCACATACATAATTAAATTATAAACTATATAAATTTTAACGAAGAAATACACATACTACGTCTATGAACATATTGAATTTTTTGTTGTTAAAACTTTCACAAATCCCACAAGCTGATTATAATCTTTTCTATATGAGAACATTTAAATGTTGTTCCAATTATGATTTTATTGATTAAAAGAAGAGGGTTTTGTGGAGATTTTAGTAATTTAATAGTTGAATTCATGAGTCAATTACTAAAACTTCCACAAAATCCTCTTCTGATATCAATCAACGTATGCTCATTGGTGACTGTCTTCAAGAGTGATTTCTTGGAGTTCTAGTGAGAAACCGTGACCAGTGAATTTCAACCAGGTCTGTTGCGAGATATCAACTCACTGAAGACAATGGTGGACGGTGATGCAGTTTCGTGGACTGGCTGAAGTTAGACATTAAAACAATTGAATGCCAGCCGTCTCATTGATCTAGAGTTTAAGTGTTCGCGCATGAGACCGATGGGTCTTGGGTTCGAAACCCTCTGTGCGGGATCGTGGATGCTAGAATGAAACAGCCGTCCAGTACTTCCAGGTTTTCCATGTTGGTCTACCCTTAACTGACTCATGAATTTAAACATAAAATTTTATTAATTGTTTTTTATTATAAAATTATCATTAGTAAATCGTGTTTGTCACTTGTTTTTGGTTGGCATTCCAACTGATTTTAAAATGACGAAACGATTACGTTTATGAATTTCGACTGACATAGTTACACTCTTAGTGATTTATTGACAAGAATAAGTTTGAGTGAATGATATGTCTCACTATTAATACCGTTGGATGCCAGTTCAGTGGTCTAGAGGTCAAGTGTTTTCGCTGGAGATCGAAGGTCCTGGGTTCGAGTCCACATACGGGATCGTAAATGTTCATTGACGAGAACGAAACGGCAGTCCAATGCTTCCAAGTTGTCTAACATCGATTGGTCCGTGATCTCACTTGAAACTTAACCAATTTAATATGATAGTAAGAAAATAAATTCAACTTGAGATAACTGAATTTCATAAACCATCAATGCTTATCAACTAACTTGGTATACTAAAATGACATAAAATCAAGTTATTTCAATCCAAAAATTTTATCAAAGCATTCCACATAAGTCATAAGAAAGTAGAACTTGACTGACGTTGATAAAAAAATTTGACAATAATGTTAGCACTAATAATTATAATACGCTCCGCCAAATTGTAGTTGGTCAAGTGTACATCTTGTATACGAGTAATATATAAATAGATCATAAGCAAAACTGGATAGTGTTTAGTAGTGGGATCCAGGACGCTTGTTTCGTCCTATTTGGGACACGTCACCTGAATGTACCTATATTCCAGAGTTGATGTTCGCTCCGAGACTCAAACCCAGTACCGTTTGCTTCAAGTAAAACGACACTAAGTGAATTGATAGGTATTGGGAATAAATCGTGTAGTGTTCCAATTGACTTGTCTTCTCTCACTTGCGTGCATGTCAGTCAATCAGGTGATAGAATAGTTTTCGTCGCTCTCTACACCAATCAATTGATTTCATTTCGAACTCACGCATACAAGCCTCAAGGTCAAGCCAATCAGTCTATTGAGTCAAGATCTTAATCTAAATTAGACAAGTTATCCTCTGCACAAAACTGGGTAGGCAGATCAAGGACGTGTTAGGTATCCATACCAAAGTTGAAGTTGATAGTTTCAAATAAATTAAGGATTTTTAGGATTAAAAATATTTTGTATTTCTCTGAAGAAGTGGATTTCATACCAATTGCTTTCTGTTCCCATTCTTTCCTTCTTGATCATCTACCGAAATACATTCTATGCCTGACCATCATTATATACTACTTATGTGGATATAAGTAGCTCATACCACAATTATATTTATCTATCATATCCATATATTAACAGTTAGTATTAGAAACTGATTAAATGTTACCAGAATGGGTTTTGTGGAGAGTTTTAGAAATTTTCACAGGTTGAAATCATGAGTCAGTTGAAGCTAGACCACCATTGAAAACCCGGAAGCACTGGACGGCCGTTTCGTCCTGGTATGGGACTCCTCAGCAGTGCGCATCCACGATCCCGCACCACGCGGGGCTCGAACCCAGGACCTACTGGCTTCGCGCGCGAGCACTTAACACCGTTGGATGCCGGCTCAGTGGTCTAGTGATTAAATGTTAATTGAAAACAAAATGAACTTAACAATTTCTAATTAATGTCATATAAACAAACTTGTTACAGAAATGTCTACAGATACTACTTCATCTATAGACTTTTTCTTGAGGATAAAGAGGTATGTTATCTTGTTTATAACTGAATTACGAATGATACTGAACTACATTTAAATATTCGTCAAACATAGACATATAGGGATAAAAAAGTAAACAAAAACTTATCGTGTACAGTTATTTAGTTTCAAGGCAAATTACATTGACAATACCATTTTCTTATATTGGGCGTATTTTACGCAAAATATTAAGAACTACGAAAGCCATCATCCAGAAGATACAAGTGTTTATTAACAGTTGTCTATTTCGGATCCGTTGTCCAGACACTATCAGTAACAACCTTCTGTGAGAGAGAACAAATCAGATTTCAGCGGAGGATGAAATCAGGAAGAAGTGATGGAAGTGGATAAGACACACAATAAGGAAGGCACCTAACTGTGTCACAAGGAAAGTAATCACTTGTATTCCTTAAGGTCAAAAGAAGAGAGGAAGACCAAAGAAAACATTAGGCCGAGAAATGAAGACAGACATGAAAAGAATGAAAGGAAGTCCCAGGACAGAATGGGTTGGAGAATACTGATCGGCGGCCTATGCTCCATCGGGAGTCACAGTTGAAGTGTGTTAACTAAGTAAGTAAGTAAGTAAGAAATCTGGAATTCGTATGCATGTTACGACAGACCTACTTTAATGCTTTGATCGACTGATGAAAATCCCAAAATATAGGTTTCTTCATAGTCATAAATACAATCATGATGCAGGTGATTATCTCTGTATGGTATAAACATCCTTCATACAGAGACAAAATCACGGCTGTGACCAATAGGACATTCTGTATTTACTGATATCCTGTTAGACTGGAATGTTTAAACAACAAATAAGTAATCCCATATTTTCATGATCCTACACAAATTTTGGCCTGTGTATTCAGTTATCATTTCAATATCAGTAAAAATGCCAAAATGCCCTGGTACGGCCAACGGTCAGCGCTCACATATCCACGTGCATACAACCACTGCCAGGGAAGTCCTACTCATTGCATTCTCGTGCCACTGGTGTTGTTTATGAAATCGAGAGGACGAAAACCGAATATCCGACACTTTGACCTGGTTGGTGGATATGGAGGATTCACCTAAGGGAGTTTGTAAACCTTGATTCGAAACCAACGGTGCACATGTACTCCAGGATCCTGAAGAAACAAATGGCGTATGAACCTATCGTTGTTCACCCCCTACCATGGAACTGCATCTCCTGACGTAGTTCCATTGCCTTTTGGATCAGACCTTTAAGTCGAAGGCTCCAGGTGTGGCCTTCTAATAAAAGCACTTGCTTCGGTTTCGACAGTATCATAGCCCAGACTCAAATCAAGTGACTTATGTGGCGCATATCTATTTGGTGCCTCTTTGTACCGATATTTATATGTTTAAAATAAATAAATAAATAATACTCACTTAAGACGAAATGGCTAATCAGTATTATTAATGAGTGCTTTTGCCTAGTTTAGTATCATAAACAGTCGTATGACGGTTAAATTTCTTTCAGTGAATTAGAATCAAATCTACGATTTCATAACTAATAATCAGTCATAGTAGAACAGATTTTTCGCATTCACTATTCTATCACTAAATGCCTTCTATGAATATGATTTTTCAGTTAAAAAATAGTTAACTATGAATAAATAACAAGAATGGTGGAGAGGATTTATATCTTAGGTGAATGATTTTGATGGAGTTTTATTCTCTGAGCTAGATGGTTTATTCATGGAGCTTTCATCATTCTTCTTCTGAACGACATCATTGGCATTGTGGGGCCTTTAATTTTGTCGTCATTTAGATCGAACGATGTTGTCGAAAGGGCTCTCCACTTTAGTGGCACGAGATCTGACACCAAAGTGATTGTAATGATGATTGTTGTTGAAATATATATGTTACTTATCCTCATGTATAATCATCGACTTTAATCGCGTTAGTCAATAACGGATTTAGATAAGTCAAATAACGAGAATGGACTTTTGAATACATATAATTTGGTATATGAAGCGAATGGAATAGAGAGAAGAGAAATGACACACAGTAGAGATGGAGGGTAAGCCAACTCCTTCTTAGTCAAGCGTTAATTCATATTTATAGGCGCAAGAAAATAGGCTACAGACATGTGATGAGTAATGGGATAATAAGTGTACACACATCTACGCTCTCATATAAAAACAGTCAAGGCTAATAAGCGAATAACTAACAAGGTCAAAATGTGACTCAAGTAGAATGAATAGAATGGGTTGGCCGAATGATAGAATAAGGTATATGGGCTTAACATAATAACCGACACTACAGCATAAACTTCAGATTGTAGAACACATCTATCTATCAAACCATCCAGCTTAGAGAATAAAACTCTATCAAAAAATATCAAGAATATAATGTAATTGATTTCATTAACAAATCAAAAATTTTGATAGTCAAATTCATGAGTCCATTAAAATTAGATCATCTTGGAAAAGTTGAAAGTACTAAATATCTGATATGGTGGAGAAGATTTGTAGCTCAAATGGATGATTTTGGTGGAGGTTTGTTCTCTAAGCTGGATGGTTTGGTCAATAAAAACCAATCAACATCGAGGTGCACAGAACGAGCTGTGAAACACATATGGAGAAATTCACTTCTGTCTGAAGTTTGTGCTGATGATGTCGTTCAGAAGAACAATGAAAAAAAGCTCCACGACCAAACCATCCAGCTCAGAGAACAAAACTCCACCAAGATAGTAAATATCCATTTCATCTTAATATGGTATTCTTCAGCATGGCTCATTCACAATCTCAACCCCCGATAAGATTCGAACCCAATAACTTCGGACTTTTCAAAGTGATCAAGCTTTAATCGATTCATGAATTCAACGATTAAATAAAAAACATTATTACTACAATCTCTACATAATAAAACTCCCCCTCCCCCATAGTTAACATGAAACATTTCACTTACTTTTGGTTATTTTTATATAATGGTATGTACTATATTGTATAAGACTATTTACTTATGTAATTGATGATTACGTAATGAAACAATATCAACCTGTTACTATGTATTACATAAATGAATAAAAATGGCAAAAGGGATCTTTTATAATCATAAATAGAGTAACAAAGTGTGTTGTTTTTTGTTGTTGTTGATTATCTTGTGTGCGTGTGTGTGTGCATGTGTGTGTGTGTGAGTGCGTAACATTTATAAAACAACAAAATTACAGAAACAATTATTATACTCTATTCTGATTGGTTTATATTATTCAAAAAAAAATTGAGGTGGGAAAATTAAATAATCAGCAAAATTTATTTATTATCAGAGAGGGGTTTTTGGTAGAGATTGTAATAAATTGTCATCAATGAATTCATGATTTAATTAAAGTTAGACTACTATGAAAAATCTGGAAGGACTAGACGGCTATTTTGTTCGAGTATGGGATTCCATGATCCCGTCTCGCGAAATTCCAATCCAGAACGTATCCGTTTCGCGTGCACGAGCACTTAATATCTAGATCACTGAGCTGGCTGGCATTCAGTGATGTTAATGTCTAACTTCAACCAGTTCATGAAAATTGAGCGCCGACGTCCATCATTGTCTTCAGTGAGTTGATATCTCAAAACAGACCTGGTTGAAACTCACTGGTCACGGTTTCTTACTAGAACTCTAGGAAATCACTCTTGACGACAGTCACTAGTGTTAGCACATGATGATAAATATTATCAGTAGCGGTTTATGTGGATATTATAGTAACTTCAATAGATGAGATCATGAGTCAAAGTGTATTATTTAAAAATGAGAAATGTGATAATGAATTTAAGGTTTTTAATTGAATCAATTCATATTCATGGTGAATTCATACAAGAAGATTGTACTAGTTTTAATTTTAGAGCTTATCAGTTGTATAGAGTTCCATTTTTTGTATTCCGCCCCCCAAAAGAAAATTATAATCTTCTGAATTCTTCATATCCCTTTTTGATTACTGATTACATTTTTACTATCTCTACCACTATAGGATTTTAATCGATCATTGTATTTCTGTGCTAATGTGGTATGGTAACTTGAGCTGATACACTTACTTACGAAGTTCTACGTTGTTACTGACTGACTGAATGACTGACCGTGTTCATAGTTACATAAGGGATAGAAACCAAGAACGATGTTTTACAAGGAGTGTCTTGAATAATGTTGGGAATCATCCTGGGAATCTTGAACATCATTTACTCAATAATTTGAGTATTTGAATTAAAAAGAAAAGAATTCTGATAGCAAAAATGTAGTTGTGAGATAATAATACGACTCATTGGTTATGAATTGTCCTTTTAAAAAATCTTTGCAAATTACTTGAATTCATTTTTCTGGTTAGTTTTTTAGCGAGTTAGTTTTCTACGGGATGAGGTCGCTAAACCTCCCTGCCCAACCGTTCTCCTTTATCCGGTCATGAGACTGGCAGTAGACGCAGAAGGGCTCCAGACGGAGTTCTTTACAAATTAAAAACATCAATATTATTCCATAAAAACAAAAGAAGTATACATACTTTACATCAGAAATATCTTGATTATTAGACGTTAACAAACCCTTGATTTTGTGATAAGTTAGATTGTATTTTTGTATTATTCATTAACGTGATTAATGATTGAAACAATGAATCGTCCATAAGACCAGAAAGTATAGTGTTTTGTTTTACATGATGATCACAGTACACCTATTTGGCAACTTTTGTAGCAGACTGAAAAGAGCTTCAGTGTATAATAGCATTGAAACCAAGTTGTTGAAGTTGAAGTTACGCATGTTATTCCCAATGGAGCACAGCCCACCGATCAGCATTCTCCAACACACTCTCTTATAAGAATTCCTTTCTACTTCTATCCTATTGTTGTTCATTCTTCTCATGTCCATCTCCATTTCTCGGTGTAGTGAATTATTTGGTCTTCCCCTTCTCCTCTGGCCATGCAGATTCCAAGGGAGGGCACGCCTTGTGACGCAGTCAAGTGCTTACCCCAGTGCTTCCTCATGTGATTTGTTCTTGACTTGTTCTAGATTATTATCCCCCACAATAGGTTGTTACTCATAGTGTCTAACAAACGGATTCGAAGTATTTTGCATAGACAACTGTTAATAAACACTTGTATCTTGTGGATGATGGCTTTCGTAATTCTCCAAGTTTCCGCCCCATACAGTAGAACTGTCTTCACATTTGTATTGAATATTCTGATTTTGGTGTTGGTTGATAGACAGTTATTTTGAGTTGTAGATGTTCTCCAGTTGTAGGTATGCTGCTGTTGATTTGCCGATTCACACATTCACATCTGCATCAGATTCACTGTGTTCATCAATCATGCTGCCCAGATATGTGGCAGCCTAAATACTTTACTAATAGTGTAAAGTGAGATTATTTCGTTTCAGATAATTGTGTTCAGATTGTTGATGATAAAGTTCCTTATGTAGATTATCATTGTTGTTTTGTTTCATGCTTCTTTTGGACATTCCTTCTTGAAATCCTATTGATAATATTTTCTCATGGAAACCTTTGAAATAAACAGTATAATGTTGTTTGTGAAATTACATCCGTTATTCTGCTCCAACATGAGAGATTTTCTAATGTAAAAATCTTGGTCATTTGTTCAAACACAATTTAATTAAGTTTTGTGTTCTTCTTGTACACAACAATGGTTTATCTAGAAACTATTCAAAAGAGTCCAAAGCCACTTGTCTTCTACCAGAACATAAAGTTTTGAAGAAACTCATCCTCCATTTGTCTTTAGTAACATTGTCACTCACAGACCGATTCATTCTGTTTTAAGCAGACGGAGTAATAACAGAAATGAAAGAAAAACACAGCATGATTCATAAATTCCATTCATTCATCATTAGTTCTATTGTAGTGGTATAAAACTCAGATGGGGACAACCAGTTTATTATTACGTACAGAATATCTTCAAAAAATACGAGAGCCATACATTGAATGCTTCATTTGCAAATCTTACATCAACTGTTTTTTACATTCTTCCAATTCACAATTCCTTTCTATTTCCGTTTCTATTTACTTCAATTCGATCTTCTTAACCTTCTGCTGCCAGCCACTCAGCTTTCGGTTAGTGTCACCTACTATATATGTCTGTTGACATATGTAACATACACCACAATTTGATCTTTGTCATTATTATCTTTCATGTTGCACAACCTTCTCGTGTACAATGAATTTGTTTGCAATTCTTTCATTTCATAAATTTCATTTTATCCTTTAATCCTCATGATGATGTGTATATACTTTCAATCGACTTCACTTGTGCATGTAAGTTGACTTTTGTGTGCAGTTTTGGTAATAACATTTCATGGTTTTTAAGTAGCTGATGAGGATTTGGAGAAATAACATGAATTCATGCTATCCTATCCGAATACTTGTTCATGATCTATTCAAGTTCATAAACTAGCAACTATATGTGTGAAGCAAATCATAGATTGTCACTTTGCAGTAATACATATTTGAGAACTGATCTATCCAAAATATAGAATTGTTCGTTAAACAAGTGTGTCTCATGTTTCCTATTGCAAGTTTCATACAGCTGAACAGGTTCTGTTGATAATTTTAGAGGATAAGAGAATCGACGTAAACAGACATCTGGTAGTTGAAATATATATGGCCACACAGTTAGGAATGAACCGATTGTAGATATTTCCCAGTGAATCAAATGAAACTAACATCCTATTTGGATTCGGCGATGAGCAGTCATAACCTGAGTGCTATTCTAAACGACTATAATAACCGGTGTGCCTACCAACTATCCGAAACAACTTAAAATAAGGAATTGCAAAGATTGATGTTGATTCTATTCTCACTTCACAAGTGAAACAGAATTGTGACTGACGTTTTTATGGTGCTCATCATCTGTTGTACTGCTCACTGGACAAGCCAACAAAATGTGCGCCATTCAAAGTCAAACCATGGATTAATTAGACAACAAGACTTGTAAGCACATTAACAATATTATTCGGAACTACATGTAAAAGTGATAATCACTAGGTTTGGAACGGGCGTATGTCTTCAAACTGCAATACTTCACTGAATTACTCTTTGACCGACTGTAATCGTGCTGCATCTGGTTTTTGTGAATTAATTGATAGTGTCGGATCCCTAACAGTTATTTGAATGAAAATTGACTCATTGTTTAAACGACATCTGCACATAGTGGATGAGTCAACTCAGGGAACCACTCAGATGTTTAGCATACACTTGATGTAACGAAATCCTGTAGTAGTCTAAATCTAGTCATATATCACATTATATCTTTTCACAAGACCAATCAAGATGATTATCTCAGAAAGAAACTGTATTTCTGTAAATAACCATTTTAATGAAATTTCTTAGATTGATACCGTAGTTTTACCTTACCCCCAAAGTACAACAGAAGAACTACAACACATATTAAGAACTTACAAAATGGTGTATATTTCACTAATCACATTAATCAATATATAAACACGTGGAGCTGACACAATACAACATCTAACTAACAGTCTTTCGTCACTGAATGTCACAAAGAATCTTCACAGAATAGTCACTTCCTCTCTGTTTCGAGGTATGTTGACAGACAATTTCACAATCTCCAAGACAATCAGAAATTTACGATAGAATAAAAACAATTACACACCATAGATAATTTTACGTCAAATTCAATACACCAACAAAATGAATGTAGAAAGTCACAGCAAAAAGAGTAGTGAATGAGACTACACATGGTTATTTCACAGTAGAGTTGAATCAATCTGAAATGTTGATTAGAGGATTTCAAATACAATGAAGATCTAATCAATTACAATGAAATACTAAGATGTAGTTGGCATTGTCCCTTTTCGGAATGTATATTTTTGAAGTTGTTAATGGAATGTCAACTTGTAAATGTGGATGTGAAGGATAAATCATTTTCGGTGTAACTGATGAACAAATAGAAGTGAGATCCAAAAGATAATCCTCCATTAACTGCTTCAATATTACCACAATGAATGTTGAAAATCCTTTTGCCTTTCGTGCAAATGCTTCTACATGATCCGACGATTCCTAAAATTAAATTATTCAAACAATATATAAACTTAGATATTGAACAGTTTTAACTCCATCTGGAGCCCCTCTGAGGTTAGTGCCGGTCCCAAACTCAGATAAAGTAATAGCGTTCGGTATGGAGTTAGAGACCTTATCCCGTAGAAAAATAACTCGTTGAAAAACGCCAATCAGAAAAAATAATTCAAACCACTTAACATCTGCCTTCGGAGTTAGAAGGTCTTCATTTAGAAATGTTATGACGTTTCATGGTGAAAGCCAAGTTCCTTCGGCAGTCATGAACTTAATACTTCAAGTCCTTATGTTGAATGGTGATAATGAGTGAATGAGTGAACAACATTTTCCTTAATTTGTTCATGAAATAACCATCTAGAATAAGTGAACATATTGAAACAAATGTTTCAACATAGTGGTTAATGAAGCTTTAGCTCAACAACTCCAAACAAGTTCTTCATTGGCATAGCTTTTTTACTTAACATTATCAACTATCTTATGGATGCCTATGCCAATATCGTTATGTAACGAATAGATGATAACGGAATTCGATATAATAAAATGAAGCGACAGAGTTGAAGAGTCGCTTATCTCTCATGAAATTGATTATGGTGATTATTGATGTGTGATGTGATTTTTGGCTTTGAACATTCCTATTAAACATTAACTCACAGTGGTTGCGTGCGAAAACTACCTCAGAAAAAGTAAACTTTCAAATCACTTACTTCACCGAAACTTATCCGCTCCATTGTTCCCCATTTCAAACTATGATGCTGACGTAAAGTCACCAATTTCTTAACGAGATTAAATTTTGATAGATTATTTCCTTCAGCAAGCTGAATCTTCAAAGAACAAAAAGATTGTCACATTCAGAATGATTTGTACAAGTGTTTGCATTACAACAGTACTATATGACTAAACTATTTCTGTCAACCAAAATAAATACTTTCACATATGGTATTCATTTCAAATGAAGCATCCATCAATTTATCACAAATTGTTCAATACCAACCAAGACTTGTATGTCTATAAACATACAACTACATTCACTGAAACGGTAGCTTAAATTGATTGAAAAGTAAGTCGGTTATCAGGTGAGTTCATTCATGACTTCACTTTGTAACCAGAGTTTCATTCGGTTTGCACTATTTCATCAATCATTTCAAGTTGTAACATGGTATAAAGTGAACTTTCCTGGAATCTATCAATGTCTGTTCATGTTCAGATTACGGGCAGTATATCACGATTAAATATCATTGAATTTTTCAATTCATAATTCACACAACGTTTTCTCATTTCACATTGTCATCCTAACGAATGTTGAATGAAGGAATCTTGAATACCATGAATAATCTTTATAATTTCACTATGAATGATGAAAAGTTTAGCTCAACACTATCATAATTGGTCATTAGTAGTAAACAGATGACCAACTTATTCCATTCTGTTTACTTTAATCATCAGCCATCAGATTGGAAATACTGAATGTTTGGAGAAGTGGACACATCATTTGAACTACTATTTTCTATGCTTGGGTATCCCTACTTACTTACGTCTGTTACTCACAATGGAGCATAGGCCACTGATCAGCATTCTCCAACTCACTCTGTACTAGGTTAGTACCTTATAGATATTGAATAAAGCTTGTCAGTTACTTTATATTAGACTTGAAAGGTTTTAATATATGAAAGTCACTAATATAACTTACTTCAACGGTTTCCTTATGTGAATAACCATCCAAATAGTCACTAAAACTAGAGTCATTTATTGTTGCTGAAAATCTCCTCCCTTTGAAATCCCATGGCATTGGTAAATGAGATCGTGTAGACCAAAATGCCTCTTCATTATTGTAACGTTTCCCTTTTGGATATAACTTTTCCGGAATAAAAGATAATTCCATGTTATTGATACCCGTCTCAGTTCCATAATAAATTATTGGTTGTCCTATAAATGTGAAGAATATATTGTATAATAATTGAGTAAGCTAAACACATTACACTATCGAATTGCGATTGATTACAGATTAAACACTTCTTGCTTAGTTTCATGATGGAATTCACAATGTAAACATTGTGTTCACAGAACAAGATACCATTAAAATGTATTAAAATCATCAATCATGTCTACCTGACGACGTCGTCAGTGATTGTTGGATTAATGTTCTGGTATTTGGAATTTGCAGGCAGTTGGAAAATGTGTTTTCATAAACATTCATCATGACATCTTGTAGTGTGTATCCATTTGAACCGTCCTTGTCATTCAATAGTGTTGCTATGAATGTCCCACAATTTGTGAATTTCATATATTCAATGATGAATTAATTTGCATTAGAAGACTAGAATATCAAAATAGAAGAATAGTTTTAATTCATATAAACAGATGCTATAATCATGTTTACATACCTGGTAATAATAATGTTAATGCAAGCTGAATCACATCTGAATCTGTTGGATTATTTGAAGTACTTGCTATCAATCCTAATTTCTCCTTATCCGAGTCTGAATATGTAGAATATTTCTGTATGGTTGTTTTGTCGAATGATTCTCGCATTTCACTTCTACCCCTATTGAAAACCAATTCACGACTGATTATTAAATCAGCCACATCTCTGAACATCAACATTGGATCTGGATTATCGCCCACACCACAACCTGTATCACCAGAGTTCACAGCCAATAATCTGTAGAATATATTGTATATACAATACATATGTGTTTGGGATTATGTGGATAAAGTGTAGTCACAATCATCTTTGTAACAAATATTATAATTAATGTCTAAATAATTAATTGTTCAATGTGAATACCAGTTAATCACTGATAGTTTAACAACTTCCAGAAATATGAATGAAGAACATTCCTTTGGATAGATTTGTATCTGATTTTACAAGTTTATGGTAAATACCTGCACTTGAGTAGAATGTCAACATCATACGGAACTCACACAATGGACTACAGTCCAAAGTCGTGCATAGAAGACAGATGATAGAGGCATACAATGCTTCTTACTCGGAGCGATTCTCTTCCTTCTGATGGTTCGATGGATTATAAAGACTTCGACATCGGAGGGGAATCATGAAATACAATAGACAGCTTGCATGCAATTAAACGATTTAAACTTCTTAGATGATTTGGCTCTTCCATCACACACGCTAGTATGAGATGTTCACATGAATCTTCTTATGGACCATTTAAAATTATGAGCTTGTTAATCGTAATAAGTATAGATAACATGGAATGATAGAAATAATGAAGTAATTACAAAGTAGAACAATGGGTTAGTTGATGATTGAGTAATGTATCAGTCAGTCAGTCATTCAGTAACAACGTAGAACTTCGTACGTACGTATATCAGTTCGAGTTGACACACCACATTAGCACAGAGATGCAGTGGTCGATTCAAATCCTGCAGTGCTAGATGTAGTAAAATTACAAGCTGTAATCAGAAAAATTAGGGTTTGACGATGTTATTCAAGGCGTATAATCCAGTGAAATAAATTTGGAAAGAGAAAAAAGAAAGGGACATGAAGAATTCAGAAGATTAGAATTTGGGAGAACACAGAGAGTGGATGCACCTGCGCCATTGCAAACGATTTTGAGCCATGTCATTCAGGGTCTCTAACCATCGGTTGCTATCATCTCGTGGTCCGCGAAACCAGGTAGTCTACACCTACCAATATGACTCAGTCTACTTGTCAGTGACTTCATGGACTTATGCCATGTTTTGGTTTGGCTGCCCCTAGCTTTCTTCTAATCTACTCCTATGCAACAAAACATCGCAAATCAAGGCAGTCGGTGGTTGGGCATACGTAACACATGTCCAAGCCATCTCAACTGATGAAGTCTCACTACGTCATTCGAGTAATGTATAGAGTGGTATGAATTAAAAACCAATTAGTAAATTAGGATAAGATACATTGAAATTCATAAACATAAAGAAGACAACTGTTGGTATGTTAGTCGAATGATACCATTTTATCATCAAAGTGACTTGTTGAACTTGAATTTAGCCAAGGTACAAAAAGCTTTTGGACATATTTCACTTCAACATAAAGATCCAGTTTTTTTTCTTCTAAACAACTAGTGTTCCTACCAGTTGAACGATTCTCTATCTGACAGATTTACGCAGATAACTATTGATATGATTTATTATTGTAGATGACTGATTCATGTTAGATGTAAGATTCATTAATATCAAATGGAGTAGACTAGAATTATTGACATCGTTAAACTACACATTTACTTTGATATGATGTAGGTGTCTGTAACCATGAAAATGATAATTTCTGGGACATCTGAATTATTCTACACGAGCAGTTAGACAAATAGTCTACGTAGTTTGTCTTTCAATCTCGAGGTTATCAAATGATGCACAGAAAACTATATTCTGCCTACATTGAAAGTTTATTGAATTGATCTGCATAACTTTACTATCAGAGTATCGTTGAGTAAGTAACCTATATATATACCAAACAAATAAACAAAGACTCTTTGTTTACTTACCTGTTTATTCTTGGACAGTTTCGCCTTACTCATTTAATTCCTTAAATTCACGGTAAAAACATAGTAAACTGTACGGTCGAAACTATCATTGGTCTGTATTTATACGAATATCTCTGATGTTCAACCAATCATTCAGTCAGTCAGCTACAATGAAGGAACAAGCACATATATACATCGGTCCAAGATGCCATACCTGATTAGCACAACAAGATGAACACCAGATTCATAGAAGTCGTTACTTCAATGGTAGTGATATATGAAAGATTGCATATAAGGATACAGTACAGGAAGAAAGAATTAGTTCGTAGAAAGAAAGATATGAAGCGATTTCAATCTCCTAGTTTAAGGGAAGACAGAGAGTGTATACACCGACGCCACTGTGATCGATTCTGAGCCATGTCACCCATAGTCTCCAACTAATCATTATTGAGTTTTAGTTGGCAAAATTTAACAAAATTAATAATCAATAACGAACTTACTTTTCTTTTCCACTTTCCTTAATCCACTTGTTCATTTCTTCTCTTACAATTTCAACAAATTTCACACTTCCATTTCTATATAATTGAGAATTAGGACAGTTTTCCGACCATGTTGAACCGAGCTAAATATACAGATAGAGTAAAAGAAAAGAGAATAGTTTATAAAGGGACAAACAATTATCGTTGAATTATCATTTGTAGACTTACGTTGCTTTGTGTCCCTTCTTCTTCTTCTTCAACAAAAAATGCAGCATTATCCAGGAGAATTCCATCTATTCCTTCTTTCATCCAAAAGTGGATCGCATCCTATCGGTAATAATACAGTTTATTAAGTGGATTCATTGAAACATACAAATATTGCTTTCTGAGTTTTGGCAGAAGTTAAATCTAGATCTACATTCGGTGATCCAAATACAGAATAAAACTTCTGATCACCGATATCTACATTGATCGCTTTTCCGTATCGTGACATCTTTATGTTAAATAAATTATGAGGAGATTATGAAAGAAAGACAATAACTTTACTTTATTATTAAGAGAATTTTCAAACGAATTCAGTTTGACTTTGTTCTCTGTGATCCATTTATGATTGATGGAAATGGCATTGAAGTTGAAAGTCAGGACCACCTTTATACCGTTTTTGTGAAATTTTTTTAAAAGAACACGAAAATCATCCATTGTGCCGACTGCCTCATCTAACTGTTCATAATCTTCCACTAATCCGAGCATATTGTATGAATTAGTGTAAAATCCTTTAGTAATGGGACCCAATATCACATATCCTGCACCGACTACAGTTTTGATGTAATCTACTTCAGATGTGAGACCTATTAGGATAAAATCATCATTTGAGTGATAGAGGTTTTACACTAATACTCATTACCGTTTAGATCTCCGACTAAATCGCCAGAAGAGTCTTTAAATGCAAACACATCTAACCAGTAACCAACTGTTGATTTCCAAAATGGTAATTTGGGCACAGATGGACATTTTTCTCCAACAATTATGTAAACAATACATGCTGCTAAAAGACCAAAAAATATAATCCCAAATCCAATTAATAATCCTATTCGAATATATCTCCAACGAGGTTCAATTTTGTCTAAATTAATCAGATCTTCACGAGTGAGTAGACGACTCTCTAACTGAGATTGATGCTTAAGTAATTTTGACGGAAAACTCGTTGCATCTTCTTCTTTTCTCAACGTCTTTTCAGAGTTCTTTGAATAATTATGCTCGCCATTCTCCAAATCAACTTTCTTTCTTTCAGTTATCTGCTTTGGATTTTCAGGTCTTTTCATAAATAGTAGACCATCGATGATTTCCATGACTTAGTTTGGATACCGACTTGTTCTCTAATGAACTGTAATGAAAGTAGTCAATTTGAATAACAAGACAGTTGCTTCAATCTTTCACCATTTATGCGTTCTTATTTATATGCTATTCCTCTAGCCAAATAATTGCTGTGCTTGAACATACAGAAATGTTATAGTATCAAATGGAATGAACAACTAACCAGTCAACTCAATCTCTTTTCATAATCATTGGATAACTAGTTTGACTTTCTCTCTCTAGCTCTCGCTCTTTGTGTGTGTGTGTGTGTGCGCATCTAACCGAGAAATGCAGGTCTGAAATGATGATCAAAATAATTAGACAACAAATGGTAGTAAATTTATCTTGCTGTAGTTACGGCCTTACACAAACTTATTTAAAAGTACTTTATTGTATTAAATCAGTAAATTACTTGTGAACAAGAAGAACTGGTTAATTAAGTTGAATATTGATGACTTCAGTTCCATGTAGTAGACATATAGGTAAACTATATAAGCAACTGAACACTGAAAACACAAGAACTACTGAGGAGTCTCATATTAGGATGACACGACCGTTCAGTACATCCACTTCTTCAATGGTGGTCTGACGTTGCTCCATTTATGATATATTAATCTAAACTCGACAATCTTCACAGCCCCATACTGAAAATTAACAACTAACTAAAGTAATCTACGAAGTCATTGAAGAAGTATTAAGATCGATCAGCGAGTAAAGTGTTTCATTTCGATGACAACACTTGCTCGAGTTGTACAACTGCTTACTTACTTACTTACTTATTTACTTACGTCTTTTACTCTCAATGAAGCACATGCTGCCGACAAACATTCTCCTGAGCCTTCCTTTCTAGTTCTATCCAGCTGTTGTTGATTCTTCACATGTCTGTCTCTATTTCTCGACGCAATATGTTCTTCCTCTTCTCCTTTGACCTTAAGCATTACATGTGAGGGCTTGCCTTTTGACGCAGCTGAATGAATTACACAATGTGTGTCCTATCCACTCCCAGCGCTTCTTCCTGAATTCCTTCTTCGATGGAATCTGGGTTTTTCTCTCCCACACTAGGTTGTTGTCGATAGTGTCTTACGAACGGATCCGAAGTATTTTGCATTGACAATTGTGGCGAGACTCAATTTATGAACGAGCCAATTAGAAGCGTTTGAGGAATTTCAAGGTCACGGCGCCAGTTTCAATACTTGATGCTCACGTACGATCGGTTTACAGCTGATTTTAGAGAAGAGGTGATTATTGAGCAGCTACAATTTTTTATTTTTTTATTTTAACACATAGATATTGGTACAAGGAGGTACCAAATACATATGCGCCACACAGGTCTCATTTGATATTTGTGAGAGCTGGGATACTGCCCGGGTGCCCAAACCGAAACAGGTGGTTTACTTAGAATGCCACACCCTGAGCCTTTGACCTGAAGGTCTGATCCACAAGGCAGTGGAGCATCGTGAGACAATGCATTCCCATGGTAGCCGGTGATCAACAATTGGTTCATACGCCATTTGTTCCTTCAGGATACTGGAGCCCATGTGCACCATTGGTTCGGTATCCGGTTAAAGCGTCATTTTCGTAAACAACACGCCGCCACGAGAAGGCATAAGTAGGAATTCCCTGACAGAGGCTATATACACGTGGCCGTGTGAGAGCATTTCGTGAGGGAGAGCGGACTCTCCCCACTCTCGGCAGTATCAGGGCATTTGGAGGCTACAAGGGATGGGACTACTAAGAAGTTCCTTTGCCTGTGACTGCGGTAATCAAACGACTGCATTACCGTGCTCAGACTATAGTGATGACATTGTGTTCGATGTTCTTTATGTTGGAGAAAGAATTCTGCTCGAACGGGGACTTTCTTTGCTCGATCGCGACAGAGACTGAGGCAAATCAAGATAATAGTTGCAAATTGAATTATAAAAGCATCATTAACACTGGCTCCATCATTTGCAGATGTTATTGAAACTTCAGCCGTCCAATGGTATGAGTATTGTGGTGATATATGTGCAATTAAAATGACACGTTTACACGAGTCATTCGGAGGAGTCGGAAGTATTTGGAAATAGATGAAACAGTAGTGTGAGAGCGAAATTACAACAGGGGACTTAGTATAAGAGATAATGGGTATATAGCACTTCAGTAAATATACTTGACAGATACTTGGAATTTACGACCGGTCAACGCAAAAGCGGCATTTTCAGAGGGTCAATAACCGGCAAGCAAGCACAATAATACCGATTATACAGGAATACGTGCGGCTGGGCACTACGATATATACAGATGACTGGAAAGCGTATGGATGCCTTCATAGACTTGGATAAGTCCATCATGCCGTGGCGCATAAACGTCATTTTGTCGACCCTACCAACGGGGTTCATACTAATAACATTGAAGCCATGTGTTCAAGATTGAAGGAGTTCTTAAGACCGTATCACGACTCCAGAGGACAACTAATATGGAGCCATATGGACGAGTTTCTTTATCGTATGCATTATGATTTTAAAACATCTGAAACTTTATAAAACCTTAACAAGTTTCTAAATCATGTAGAAGAAGAATATCCACTGTAATTCACTGGTTTCTTATAATATATTTTTACTTTATACGAACTGTCTTCTGACTGGCCAATAATTGTCAAGGCCACTGAAGATTTGTTCAAAGATCGTTCATAAAATAGAGTCGCGCCGACAATTGCTATAAACACTTGTATCTTCTGAATGATGGCTTCCGTAGTTCTCCAGGTTCCCGCCACATACACTAGAACTGTCTTCACATTTGTATTGAAAATTATGACTTTGGTGTTGATTAGAAGTTGTTTTGAGTTCTAGATGTTCTTCAGTTGTAAACATGCTGCTGTTGATTTGCCGATCCACACATTCACATCTGCATCAGATTCACCTTGTTCATCAATCATGCTGCCCAGGTATGTGAAGAGTTTTACATTTTCCAAATCTTCTCCGTCAAGTGTGATTCGTTTGGTGCATGATGTGTCGTATCGAAGAATCTCGCCTTTCCTTTCGTTTATGTTGAGATCTAGTGTTGCTGAGGCTGTTGCTACACTGGTCGTGTTCTCCTGCATTTGTTGTTGCGTGTGTGATAGAAGAGCCAAATCTTCTGTGAATTCTAGATTGTCCAGTTGTATCCCAGCTGTACACTGTATCACATGCTTTCCCACAGATGTTGACATCTTCATGATTCAGTCGATCATTAGGAGGAAGAGAGAGTGTGAGAGTAGGTAACCTTGCCTGACACCTGTCTTTACTTCGAACGAGTCTGTGAGCTGTCCTCCATGAACGATTTTGTAGTTTAATCCATCATATGAATTCAGAAGGATGTTGACTATATTCTCAGGTACGCCGTAGTATCGAAGAAGTTTCCATAGTGTTGTCAAATGCTTCCCCGTAGTCAATGAAGTTGATGTAGAGTGATGAATTCCATCCAATCCATTGTTCCATAATGATCCATAGTGCCACGATTTGGTCGGTACACAATCGATCATTACGAAATCCAGCCTGTTAGTCTCGAAGTTGAGTGTCTTCGGAGTCATTCCTTCTGTTTGACAAAATCCTGTTGAGAGATGAGTGATGCCCCTATGGTTATCACAGTTGCTGTGATCGCCTTTCTTTGATATCTCGACCAATTGCCCATCTTTGCAGTCTGTTTGTACTTGTTCTTCATCCGTTTTCTCGTTATTCACCAATAAATTAATTTAAATTATGTCTAACGAATTTCGTGTGTTATACCGTTTCCCAGTAACAACTTGGTCAGGCAACTTATCAAGTGTATATGTATGCAAATGAATGTTGATTTCACTTTGACAACAAGTATAATGCATATTGACAACAGACAATTATATGAGTTTGTCTGAGTTGGAATGAGAAGACATTGGAATGTGATTAATTGGGATATGACATACTACTTATGAACTAAAGGTATTTGCTTGTATGTTCGTGATTGGATATGAAGAGATGTGATCTGAAGCATTTGAGCTGTCAGTCGGAGATGAGTTATCCCGGTACCGTTGACAACTGACACTGTCGATAGACTAAACACAATTAACAGGCTTGGTGACGTCATTTATGAAGTGTTGGGTAAGTGTATCAAAACAAGTATTTGTTTAGATAGTACCATCTCAGTAACATTGAAAATTCTGTCAATATGATCAACATTATTTCGCAGTGGTTTATGATAGTCCTTCTTCTAAATTAGTCTGATATACAGTCGATAATTCTGACGGTCTCAAAAATAGAACATATACTGTTCACTTGAAAATTACCGTGGTTCTTATACCAGATGTCGTATTTGAATAAAATGTGTAATGTTCACAGAAGAACACAACAAAATGGGTACACGGAGACGGACACACAGGAGGTGATGAGTGAGTTGAAACACACAGCTAAATCTTTAACTACATCTGTAGTTAAAGCTAATTAGTGAAAGATATTCCATATTTGTCTACATGACTGATCAATTATTTGCTAATTCGTGCTGAACTCACTCTACAAACGAATGTCCGATGTCTTTGTGAAACCAAACAGGATAATTTAAGTATAAGGTTGATCCTGATTACTCATGTTGAAAGAAAATTTCCGAAAGAAAATAGGGTGTATGTAGTTCACAATTGCAGGACGAATAACAGTAAACATGTACAAAGCAGTCAATAAGATCATCGTCTTTATGATGGCACATATTACCTGTACATTGAAGTATTTTTGTTTGTACTCTAGTTCACAGTTTCTGCTTGTGATTCAACAGACTCATTTGATTCTGATTCATGTCACTTATTATCAAATTCTTCCCAAATTATCACATCCAAATATATTCTTCTGAAGCTTGTTCTTCGAGAAAATACTAGACAATAACATTGATGACATTAGCACAACAAACCTTCAATGTTTAAGATCTACATATAAGTGAATAGTATGTATATAACTTGAGAATCTGGGTGAATTTCAGTACATCTGTCACCCATCTGTGTATAATTGAGTTTATAATGAGTGTAGGATGTCGATTTGGTAAACCGGTGTTTGAGATTATGAACCTAATAGACCTACAAATCGGATGATTACAATAAATAATTATTCATTCAGAAAAGGGTTATGTGGAGATTGTAGTAAGTTAACCATTCAATTTATGAATCAATTGAAGCTAGACCTGGAAGCACGGTGGCTCAATTTCGTCGATTGGTTGAAGTAAGAAACTAATATCATTGGACGCCTGCTCAGTATTTTTGAGGTTGGTCGTTCGCACGCGAGACCGAGAGTCATAAGTTCGTTTACTGCGGACGGGATAGTGGATGCGCACTGCTGAGATGTCCCAAAATGGGACGAAACGAACGTCTAGTACTTCAATGGACTGATGAATTCAGTGATTAAATTATACAAAGTTATTGAAACGGAACATCAGTGAATATTTTTGTATGAATTACAATGTCATTCACGTTTGTTTACCTTAATTCTATAAAAAAAAGGTTGGTTATTTTGTTCTTTTCAAATTATGACATTCAAATCAATCTACCTACATTCCTTTCATTACTATCTAATATTCTCTTTATCTGAGATGTTTGATAATCTCACTAGATCACAAATAACAGATGACCTTACATAGCTTAGCACAATAAATAAAATGATGCTTATTATTTATCAGAGGATCTTGGTGTCACTTCCGATTTTTGATGATAACATACAGCGTTGTGAACTAATGTGTGTGTGATTGTGATTATTTATTAAAGTTGGATTTGATTTATCGATTTTCACACACCATAATCTTACCTCGGTTCCTGTTTTGATTGAACACATACCTACAGATTATGATGTACATTGTTTTCTATCGGTGCCAGTCATTACTGCTTAACACAAGACTAAAAAAAACAACAACAAATTTAGTCTCTATAGAAATATGTGAGCATTGAATGTGCATGAGTTGACTTGTGTCGTTGATTTGTATTAGCTTTAAATGACTTTATACACTTTAATTATTTAATTAAGTAAACAAACTTTTGGTTAATAGTTGTAAATGTTCAATTATATACAACTGTTCTGCGCTTTTGTAATCATTGCTTCCAATGATTGCAATATTACTAGCAGTGTAGTGAAGGTGAACACAG
This sequence comes from Schistosoma bovis, assembly GCA_944470425.2. Lineage (NCBI taxonomy): Eukaryota > Metazoa > Platyhelminthes > Trematoda > Strigeidida > Schistosomatidae > Schistosoma > Schistosoma bovis. The sequence goes on along the minus strand of OX103956.1, from coordinate 43,635,410 downwards.
TTGAGGACGACCGAATTATATCTAGCACAACATTACGGAGTTAATTACTTACTTACTTACTTACGCCTGTTACTCCCAATGGAGCATAGGCCGCTGACCAGCATTCTCCAACCCACTCTGTCCTGGGCCTTCTTTTCTAGTTCCATCCAATTCTTGTTCATTTTTCTCATGTCTATCTCCAATTCTCGGCGTAATGTGTTCTTTGGTCTTCCTCTTCTCCTTTGGCCTTGAGGATTCCATGTGAGGGCTTGTCTTGTGACGCAGTTGGGTGCTTTCCTCAATGTGTGTCCTATCCACTTCCAGCGCTTCTTCCTGATTTCTTCCTCCACTGGGATCTGGTTTGTTCTCTCCCGCAGTACGTTGTTGCTAATAGTGTCCGGCCAATGGATCTGAAGTATTTTGCGTAAACAACTGTTAATAAACACCTGTATTTTCTGGATGATGGCTTTTGTAGTTCTCCAGGTTTCTGCCCCATACAGTAGAACTGTCTTGACATTTGTAAATAAAAAAACCATACTATAATACTTCATTTCCAAAATGTTAAATCATTGTCTCGGACTTCATTGTTCTTGCATTTCTATACTCATTGCTTTCTATTCCCGTTCTTCCTTTCTTGATCTTGTCAATCTTCTGCTGTCAAACATTACATTCCTGACTCGCGTTATATACTACTTATGTCAATATAAGTAGCACGCACCACACTCGTCCCCCATTTTAATAAGGTGTCTTCGTAGTCTTTCTGATAGCCCCACAGTTGTCTTCTTTGGTGCTGTTCGTGAGGCACACTCAGTATGATCTTGAAACCATCTCTACAGTTGACTGGCATTTACGCGCTTCTGTTTGTCTTCTCTCCGGATCGTGTAAACTGAGTCACGTCTCTCCGTGATAACGTACGGTCCTTCTCACTTTGAGATCAGCTTTCCCGACCCTGATCCCCTGTTACGTTACTTTTCCGCTCTCTATACTTTCCTAGGTCGCCCACTGCAAAAGGTTTCCACGTTTTCCTCTGCTGTTGCGCCCTCTTTATGTCTGATATCTGTTTCTTTTCCATGTCCCAACTGCATCCCTCCTCTCTTTTCTTAACCTTGTTGTCGTCCACTTCTGTTGTTGTGGCCAGGTTTTATCATGTAATGGAAGTCGTGGCTGTCTGCCATACATGAGCGAGAAATGTGACTTCTTAGTTGTTCCTTGTATGGAGGAACGATGTGCCAGCAAAATCAATGGTAACTCTTTCTCCTAATTTTCTCCTTCAGATGCTAACCTTTCCTTTAACGTCCGATTGTTTCTTTCCGTAAGCCCGTTTGTCTGAAGACGATACCATGTAGTTCGTATCCTCTTGATGCTAAACTACCTTAGATGGGCTTTAAACTCGTCACTTTCAAAGCAAGGACCCCGGTCAGTTAATATCATCTTTGGTATTCCGTGACATGCTAAAATATGCCTGATTACCTCTTCGGTCACGGTTTTTGTCCCGTTGATCTGCAATATATACGGCATCTACTCAACGTGTAGCATATTTCGTCATCACTAGCAGGTACTGGTTACCGCTCATCGTCTGTGAAAACGGTCCCATCACATCCACCGACTGCGGTTACTGGGATTGACTGTATTGGCGGTTGAGCGTATCGATCGCATTTCATTAGTAGACACTGCTGGCAAGATAACACATATCGAGCCACATAATCTCTCATGCTTGGCCAGTATGCACTTTTTCTTAGTAAATCCGTCGTTCTTGCGATGGTTTATGCCCGTCGTGTCACATCCTTCTTTTCTACAGTCTGTGCTACGTCCTCCGTCAAAATGTCGAGTCTGCGGCGCGTTGACCGCAATAGCTCCATCGACCTGCCCGAGCACCAACATCCAACCGGAACACCATTGCTTCACCGGCCTGCCGAACCATCTACATCCTATGTCCGCCCAGCAGCCGCACGTCCCGCCGTTCCTCTCCGTCGACAGTAACCGGTATAGCCAACGCTGCCCTGCCAGAACACTACACTTGACACCACCCCTTCGCATTCGTTTGATACGATACCGTAGAGCTTTTTTATCTGCACCTTGTTCTACCGGCAGATGTACAAAGAGAAATATATAAATGGGAAGTATGATTATTATTTGAGAGAATAACACATGACAGTAGTCTGCAAGTTTTCACACATCTATCCATTACAATATTCATAATGAGATATAAGGATTTACCATATATCTTACCAATCGCTTACAGCACATTCACCAACAGAGCAAAAGCTTTCCTCAAGAACTCAGGAACTAATAATGGAGAATAGTAAAGAAGAATAGATAATGCACATGAATTTGCAAATCGTAACAGTGATTATCGAGTAACGCTGAAATCAAGTAGCTTCTGTACATAAAAGTCGGATTGAAAACCGTTTTCGATATCAATAAAGCGTGAGCACCCAGTTGAACGATCTTTGAAATAGTTTGCATTAAAGAATATTCAATAGTACAAATTTCATAGTATCTCAAAAGGGTGTTCAGATGTTGTTTACATCTCAGGTTAAAGTTAACAGTATGTTATTCAGGATTAATTGTGAGACCACTAAAAATACCCATAGTCCGTAACTCTTTATTATTAGTGAAGCGATCTCATCTTAAATCTTCTCTGTATATGTACCCTTTTACCAGTAAATATTTTGGGATTTGGAGTGATTTGCTTTAATCTGTCCGTGAAATCAAATCAGTGTTTTATCTTTATTATTAACGAGATCATTCATCAAACCTCTCTACCTGTAAATATCTTACACTTATACCGTTCCTGGTAAACTTCACTGATTTAAATCTAATTTATCCTTAACAGTAGATCACAATACAACCTGAAACATACATAACAAAAGACTGATCATAGTAATTATTACTATTGTTCTGCACTTAGTGTTTCCAATATTTCTCTGGTTGTGCATGATTGTGATCACTCTGTTATGGCACTGGTAAAGACATCCGATCCACTGCCTCTATATGAACAGGATGTCCACTAACAGGAATTTAATGGTTACCGACATTTCTAAAACGATTCATTCACTTGACTTGTTATAAGTGTAAAGAAAATCCGATGATAACAAATATAATGAGTTGAGAAACATTGGATACGGAATTCGATTGTCAAACGGTTAGTACTTCAATGGCTGCTTTACATAAGCATTTGGGCGACATCATCAGCGAGATTCCACCTGAGTATATATATATTATTGAATGAAATAAGAGAATGACTGTACAATTAATAATGATTAGCTTAAGATATAAATGTAAAATGAAGGCACTGAGCTTCACAGTAATAGTCAATACTTCCTAAATTTACTTGCTTACGTCTGTTACTCCTCGTGGAGGAGCATAGGCTGACCACCAGCACTGTACATCCAACTCTGTCCTAAGCACTCTTTTCCAGTTATTTCCAGTTGTTATTCATCTTTTCATGTCTGATTCTATTTCCCGAAGTAATGTGTCCTTTGACCTTCCTCTTTTCCGTTCCCCTTCAGCATCCCAAGTTAGGGTTTGTCTCGTGAGGCAGGTTGATGATTTCCGTAATTTTTGTCCTATCCACTTCCAAATTCTTCTCCTAATTTCCTCTTCAATTGGAAGCTGGTTTGTTCGTTCCCACAGAAAGCTGTTTCTGATGGTATCCGGCCAATGGATGTTGATTATTTTGCGTAGACAGCTATTTATAAATACTTGTACCTTCTTGGTGATGATTGTAGTGGTTCTCCACGTTTCAGCTTCGTATAGTAGAACTGTCTTGACGCTAACCAGAACTCCATACACACAAAGACAAATTAATCATTTGAATCTGATCATATAGATAAAAGATTTGTAAGTGTTTATTTAGTTTACGACGGACTTATCAAAGGAATTTCACAATAAAATTACTAGTTATAGATATCAGTTCCAGGGTTGGACGTGATAATTTCAAATAATATCAGGAGTTTTTGTGGATATTATAGTAATTCTAATAGTTGAATGCATGAGTCAATTGAAGCTAGACCACTATGGAAAACCTGGAAGCACTGGACGGACGTTTCGTCCTAGGATGGGTTTCCTCAAAGGTGTGCATCCACGATCCCGTCTCGCGAGATTTAAACCTCGGAACCTTCCAGGTTTTCCATGATGGTCTAGCTTCAATTGACTCATAAGCTATTAAAATTTCAAATAAATTGAGCACTCGGTAGAGAGTTAATAATAAATATATTTTATTCCTAATGAGTAGAAAAACTGCATTCTAAAGTTTCGTCACTTATTGCAAGTCACTTCTTCAGAGTAAATGAATTAACAAAAGTTTAAACAAAGCATTCATATGAACGAATTCAGATAAAGACAGCCAGTGTAGCAGCAGTCTCTGCATCAGTAGGCCTCAGTATACACAAGGATAAAACCAAAATCCTCAAATTCAAAGCGGAGAACACCAATCCAATCACACTTGATGGCGAAACTCTGGAAGATGTAGAATCCTTTACATACCTGGGAAGCATAATTGATGAATAAAGAGGTTCAGATGCAGACGTAAAATCGAGTATTGGAAAAGCAAGGACCGCATTCCTACAATCGAAGAACATATGGAACTCAAAACAACTTTCAACCAATATCAGAGGGAGAATCTTCAATACGAATGTCAAGGCAGTCTTACTGTACGGAGCTGAAACTTGCAGAACTACTACAGCCATCATCAAGAAGGTTCAAGTATTTATAAATAGTTGTCTACGCAAGATACTCAACATCCATTGGCCGTATACCATCAGCAATAGCCTTCTGTGGGAGAGAACAAACCAGCTTCCGGCTGAAGAAGAAATCAGGAAAAGGCGATGGAAATGGATAGGACATACACTACGCAAATCGTCAAACTGCATCACGAGACAAGCCCTAATTTGGAATCCTGAAGGGAAGTGTTAGAGTGGAAGGCCAAAGGACACATTACGTCGGGAAATAAAAGCAGATATGGAAAGGATGAATAACAACTGGAAGGAGCTAGAAAGGATTGCCCAGGACAGGGTTAGATGGAGAATGCTGGTGAGCGGCCTATGCTCCTCCACGAGGAGTAACAGGCGTAAGTAAGTAAGTAAACAAAGCAGAATGTTTTTAGTATAATCAATATCATAAAAGATCTGAATATATCAATGTCAAGTAATTCTTAGTAATGGTGAATTTGTATAGCCTTTCACTGTATCAATTTGTGTGTCAGATTATTGGTATGAAAATGTACACATTTGTAATATGAACTAATGGGTTTGAATGGTACGTCTCTGTGTGTGTTTATGTGCAGACTGTGTGTAACAAAATAATAAGATTAAATGTGAAACGTTTCGACTACTCGCCTCTCTTGACAGTTGGAACAGACTTTCCGAATTCATTTGATTTCTTTAATATCGATTTGATGATTTTTCAAAGTAGCATGTACTGCTATTGCTGATTTAACCTGTAAGATTTCTAATTCTATAAGATCTTCATGAGGTCTTTTTGTGTAACTTAAATGTTCTTTGACATCAGTTGAGATTTCACGGGAAAACTCTCCAATATATAACAAAGCATCACAATCGATATAGCCTAATCTGTAGACACAATTTTAAATGAAAACGAATGGAGTTTTATCTGTAATTCTAACTAAAGCGTTTCTTAGAGTGTTGGTTGTCTTATAGAAAGTTTTAATTTTGTGAGCTTTTAATATCTGTTGTTGTACTTCTGTTAAACCTTGGACGTAAGTAAAATCACAGTACCAATCCAAAATCGTTCATTAGGTCTGTTGTTTACAGAACGAAAGTTGTGTTCTAATATGTTTATAATAATAATTTGACGAAAATTAATACTTTATAGTATGTCGATGGCATTCGTTTTTCCTCTCAGCTGGTTTTCTACTGAGGTAATCATCTTGATTACTCTTCCGAAATGATTTAGTGCTACGGGCATTTTTGTACTGAATGGATGTGCAGAGTTAAAATCACATACCGATTTGAATGTGTCGGTTTTTGATATATGACCATGACGGATTTCATGATTGAAATGATGCTTATTGGGAACCATCTAGATAGAGTATGATCATTGTTTGGTAAACCATTAATATCTATCAATCAGCGTTGAATGATTTTTGCATTGAACTGCGTAATCTGTGAGTTGATATTTCACTAGATGTATACCCTCTGAATTGTAGGCGTATGAACAGCAATTTCTTATTCACTGTTTGTATTTCGGTTATTTTCGCATTCCACACCATATATTTAATTAAACTTTCTCGTGTGATATATATTTATTATTAGAAATCTAGTTACTTATAAGTAGCATACTTAAAATCGGACCAAAGCAAGCACACAATCTTACAATAAGTAATGTAAAATCTGGAAGCACTGGACGGCCGTTTCGTCCTAGTATGGGACTCCTCAGCAGTGCGAATCCACGATCCCGCACCACGCGGCGCCCGAACCCAGGACCTGCAGGCTCCGAGCGCGAGCACTTAACCACTAGACCACTGAGCCTGCCGGCATCCAACGGTGTTAATGTCTAACTTCAACCAATCCACGAAGTTGCGCCACCGTACACCATTGTCTTCAGTGAGTTCCTATCTCACAACAGACCTGGTTGAACTCCACTGATAAGGGCTTCTCCTGATTTCAACCTGTTGAATTTCTAAAAAACTCTTCACAAAACCCATTCTGATAATAATCAACTGCTCACTAGTGACTGACTTCAGGAAAAACTCCTGAAGTTCTAGTGAGAAGCAGTGGAGTTCAACCGGGTCTGTTGTGGGATAGAAACTCACTGAAGACAATGAGGGATGTTTCGCTCAATTTCGTGGATTAGTTGTGGTAAGACATTAGTATAATTGGATGCCCGCTCAGTGGTTTGGAGGTTAAGCGTTCGCGCGCGAGACCGATAGGTCCTGGGTCGGAATCTCATGTGGCGGTGTCGTGGATGAGCACTGCTGAGGGGTCCCACAAGATGGTCGTCTGGTGCTTCCAGGTTTTTCATGGTGGTCCAGCTTCAAATGACACATGACCTCAACCATTGAAATAATCATTGTAGCTCAATATCTTTTAATCTAATTCAATTTATTGTCTCCTCTTTTTTTTTAGTAAGAAAATGACTGGGTTCAATCAAATTGTATTATAACAAATGATCGAAATTTTTACATTAAGAAAACTGCAACAAATAAACAATATTACGACTGATAATAATAATACCGATGAAAAGTCATTTCTCAAACAAATTGACATATACAACGAGGAATGTGTATGTGAAGATGATGTTAGTCAGTCAGTAACAATGTAGAATTCCGTACGTACTTACGCAAAATACATCAGTTCAAGTTGTTATATTAACATTACCACAAAGATACAAAGTGATGTGAATAATAATAGAGTGTAGATTTTGCACAATACAACTAAACAAATCTTTCCATAACCCACTTTATCAAGGAATGTAAATGAAGTAAAAGACAAGAACACAAAGAAATTTATAATCAATAATCTAGAAAGTTATATCAAGATTTCATCTTCAGTTATAAAGATAATAATGAGTTGTAAGGAGGAAGGAAGGAGGAGGGAACAAGAAAGAAATTGATCATCAACAATACGAAAAAAATATCTGTATCATTGTTATAATAGTGAAAATGATATTAGGGAAAGACTAACTGATAGAGGATATAAATATCACAGTGATAATGAATTAGAAATATAGTAACAAAAGATCATTGATAATCAAATAGGTAACTAATGACTTATACAAAGCAAATGAAGCCAAGAGGAAAAAGCCATTTGAAACATCATACAGATAATTGTGAATAAATGAAATGGTATCGTTTGAAATGATTTTAAACAGATAACCTGAACTATAATAATGATCATTACGTCGAGAAATCAAAGCACATATGAAAAGGATGAATAATAATTAGAAAGAACTGGAAAGAATTGTCCAGGACAAGGTTGGATGGAGAATGCTGATGGGCAGTTTATGCTCCTCCACGAGGAGTAACAGGCATACGTAAGTAATTAATTAATTAAGTAAGTAAGTAATGATAATCATTTGTCAATACAATTGAATAATGACAACAGGCACTGAAACAATAAAATACAATAGAGGCAATTCGATCACTTTCACTTGTGATACATAGAATAAAATGTAATACAAACCAAAATGTATACAATATTGTTCTCTTCAATCAATCTAAAGTAAGTTATGTAAGCATCAAGTAGAGAAGAAATACACACACACACACATACTCATGATCACAACATCTACAAGGAAGGAAAGAATATTGAAATGTGTATATTATAAGGAAGACAATTAACACTGTTGAACAAGAATAAAATACAGGAGATGAACATTTGAAATACATTCATCACATGTACATACAGAATTGATTTGGGAACAATAACAAGCAACAACAACAACAACAAATATGTTATTTCCTTTGTATGTATCCCAATGTATTATGATTAGTTGCTATGACATCATTGATTTATTTGATTATTTTTTGAATTATCCCAGAGTAAATGAATTACTTAAATGATAAGGATGATGATGATGATGATGACATTGAGAAAAGTGATACAAAATTTTGAAATAAATGAGTTGTCTGAAATAAGAAGAAACAAACATAAAAGTGAACATAAGTATTATTATATATACAAAGATGGATAATGGTTAGTAGTGGAATCCTATTTGGGATTCGAACTCAATTCTGTTTGCTTCAAAACGTCATCACACTATTCATTTAGCTATTGAATCCTGATAGTCATTTGATTGTTCAATGGAGTGAAGTTTTAATAATTATAGGTAGTTCAGGATCATTCATGGAATCCAGAAGGTTTATGTCATTTATGTAATATGGCAATAAAACTTGTTTATTGAAGGCTAAAATCACATTGTTAGTATTTAATCTGGTATATCTTTCAATCAAATGAAGGTAGTAGAAAGGGTACTTGATGAGAATTGTAAATTTGGTTCGAACAACAACTTATTGAGCTAAGCTGATATGCACCACATGAGTCACATATGCTCTTAATCACCATTTTCGATATATAAAACTAATTAGCAACTTAGATCAATATAGCTTGGTATGGATGCATTCAACTCGAAGATATACACAGAAGCCAGTAGGTCCTGGGTTCGAGCCCCGCGTGGTGCGGGATCGTGGATGCGCACTGCTGAGGAGTCCCATACTAGGACGAAACGGCCGTCCAGTGCTTCCAGGTTTTCAATGGTGGTCTAGCTTCAACTGACTCATGATTTCAACCTGTGAAATTTCTAAAACTCTTCACAAAACCCATTCTGACAGTATGTAATAGTTCAATTACCTTATAAACTATAAGAGATTAGGCTTTAAAACTTGAGTAAACTATTGAAGTAAGTAAGTATGTAATTTTATTTCATAAAACTCATTCAGATATAAATAAAATTCGACTTAAAAAGTAACACAAAGAAAACGGAGACAGTATAGAGCAATTCAATGTAAAAATGACGATGACAATGACGACGACGACAACGACAACAACAACAACAAACACATCCATAGACAACATATTGGGGTCCAACAGTAAACTGACCAATCATCATGATCATCATCATCAATCATCACTTTCTCATATTCTTCAATTTAGGTCGAAGAGCCGATTCAATGATACTTTTCCATAAGCTTAAAATTATTAAAGCCTATAGAGATTTCAATGGATAACAATAGAATATTAAAAGGAATATAATCATCTTTCAAATGTTGAAAAAAAAGGGGAAAAAGTGTCTAGACACAACTTCGATAAGAATTTTAGTAACCTTCTTGATTATTCAAAATGAGTAATGTGGGTTAGAACTTTATTAGGGAATAAACATTCGCTAAATACAATGCAAATAGACTGTCTAGATACGTTAATTAGAACAACAACAAAAAGTCTACGGTGTTATATCTTTTAACATTTATAACTTACAAGTTAACCCTGCAAGTGTAAATGTGATTTTTCTCCTTCTCTTAGTCAGTCAGTCAGATACAATATAGGACCAGGCACATATATACATTGGTCCAAGTTGCTATACCTCATTAACACAACAACATGGACACCGGATTCATAAAAGTAGTTAATTCAGAGGTGGTAATATATAAAAGAAAGATTGCATATAAGGATATAGTACAGGAAGAAAGAATTAGTTCGTAGAAAGAAAGATATGAAGCGATTTTAATCTCATAGTTTAAGGGAAGACAGAGAGCGTATACACGGACGCCACGTCCCCAAGAGTTTCCAACCATCGGTTACGATAGTCACGCGGACCCCAACCAAGTAGTCTGCATCTACCAACATGGCTCAGACTAGAAGTTAGTGACTGATGCACTGATGCCACTTTTTGGGTTTGGCCGCCCCTAACTTCCAACCATCCCGAACACCAGTTACCATTGCACGTTGTGGTAATCAGTGTTCAGGCATATATAACACGTGGCCCAACCATCTCAGTCGATGAAGATTCTCTTAATTTTGTTTCGAAAATGTCTTAATTACGTACCTATTAAAAGTTATTAATTGCGTTGCTTTGTGATCATGTATCTCTTATTTGAAGAATAAATCTATAGAATAAAGAGTACTTTAAAACCTTTATCTGACATACTGATAATGAAGTATAGCAACTTAGACCGATGCATATATGTGCCTGGTCCTATTTTGTAGCTGACTGATTGACACACAATCATATTCTGACTAGAAAGTTTTATACATTACGAATTTTCAAACATTTCAAAGCTCTAAACCATTATACATCAATCCGCAGTTCATTTCAATGACTTCAATTAACCAATAACAACGGTGATAATGTTGCTTTTTTGATCGAGTTTTGTTCTCTAAGTTGGATAGTTTGGTCATGGAGATTTCATCGTTCTTCTTCTCAACGACATCATCAGCATAAACGTCAGGTAGAAATGAAGTGTTCGAATTTCTCCACATATGGTTCACAGATTGTCCTGTACAACTCCATGTTGATTGGTTCTTGTTAACATTATACTTGTCATTGTTTACTTCTTCGTTTTGGTTATATCTCCCATCGGTTTGACTTTCGTTCCTAAGTCTTTCCATAATCTTCCTGATTGGTTGATAAATTGAATCGATTTCAATGTGTTTATCGATTGTTGATTGACCTGAGCGCCAAGCTTCTAAAAATTCTCTGCTGTTTTTCGAATTGCCTCTATCTACAATTTTCCAGTCTATTGTGTGTCCGCAGTTGTCCACGTGCATTGATATAAGTGAGGACATGTCATGGCGTTTCACTGCTACTTGATGTTCATGCAGGCGAAGATGGAGAAGGCATCCGCTTTGTCCGATATAGTGGTTTTCGCAACTTACACAACTTATTTTGTAGATGATGTTTGGTTTGTCTTCTTTTGTCATTTGATCTTTTGATTTGCATAGGATGTAATCGTTATAACTTGTGACCACCGATTTGAGAGCAGTGGATTATTGATCGGATCAATGATACATAAAACAAGTACAAGCAGCCTAGAGTCCTGATTGGCCCTGCTTCCCGCCTAGATCTGCCTGTTAAGTCCAGAGTACAAATCCCAGCTTCTGAAATATGAATCATTTATTTCAAACGTACGGGGTTTATATATCAATCAGACAGACCACAACGTACCATAAAATAGAAAATAACATTTGTACAATATTTGGCCAACAGGAATATGACACATGAAATAAGTATTGACCAACAGGAAAATGATACCATTTCAAGTCCAAGGATAGAATTAGACTTAACAGGATATTTTTCTGAATATCCCAACAGTAATGTAGTGTGTGATTCATCTTATAGGAAATCTATTGCATACATTCATATTTGAAAATAGAAATGAAGTGAATACAATGGATGATATTAGTGAGAATAGTTAATTAGATCAAATATAAACATACCATATCCGTTTGAAATCGATAAGTGATCATTGCTTTCTTCTCTTGATCTGATATTTATTTGAAGTAGGGAATAAAAATGATAAAAATTGGAATGAAATAAGAAACGTTTACAGAACCAGCTATTATATATTTATTTGTATAAAGACCTAAATGATCAATTGCACAAGTCATACCACTGATGAGACTAGAGTGGAATGAGATATACAACTATTTTTCATATTACACCAATATGGGTACCGAGACTTAAGGATCAGTAGTAGTGTGTGTGTGTGTGTATGTGACAGAAGGAAAAAGAGATAGTATCTTCTAGTTACTGACAATAATCAGCAACGAATTCATATACGCAAAAGATCGTTGCATCAGAGCAACTAAAGATATTTCAAGCGTGAACAGCTAGTTAATTTGGTATTTTTGTATGTACCAGGTTATTGGATCATCACCATTTAAGTGGAAATGACTTTTAAATAAACTAGACAGATAGGTCCTAGGTTCGAATCCCGCGAGGTGGGGTCGTGGATGTGTGCTGCCGAGAAGTACCATAGTGGTCTTGATTCAAATGATTCATGATCTTAACTATTGAAATTACTACAATCTCCACGAAACCCCTTCTGAAATAAATAGTTATTACTAAATTTGATAACAACATAAATTTCTGGTGGTATATCAAGGGAAAACTAAGAGTTCGAGATAATGTTTTCCTAACTGACATTGAAACTATGAACTATTAACGAATACTAGAAGGTGGAATCATGAAAAACAATTTACTCCCAAGGTTAATTTAGCTGTAGGAAACAAAGAGGTATTATTTAAGGCTGGTGGGTTTTGACAATAGTCGCTTAACAAAGTTCAGCCAGTGATTTCAAATAATTAAGGGGAATTTTAACAAACATCTACCAATGGAACTATCAAGAAAGACTGATTTCAGGCATTAATACTAAACGTTGATTTCATTATTTCGAAAAAAACTGAACATTGAGCAGGATATAAGTAATAAAATAATGATATACTATTGAGTAGAAGTTGCAGTTTGTGACATTTTATGACTCAGTGTAACTCACGTCTTCAAAATAAATAGATAAATAAGCAAGTACAATTCACATACGTTTAAATAGTGTACAATAACAAGACCGAAAATGCCATTTAGTCAGATTAAAACAGATCTAATTATTATCAGAAGACGGTTTATATGTAGATTGTAGTAAATTAATAGTTCAGTTTATGAGTCAATTAAAGCTACACCCCTATAGAAAACCTGAGAGCATTGGATAGCGGCTTTTTCGTAGTACCGGACTCCTCAGCAGTGCGCATCCACGAGCCTGAGGGTGGGATTCGGACCTAGGACCGTCGGTTACGCGAGCGGGATCGTGGACGCACACTGCTGAGGAGTCTGATACTAGGATGAAACGGCCGTCCAATGTTTCCAAGTTTTCCATAATGGTATAGTTTTAATTGACTCATGAACTCAACTATTAAATAGAAGTATGTTTAATTTTATTAAATAAAAAAATATATAATAAACCACTTACCGTAGACATCAATCGTAAATATTTCCGATTTTATTGTACAACAACGTTTAATATTATGCAATTTGATAAATTTCTGAAATAGAAAGAGAGTGATGAAGATAATAATAATACTCGATGGAGAATATATCAGAGGTCTAATTAAAAGTACCAAAAAGATGAAGTCATTAACGAATGAAGAATACTGTATACCAAATCATTGAGATTTCATGATTCGGAATTTTAGTTGTTAATCACAAATGTAACAAAATCACCACGAGTACTAAAATCTATATTTCGAGCAATGGTCTCTGTTGCCCATCTAGTTGTTTGCTTTGCACTTTAGTGTTAATTTGTCCTACGTTTTCCATATATAGGGTCATTAAAATAGTAATATTCAAATTGGATTTAAGCAGAAGCAAGTAAAATGACAAAATTTCAGCATAAATAGGATGCCTGTTTCGAAGAATAACGGTTAGACACTAAAAAGGTTTCATCGACGTTGGATCTTTTAAACAGGTGTTGATGACGTTTAGAGGTGTGACATAACTCGACGACTATCCACTGTACGATAATAAAAACAACAACATGAATGTATACATTACAACCGGCAAAAGGCCATAAAAAAGATACATTAAATAACCCTCACATCGTGCACGTATATACATATATATATAGGTGCACGTCTGAAAATACACACACGAGTTTAATCATGCTTAAGATAATAAAATCTAACCTGTTCATCACCGAATTTGATAACGAATCCATCTGGTAAGATACTAATAGTACCAGGTTGATTGTTATCCAAATTAGTTGCATTAATTTCACCGTTCAAATCACCATCTAGTTGAGATTAGAAAGAAATTTTACAAAATTATGAAAAGTGGTGTACAAATCTTACTAACAATTACAATGCCTCTGAATACTATGATATATCCGAGAGTGAGGAGAGTCCGCACTACTTCTCTAAGTGAATTCACACGGCTAGGCTTATACGGTTACTCCTAAGGAAAACTAATTCACTGTCTTTATGTGCTGGATGTGTTGTTTATGAAATTAGGAAGACGAAAAGCGAATTTCCAGCTTTTTAAATGGATTGGTGAGTATGGAGGATCAACCCTGGGGGAGTTGAAAAACAAATGGTGAACATTGGTTTCAGGATACTGAAGGAATAACTGGAGTATGAACTTATTCTTGGTCACCACCGGCTTCCATGAGACTGCACTTTTCTTAACATGGCTCTGTTGCCTTATGGATTAGACCACCCGGCCAAAGGCGCAAGGAGTTGCCCGATAAGAATGCCATCTGCTTCAGATCAGGCACCCATCTGCAATTGCATTTACTAGCTTACATGGACATGCCAAAGAAATTACATTGAGCTCAAAGCAAGGAAGAATCTTTCTTGCATCTCGGAGAAAGTTTCACAGCAAGTGAGGTTAAGAGGCCAACATGTTTTAAACAGTGTAATTACTTGTCTACGGCTTGACACTGATCACAAAGTTATTACTTTAAGATCGTTCAAAATAAACAAAAAGTCAAGAACATTTGGTCAAATTAATAGGTCGCAAACATTGATCGTAATACCTCAAAAGTTCCAGTCGATTAATTTGATGAGATAGGAGAAGAAACAAACACATAAAGAATGTAATACTGTATTATACAAACTAAAGAAATTGGATGTGAACAGGTATTGAATGAAATATTTGAAATTATTATTTTGACTACTTATATCCGTTTTTAGCAACACAGAAATAATGAACAAATATGAGGTAAAAAGAAAATTCGGAAGTGTACGAACAGTTGTCGAATTGAAAACCTCTGAAGTCGATGGACAATCTACTTTGCTAGTCAACAACAGTTCTAGCCCAGAAATTCACACAAAGTTAAGCCGATGATGTGACAGTTTTCCAGTATTCGAAGGTCGTTGAATTGGAAAATTCAGACGTTAGAAAAAAGGTGATTTCGAATTGGATTCTATGCAGTATCATGTGTTGGAAATTTGTTGCTGCGAAGTGTTAAACCGTTTTTTCTGAGGCAGTAGTTACGATGGTATTGATTGGTGCTGAAGAGGATTTTCGGAATAAAATGTTCAAAGTAATCCTGTGTCAAGCTCTTCCGCTTCTACTGTGAAGGTATACTAGACTTCTGGTTGGTTCGAAGTTGTGAAAACGATAATAATAAATTATATTTAACTGATTCATATCATATATATCTCATATAATACTTCTAGCCAAAACATAGACAATAGAACTAACTTAATATTCCATGTGAAGCTTCTACAGATATATTTTTCATTGATTCTTTGATCTGTTGATAAACTAAACGAGACTGATAAGAAAAGAAGAATGTAACAAATATGAGCATGTAAGTAAAGTTGCAACAACGGCTTGAAAATTATTTGTATCTCCGTAAGCGCGTACACCAAAACTTACTTAAGAAATACTAAAAGTGGGCAAAGTAAACCGTTTAATGCACTTGAAGAGTGCGAGTAGTCCCAGTTTCGAATCCCCCGAATGCCTTGGTATGGCCTAGAATGGGAAGAGTACGCTCTCCCTCTCGAAGTGATCTCACATGACCACGCCTATACAACCACCGACAGGGAACTCCTATTTACTGCATTCTCGCGACATTACTGTTGTTTACGAAATTGAGAGAACGAAAAGCGAATGTCCGACGCTGTGATGGGGTTGGTGGGTATATAGGAACCACCTACGGGAGTTGAAAAACCCTTATTCCGAACCAATGTTGCACATGGACTCCATGATCCTGAAGGAAATAAATGGCGTATGAACCTATTGTTGGTCACTGGCTGTCATGAGTTAGCATCTCTTTACGTTGCTCCACTGTCTTGTGGATTAGACCTTTAGGTCAAAGGCTGGGAGTGTGACCCCTTAAAAAAACCACCTGCTTAGGTTTAGGCACGCGGCTAGTATCCCAGCCCTCACACAAATCGAATGATTAATGTGGCACATATCTATTCGGTGCCTCCTTGTAGCAATGTTTATGTGTGTAAATAGATGTTAATTCTTGATTCAAAACACATCAAGAAACATGAAATAATAGGTCAAATTGATGACAGTCGTGTGAACATCAGATAACGCTGTCAAATCACAATATTTTCATGAACATTATTACTTCAAATTGAAGTTTCACCTCGATATAATAATAAAAAATAATGAGTAGTATGAATAGATAGTAGAAAAAGTAAATTCGTCAATTCATTTATTCATAATCTATCTATAACTTTGCATATATTTCCTTGAAGTTTACTTGGAAGATACAAATTGTACATAAATCTAACAAAATATTAGTTATGCATTCCTAAAAAAGTTAAGCAATATGTCATATAACAACTACTGGAATCAATAATGATTCTGGTCGACTGAATTTTCGGGCTTTGATCTTCTTCCAGGAGGTCCGCTTATCGACTTAGAATACACAGATGATAAAGTTCTGTTTGGCGAAGACACTGATAAAATGCAAAGTCTTTTGGTAGCACTAAGCAACAATGTCAGAATGTTTGGAATGCGCTTCTCTCCCTCTAAATGCAAGATGTTCCTCCAGGACTGACCTGTCTCAACACCAGAACTTAGGATGGGGAGTAATGTAGTCGAACGCGTTGACAACTTCACTTGTCTTGGAAGTCTGATCAGCCCTAATGGGTTGGTGTCTGACGAAATCTCTGCACGGATTCGAAAAGCTCGTTTGGCTTTTGCCAACTTACGTCACCTATGGCGAAGGCAAGACCAATTAAGGGATGTGTATACTGCGCGGCAGCTCGTTCTGTTCAACTTTACGGCTGCGAAATGTGGCCATCAAGAGTAGAAGATACTCGTAAGCTACTAGTATTTGACCACATATGTCTTAGAAATATTGCCAACATCCGCTGGGATCACCGGGTAAGTAATAGTGAGATTAGACACAGAGTATTAAAGAATGATGATAAATCAGATGATGAGGTTGTGATTCTTCATCGACTGAGATGGTTGGGCCACGTGTTGCTTATGCCTGAGCACCGATTACCACGACGTGCAATGCTGACTAGTGTTGGGGATGGTTGGAAGAAAGTTAGGGGAGGCCGAACAAAAACGAGGCATCAGTGCTTGAAGTCACTAACTTCTAGTCTGAGCCATGTTGGTACGTGCGGACTACTTGTTTGAGGTCGTGTGAATATCATTGTAGTGAACAGAACACCAGTGGGGACAATCGAATGTATTTGAGCGAAAAATTACAGAGCATCTCAATAAAATCTGAGAACAATACAGCAAATCGTTAATTTGCAAAATTTCAATCCATCATCTTAAACTAGAACGTTCCTATCGCAAACATCAATCCATTGTCTCAGACTTAATTGTTCATACGTTTTCATACCAACTGCGTTCCGTTTCCGTACTTTCCTCATCGACATTCTACTGAAATACATTCTATGCCTAACCACCGTTATATATTACATGTGTGGATAAAAGTTACCCACACCACATCATCACCAATGTTTAGAGACTCTGTGTGACATGACTCAGAATCGATCACAATGGCGTGGGTGTATACACACTCTTTGTCTTCCCTTAAACTATGAGATTAAAATCGCTTCATATCTTTCTTTCTTCCTGTACTATATCCTTACATAGAATCTTTTATATATTACACCATTGAGTTATCTGCTTCTATGAATCTGGTGTTCGTCTTACTGTGCTAATGAAGTATGGCAACTTGGACCGATGCATATATGTACCTGGTTCTACGTTATTCAAGTCACTCAATGAATAAAAAAAAACGAATCCAAATCAGTATACTTACTTTGCGAGTATAAAATAAATCCATTTGTGAATGATCAAATATTTGTCTTGTAATGCATAATATATGTGTATGTGATCTATACGTTAAATTGATCACTTGATCATACCATAAACGTTCTAATATACGTCCAGATAAATTACGAATTAATAGATAATCAGAACAAACCTAATAATAATTGGACACCAAGAAAAAAATGAAAGAAATTTTAGGATAATCGTTTAAGAACTACCTCTTTGTACATTTCCAAATGTGTTTTGTTATGAAATCATAATAGTAGAATGAAAGTAATCAAAGTAAATAGTATTACTCATAAGTAACTGATACATGAGGATGTTAGACGAGTCTCTGTGTTCGATCATCGCTGTCTCCGAAGGATTGCTGACATCCAGTGGCAACACCATGTCAGTAATTCAGAGGTTCGGCATCTTGTGTTCGGGCACAGAGACGATAATGCAATCGGTGTCACCATCTTGAAACACCGACTTCGGTGGCTTGGACATGATCTACGAATGTCGTCCCAGAGAATCCCACGTCGTGCATTATTTGCCGACTCTGGGACTGGTTGGAAGAAGCGGAGAGGTGGTCAGTGTATGACATGATGTCGTCGTATGAAAGAAAGCTGACAAGGGCTGGCTTCTGTTGGTTCTTCACGATTCTCTGCTTGGGGTCCAAGAGATGGTGTAACAGTGGCTAGAGACGTTATCAGATATGGCTCAGAATAGAAGCCAGTGGAGATCCTGCTGTAACCTTCTTTTAATTCCTTCATAAAAAGTGGTGGCCTCTTCCTGAACTGAAGGAATTCTTTATGGTTGTCCCTTTCCATCTCTCCCATTATTATTACTATTATTACGCTACCTTACACTAATCCATTCATCATTGTTATTTTTTTACGCTCCTTACTTTTTTCCTTATCCTCTTCAAATTTTCATTGTTTTGTGTGGCGCATATACATTTGGTGCCCTCTTGTACCAATATTTATGTGTTCAAATAAATAAACATTAGTTGAACGATATATATATAAAGTCATGAATGGTTGAATAACTGTTTTGATTAGTTTTGGGACTTTTTTAATAATCTGATTAAACGAGATCTAAGGAAACTTTAAGGATAAAATGATCAGGTATCTAATGTGTATAATACATTTTCATAGAATTTAATCAATAATAATTCAAAGGTCTGCCATTTCGATCTTCAGATTATTTGCTACACAGAATAATTTTCATATGATGATCATCTAGTGAAAAGCAGTGACCTGTGAAGTTCAACTGGGTCTGTTGTGAGATAGTGATTCACTGAAGACAATGGTGGATATGTTGCTCAATTCCGTAGATTAGTTGAAGTTAGACATTAACACTGTTGGATGCCGGTTCAGTGGTCTAATGGTTAAGCGCTCGCGCGCAAAACTGATGGGTCCTGGGTTCGAATCTCATACCAGGTTGCAACATACTCTACTAAATCAACAAGGATTATTGAAAGTAAGAGGAAAAGCTAGTGAAACAAATATGAACTAGAATGATTGAACACTTGATGAAAATACGTCAACCGACAATTTCGTAAATGGTATAGGTTTATATTAGACAAATAAAAACTGTTTTTCTTTTGGTACATAAATGTTAGTTTTACTCGGAGGGAACCAGCATCACTGGATATATCTAACCAACATCTACATACATACAAATGGCCTACCTAGATGTTTATACTAACATAGTGGACACTGCTCAGAAGATTGTTTGTAAGTAGTGTGTAGCGAAACGTGGCGTCGAAGGTCCAAGAATTGTTAGACAGAGCGAAATGTTTTAGTACATCAAAAGCACGGAGTTAGCATAACACGTGGAGACCAGACATATATATACAGATATTTGTAACCTCTCGTATTAAATATACATTCCTCCAACCTAGTGACGTACTTTACATTACTTACTATTAGCCACTACCCTAAACATTAAGAATACGCTATAAATATATAATTCAACATTTAAAAAAAGTATTACTTCAAGAAATATTAGTTCGCCGCTCTCATCTGAACCACGATAGGCTTCATGTGAACGTTGTACAATAAAACGACTTTGAGCCACATTTAAATCGATATCATTCCCATTCTGTGGAAAGAATAACATATGAAATATTACATTTACACTCCAGTATAAAACAATAAAAGTAAGTTTTAAAAATTACGTTCATACCATATGCGATTCAACATAACCACAAGTATCTATCACAAAATTTAGTTAAAGTAAGATAAACACATAAACTTGCAACGATAATGAGAAATCTGAACTTATTGTTAGCTAATCAGATAACAGTTATTGTAAGTGAATAGTTTTATGAACAAGACAATAATATTATGAAAGAAGAGACAATTTTATATCATTAATGAATGAAGCAAGTGGCTATCAGGACTCAGTAGCTAAGTGGATAACGCCATAGCGTTTGAAGCGAACGGTACTGGGTTCGACTCCCAGAGTGAACATCAACTCTAAGATCAAGGTACATCCAACTGACAAGTCCCATATAGGACGAGACGTGTCTCAAACTGGATTCCATTGCTAGCCACTACTATCCATCATTGCTTACAAAGCTTATGACTTAAGGCTATAATATCGAGGTAATCCGCACAGGATGCACATATGTCAATAAGAGACTGATCAATTGTAGTCCTAAACATCAATGAGAGAAGATTCAGACAAACAATACCAAATGAAGTTAAAAGTTGATTTGCCTAAAATATACAACCAATTAAGGAATTTCGTATGTTTAATTAATGATAATAAAAATAATATTCGGCTTCAATGTTTAACGCTTTGATCAGTATTACAAAGGTAATTTTACTGCTTGTCATAATATGACATTTGCATTTTGAGCAAAAAAAACCTAAATGTCACATACTTGATTCCAATTGATTCCTCTCTAAAAGTACACTTTATCATAAAACTCATTGATTTTCTAATTTCATCAAAAAATGTTTGAAGCCTTTTTTTCTTTTACTGAAATCAATTAGGTTGTTCATATTGCGTCAGTCAGTCAGTCAATAACAATGTAGAACGTCGTACGTACGTACATCAGTTCGAGTTGCCACACCACATTAGCACAGAGATGTAGTTGTCGATTCAAATCCCGTAGTGGTAGAGGTAATAAGAGTATAAGCAGTAATCGGAAACATTAGGGTTTGAAGATGTTATTTAAAGAGTATAATCCAAGAAATACCCTTCCACGGTGTGGGCAGCCGGGAAGTGACATAAGCCCTCATACCCTCATATTACGTAATAATGTATAGTAATTATATTACAATCAGAAAAAGGTTTTTGTAGATATTATAGCAATTTAATAGTTGAATTCATAAGTCAATTGAAGCTAGACCATCATGGAAAAACCTGGACTGATAGGTTCTGGGTTCGAATCTCGCGAGAAGTGATCGTGAATGTGCACTGCTGAGTTCCATAGTAGGATGAAACGACTGTTCAGTGCATCCAGGTGGTCTAGCTTCAATTGACTCATGAATTCAACTATTAAATTAAATATATTATCTTTTATAGATGTTTTGTTTATGTGTTGGTGATAATAATTCGTATGCTAACTGAAAGTGAACAATGTGTTCATCAACTATTATTATATGTTCAATTGTATTGATTCTATTTATATGAAATCATTCATTGAATTTCAAGACACCTCATTGAATTAATTAAATGAGGAGTTCCACATTAGGATGAAACAGCCGTCTAATGCTTCCAGTTTCTCCATGGTGGTCTGGATTCAAATGACTCATGATCTCAACCATTGAAATTACTAAAATATCCACAAAAACCCCTTCTGATACTAATTACTTCATTGTCATCCTGTATTCAAGTGATGAATGTTTAGTTGAAGTCAGTCAGTCAGCTATAACGTAAGACCAGGTACATACATGCATCCGTCCAAGTTGCCATACTTCATTAGCACAGTAAGACGAACACCAGATTCATAGAAGCAGATAACTCAATGGTGTAATATATAAAAGATTTTATGTAAGGTTATAGTACAGGAAGAAAGAATTAATTGGTAGAAAGAAAGATATGAAGGGAAGATAGAGAGTGTATACACCTACGCCATTGTGATCGGTTATGAGCCATGTCACCCAGAGTCTCCAACCATTGGTTACAATTGTCGTGCGGACTCGAACCAAGTAGTTTATATCTACTAACATATCTAAGACTACATGTTAGTGACTTCAAGCACTGATTAATTAATTGACATATCATTGAATTGAAGCCAATAAACATTTAATCATTTTTGGTTACTACCAATGAGTCCTCTTAGGAAGATTTGTCTTTTGTAGTAGTTAAGGCTAGAAGAAAATAGAGCTTTTGCTTACCGTATAGAAGTTCTTCTTAGAATAAGTGTACTACTGCCACCACATAATCATAACAGTATAATCAAATACGAAGGAACTAGAAGTAAATATCTTCCTAAATGTAATAGTAATTTATATTAACTATATTAAACTAGATAAGATCGTGATAACAAGGTTTTGTATTTCCATTTACCCTAGAAAACTTATTCACGGAGAAGCTTCATTACCTCCTAAAAAACACTGGATGTAATTTAAAGACAAGTAATACTGTGTCAACGCGTGAGTAGATATTTATGTAGATATACTCAATTTAGTAGGAAAAAATCATGGTCAAGGTCGAATTCTGAATAGTACACGAAGAGAAACAAACACATAGAGGGTAATAATAGGATAAATAGATAGATAGATTAGCTAATTTATCCCATAGAAAACTACAACTTTTTATGGAGTGATGAACTCGGTAATAAATATCAATTAGATGACTTTTTTCATATAGGGATACGTGAATGAACTCAGCAATTAGTACACTTGTTAAATTCTATCATAATGAAAGGCTACTAGCATGACTATCAATTGTCAAATTATGTTGTGTAGTGTTTCAAACTAAGATTCAGTAATTGATAGATGAGTGAGGGTTTTTATATTTGTAGAAAATAGTTATTGGATTTAATAAAAATGTGTAAAAAGTTCTTATTTCACAGTGAATTAATAAGTTATGTTGAATCGGACAACTGGTTTCATGAATTATGTTAATACAACGATCGTTTCAATGAAATTTAATAAACTCCACAACCTCATACTAACGAGTATCATGTAATCAATAGTGACTAACTAAGTTAAAACTTGCCTTGTGATACAGTTTGGTGATTTCCTCAATGTATGTCCTATCCACTTCCAATGTCTTTTCCTAATTTCCTCCTCAGCTGGAAGCTGGTTTGTTCTCTCCCACAGAACTCTGTTGCTGATGATATCCGTCCGACGGACATTCAATATCTTACGTAGACAATTATTTATAAATACTTGTACCATTTTGATGATGGTCGTGGTAGTTTTCAAATTTTCATCACTGTACTGTAGAACTGTCTTGAAGTTCGTTTTGAAGATTCTTACTTTGATATTGGTTGAAAGTTGTTTTGAGTTCCAAATATTCTTGAACTGTAGGAATGTGGCCATTGCTTTGCTAATCGTCGTCTTTACGTCTGCATCGCATCCTCCACATTAATCAATGATGCTTCCCAAGTGCGTGGAAGATTGCACAATTTTTAGAGTTTCTCCATCAAGTATAACTGGATTGTTGTTCTCTGTGTTTTATTTCAAGATGTGACTTTTTCGCTTGTGTATCTTGAGGCCTACTGATGCGGAGGCTTCTGCTACACTAGTTGTCTTGACCTGCATTCGCTCATGTGTTTGGTGGTTTAGAGGCTAAGTGTTAGCGCGCGAGATCGAAGGTCCTGGGTACGATTCCTTCTGGCGCGGTAGCGGGTGTCCAATGTTGAGGAGTCCCATATTGGGACGAAACAGACATCTAATGCTTCGATGTTTATAATGATTTTCTAGCTCAAATCGACTCATGATTCCAAGAAATGATAGACTATAACAGGTCACTGTTGCTTAGTGTAAAAAGGTTAGGTGCGGTAGTCCACCGGTTAAGGTGAACAACTTTTGGTTCCTAAGTAACTGGTTCATAATTCACCCAATCTCTTTCGTTTCAGATAACTTGGTGGTATTTATAAGAATCTCATCGTGACGCTTGTTTAAATTTATTCGAGGCTTAGCTTTTATTTGAATGATAAACATGCCATTGTTAATATTATCATAAGCGTAATGATTCATTTTTGCATATGTACTTTACTATTATGTGTACTTGTGTGAGTATCTGTTTAATCATTTATCCTATTAACCTTTTTGAACTATATACACTCACACACTCAACAAGTTATACTTTATATGTGGCTACGTGTCAACATTCATTTTTCATCTATTTATTTACTCTCATGGTTTGTGTACTGATATGTTTCCATTAGATGTGATAATCCCAAAACATTCTGTATGAAAACTTGTTATCTCATTGTCTGATGACATCAGTCATCAGTACGATATGGGAAATTAATATGGGAAGTATAAACATGTGAATTGATAAGATTATTGGGGTCAGATGACAACCCACATACCACTCACATGCCCACACACTTAGAATGTGACAGAAAGCCAAGTACACGACATATTAGTGCATGGTAAATGATTTGAGTAGCTTAACATCATGGTCGTTAAAGATACTTCAGTTGGTGTGTTCAGTTCAACAAATTTTGTAAATTAATTTTCAAAAAATAATTCTATTTAGGTCAGTTTTGTTGTCTTCAAAGTGCTACATCTCCCCCTTGTTTGTGACAATACACATGTCTAATCTATACTTCTATTTTTCAAAACATTTGTAGAATTCCTTTGGAGTTAAACTCTTAAACAACCTCAACGTTTCATTCTTTCTTTAAAAGAGTGTGCTCAGGTGATTCAGCTCATCAACAATTAGCCAGACAGTGAATCAGTGGTCAGGAATCAGAAGAGATCGTACACAAGTTTGATTTATCAACCAGCATGGGAGACTGACGATTGCTCTGACCTCGGATTATTTTTTCCATCTACGCAACCCTTATTGAAATGCATGATCAGCCTGTACACAAAGATGTTCCCTTCAGTGTAATATCTCCATAAATGACCCTCATGAATATCCTGATAGATTTTCTTATGTATCTACAAAAAACAGGTGAGCAAGCACAGTTATTGGACAGAATAATTAAACAGCTTACTTCAACAAGTCATAACTGTTGACAACTACATCCAAAGTATGATGATGACTTCACAATTAATCCATTGAACAAAAGTACTTGGTATATATACATGTCAAAACAGAATACGAGATACTTCAGCAACAACAACAACAACAACAACAACAACAACAACAAAGAAAGCAAACTTACCAAATAATTTAATGAATTTAATAAATCATTAATTTTTCGTGAATAATGTAAACCTGTATGACTTTTAGCTAGTAGACGTTGTAATTTTTTACGTATAGATATACGATCCACATTAGCCATTAGCATAAATGCAATCATATTATGCATTATATTAACTAATAAACAATCTTCTTCTAATTCCATTTGTTTACGTTTCAATAAAGAAGCATTTTGATATTTTAATAAAAGTTCTTTTGGTCGAAAATCCATACCTGAATGGGAATTGAAGAAATGAAAGGCATAATCATTATCAGTGATTAAGTGTGGTGTAAGTTCATAATATGATGAGTAAGAAGTTACAGTGAATGTAGTGTGGATACTGAATGTATTTTCTGACTTAGTGATGATGATCTAGAGATGACGTATTGGTTGCATGTACGTTTTGTTTATTTATTCGAACTCATAAAGATTAATACGATTGGGCACCGAATATATATGCATCAGACAATAACAATGAGGCCAATATTAGTTATCATTGATTTGTGTGAAGGCTGTGATAATACACGGGAGCCCAAACAGAAGCAGGCGCTTTTATTAGGGGACCACACCTCGAGCCTTTGATCTAAGGGTCTAATCCACAAGGCAGTGGAGTAACGTCACAAGATGCAGTCCTATGGCAGCCAGTGCCCAACAATCCTTCAGGATCCTGGAGTCCATGTGCAACAATGGTTTTGAATCAAGATTTCCCAACTCGCCTAGATGGATACTCCACATTAACCAACCCATTTAAACTCCGGACATTCAGTTTGCATCACCTCAATTTCGTAAACAACATCACCGCCACGAGAATGCAGTGAGTAGGACTTCCTTGTCGGTGGTTGTATAGGCGTGGTCATGTGAAATCAATTCGAGAGGGAGAGCGAATTTTCCTAACCGTCGACCGTACCAGGGTATTTGAGGGCTGCATGTACGTGAATGATACTCTAAGATTTGATTACAACTAGCACGATTGGCATTACTCACTGATGAATATTGTTATACTGGGATTAATTAAGCCGTCCAGTGATGACTAATTTTATATCAACTGCCTGTATAACTGAAGTCAAGTGATGATAAAACTACATGTCAAAACATTTGGTAGTTACTAGTTTTCAGAGTTAACGTAGTGAAACATGATTTCAGGGAGATGGTCAAGAATATCTACTCTCTCTTATTGTTTATTTTATTGAACTGTAAATATGATTTCCATAGATAATTAGATGTGCACGATGAAGATATTGAAAACAAAAACGTAGAACATTTTAAGACCCTTATACGACAGTAAATAAACTTGCTGAGTCATGAATAGAGAGGTATTATTGGTTGTTACGTCTCTTTCAATAGTCGGACTCTATGTATAAAGGACTTTCACAATTGTTAATCATAGTTGTTTGGTAATTTACATCTCTCAATGTACATTCTTAAAGGATGGTTAGGCTATTCAACATAATGAAATCATAATGAAGCTGTAAACCATCAAATTACAAATTAGTACATTCATTATAAAACTCAAAAAGTCTTAGTTTCAATCAGCTGTTTAGTCTTTTTTTGGCTTTAGAAACATTGATCAAATGCTGAGAAGTAAACCTTTACATCGATCATAAATTAATTAACCAGATATTCTATGAGTAAATTACTTATTTAACAAGTGACTGTTAATTGTATTTGAACAACTAATTTTGATATTATATTGATTTGTAATGGATAGGACATACAATACACAGATCGTCAAACTGCATCACGAAGCAAGTCCTAACTTAGAATCCTGAAGTGAAACGGAAAAGAGGAAGGCCAAAGAACACATTACGTCGGGAAATAGAAGCAGATATGAAAAGGATCAATAGGAACTGAAAGGAGCTGGAAAGAAATGCCCAGGACAGGGTTGGATGGAGAATGCTGGTGAGCGGCCTATGCTAGCCAATGAAATATACTTGTCCTTCAGGTCACTTCTGATTGCCATCGAATAGACCTCGTAATAGGCTACTTCTGACTGGCTTACTATATAACCTAAACGGTGGTAATTAATAAGCAGTAATCAACTCGTTAGCTGTCTATCGATCATCGATGTACATCCAATCTATGAAAAAAAAATCTTTTTTCTTCACATTTTATGATTTATAAGAAAGAACTAACCAAGTATATCTCGTTCCTGTGCAACTGTATCTAAAAAGGAATCTTCCCAAAATTGTAGATTACCCAATATTTTACTTTTATGCCATTCAGTATCGAAAATATCTTCAAATAAATAAGTCCATGGTACTTTCTTCATTTTAGATGGAGATACTGTCATGACTGATGATGAATTTGGTGGAGGTGGAGTTGGTATCAGCAAAGTTAGTTTACACATATGACATTCTGATTGTTTTCTTCGTTGTTCTATCTCTATTTGTTGTTGATGTTTATTATCTATATCTTCATTTTCTGATTCAGTATCATTAAAATGAAATTTTAAGTCAGGACGATAAACTGCTGGTGGTGTGCATGTATTCGGTGAAGAAGTAAATATTGTACACGTGGTCTGATCGTTTGTATCATCAGATGAACTAGATGTGATTGATGGATCCGTTAAAATTAAGTGTGATTGGTAATATCTATTTAAGAAAATTAAAACCAGAGTTGAGTAGGAACCCATGGACTGAATAAAATAGATTATAAAACTTTTATAAGCATGATCTCGAATACAATGGTGCAGATCTCTAATCGATTTTTATGATTGTACAATACTGATTTTCCATCAAACTTAATCAACCTCGTAATGTTCACAGTTCACAATTTAGAACTTCAACAAATGTCGTAAAGCTAATCTCACCTATACTTCCCAAAGTTTTCCTTATTTCTAAAGATTAGGTAGCTGACTTTAGTTTAGAGTAGAAATAATGTTCCTACAAAAAACTCATCTGTTTAATTTCCAGTACTGACTGCATTCCATAGATCATACTCACATCACCATCAAGCTAAGAAACTTATCATCGTGTTATACTACAATGAGAGCATCTTTATAGAATTTTCCATTCAACTCAAATTTCATATTCATTATTTATTACATGTCAGTAATGTTTATCATAATTTTTTTAAGGAAACTAATATAGTTTAATCTATTCAGATCAGTATTTGTAACGGTTCATGTCATTCTGTTATTGGTAAAAAGGACTACAATCGATCTGCCTCCTTCGGCATATCGAATATGTCATCAGATATCGAATTCTATGTGAATTGCTTAGACAGTGCCACATATTCACAAGTTTTGATTAAGTTGGATATTAGTAAGCAGTTGAATCAAAAATGCGCGTTTCATTCTGTTTGAGACTCTCTAGCTGGATGTACCTGGATTTCAAATCCATTACCTTCGGTTTCAAAGGTTCAGTGCGTTATCTATTATCCCGACTAAGACGAAGCACGCCTCCTAGATTCCATTGTTAGCTACTACCTAACTTTACTACTCAGATCTGAATTACTTGTAATACTAGTCACGTTCACCTCTCTTTCTTCAATCATTTCATAACACGGAAAATATGAGACAAATTGGTCAAAAACATTCATATTTGCAGCAAGTACTACATTTTAGTTAAACACCTACCTGTAGCCCAAACTTCGTTGACTTTTACGATTAGGCAATTCCGGTACATAATCTGGCGGTATATCATCATCGTTGACGCCATTCTCATTATCATGATGTGGTTTTAATTTACTCATTGATTCATGTAGTTTAGCATCAGAAGCAAACAATTTATCGAATTTTTCACATTCATTATGTCGATTCACTGTAAGGCAACTTCCAGTATGACCAATATTGATAGTGTTGTTTGCATTATTCAATGGTTGAATATTGTGTTTAATAATATCAGTACTATCTGATTTAAATATAGGCTTTGATTGAATTTGTTCATTATCTTCTCTATCCGATGATGGTTCACTCATTGTAACAATAACATTGGTGAATTGATGACGACCATGACCACGAAATAGCTCTGATGTGAATATTTTTTTCACATGAAAAACAAACAAAAAAGAAATAGAAGCAATCAGGTACTAAGAAATGGGAAAATTATAGTCTATTAAACATGGTTAGTTAAAAATTACAACATTGATGAGTTTACAGATCAAACAATCGGTGCAATATAATCTCTCTACATTACAATGTGATGAAATCGACAAGTAAGAATATTGGTGAAGGAACAACAGCAACAGCAACAGCAACAACAACAATGCAAACATATAAATAAGTTAGGAAAGACCCCATTCTACACAACATATTCATACATGGTATATAGGACTAGACTACTACTAGACAAACTACACATGAACACATTAATATTTTTTCTTAAAAATGCTCACTATGATCAAGTGTATTACTATGATGCATTATATGTATACCCCTAATAGTAAATGGTGAATTAATATAAGGTATAGTTTGAGGTGATAATGAATCTGCCACAATAGTTTGATGTTGTAATAATAGATCATTAGAATTGCGATCAACATTATCCTCAAAATGATCGTTGATGATATGATTTCCCATTGTATTTGTTGAATTATGAAAAGGTGGTTTTTTTAAATTTTTTAATAATTTTGATGATACACTATTATATAGATCATTGAATTGTTGATTAGAATAATCAAGTTTTGTTTTGAATAAAATTAATTTATTCGAAACATTAGTTAGCTCAAATGTATTTTCTAATAAATGTAATGATTTCGATAATTGACTATTGGTTAAATCAGTAGTATTAGTTGTAGTAGTAGTGGTAGTGGTAGTGGTAGTGGTAGTGTTATTACTGATATCCGTCGATTGGGAATGACTAAAAGATGACATTTTCTGATATCTTTGATGATGATGATGATGTTTTGTGGGTGAAGTTATGCAATATGATGGCTGTGATACAGATGAATCTATAGAATATCCATAAGAAGGTATTGAATTAGAATTTGAAACTGTAATCCAATATAAATGGAAGAAATAATGTAATAAATTAACATCAGTAAACAGTGGAAAAATGAAAATTGGAGAAAAAAAAATGGTTCACAGGAAGAAATACAAATCGGTTGTTTCGATTTAGCTTGGAACACAGATATATTTATTTATTTTAACACATAGATATTGGTACAGGGAGGCACCGAATACATATGCGCCACACAAATCTCTTTTGATATGTGTGAGGGCTGTGATACTACACGGGTGCTCAAACCGAAGCATGTAGTTTCCTTAGGAGGTCACACTCCGAGCCTTCGACCTAAAGGTCTAACCCACAAGGCAGTGGAGCATCGTGAGGAGATGCAGTCCCATGGTAGCCGGTGACCACCGATTGGTTCCCACGCCGTATGTTCCTTTATGATACTGGAGCCCATGTGCACCATTGGTTTGGAATCAGGGTTTTCCAACTCCCCTAGGTGGACTCTCCATGTCCACCAACCCAGTTAAAGCGCCGGACATTCGCTTTTCGTCCTCTCAATTTCGTGAACAACACTCCCGCCACGAGAATGCAGTGAGTAGGACTTCCTTGTTGGTGGTTGTATAGGCCTGGTCATATGAAATCGATTCGAGAGAGAGAGAGAGTGGACTCTCCATACTCTCGGCCGTACCAAAGCATTTCGGGACAGAACACAGATATATATATATATATATATATATATATATATATATATATATATATACTTCCTCAAACTGTGTGTACCCATGAATCAAATGGAATACACAATATCCTTTTAGATTATATTCTTGCATTATGAAATTAGTAACATGAATAAAAGTTATTCTATTATAGACTGAGTTCTTTGCATTTCGGTAATATCGATAAGAAAAAGACTACCAACTGATTGATAATGAAGTGAGGTATAGGGTATTAAGTAAACATCATAAAATCTTTTGAAGATGTTATGAATCTTCATTGAAAAATAATTACTAATCCAGTGAAAAGTTGCTTACTTACAAACTAACCTTTCCTGCTTATAAGTCTCAATAGGCAGGTTTCACTTATTTAGAAATTTCCAATGATGTAACTGACTATCAGTTGTCTTACTAACACTTAACCACTTTTTACCTTGATAAATAATTTTGACTGGCTTAGGATTATAGGTTGGAAATCTAAGGATGGACAAACTATAAAACGGTATTGATTTTCAAATTGAGAGTGATATAAGATGAAGATTTCTCAGTTATGATCCATGTCATAACTGTGATCAATAGTTATCGATGTAGAGTGCCATGGTTCAAAATCGATCATTGTAGTAATTTAGATACATTTATTACTTAACTTCGCTAAATCTTCAGTTTCAATGCCAATTTACTTAGTTAGTACAATAGGGATTCTGTATAATGAAGAGATATGTGTTCATCACTAACTGCAATCGAATAGAAAGAATTTTTTTAATCAAAAGAAGAATGAAGAGTTACTTGTTCTACGTTCGGGACTTATTAACTAACTATTCAATGTGTATGGAATAGATTAGTATCAGTTGATGGCATAATAAAGAAACATCTCGTAATAAGATCTAGCTGACTTATTCAAGAGGTGAATTACAAAGAATAGTGATGGTCAACGCAAATGCAAATTAAGCAGTCGATTCTAAATTAAGTTTTATGAAAAATTCTAAGAAACAATCTTAGTATTAGCATCAAAGATTTGTGTAAAACATTCAATTTGAAGTTTATATTATATTAACTACAAAACAAGAAGGGGAGTGGATAGCCGTTTTTGTCCTAGCATAAGACGTTTTAGCAGTTCGACAAGACTGGTGGGAGTTCATTCATGTGTTGGGCTACTCATTCTACTCATGGTCATCAAGTATAACGAGTCGATTGAAGAAATGAGGGATACTGCTTTTAAATAGTACTTAAATGACTGAAGGTTAATGCACACTCTGCAAGGCAAAGACTAGGTAATAAACTCGATCCCTGAAGAGTTTGTGGTAAGGTTCCACACTAGGATTAAATAACTCAGTAACACTCCCTCTTGAGTTTCAATAGTTATCTAGTTGAAGTCGATCCATAGTGTAACCTACGAACAATTTTAAACTGCGAGAATGGAAGCAAAGTAATATATGCAGATGTACAATTCGTCAAACAAAAACGAGTAGAAAGTAATTAGGTGGCCTACTTGAATATGTAGTCTACCTGTTTCTGCCATCTGAATATTTCAACAAAGTATCTGTTTAATTCCGCCTGGAGATCCTCGGAGGCTACGGCCGGTCCCAAGCCCGGATAATGGAGGAGGGTTGGGCATGGGGTTACCGACCCTATCCCGAAGAAAACCAACTCGCTAAAAAAAACACTAACCAGAAATATCTTCTTTTTGTTTGTTTTGAGCTAAGAACTCTATACTGTAGCAAAAATATAATATTGAATAAAGCTAGTAATAATAAAATCACTATTATCTGCATTAGCCCCCAACTTCTCTGGTACGGTCGAGAGTGGGGAGACTCCGCTCTCCCTCTCGAAATGTTCTCACATGGCGACGTGCATAAAACCACTCCCAGGGAAGTCCTACTCACTGTCTTGTCGCACCACTAGTGTTATTTACGAAATTGAGAGGACGAAAAGCAAATGTCCGGCGCCTTAACCGGTTTGGTGGATACGGAGGATCCGCCTAGGGGAGTTGGAAACCTTCATTCCAAACAAATGGTGTACATGGACTCCAGGAGCGTAAGAAAATACATGGCTTATTGTTGTTCACCGATTACCATGGGACTGCATCTTGTGACGTTACTTCAATGCCTTGTGGATCAGGCCTTTAGATCAAAGGCTCGAGGGGTGGCCCCCTAAGAAAACCACTTGTTTCGGTTTGGGCACCCGTTTAGTATCACAGCCCTCACATAAATCGAATGATTTATGTGGCGTATATCTGTTTGGTGCCTTCTTGTATCAATGTTCATGTGTTTTAATAAATAAACAAATAAATAATCTACAATCCATTGAAAACGTTACAACTAGATGAGCATATAATAAAGTTGAGATGATGAATAAACATCGCTACTTTCATTATTTAGAAACGTAACCTGAACGTATATACATATATACATACAAACGAATATATATCTATCTTGCATGTGACCTTAACAAATCAATCTACCATAAGTCCATAATCTTGTGAATTAGAAACAAGTGACTATTTTACATGGTCGAAATGAAGCGACAAAAGAATATAAGATTTTGTCGGACAAATATAATCAGTCAATCATATGTGTCCTTTATTCATATGATACCAATGAATAGAACAAATAAATTTATATATAATGAATGAAAGGAATTGAAAACGATCAGATCAGTATTTTAAGATCAGCTGATAATACATAAGGTAAATTATACGTCAATTTAATTAATCTTCATTAATGTGAAGAAGAAGAAGAAGAAGAAGAAGAAAAACGTGAATAGACAAGGTTGACAAATTATTAAAATTAATTATTAAGATATTTCATGAAGGTTTGACTTCCAGAGACCAGGTTACATATTCAAATCTGAATTCAATTACTTTGCTTTGCATTCCCAAGTACTGTCAATGGCTGATCATACATAAAATATGAGACTCAAAGTTTTAGTACATAATTTTTGTATTTGATAAATTAGTCGGAACTCGGAATTCCACAAATTGTATAAAAGATGATAGTGTGAATCGATTATTGATTATTAATTTAGAGATCTATACACACCATCGGCAATGATAAGAAAAGAGAGTTAGTGAATTTTCAACAATCGAATCATACTTGACGGAGAAGATTTGGAAGATGTAAAAACCTTTACATATTTGGGCAGCATCATTGATGAACACAGTGGATCTGATGCGGATCGGCAAAGCAATAGCAGTATATTTACAACTGAAGAACATCTGGAACTCAAAAAAAACTGTCAACCAACACCAAGATCAGAATTTTCAATACGAATATCAAGACAGTTCTACTGTATGGGGTGGAAACCTGGAGAACTACGAAAGCCATCATCCACAAGATACAAGTGTTTATTAACAGCAATCTACGCAAATACTTCGCATACGTTGGCCGGACACTATTAGCAACAACCTACTGTGGGAGAGAACAAACCAGATCCCAGTGGAGGTCAGTCAGTCAGTAACAACGTAGAACTTCGTACGTACGTACATCAGTTCGAGTTGCCACACCACCTTAACACAGAGATGCAGTGGTCGATTCAAATCCCGTAGTGGTAGAGGTAGTAAGAGCATAATCCAGTGAAATAAATTTGGAAAGAGAAAAGAAAGAGATAAAGAGAAATCAGGAGATTAGAATTTGGGAGAACATACACATTGAGGAAAGCCTTCAAATGCGTCGCATGGCAAGCCCTCACATGGAATCCTCAAGGTCAAAAAAGAAGAAGAATAAGACCAAAGAACATATTACGTCGAAAAATGGAGATAGATATGTGAAAAATGAACAACAGTTGGATAGAACTAGAACGAAAGGCCTAGGCAGAGTGGGGTCGACAATTCTGTTCGGCGGCCTATGCTCCATTAGGAGTAACAGGCGTAAGTAAGTGAATTTTCAAACATGTCATTATTACCAACCAATATCATATACACGTCTATTTCGTCTGAGTAAAAACCTCTTGCCTAAGAACACTTTAAATACACTCAAGATTGTGACTGCAGAGATAGTGAGATGAATGCTGAATTCAAACGTTAGAAAGAAAACAGACTGTATGGACCAAAAGAATATTTGATTCGATATATTTTTTTTAAAGTCAATAGTTTTATTTCAGTTCAATGGAAGGCAATAGAACAATGATGGGTAATTGCCTTAATAAAAATACTGTTCATACAATTACACTTCATCATAAATATCGATCAAAAATCAGTCTAAAAATGCAATGATATGATGTCACCTCTCGCTTCAAGTACAAAAAACATTACTAAATAACAGTTGGAATCTATGCAGGTAAATAAATCAACAAAATAGTAACTCAAGCGTGAAATCACACAAAGCTATGTGACAGTCACTTAGATACGAGGTAATAAGGATTATGTCAATTGATTGATAAGCAGTGATCAATGTCATGTCTTATTTAGTCCTTGATCGACCGACTAAAAACAATAACTCGATGTTTTGAGGCAATTAGCAGGAGATCCTAGATCAATGTTTTGTGTCAATAGGTGTATGTGGATGTTTAAGGAAAAGTGTATCAAAGTAACACAATTCAAATCCAGATCACCCGTAGTAATAGTCAATAATCTGATCAATTATTCGAACTGAGATAGACTTCCAGTACTATCAACATGTTTACACCAACAGAACATTCAACAGTAACCAATATCATGTCTTTTTTTATCCTTAGCATTGAGAAAATTTCTGTTGGTCCGTGAGTAAACAGTCGCAAAGTGCTACGATAACAACTAACAAATAGAAAGAAAATTCATCATCTAATCTTCATACATATATATACTTTAATAGCATTGGTCTTTTTACAACGAACAAACGAATAGAATAGGAGGAAATATAACACAAATAACAATAGTCTTACCTAGTTTTGAACCTTTTCTACTGTATGATTCACAGTCCGATAAATCTAATTGATTATTCTAATGATAAAATATCAGAAAAGGGGAGAGAATGAACAAAATGTTGGATAGTAATATAATATTATTACTGACACAATAATAAGTGAAGTAATTTTATAAATACCATTAAAAGACTTAAATCGGTAAGACTATAATCTATGGACGACCTTTGAATGACGCTAGACTGATTTTGAGAGTGTCCACTTAATAACCAGGACCAAATGAAGGGGTCATAAACCAATGTAAGGAATTACAATTATAATTTGCAGTTGATGATTAAGGTTAGGAATTAGATTTAGGGTTTTTCATCATGTACCGACATCAGCTATAATGCCAAAACTTTATTTATTTACCAGATGGATGAGTGAGTTTCGCGCCAAAATCTGAGACCTGTTATCTTATACGTGATTGATTCATCCATAAATTATAGTCTTGCCCTTAAATATATAGTTAAACGATGATATCATACAATGTCCTTTCAAATGAACAGGGTTTATAAACTGTAACTAAACAAAAACAGGCAGTCTGTCACATTTGTTGAAAGCACATATCTCTTATTTTGTTAAAGTGAAAAAAGTAGTATATCTGTAAGGAGACCTAAGAGTTTTAAGTTCAATGTTGTACGAGATCAGGAATGGGAATTTCGATGACGTCAATAGATCAGAGAACTCTATTCCGTAAGCTGAGATGATGAATCGCGTGTGTGAGCGATTAACAATTCCTGTCTACCACCAATTTGGAAGAATATTTCTTCTCTAGTTAAAAGGAAAAGAAATAGTAATACTGATAGTCTCCTGAACTTGCAAATATGACTGTAGAAAGTATACCGCTTGTAGCAAGTGACGATGTGATGTATGCACTAATGATTCCCAATATGAGTTAAATAGTTTTGTGCAGTCTGCTGGCTAAATTGTTCACGAACTAACGTCAGCTGACAAACTACTGATTGTGATAGTCATAGGTTTAATATAATGCAAGATCATGAATAAGAACTATTAAAGATTCTCAGACCAGAACGAAATAACTGTTTCATCCCCCATGATTTCTAATGGTTGCTATTTCACTGTACCGTTGAGATGGCATTAAATTATAGATTAACATGCTCTGTTACCCACTATTAAGGAATAGGTTGCCAATCAGTTTAAAAATTGTGTACCTATCGATAATGAAAATCACAAACTGATATCAGACTAATAGAAACTGTAGGTTCCGTATGTCAGCGGTCTATAAATCAAATTATCAGTGTAAATCTCTCAAATAGAACGCGTAAATAGATTGTTTAATGATATATATGAAGTGTTTAATCCAATTTGAACAGTTTAAAAACAAACTATAGGATTATCTCTTTAAAGAAGCTCGAACCATACTACAGAGCTAGGAGTTATGATCTTAACATACATATAAATTTGCTATGTTTGAAGTGATTACAAGTTCATCTAACCTGAGAATGGACCAAAGACTCTGTGACACAACGACAGATAAGCTACCTATTCCAACGCGTCCCAGCACAGCTAACTAGACAGAGAAGTCCAAGATAGGAAGAGGGAAATATATTTCTCAAGCAGCCAGAAGCACGAATAATTACGACAAGCATAAATCAGCTGCTTATATACAACATAAAAATGTCCTTGAGAAGCGTTACAAAATAGCATATTAAACGAACCAAAAACGTTTAAGATCCTCCCAAGTAGGAAATACAACATAAAGGTGAAAATGAGTGCTTTTGGCGTGAGTTGGGGATCTAACATCCCTGACAGTATTGTCACTTTCAAAGGCTTCAACTTAAGATATAATAATAATAATAATAATTCAATAGTCATTAACTTAAACTATGTCACAAGTAACTAACTAGATTTCTTAATTCCTATTTACCCACTATTAAGTGTTTGATATATAACGAGAAGACAAAAAAACAACGTGATTTTGTATTAAGTCATGTGTTAATGTCATATAATTGTTCAATAAGCAATCATGTGTTTCGTTACTAATCATTAAATATAATACGTTGTCAAAGTGACTTATTGGTTGACAGAAAGAATACTGTTTTTATTATTATTAGAATGCGTTTTGTGGATATTACAGTAATTTTAATAGTT
Source organism: Schistosoma bovis (assembly GCA_944470425.2). Classification (NCBI taxonomy): domain Eukaryota; kingdom Metazoa; phylum Platyhelminthes; class Trematoda; order Strigeidida; family Schistosomatidae; genus Schistosoma; species Schistosoma bovis. The sequence continues at coordinate 43,597,323 of OX103956.1, read as the reverse complement.
GAGATCATGAGTTAATTGAATTTAGAACATCATGGAAAACCTGGAAGCACTTGAGGGCCGTTTCGTCATTGTCAGACTCCTCAGCAGTGCGAATCTACGATCCCGCCTCGTGAGATTCGAATCCAGGATCCATCGGTCTCGCGCACGAACACGATGCTTTAAAGCTTCGAATATGTCATTTTATTTTTACTGACTATAATACATCACAATATTTTCTCTTATTCACTAATATACTCGTTTCAAACACTACAGTAGTATTTTTTTTCTTTGTCTAAGATGAAGATATCATTTTTTAAGTAAATGATAAATTTATGTTCAACTCTCAACATTTAAGCGCTTAAACTAAAATACAAAATATATTACTAGTATAGGGGTTGTGGAGATTACATTTTTGATTAAGATCATGAACCGATTGATGTTAGACCACCACAATTGAAAACCTGGAAGCACTGGACGGCCGTTTCATCCTATCGTGGGACTCCTCAGTAGTGCGCATCCACGACCCCGCTCGCGGGACTCGAACCCAGGGCCTTCGGTCTCGCGTGCGAACGCTTAACCAACTGTCTCTACCTCAGTACAACTGAAGTTGATCGCGCAATTTCGTGGATTGGTTGATGTTAGAAACTATCACCGTTGGATGCCGCCTCAGTGGTCCAGTTGGTTAAGCGTTCGCACGCGAGACCGAAGGCCCTGGGTTCGAGTCCCGCGAGCGGGATCGTGGATGCGCACTACTGAGGAGTCCCACGATAGGACGAAACGGCCGTCCAGCGCTCCCAGGTTTTCAATTGTGGTGGTCTAACATCAGTCGGTTCACTATCTTAATCAAAAACAAAATATTTTTTAACAGCTATTAGCATAGTTTAATAAAATTAAATAATAATGGTACATTTTATGAATAACCGGATATTCGAAGAAGATAATTACGATCTTGATAGTAAGTCTTTGTAATGCAACACATACTGATGAAAATACTATACAAAGATGTAAGCAAAATTGACTGTTACTTATAAGACTGAAAACAATGTGTATGGGAGAGTTGTTTAATTTCAGAATAGCTTATTTAAATAGTCTACTAGATTTAATATCAGTTCAAATTTTATTCGGTCTATTTCGAAACACTGAAATCTAATGATCCATATAAAAAAAACGAGAGTACAATTTATGGACGAGTCAATCAGAAACGTTTGGGAGATATCAAGGTCACGGAGCCTATTTCGGTGCCCAATGCTCATGTACGATCGGTTTCCAACGGATTTTAAAGTTATAATTGAGCAAGTAAAACAAATGGATTATAAAGAAGGTCCTTTATTTGTGATTTCGACACCTGCTGGACCTAGTATAGACAATCGTGGTGATGTTGTATTTCGATGTACTGTATGTTGGAGGAAAAAGTCTCCTAGATCAGGAAGTTTTTTTGTACGATCCCGATTGACACTCAGACAGATTATGTGAACTGTTGTAAACTGGATAATAAATGCTGTAACCTTTGCAAATGCTACTGAAGCTTCGTCACTTCAATGGTATGAACACTGTAGAGATATATGTGCAATGAAAATGACAATCTTGCACCAGTCCTTTGGATGAATCAGGAAAGTCGTGAAAATCGACGAAACAGTCGTTAAAAAAAACTCAAATTCAATAGAGAAATAAGTGATAAGAAGACTGGGTAGGTAGCAGTTCCTTAAATATACTTAGCAGGTCCTTGATATATATGATAGATCATCTAAAAAAAAACACTTCCAGCGCAAGAGAAACCGATAAGCTACAAATATAATACCAATTATATGACAGTATGTGCAACCGGGTACCACAATATACACAAATGACTGGAGAGCATACCGATGACTATTTAGACTTGGTTACGTAGATCATATTGTCGTTCACAAGAGACATTTTGTGAACCCATCACGGGGAGTACACATCAATAAAATAGAAGCAATGTGGTAGAGGCTAAAACAATTTTTGAGACCTTATTATGGCTCCAGAGTTCGATTATTATGTAGTCCCATGAATAAATTCTTGTAGCGCATGCATTACGATTTCACAACTGCAGAGTTTCTTTCTAACCTTGTGAAGTTTTTAAACCATGTTACCGATGTGTATTCACCCTCATTTTTTTTGGGGTTTTTGTATATTTTCACTCTATACAAACTGTTTTCTAACTGGCTGAAATTCCTCAACGTCACTTACGATTACTTCAAAGGTCGTTCATAAATTATAGTATCTCCGCTAATCTTACTAGATATCAATGAATAAAAAATACTTCCACATTTAATACACCCCATTCTAAGAAAAATGATCAGTCGGCTTACTTGATATCGAACTGAAGAAATATCATTACCAACTAATCTTCTTGCTGGTATAGGTGATCTCAATTCCGTTGTGGGTGTAGTTGGCATGCTATTCCAAAAGAATTTTTCATCATGATTATTATCTATGTGCCCTGTTCGATTAGGCAACCGATAGAAATGCGTATGTGCAACTTCCATAAGCATAAACGCTGAAGCCAAACCGCCACTTTTCAAAATACCAGTAGAATAGGATAACCAACTAGTGTTACTCAATGGATTTGGAATATTTGACGATGGTGATTTATCTCTAGTAATGCGATCATATTGATTTGTAGTTGGGAATACAATATCCGGTCGAAAACTATATTCTAAACCATTGATCATTTGTTTAAGCGTCCATAAAATTGCTTTATATTGATCCCACTGTTGAATAGGCTAACAGAAGATAGAAATTAAAAGAAACAAGGTAAATAAATAAAACTTTAAAAAATGATAAGTTGAACACATTGGTCACGAGTTATTCTGAAAAACCAAAGTTTTCAGTGATAGTGAATTCTATGAGCTGGAAGCTCTAATTATTATCTCATACAACATGATTGACACCTTGCTTAAATGGGGATGATAATTTGGAGTTATCCTATGACGGCAATTCAGTTCGTTTTTAGACAACATGCACTTTTCCAATTCAGTTAACTACTTTATGGGTTTAGCTTCTGATAGTTTAATTAGTTGATTCTTACACCCAATCTGTATCAGCATCTCTTTTGATTTAGTATCCTTTGGAGACTTTTACAGCTTTAAGATTTCCTAAGTTCATTATCGTACGACTTTTTCTGTCACATCCATAGTTGTCTATATTCATTGATATAGTTAACGATGTATTGTGCCATTAAAAGAATAATCTATGCTCGTGTGCACCTATGAAGAAGGGTGTCCCATATCCTACTACATGGTTTCTCGTACAATTTACTAAGTAAATTATATCATTGTTTTATCCTTCCATTTGAATACAATAGAGTGAAGGGATTGTGTTAGTTTGTAAAGTATGCCGATTAGAATGGTTCGTAAAATACTTTGCTGATTTAAGACAATTTTCATGGCACATTTTGATCGAGTTGTGGAAATAGTTAAATAATTTTTTCTCCAGTAATAGTGCTACTGTAATATTTAGCCGTTTCGAATGTCTCTAAATATCTTATTCAATGTACTAATTGATTTGTCACTAATGGAATTAGATTTTCTACACACTTGTATCTTTATATGGATAGTGGTTAGGAGTGAAATCCAGGATGCGCGTTTCGTCCTATTCGGGACTCGTCAGCTGAATATACCTGCATCTCGGATTTCATGTTCACTCTAGGACTAGAACCCAGTACCGAACGCTTCAAACACCACAGCGTAATTACAAAATCATCATACTTACCACATCATCAATATGCAATTGATTTGGTAGAACATCTTTTGAGAGATTATCATTTATACGAGCAATTAATAGATTTCGATAATTCTCATCTTGTAATAATGTGTTAATTTGATTACGTGAAAATATATTTGGTATTCGACCTTGTTTAATGGATTTTGATAAATCAATGATTGTACGTTCATTTTCCAATCTGAGTAAACAATTAAAAATGAGCGAATGATGATACAGTGCAATTTAATATTTATTCGAACACATGAATAATGGTACCGAATACATATGCGCCACACAAGTCACTTGAATTGTGTGGGCTGTGATACTACCCGGATGCCCAGATCGAAGCAGGCGGTTTTCTTAAGAGGTCACACCAGGAGCTATCGACCTAAATGTCTAATCCACAAGGCATTGGAGCAACGTCACAAGACGCAGCCACATGGTAACCAGTGACCAACAATACGTTCATACGCCATTTGTTCCCTCAGGATACTGGAGTTCGTGTGCACTATTAGTTTGGAATCAGGGTTTTCCACTTCCATCATGTGTATCCTTCATACCCACCAAAGCATCGAACATTCTCTTTTCATCCTCTCGATTTCGTAAACAACACATTCACCACGAGAATGCAATGAGTAGGACTTCCATGTTGGTGGATGTATATGTATGGCCATATGAGAACATTTTGAGAGGGAGAGCTGACTCTCCCCACCATCGGTCGTACCAGAGTATTTGAGGGCGCTAAATATATTTTTATTGAATAATAAGGATTTTTATGTAGTGTTATGCTATTCTTTCAACCTGTTCAAATTCAATCAAGCATAAATAACAGTCATGATGTAATGATGTACATTTATTTACTTTTTAGATTCAGTTCACTTGTCTAGGATTAAAACAATCCTACTTTCATTTTGAGCAGATATGGGTGGTAGCTAACAGTGGAATGCTATTTATGACTCGTTAGCTGGATGTTTCTGCATCCCAGAGTTAATATTCACTCCGGGACTCGAACTCTACCTTCCGCTTCAAAGGCCATCGCTGCCATCTCGAAATTATTCAAAATATTCATAATTGAGCTCAAAACTGACGTCTGCACCATTAAAATACTGGTGTGTGGGTGAGAATGATAATGATTGATTGTCTGCTTAGTAAGACAACCTCCTCAGTAGTTCGCATTTACAATTCCGAAACCAGGAACGAACCAATGATCTCCGTTCATGATTTAAATAGAATTGTATAAGATCCTACATTGTTTTGTGTCATTTTCTATACCATAGAGTTTTGTGACGAAAAGACGCAAAATTTTAGTGTTTTTAATGTCTATCCCTCTGACACTGAAGTATTTCAAAAGGAGCTTAGACATTTGAGGAGCAATACGTCAAATCTTGTGATTTAAAAATAAAGAAATGTCACCGAATATACAAACCAAAAATTAGCAAGATACTGACCGTTTTTTATGTATTTGTAAAGCAGAAAGAGGAGCATCTTTGAATGCTAAACTTCGAAGACGGTCTATAAAGATTGAAAAAGACAAAAAAGATAAATGAACTATATCTGAGACTATCAAAAACTTTATCACTGACTTAATTATTCAGCTGAACATTCCTCAACTAGTGTGAGGATCAGAAGTACATATCTTTTATTACTGACCTCTGTAAACCTCCCAATCTACCAACAGATATATATAAGATCCGGTTATAAGAAACAAAAAACTTCCCAACTAATGTTAGTCGGTGAGACTATAATTTATGAACAACCTTTGAGTGACGCTAAAGTGACCGCGTGAGTGTCCACCTAATAACCAGGATCAAATGAGGGTTATAAACGAATATGAGGAATAAGGATTTACAGTTGATGGTTAAGGTTAGGAATTAGATTTAGGGTTTTCATCATGAACTGACATCAGCTATAATTCCATGAATCTATTCAGCCAAATGGATGAGTGAATTTCGCGCCAAAATCCAAAACCTACTATCTTATACATGATTGGTTCGTCCATAAATTATAGTCTCGCCTGTGTGAAATAGAAATACTTAGTGGGAATTTTCAATGGTTATAATTGTTTCAGTTCATATATAAAGAAATGATTTGCACAAGTAGATACGGTAGGATAGTGTTATTTTAACATAATTATGCAGTGAACCATGTATTTCAGACACTTGAAAAATATGTAATCGGCTCAAATAATACATTCAGATTTTAAGTATACATGGATTGTGACTAACAATGAGATCCGGGATGCACGTTCCCAGAGTTCATCCGATAGATATTACTGGATTCCTATGCTAATATTCACACTAAGACAAAAACCTTAACAGCTATCGTACTACACATAAAAGCGTTATTCACCAAACTATTGAATGGTGATTAGTCTTTATTAACACCACTATACCTATTAATCATAGAATGTTTCGAACCCTTAAAACTACTCATTACATAACTAATATCAATTTAAGAGTTTCCATAATAATTTGTTCTTACCAACATCTTGTTCAGATGTTGACATGGCTCAAAATCGTTTGCAATGGCGCAGGTGCATACACTCTTTGTGTTCTTCCAAATTCTAATCTTTTGAATTATTCATGTCCTTTATTTTCTTTCCAAACTTTATTTCACTGTATTATACTTCTTGAATAACATCTTCAAGCTCTAATATTTCAGATTACTGCTTATACTCTTATTACCTCTACCACTACGGGATATGAATCGACCACTGCATCTCTGTGCTAATGTGGTGTGGCAACTCGAACTGATGTACGTACGTACGACGTTCTACGTTGTTACTGACTGACTGACTGACATCTTGTTCAATGAAATTACCACATAAGTTTTAATTTATTAAAACAAATAAACAAATGAAAATCCTACAAAAGACTAGTCTTTTTGAAGAATAATTGACATAACTAACTTGATTTTAACAAATCACCAAATAATAAAGTAACAGATGTATCCCAACTCAAATTATCATCACCAAAATTATTTGATGTTACTGTAGAGCTTTTTTTCGAATCATTACCATTGCCCACAAAAATAGAGGAGGATAAACGAGATACAAGATGTAAAGTATCGTTTGTCGAACGTCTCGATGAAATTGATGACGATCTAGTTAGAGTACCACTTTCTGAATTAGGAACTCCTAAAGACTGTATTCCAGTGTTCTATAAATAAAAAAGGGATAGAAACTTTGGTAGAAGTACTTAGATGAAGATATCATATTAAAACAATGATTATAAGGAAGAAGTAACAAATCGTCTTGGTTTATGGAACCATTTAATAAGAATACAAAATATTGATGGTTTTTTAAATACAATTAACGTAACTTAGTTAATAGGTTCAGATTCTATTTAATTTCACTAATTTGCATTATCCCGTCGTTGGTAATGTGAACTACTATTAATAAATCAAAATCCATACCCATCTGAAATCCGTAACTAAGAGCATAACGCGTTAGAGCTCGTTGTAAATAGTGCTGAGTTTAAGTCTCGAAGTGAACGTTAACTCTAGGATGTATGTACATCTAACTGACAGTTACCAAACAAGACAAAACGTGCGCCTCGGATTTCACTACCAGCCACATTCCATCTATTCCATAAAGTTGAACAGCTATCACTTAGCTGTAAAATCGGATTTATGACTATTAATTAGAGGATAAGATAACATGTTTTTAAAACTGTATTAATTGTTTCAAATCCACCTATCGTACAGTCGGTATACGATGTCTTTAGAAGCAAACGTACCTTTGAAACTACTCAACATTAAAGTAGTAAAATAAATTACAAAAATGAAGGATTTGACGACGATTAAGTGTGAAATTCATTGAAACAAAAGTCAACACCGGAACAAAAACATACATAAATTAAAATTGGATCAATGTACAATCCATTATTTTTTAGTTTCATTTACCAGATCGGTAACTATTTGAAGGTTTATTCCCATTAATTTTGAGGATCTAGTGCAACTTGTCGTGCTTAGTTGAACATTTGGGCTACTTGTTCCTACCATCTAGATATTTTAACAAGTTATCTGTTTCCTTGTTTGTTTCAACATACCATTATATCTATTAATTGCATAACCTATTCAAGTGTGTTCCTGAAAAATGTACAACCTTTCGTTGTACAAGTTGCAAAAGGGCCCAATCAGGGATATCGTGGTTGCTGGCAATGTGCATCGAAAAGAATGAACATTAATCAAATGTCTATTCCTAAACAGCTAACATGTAACTGCCGATCACTTAATATTTATCGCAAGGATTGATCAAGAAGTAAGGAATGGAAACTTGTTGGAGTACTTTGTGCTAAGAATACTATATTGTACCAAAAATATAAAACTGAATAAAGCCATTAATAATAATTAATATATGTATCACTGATAATCTAAGATTGTTCTTCAAACAACTGTATACGAAGAAACTATTTCTTTATAATATAATCTCATATCGACGAACTATTTGGAGCATTGCTGGAGCGGTGACTTAGTGGTCAGGGTGTTCGACTACCAGTTACTAAGTCACAGATTCAATTTACGCTCCATTCACTTCAATCTTAACAACCAAATAGTATTATTAATCCTTACACTTAGAGTGCTGCATATATCCGAGTACCAGTTGAATGAGTTGATTAATCCACTTATTTTTTTTACATAACCTACACCTATTCAAACATGGACAAAATAAACAGTTGAACAAATAACGTAATGGAATACATAACTATTAAAAATTATCTGAGTACTTTTCTTAAAAAAAAACTTATATCCTACCGTATTTGTCAGTTGTTCGTTAATATTCCTGGGATCGGACGTTATCAGAGTAGACTGACTAAATATATACATAAAAAAAACAACAGTTAAGAATAAACAAATCAGAATTAAAGAAGATATTGAACATTCATTGATGAACAAGTAAGATAGGATGAAGACGTAAAGGTGACGATTGGCAAAGCAATGGCCGCATTCCTACAATTAAAACAATATATGGAACACAAAGCAACTGTCTGTCAAACAATATCGAAGACAGAATCTTCAATACGAATGTCAAGACAGTTCTAATGTGCGGAGCTGAAACATGGAGAACTACTACAACCATCATCAAGAAGGTACAAGTATTTATATATAGTTGTCTACACAATATACTTAACATTCATCGGCCGGATACCACCAGCAACAGCCGACTGTGGAAGAGAACAAACCAGCTTCCAGATGAGGAGGAAATTAGGAAAAGACATTTAAAGTGGATAGAATATACATTATGGAAATCACCAAACTGTATCACGAGACAAGCCCTAACTTGGAATCCCGAAGTGAAGCGGAAGAGTGGACGGCCAAAGAGCACATTACGTAGGGAAACAGAAGCAGATAGGAGAAGAATGAATAACAACTAGGGAGAGCTGGAAAGAATTGTTTGGGACAGGGTTGGATGTAGAGTGCTGGTGGTTGACCTATGCTCCTCCACGAGTAGCAGGCGTAAGTATGCAAGTATTGAACATTGTAAAAAATAATGGCGATAACTGAAATTGACATATTTATTTATAAATTGATACAATATAATTAAATAATATTAAGTCGACTATTCAGTTAATCTAACAATCATAATAGAGTCTGACAAAAATGTACTTTAGTCAGAGTTATCAAAACAAGATGAATAACAAAGAATTCTAAATAATCGTAGCATCAATGATAGTAAGAGAGAGAGACTAAACATTGAAAATATGGTTCGAGAAGAAAGGAATGAAAAGGTATGTATGAAGGAATATCATAACTCCGGATCCACAAGAAAAATAAAGAGTGAATGTATCCACACGTTAACTAGGTAGTTTGTATTAACTAATAATCAGTGACAACGTAAAAACTGGTAGGTATGTACATTGATTCAAGTTGCCATACCACATTAGTATCGAAATATGAAGTTGCCAGGCCAGATCCCAGAATAGTAGAGTTAGTAACATTATCAAGAAAATATAAATTAACGAAATAAAAAGAGCAAAAATATATGGGGAATTAAGAATCTCAGGATTTGGGGGAAGACAAAGGATGAATGCACCTGCGCCATAGTAAACGATTTCGAGCTATGTCATCTAAAGTCTCTAATCATTGGCCCGCCTCTGAATTGTAAGCGTATATACAGAGGCTTTCTATTCACAGTTAGGCATTCTCTATGCTCTCTTTTACTTATAAAGTTCTCCGGATATCTATTTCTCAGGGTTGAGTATAATGCCTTTGTTTCATCTAGAGAGTAAATGGTATTGATTCTATGATACAGTGTCTTAATAAGCTTTCTTTTGTATTAAAAAAAGCTTGGACCAGATTGCCAGGCGAAACGTTGGATTTACTTCAAATTCTTTCGCTGAGATTTTACAAATACATTCTTCCTCTTTAAAACTAAGAAAGTTTGGATATTGGCCCGTCCAAGTAGTTTTCTTGTTTATGTTAACTTCTTAGTGACCCGTCTTTTTTCCTTGTATGTAGAACATCTAGAAAGGCTATTCTATCCCCCCATTTTAATTCTCATATATGAATTTTATAGACGGGTGAACTGTATTGAAACGCTCGAGTGTTTCTATGAAGTTCGTATGGTTGTTACAAAGGATAAATGTATCATCCATATATCGGCAGTAAAATGAAAAAATTGTCGATTTCTTGTGCCAGTGGGTCGTTTTCTAGTTTAGAGAGGAACATGTCAGCCAATATCCTCAATTAATTGAATAATCAACGAACTTAGACAACTATTTCTACCAATTACATAACTTAGTGAAGATTTGTATACTTCATCAATTTCATTACAGAAAGAAACATAAACATGCTAATTTCTAATACAACTTTGATCTATTGACTTTATCAATGTTATCTCAAGTTTAAATGATGATGATGATAATGATATACGACTCCTAAACGATACGACCGATCATTTAGGAATCCATACTGTTAGGGATGCTGAGGAATATACCAATCATTATCATGTTAAGTCTAATGATGTCCTTGGACTCTAAATGGGCATTTCCTATTGGCCATTATTTATTTCGCTCGTTAAATATTGTACAGATGTTGTTTTCTATTTTTATGGTACGATGTGGTCTGTTTGGTTGGTATATAAACAGAGTATGTTTGAAATATAACGATTCATATTTCAGAGGCTAAGACTTGCGTTCTGGACTCAACTGGCTGGGCTTAACAGGGAAGCAGGACCAATCGGGACTCTAGGTCGTCCTTACGTGTTTTACGTGTCACTGGATCGATCGATAATACGCTGCGCATCTAACCTGCAGTCCACACGTTACAACACATACTAATATGACATTGGAAATCAGTATTCGTAATTATTAGCATGAAGTTTATAAACTATAAACACAATTAACATAATACGTTATAAGCTTGTCAAACATCATATGTACATACATTTATAGTAACAAAAAAAAAATAACTTTGAAAAAAGTGTTTATCTGTGTGCCAGAAAGAAAGAAAATCAAATAAACAAGCACAAAAATACGACAAACTAATCATGTTTCAACAAGCAATTAGTTTTTATTGTATATCATCAACTAACATCGCAGATAACTAAAAAGAAATAAGTAGTATGTTGGCAGATGCAGACTACGTGGTTCAGGTCCGCGTGACTATCGTAACCAATGGTTGGAGACTCTTAGTGTTATGGCTCAGAATCAATCAAAATGGCGTAGATGTATATACTCTCTGTCTTCTCTTAAACTATAAGATTAAAATCGCTGCGTTTTAATGACTGAACGAAACTGATCTTATTTGTGTTCTCACTTGAAGCGCATTTTAAAGGCGAACCATTTGCATATTACCCGAGACACCATCATATGTACAATAACATCAAAAACTGTATCTGCGGAAAAAGTATTCACGAAGGACAACAACCATGATATCCAAAACTCGTCTCATGATACATTTTTCATTTAAAATTATATAGAATAATATACACGAACTCACCTCCAGAAATTCGACAGTGTACTTTCCTAAAAAACGGGGGAATGATAAATAAAACTCAGATTCATATTTAAAACATTTTTCCACTTCATAAACACTTAACTCAGAATCAGTGGTGAAAATGTAATCGGATAGGAAATCGATAATCAGCCAAGCTTTAAACAATACAAACTAATCGGTCATTGAGTAGAGACCAATGTTATGCGGCTGAATGTATCCACATCGAGAGCCTGTTTGTCAAAAAGGTACCAAGGGAATAAATCACCTAACTTTATTCTACATTTATAAGGACTAAACCTTAAAGATCAAAGGCTCAGAGGATGAACATTCAAGAAATATATCTCCTTTGTATTAGGCACCTAATCAGTGTTACATCTTTCACGTATGGGCAGTGATCAGTGCTGAAATACATCTGTCAATGAACAGCATGACGAAAAAGCGAACACAAACTGTGATTGATGTCAGAATAGCCGAATCACTTATTTATGAAATGGAGTTCATTATAAAGTTACCAATATTTATTCATTTTTACACGCCAATTTTATTTTTCAACCGTGGACTAAATAGCACTATTTGTTTGAAAATATCAAATGAAACTGTGATGGGAGTTAATTAATTTATCCAATATATGGCTTTAAGGTACAATTTTGTTACATGAGAGCTAGTGATACTATGCGACTGCCCAAAGCTAAATACATGAAATGTCGAGTTTAAAATTGGGATTTAATGGTTAGAAGGATGATGAGTACCCTAACCAATAAACCATTGATAGATCCAAATATCTTTTCATCAAAAAAAACAATGAGAAACAATCGTTTATGTTGTTAAGTTTACATACACTTAGTAACTTACGGCATTTTCCAATGACAGACTACAACGTGTAGTACTAAGTTCTTTGCTATAAACTAACTCTGTTGGTGGAGTGTAAAATTCAGTTAGACAATCAGGCAATGGTTTATTTGCTTGAACTGAAATACAATCTTCCATCTCTTTCGATATTGTACGATTTGACACAATGGTTTCATAAGAATGATTTGAGTCAGAGTCATCGGAATAGGTTTTAAACATACCTGAAAGAGAAAAAAAACACAATAGATGATTTTTAAAAAGATCCGGTCAACTACAGTATTAATTTGACAAAATTTACTCTCAATCAGGTTGCTTCAAAGGTCTTAACTGTAAAATATGAATAGCAAATCATGGAAAGAATTTTATCTCGTTAGAGCCCCCCTTCGATTCACGCAAATGGATTGTATCTTACAACATCAAAAACATATACACATACACATAGAGGGTGTGTCACAAGGCTAATTTTATTAAACTCTGTACTTGGAAAATGAATTGCATCAAATCTATCATATGGCATTATTCCACATTACGAAAGTCACGTAGTAAACGCGACAGGAAAAACGCGTATGACATAGAAAAAGATGAATAGTTGTTTTCTAACAATATTTTTCCACAATAGAATTATCATTTTATGTTTTTCATTTGCTTATATGATTGAAAAAATGAATTCCGTAGATATAGGAGTACTATAAGGCAGACAGTCAAAACGTCAGGACATAACTGCGATTATTATTTTCGTTAGTAGAACGTCTATGCCGAAATCAAATAGAAATGGAAGAAGTGAACATCCCTTAAGAAAGAGAAAGATATTATCAAGAGAGAAATCGATCACAAACAGGTAATAAGAATGACTAGCGAGAGTTTTAAGCGTAAGCTCATTTTTTACTCAGCGGTTTCCTCACATGCCAGAAATCATTAGAAAACGATTATGATTCAATATCAGTGATTTGTAGATACTTTTCATTTTCAAAATTCGTGTCTCAAATCTGTAGCATTGGATAAAACGATCTGTACTGTGTACTCTATAATTCAAATCAAGATATGAGCATCTAACACGTGCTATGTTCTAGGTAGGTAGCTATATATCTAACAAATACATTGGTATTTGGGTTCACTAGCTTACTAAACTCTCCATAAGTTATAGGTTAAACCTACTGTGTAAAGAGGTAGACACACACTGTAACTATAAATTGTGATTTAAATCCGTGCATAAACCTTAGTACCTCAATAGTAATTTAAAGGTCCACACAACACAAACTAAAAACAGATATCACTGAAGAGATTAACAATAAATAAACAGGAAACATTCTAATCCATTTACATTAAAACTTTCAGAGCCAATTTTAGCGATCAATATTAGTACTTCTTACAAACTAACAAAGTCAATAAAATCTATTTTCTAAAGTACTTACTTTGGTTATTTATTCTTTGAAGAAGTGGCCTACACTAAGTCAGAAAATCTATTTTTTCTACTCATCGGGATATCTACAAATATATTGATTTATTTGTAACAATCTAACCAATGCTCAATTTATTCGAAATTATCAAATCAAACCTTGGTAATGATACTGTGGTGTGTGTTACTTATATTGACATAAGTATTATATCATGATAGTCGTGAACAGAAGTTCTGGCAGTAGAGAAACAAGGGGATCGAACAGTAAAGAATCGAAACAGAATGCAATTTGTATGAAAATGCAAGAGCAATGAAGTCTGAGTCATTTTGAGACAATTGGTGGACATTTTTCAAATTAAGCATTTATTTTATGATTGTTAGATGTTATTAACAAGTCCTGTAATTTTGTGCTAAATACATCTGATTGTCCCTACCGGTGTTCTTGTTCACTACAATACCTAAAAAAGTACTTACTAGTTTATTTCTAAGCAGATCGTGACAACTTTCTATTGTTATTTAAAGTATTTATTCAATTTATAATCTGTATATAGACACAAAGTTAAGCAATTCTAAACCGTCTTAGTACTTTAACTGCAGCTATCATCTGAACATCAACAAGCCGGTCTGTGTATCTATAAACAATGTTCAGTAACTTCAATAACTTCAGACACTATCAGACATAGGTCAAAATAGATCATGGAGATTCCAATGTACTTTACATTACCATTTTTCATATAAGTGAAAGCAACTTGGTTCACTGAAAGACGTTGATATAACGGGATAATATAATTACAGTATTTAGGTCAGTATTTTAAGTATCAACTCATTATGAACTTCAGCAAGGATGATACATGTAAACTTTGTTCAGCATGAAGTTTTAAGGTCGATTTAGTACAAATTTCATTTAGTAAACCACAAATGTGGACTTTCGTTTAGCTTGACATATTCCCTGTAAAGATTCGGGTGAACTAAATTTAGTGTGTTTTGTACAGTAGCTCTATGTATTTTCTAAATGAAATATTATTGAATGTAAGAGTGAGTACATAAATGATCATATTTTGGTCTAATAACGATATGATATACGGAATTTTTGGGGACGTATTTTTTGACAGACAACATACCTTCACTGCACAAATTTCGTACTCTCACTTAGTGTCGTGGCAAATCGAAGTGATTCTTGTTTCAAAGTGTAAGCAGTACAACCCAGGAATTGAAATGGTTCCCGATTGTCCAATATAAGCAGTAAGATTGCAGACTCAACAGAGTTTATATGTACATAACAGCGACGACGCGCCAGATAAAATAAATCCCTTCTAGGTTATACTTTCAACTGAACTCTATTCTCTTATCGTATACCATTCATGCTCACTTATTTTTTTCGTTGTTGGCACTCTACTTCCCTTTTTTATATCTTCACAAAGCTATCCCTTTATTTTTATAGCCTATACATTGTTTGGTGATTAGTAGTTGCATCAGAATCGAATAAGGCATAAACTAGATATTTTGAAATTTACTGAAGAAGCATAATATTAAAAATGTCAAAAACAATATACTAACCAATAGAATCATTGGTTTGAGCATCATTCGATAAATTATTCGTATCATTATTTATGCTATCTGTATCAATCTCTGTACTTATATCAACAGAACATCGTCTATTTATGATACGTTTTGCTAATTCAAAAGCTTGAAATAACATTAACTGGTTGGAATTTGATAAGGATAGTTTGAGCTTGGGAGATGATTGATTTGATATGGGTGTATTAGTAGCTGTAACATTGGCATAATCGATTAATTTGTCACAACAATCAAAATAGACTGGTTTTAACTGATTTTTATACCAGTATAACTTATCACCAATTAATTCTGTGGAATAAACTCCTGAACAGATACGTTGATAGGCTTCATTCAATGCACAAATTGAAGATTCAGCAAAATATTCAACAGCCTAGAATAATATATGAAAAAGGATGGACAATTTAGATGAAGTTAGATGCGAACTATTACTTGATACCAATTTTCTAGGCTTGAAAAGGTAATACGTTTATCACGAGACTTGTAAGAGATACCCCTAAGGGGTCGTTGGTGAGTACCATTAAGTTCTATGCTAATTTGGACATCCGGATCTCAGGCGGTAGATTTCAGGTTCGAACTCCGACCTGCCTGTTTCGATTACAGTAACCGAGTAATATCAGTACTCCTTACACTTTGAGTGTCGTTCATAAACAATTATCAGGTAAATGAGTTACTTATTAAACATTACTATGTTAAAAAGAAATAGTTATTTAATTATCAGTAATTTTATACGGTTCCCAAGTCGAAATCAGTCTATTAAATGATAGTTGTATCTTTTAGAAGGTGAATAAAATATGCTTCCGTCATTAGTTTCAGCTTCTTCTTTGAGTCGCGCGGATTTCATTGTGTTTTTGTAACAAGTATCAGTTCTCTAGGGTTATAACAACAATATATCCTTCAAAACTGGACAAACTCTATAAACCTTCCATCTTAATAAAAATATGAGATTAAATGATAAAATGACATCGATAGATTACGTCGTGAAGAGTTGGAAATAATGTATCAAACAACAAGCAACTACGTAAAACTGAATCAAGTCAGAATAAATGGTGTGTTGTTAAAAGCACCAAAATGTACGCAACGTTTAACAATCGGCTTCTAGTCAATTAGATCATACACTCACCTATTTCGGTTTCGGTTACCGAATAGTATTATAATGAATGAATACTCTGGCGGGGACAACCAATTTGCTATTTGATACAAAATTACAGGATCTCTTGGTAAAATATGAGAACGATATATTGAGCATTTCACTTGCAAACTTCCATCATTTGTACTTTACATTCTGTATGATTCTTCCAATTCACAATTCCTTTCTATTTCTGTTTATGTTTTCTTCAAGTCGACTATCATAGCCTTATGCTTCCAGGGTTTCCACTTCCTATTGGTGTTACATACTACTTATGTCGATAGACAGTGTAGCGAGTCATGTTACGAGGAGGGTGGGATACAAAGGATCTGAAACAACAAACGGAGTCACTTAAGTAAAAACATATTGGCGAAAGCTTTTATAGTTTGGTCGACTGATTGTGCATGCTCAAGTCTTTGAAACATGGTCTATGTCATAAATATACGGAGCGATAGTATGATGTATGAAACAGTTACATAACTGCCGTTTAAATACATTCAGAAAAATAAATATATGCATATAGATTTGCATAATAGTACATACCTGAGTTTTTGCAAGCATGCTAGTAAACAAACATGGCTTTGGACGAGACTTCATGAAACTTTCATACTGAAATGCAACGACTGGCCGAGGAAATAATCGTAAAGTACGTATATGGTTAGTAAATCCACCTAGAATGTTGTTTGTATTGAAGAAGAGAATCTATAAAACAGAGGGAAACAGTGAATAATGATATTAGTCAATCAATTAGTTTCACAGATTGAAATCATGAGTCAGTTGAAGCTAGACCACCATGGAAAACCTGGAAGCACTGGACGGCCGTTTCGTCCTAGTATGGGACTCCTCAGCAGTGCGCACCCACGATTCGAACCCAGGACCTACTGGTGAAATTTCTAAAATCTCCACAAACCCCTTCTGATAATAATCATCTGCTCACTGGTGACTGACTTCAAGAGATACTCCTGGAGTTCTAGTTAGGAGGCCGTTACCAGTGGAGTTCAACCAGGTCTGTTGTGAGATATCAGCTCACTGAAGACAATGGTATACGGTGGCGCAACTTCGTGGATTAGTCGAAGTTAGACATGAACACCGTTGGATGCCAGCTCAGTGGTTTAGTGGTTGAGTGCTCGCGTGCGAAGCCAGTGGGTCCTGGGTTCGAGCCCCGCGTGGTGCGGGATCGTGGATGCGCACTGCAGGGGGACGGCTGTCCAGTGCTTCCAGGTTTTCCATGGTGGTCTAGCTTTAGCTGACTCATGATTTCAATCTGTGAAATTTCTAAAATCTCCACAAACCCCTTCTGATAATAATCAATTAATTGTCTACAAAACAGAACCTATTAAGAAATTTGTACAACAAGGCTTATTTGTTATGATTCATAAAAAAAAGGAAAAGATGAGATCAACAAAATTAAATTAAAAAGAGGTCCATCTAACGATATTAATTTGTCATAAGTCAGTCAGGCTATAATCAAAGCAGATCACTATAAGATAAATATACGTCAACCTAAATTCATATAATTATGCCATCAAAATGATATGAAAGAGTCGAAATAACTATAATAGGTATGATAGGCAAACTATGTATTGATATTATGGTTCGAGAAAGAATGAAAAAGTATTTACTTATTTAAACACATAAACATTGGTACAAGGAAGCACCAACTATATATGTACTTCATAAATCATTTGATTTGTGTGAGGGCTGGATTATTGCTCGGGTGCCCAAACCGAAGTAGGTGATTTTCTTGGAGGACCACTCCCCGAGCCTTTGACCCGAAGGAATAATCCACAAGACGGTGGAGCAACGTAAAGAGATGCAGTCCCGTGGTAACCGGCGGCCAACAATTGGTTCATACGCTTTTTGTTCCTCCAGGACACTGGAGTCCATGTGCACCATTGGTTTGGAATCAAGGTTTTCCAATACCCCTCTGTGGATTCTCCATATCCACCGACACAGTTAAAGTGCCGGACATTCGCTTTTTGTCCTCTCAGTTTCTTAAACAACACCCCCGCTGCGAGAAAGAAGTGAGTAGGACTTCCCTGTCAGTGTCCGTAAACGTGTGGTCATGTGAGAGTATTTCAAGAGGGAGAGCTGACTCTCCCCCCTCGACCATATCAAGGCACCATATCTATACCTATCAACATCCCTTAGATTAACTATCAGTAATTTCATAGACTGGCTCAACATTTCGGTTTCAATCTACTCCTACCACAGTCTACAATAGCATTATCATTTAAGCTGTATTAGACCAGTAATTTTTGTATTCAAAAGCTTAATAATGACTTCTTAGCTGCTTCCTAAATCCTCAGAGTTTCCCTATATTGCAGCCCCCAAAAGTGGATGAAAAGTTCGAAGTAAGAACAGATGCTTTACTTCACAGTTTTCTTATATTCAGAAGATCAAGAGTATTTAAAGGTTTATGTATAACCATGATCCTGTGGAAACTTTTGGAAGCATGTAGAACATAATAACGAAAGTAACTATTTAATCAGAGTATGGTACATGACCCATTAATTTTGGGAAATTGAAAATGGATGCATATTGGACCAAGTGTTTTCACCCTTTTCCTGAATATTGAAGAATTTATCGAGGAAGTTATCGGGGGATGCCAAAAAAGATCTTTACAAAGCCATACTAATGGAAAATCTACACATATTATTATCATTATTATCGTTAGTGTTATTACCAGTTCCGCTTACCATAGATACACGTATACCGACATCAACAGAATCTTTTGTCAGTGTATACAATAAAGGATCAAATTTCGATAACTCAAATGCAGTTGTACGTGCTACAGAAACAGGCCAATGTTTCGAAGAATCATCCAAATCCAAATCAATATGATGTGAACTTGAAAATTCGTGAAGTAACTGATAAGTCCATTGTAAAAAAAAAAGAATTTGAAGATAAGATCACAATATGAATAGTTGGAAACTTGCAATCAAATTTACATGTAAGACAGTTTTAGTGAGAAGTAATACACATAAGTTTCGTTTAATTCACAACTCGTTAACTGTTCGTAACTGTACCTGATTGCTGATATTCCAACTGAGAGATAAATCGATTCGATACTAAATATCAACAACGGAAAAAATACAAATTCTTAAATTAATATTGTACAATGAATTGACGTTTTTAATTCCAGTTTTCTAACCAGTCAAGAATATTTGAATGAAGTCAATTAGGAAATCGACAGCTTCTGCAGTAAAACTGACACACACACACACTCTTTTTTCCCAAGAATTCAGTCAACATTGTATCTGTTGAAGCAAATAAATGATGATCTTCAATTTAATTTTTGTGTAATTTAATGTATTTCCGCAATAAGGTTATTAATAACTCACTCTTTATTAGTTATGTATCAATATCTTCAGAACTACTCATCAATACATCTACAGTGCTCTCTGATTAATCAAGAATTGAATTTTGTGTACACACAACAGAAACATCAAAAAACAACCTAACAAAACAGTTCACAAACTAGAACAAAAGTAACAATAATGATAATATTGTTACATCTAGTACATTAAAACGTTTGAGATGCGCACTTCCTAACAGGCTTTTAAGCTCATATAAACTTTCAATGCTTTAACTCAGAGCAAAAGCAGAAGGCAGAAATACAACAGGAGGTTTACTATCTCTAATGTGAATTCAGTGAAGAAAAATCAAAGGTTATCGATGTCTCTTACCAGTAACTTTGATGTGATATATGCTCCCGGAGAAAAAGTGAAATCGATTATAATTATAAGCGCTTGATCAATCAGGTTAAGGAAGAACATAAATGTATCAGCTTCCAGCTTTAATTGGAGATTAAAAGTGATTTGAGTCTTTAGCCTATTACGAATAATAGTTTTATTCAATTCTGATCCCAAACTTTGAACATTAGTGAGAAGACTACATAAAAGAGGGTCGAATAACAGATCACACAGACGTATTACATTTTTTTTTTGAAAAAGCTAAGAAAATTAGCCAGTCGTAATACATGTTGACTGTAATCCTTGATGGCTAAAAAAGGAAACAAACTATTGACTGAAAACCTATTATAGTTGAAATAACACTTTTATCAGATTGTCACTAAAAACTGTTTACACACAGAAAATAAATACATTCACAGTAAAAGAATGAAAGAAAATCTAATGCACGTACTTTTAATGGTCGAGATCATGAGTCAATTGAAGCTAGAACACCATGGAAAACCTAGAAGCACTTAACGGCCGTTTCGTCCTACTTTGAGACTCCTCAGCAGCGCACATCCACGATCCCGCCTCGTGAGATTCGAACCCAGGACTTATCAGTCTCGCGCGTGAGCGCTTAAACACTAGGCCACTGAGCCAGCATTCAGGTTTTCCATGGTGGTCTAGCTTCAATTAACTCATGATTTCAAACATTAAAATTACTATAATATGCACGTACTTTTTTTAAATGATTAATAAGAATGTTACTTTCTATTTCAGGTAACTCTGGTATTTCATCAACCACCATAGGATAAGATAACTAAAATGGAGTATAAACAAAAACAACATGTTGACAATTCTTATTACCCATAATGACTGAATTTCGTAAACTGTATTTTATCATCAACTGGTTTAATAATAAAATTCAATTAATCATGTACATTTCAAGAGTTATAAATAATACTTCACATTAACAATAAAATTCAGAATAGGCATTTGAACCTATGTATTATTCATTAAGAAGATCTGAATGAATCTCTTTGGAGCAGTCGGTATGCCTAACCACCGACTGCCCCGACGTGCAATGTTTTATGTGGTAGGAGTAGGTTGGAAAAAAGCTAGGGGCGGTCAGACGAAAACATTGGACAAATCCATGAAGTCATTGACAAGTGGACTAAACCATGTTGGTAGGTGTAAACTACCTGATTGGGATCTGCGAGACGATAGCAACCGATGGTGAGATACCTTGAATAACATGGCTCAAAATCGTTTGCACTGGCGCAGGTTCATTCACTCTTTGTGTTCTCCCAAATTCTAATCTCCTGAATTCTTCGTGTCCCTTTTTTACCTTTCCAAATTTGTTTCACCAGATTATACTCCTTGAATAACATCTTCAAACCCTAATCTTTCCGATTACTGCTTATATTCTTACTACCTCTACCACTAAGGGATTTCAATCGACAACTGCATCCCTGTGCTAATGTAGTATGGCAACTCGAACAGATGTACGTACGTACCAAGTTCTGCGTTGTTACTGACTGACTGACTGATTATGCCCTCAAATGCGCTGGTACGGCCGAGAGTGGGGAGAGTTCGCTCTCCCTCTCAAAATGCTCTCGCATCGCCACGCATATATGGCCTCTGTCAGGGAAGTCCTACTCACTGCCTTCTCGTGGCCGTGGTGTTGTTTACGAACTTGAGAAGATGAAAAGTGAATGTCCGGCGCTTTAACCGG
Source organism: Schistosoma bovis (assembly GCA_944470425.2). Classification (NCBI taxonomy): domain Eukaryota; kingdom Metazoa; phylum Platyhelminthes; class Trematoda; order Strigeidida; family Schistosomatidae; genus Schistosoma; species Schistosoma bovis. The sequence goes on along the minus strand of OX103956.1, from coordinate 43,575,322 downwards.
ATTGGTGGACAAGGAGAATCCACCTAGGGGAGTTGGAAAACCCTGATTCCAAACCAATGGTGCACATGGGCTCCAATATCCTGAAGGAACAAATGGTGTATGAAACAATTGTCGGTCGCCGGTTACCATGGAACTGCATCTCCCTGCAATGCTCCACCGTATTTTGAATTATTCCTTCGGGTCAACGGCCTGGGGAGTGGCTCTCTAAGAAAACCACCTACTTCGGTTCGGGTACAGGGCAGTATCACAGCCCTCACATATATCAAATGAGATTTGTGTGGAGCATATATATTTGGTGTCTCCTTGTCAGTCAGTCAGTCAGTCTCCTTGTACCAATATCTATATGTTAAAATAAATAAATAAATATAAATATATAAGACTGATTGATTTTAGTTCATTAATTCAATAAAGCAATTTTCATTAGATCTAGCCTTAATACTATTTGACAAAGAGGTATTCAGATAATCTAGTTTTATCAACTACTTAGTAGTACCAAATGTATGTCAAATATATGAAAAACTATTTCATTTGATACAGCTATTATAATGAATCCTTATTCACGTGTCATAAATTTGATATTTTATTAATTCTCTGAAGGATCTTACACCAGACTCCCGAGCGGAACGCCGAAGTTATCGTTAATTTTAATTGATGAAATTCCAACAGTTGGCATGTTCTTTACTAATGTATTCCGTAAACCCAGAACTCAACTATAGTGGAACTATTCATTCGGTGACAAGGCCAGGGACTTGGGAAGCTTAAAAGCTGAAAAACAGCGACAAAGTATTAGCTTCCCGATGATTAACCTTAATGTGGTTTTTAAGGCTTTGAAAACCACAGATAGTAAACTGTAAAACTGAACTGAAAGAACATTGGGTTCGAGTCCCAGTTTCAACATCAATACTATGGGGGAGCAAGTATATTCGGTTGATGAACCCCAGATAGGAGAAAATCCACATCTTTGATTACACCACTAGCTACAAACCGCCTACCCTACATAAGACCAAATAATAGGAATTTTATGTGTGACTGAAACGAACCAGTCACTGTTTTTCAGAAAAACGAAACCACATGAAACTGAATGGATCCATGATATATATAATCAAAAACGTTTTCATTACAGTTAGTGAAAGGTTTCGAAATAACGTTGAGTGTTATTATCAAGCACCCAGTTGGTATGTAAGCATTCCAATCCCATTGATATATTGTGCAATCGCCTTCCGATATACTTGGTAGGTAATTGCCTAAAACTCAACATGACTAAATTCCATTGGTCACCGGTTCCAACTAAAACTACGAGATCACCTACTGATCCTAGTCACTAATAAGGATGTAATTGAAGTCAAAAGTGTAAACCACCGGGTCGCTACCCAGTGGTCTCAAGAAATTTAGCGCTCATACACAGGATAGTAGGTTCTGGATTTCACAGCCGAGAATGAGAGCATAACTGTGCACTGGTGAGGTATCCTAAACTAGGACAAAACAGCTGTTTAGTGCTTCCTAGCTTTGATTGACTTAAAGTGAAGCCCAGTCAACTACAAAATTCAAAAATCTCTAGAAACCCCTTATAATACTCATCCAAGTTGTTTTATATCAATTTGAAATTCTTATTTGACAAGTGGACAACAATAAATTAAAAGAAACATTTTTTCAAGCATAAAAAACATCGATGACTAAAGGTTTAACCGGTTAGTATCAGAAGGAGTTTTCTGGAGATTTTAGTAATTTCAGTAGTTGAGATCATGAGTCGATTGAAACTAGAACACCATGGAAACCTGGAAGCACTGGACGACCGTTTCGTCCTATTGAGGGACTCCTCAGCGGTACACATCCACGATCCCACCTCTCGAGATTCCAACCCAGGACCTATCAGTCTCGCGCGCGAGCACTTAACCACCAGACCACTCATCCGGCATCCAACGGTGTTAATGTCTAACTTCAACTAATCTACGAAATTGAGCAACACATCCACCATTGTCATCAGTGAGTTACTATCTCACAGCTGGCCGCGTTGAACTCCACTGGTCACTGCTTCTCACTAAGACTTCAGGATATACATCTTGAAGCCAGTCACTAGTGAGCATATATTAATTAGTATCAGTAGGTCCTGGGTTCGGATCCCGCGAGGCGGGGTCGTGGATGCGCATTGCCGAGGAGTTCCACAATAGGACGAAACGGCCATCCAGTGCATCCAGGTTCAACCGGTTTTAGACTAATTCCAAGTCCTTGTTGTTACCATTAATTAACGCGAATAATAAAAAAATTTATTCGACGGTTAATCATTGCAAACTGAACATTAAAAACTAATTACAGGATCAGAGAGAAAATCAAATTAGTAATAGACACTGAGCCCCTCTTACATAACCTTAACAAGAAAACCAAAAGAAAATAAATGTAGAGATACAATTTTTTTTCCCAAATAACAATCCAAAAACAAAACAAAAAAGACTAAATTCAATTAAACATACTTCACGAGTATCCAAATCAGCTAACCAAACATCTTTAGGCATACGAAAAATTTTCCGTGCAGTATAAAATGCTGTCGGAACACCAATTAAATAGGGTGTAGGCGCTAACAAAAGCTAGATTATTTTCACATTGAAGAAGAAAACAGATGAGAAATAAGGGAAAAAATGATTAATTAACTGAAATATATCTAGATAAGTGATAAATACCTTTTAATATAGGAATATGTAATCATTAAGTAAAAGGTAATTCAGCATGATAGTTCAAACACATTACAAACTATTAAATTATCTCAAACTGACTGAAGTTGGAATCATATATGTTGGACGCTAACTCATCAGTTCCAATGATTAACCTGAAAGTCTTGACTCAATCTCGGGTAGGGTCGTAGGTGAGCACAAGTAATGCAAAGTTTTAATAGTAAACCCTAACTAAATCATGTGGTTTCAAAAGCGCTTTAGTCTAATTGTTTAAGTAACCTATTGAGATTATTTCTGGTTCTGACAAAAAAATAAGTAGATAAACTATCATTCAGTTATTGAGCTTAGAATTTAGTTTTCTATAAAATCTCAAGGTACAGCTGATAAACGTACGATTATGGATTAGTTTACTATGAAAATCTTTTACTATAATACTCAATTGTGTTCAGATGATTTAAATGATCAATTATTTCAATAAGATAATCGAGTTCCCTCCGACAATTTCTGTTATACATCCATTCAGCATGATATTTTGTCAGTGAGTTATTCACTTAGGTTCTGATTATTTGAATTAAAATAATAATTACTGCGAAGAAACTATGTACGTAAGTGGTATTTTTATCCAATGTACATTCTTCATAGTTGTAGGATAGGCTTTCTATTCTTAATAGTTGAAAGAAGGTCAACAGTTTTTCAGGCATAGTATTGAACAGTGAGTGTGGGATTTCAACACATGGAACGAAAAACTCCAGTTTATGACAATAGCTATCACGTAACACGACATTCCAATGTTAAATATCTTGAGGTGATTGATAACTACGGAAGCCGAGAACTTTGTTAGAAATCACTCTTGTTTATCACTTTCCAACTCGTGTGACGCAACACTTTAAGGTTAAGCGCTTCAATCACTCAATATCATCATCTAATTTCTTTAAAACTCATTCAGAATCAAGATATAGATTGCTTAAAGTGAATCACCTAAGAATGACACTATTAATATTATCCAGCCAAGTGATGTGTACCGAATACCAATTACAAATACATAATGTAGTGCTCGTTATTTAAACTTGAAACTGCCTTAAGCTGCTAGATGGCATTCTGAATAGAGGTGGAGATTAGAGATGGTATGCACGGGTCAGTAGGATAACTGACATGGCTTCACAATTTTTTCCGAAATCCCCGTCGCCACTGATGTTTTGTTGTTTGAATGCTACTTTTTATATATAGTCGTCACTGATTATTGTGTCGGAAAGGCTTATCACTTATACTCGAAACGAGGGACCTCTGCAATTCCTACAACACGAAAGTAAGAACACAAAGACTGGTATAAGTGAAGATTTATTAACCCTAAAACACGATTATAATGACGACGATGACCCCGGTCAAAAATACACTCATTTATATATTGATTCGTAGACCCATTTTGTTTAATAATTAAGATGAAATGACATACATAAAAAATACTCAGTTATAGCAAATCGTATGCTAAGCGTAATTCATGTCAATTTTTAATACAAGAATATCGTATGTTATACAGAATAAAATATCATATGAGATAACAGTAACAAACGCTGCATTGAGTAATCATCATATTGAATCAAAACAGAAGTAATGTTCAACAAAACTCATAATGAGTGAATCAATTGAATTTCGACTTTTCTTCCTGTCACCTCCTCTTCTTTTTCTTGAAGACTCGAAGTTTAGGTCATGAATTTATCCTCCCTCCCCCCACGAAATAATGTTAGGTTCTCATATTCCTAAGTTACAATTAGTGTGACTCTTTTTAAAACATATTATCCGCATTGAATAGAGAGTCCACTAGAACTGACTAGATGTTGAGGATCAACGACACTTGATATGAGGTTATTAAAGTTTGATTCTTCTGAAACATTTTCGTCAAATTTCTTGAAAATCACATTAGTAGATAAGTGATCACTTGGATAATCAACATCTATCAAAAGTTCATTAGGTTCTTTAACATCATTTGATACATCCGACATATTTTTCTCACTTTTGTAAGAAATTTGATCAAAAATATGTGAGTCATTAAGATAACTCATATCTGGTAAAACAACTAGAGAACCTTGATGAGTAGATTCATCAGGAACTTTTGTCCTGGCATGATGAGCTCCAATTGATGCAACTGTCTTCATTATACTGCTTAGTTCATTTTCTGTTTCTTTGTGGGCGGGTACTGCAACAATTTCATGTGCATTTAACAAGACATCGACCTTCTGTGAGCTGGACAAGTCAGTGTTTGTATATTCTATTTTAGGGACAATGGGATTTGAACCCACTACAGGACGTTTCTGGACCACTGGGCGGATCATGAATGACCGCTACTGCTTCGTTTATATTACTGCTTGTCAAGGATTCATAGAGGCTTTCAGCGACACATTCATATGTTCTGCAATCATTTTCCAGCATTGTACGCAATTTAGAAATTAGTTCATTAACTCCCGTCACATCTACAAAGCATGGATGATTCAGCAACGATGTGTGTAATTTGTCTATAAATTCCAACTGATTCCTTTTAAAATGCTGCTGCTGTCGCTGAAACAGAAACCTCAATTGGTCCGAAAGGAGAGCTATTTTCTGTTTTTGTATGAATCAGCACGGTAATGAAAAATAGTGTATGGCAAATTAACAATCAATGTCGTCCAAGGATACCGACGGCAATTCTGTATACTGATTGTCTGAAATAATTACACTGATTTTCGTCCAATTACTGGCTGACCTTGCTCATTTTTGCAATCCGCGTCCCCACTGATATGTCTTGGTTCATTTTTTCACAACAATAATGATAGGAGTAAATTACAATAAAATAAGTCAAAGGATTAAATGTAATTACATATCACTTCCATACTGCTGTGAATGAGTACACAATGAATACATTTTAGTCTTCTTACATTTCTTAAAGTATTTGAATAGGAGACTAAGCATAGTCGTGTCACTCAACGACAATCTGAGAGATCTTTAGTTGTTCAGGGGTTTGCTTGAACCTTAAAGTCCTACAAAAGGTATGGTAAACCAATTTATTGTTTTATGCAAAATCATACAGTACATTTGTAAAATATAAAAATTGAATACACCATTTGCATATCTTCCTTAGGTTGTCCATTATATACTCCATCATTCTTTCAATCCTATTGTTGTTCCAATCGCTCTCTGTATTCCTGCCTCTTCTCTTCATTTCGATCTTCTGCAAGTAAACATTTCACTTCCAATTATTACCATGTCTGTCCGTATAAGTAATGCACACCACAATATGATTTCAATATGCCTCTATAATATGGTTTGTTTTTTGATTACATAGTTTACATTCCATTGTACTAATGCAGTAAAATCTATCTATTATCTTTATCGAAATATTTAATTAAGTTCTTTGAAAGTATTGATCACCTACTTAACCAATTATACATCTCTCTCTCTATCTCACTCAATATGTTGACATGAAATGTAGAACAACTTGGGCTGATACACATTCTTACCAGACTTTGTGTTCTTTATAGTTTAAGAGAATATGATTGGGACTATGCACCGAATAGGAACTTTTAATTGAATAATAATAATAATAAATTTTAATCTAAATACCACTTCAATCCAATACACACTAACCTGTTCTGCATCAGGCATACATGCAGGTAGAAGAGGAATAACTGGGAACATATATTGAAGTGGATAGAGTAATGCAACCAATGATAAAATTGTTAAGGATAACTTATTATAATCAGATGATTGTAAAACCACCTAGATAACAAAAGAAGACAAAATATATTAGAACATATAATAGCAGAAATGAACTGACTAGTCTAAGTAAGCGAATGTCCGGCACTTTAACCTGGTTGGTGGATATGGAGGATTTACAGAGGGAAGTTGGAAAACCCTGATTTTAAACCAATGGTGTCCATGGGCTCCAGGATCCTAAGGAACTAAGTGGCGTATGAGCCTATTGTTGGTCACTGGTTGCCATGGGACTGCATCTTGTGACGTAGCTCAACTACCTTGTGGATCAGACCTATAGGTCAATGGCTCGGAGTGTTGCCCTACTTCAGTTTGGGCACCCGGGCAGTATCCCAGCCCTCACAAAAATCAGATGGTTTATGTGGTGCATATATGTTTGGTGCCTCCTTGTACCAATGTTTATGTGTTTAAAAAAATAAATAATAAAAACGTATGAATGAGTTTATCGTAGTTGTCAGTCAGTCAGTCAGCTACAACGTAGGACCAGACACATATATGCATCAAACCAATTTCCCATACCTCATTAACACAACAAGATGTACACCGGATTCATAGCAGTGGTTAGGTCAAAGGTAGTAATATGTAAGAGAAAGATTGCATATAGAGATATAGTACAAGAAGAAAGAATTGGTTCGTAGAAAGAAAGATATGAAGCGATTTTAATCTCTTAGTTTAAGGGAAGACAGAGAGTGTATACATCGACGCCATTGTGATCGGTTCTGAGCCATGTCACTAAGAGTTTCCAACCATTGGTTACTTATCGTAGTTGAGATGTCCGTGTATTACTTTTCATTCATTTTATTTATTTATTAAGTACAAGTTATTATACCATGACTAACTTATTATATTAACACCGACACTACTAATAGTACTAATTCTACTATTTTGATATTAATTTTAATAAATTTTTATTTCATTGTAATGTGTGGTGTAGAGAATTGAGGCGATGAACATTTGTGCCAAACCTTATGTATTGATTATGACAGGCCGACTGAGAGAGATACATTTTTTTCATACAAGATAGTGTTACCATTTGTATATCGAGGCCAAAGAACACATTACGCCAAGAAATGGAGACAGAAATGGATAAAATGAACAAAAAATGGATAAAACTAGAAAGGAAGGACCAGGACAGAGTGGGTTGGAGAATGCTGGTCGGCAGCCTATGCTCCATTGGGGGTAACAGGCGTAAGTAAGTAAGTAAAACATGACTTATTTTAATAATTGTAAATGATAAATCTAGTACATACTATAGAATCGAAGTATTAAATAAGCCCTTCTTATCATATTCTATGAACATTTAATCATAGTAATAAATGACCAATCAATAAAAGGATTCATATTGTCTTGTTGTTAATATCTAAGGATGATTTTGACCAGTCCTTGTTGGAATATGAACTCATTGAACCAATAACTCGATATTGTCAGCAATTCAAAGAAGCTCACATGTTATTAGTTTTGAATAACAATAAAATGAATTACAACACCTTATAATTGACAATAAGTATCATAAAAAAAGTTGGTGGACACAGTGACTTTGTCGTAGCCTAGTGGATAACAGCTTAGTATTTGAAACAATGTATGCCCCCAAAAGCCATGGTATGGCCAAGAGTGGGGAGAGTCCGCTCTCCCTCTCGAAATGCTCTCACATGGCCACGCGTATATAGCCTCTGTCAGGGAAGTCCTACTCACTGCCTTCTCGTGGCAGGGGTGTTGTTTACAAAAATGAGAGGACGAAAAGTGAATGTCCGGCGCTTTAACCGGATTCCAAACCAAATCAATGGTGCACATGGGCTCCAGTATCTTAAAGGAACAAATGGCGTATAAACCAATTGTTGGTCACTGGCTTCCATGAGACTGCATCTCCTTACGATGCTCCACTGACTTGTGGATCAGACCTTCAGGTCGAAGGCTCGGGGTGTGGCCCCCTAAGAAAACCACCTGCTTCGGTTTGGGCACCCGGGCAGTATCACAGCCCTCACACATATCGAATAAGATTTGTGTGGCGCATATGTATTTGGTGCCTCCTTGTACCAATATCTATGTGTTAAAATAATAAATAATTAATAATGCTGGGTTTATGTCTTATTGGTAATATAAATATATTGTCCTAAGGATGATAAAATAGTTGTCTATTTTACCGGTACTCTATAAACGAAAAATATTGAACAGAAAGAACATATATGTGTCATCAGTATAGGGGCTGACACGAATGCACATCATTTCAAGTCCAGTTAATAGCCATAATATCATATCAACAAAATGGTTTTAAAAAACAATTACGTCACTATGCTGTCAAATTATGGTCTTAAATAAGGTCCAATGGAGACAAAATCAATAAAGTAGACAGAAATATATCGATGAAAACAATCTATCAACAATCAATAAATATGAAGGTGGGAGCTAAACAAGAAACAAGTTGGACTAAAATGTAAAATCGATCAATAGGGAGCAGGGTTAAATCCCACTTCATATATTTCCGTTTGATCAACTCGGTTATCACTAGCCAATATTATACTTAAAGGGTTCAGTCAAACATCGACTACAGAAATGTGTAATTTACTTAATTAATTAAATAATCAAAAAATAATCTCTATTTACAGTGGTTGAAGTCACTAACTTCTAGTATGAGCCATGTTGGTAGACGCAGACTATTTGTTTGGGGTCCGCGTTACTATCGTAACCAATGGTTGGAGAGTCTTGGTGACATAGCTCAGAATGGATCACATGGCGTAGGTGCATACACTCTCTGTCTTCCTTTAAACTATAAGATTAACATTACTCCATATCTTTCTTTTTTCCTGTACTATGTCCTTATATGCAATCTTTCTTTTATATATTACCACCACTGAATTAACTACTTTATGAATTCGGTGTGTGTTCACCTTGTTGTGTTAATGAGGTATGACAACTTGGACCGATGTATATATGTGTCTGGTCCTATGTTATATCTGACTGACTGTTCAAACACATAAAACGGATCCTGATTATATGAAGTTAAGTAAACTTACTTTTTGTTCCAATAGAAGACACATAATTAAACGAAAAGTTTTCCTGATACCCATAATTTCAAAAGGCAGATTCACAGGAAAATCAACCAAAGGAAGACGTGATTGATCAGGAAGAGCAAAACACAAAGGTGAACCTAAGGTTTGCGGTTGAACTGAAAGCTGAATTATTACAGAAAGAAACAAGATTTAGATAATTTAACACGAATGTTTGTAAATCAATCAGTAAAAAAAAAGGGACTATGAGGATTTTTGTTAATTTAATAAAGAAATAAATTATATAACTTAAAAGTTAATCACAAACTACTGAACAAAGCTGACTAATTGATATAACTAAGCAAAATGTTGAACCAGTTAACACTGATGAATTCATGCATAATGAGCTCACTACATCACTCTTGAAATAGTTTTAGATACAGTTTACTTCTCAACTGTGGAAATCCATATTTTGCTTTCAGGTTGAGCTATGTATTTCATTATGAGATTACAATGGTATCCATTTTGTAATAGCATAAACCATGATTTGCCTAGCTCTCCTTCTATACCATCCTTAGAACATAGATGTTAGATTCTATTAATCAGACAATTCAGTCAGTCAGTCAGTCAGTAACAACGTAGAACTTCGTACGTACGTACATTAGTTCGAGTTGCCACACCACATTAGCACAGAGATGCACTTGTCGATTCAAATCCCGTAGTGGTAGAGGTAATAAGAGTATAAGCAGTAATCGGGAAGATTAGGGTTTGGAGATGTTATTTAAAGAGTATAATACAGTGAAATAAATTTGGAAAGAGGAAAAAAGGGACAGGAAGAATTCAGAAGATTAGAATTTGGGAGAACACAGAGAGTGGATGCACCTGCGCCATTGCAAACGATTTTCAGCCATGTCATTCAGGGTCTCTAACCATCGGTTGCTGTCATCTCGCGGTCCCCAACCAGGTAGTCTACACCTACCAACATGACTCAGTCTACTTATCAGTGACTTCATGGACTTGTGCCATGTTTTGGTTTGGCCGCCTCTAGCTTTCTTCCAACCTACTCCTATACCACTGAACATAGCACGTCGAGGCAGTCGGTCGTTGGGCATACGTAACACGTGTCCCAGCCATCTCAACTGATGAAGTTTCACTACTTCATCAATTGATTTGCCATCCTTACCTAGTACCCGTTTCCTAACAACTGCGTTACTTACTCGATGGTACCAGGATATGCGAGCAATGTTTCGAAGACACCTATGATCAAATACTAGTAACCTACGAATATCTACTCTTACCGGCCATGTTTCACTGCCATAAAGTAGGACGGAACGAACTGCTGCGCAGTAAACCCGTCCTTTGGTTGATAGACGGATATCTCGCCTACGCCATAAATGACGCAAGTTGGCAAAAGCTAGTCGAGCCTTTTGTATCCGTGCTGAGATTTCGTCACACACTAAACCACAAGGGCTGATGAGACTTCCAAGATAAGTGAAGCGGTCGACACACTCAACTACTTCACTCCCTATCACTAGTTCGGGTGTCGATGTAACCCAATCCTGAAGCAACATTTTGCATTTCGAGGGGGAGAATCGCATCCCGAACATGCTTGCATTGTTGCTTAGAGTGGTCAGAAGACTCTGCATTTTGTCAGCGTCTTCACCAAATAAAATTATGTCATCGGCATATTCTAAGTCAACAAGTGAACCTCCCGGTAGAAGTTCAACCCCTGGAAATTTAGATGAGGAAAGTGTTATCTCTAAAAGTACGTCAATGACAAAGTTGAACAAGAATGGGGAGAGTGGACAGCCCTGACGAACACCACTTGAGGTGATCAATTCTGATGACAGTTCGCCATAAGCTCTCACTCTACCAGTTGTGTTCGAGTAGAGAGCCTTTATAAGGTTAATGTACTTCTTTGGTACTCCTTTCAGTGACAAACACTGCCATAGAACCTCACGATCAATAGAGTCGAATGCCGCCTTAAGGTCGAGAAATACTACCATTGTGGGGCGTCTGAATGTGTGTCTGTGTTCCAGAACCTGACGTAGTGTGAATATCTGATCTATACAACCACGTCCAGGTCGAAAACCAGCCTGGTTTTCTCTAGTCTGCTCTTCACGAGCTTTAGTTAGGCGTCGAAGTATTATTGAGGCTAATATTTTAGACACTATATTAGTCAAACTGATTCCTCTGTGATTGTCACAAGAGGACTTTTGTCCTTTCTTATAGACTGGCACAAACAGTGATTGAGACCAGTCAGATGGGATTACGTCCAGTTCCCAAATTCTACCTAAGACCTCGGTTAATCTCATTGCTAATACTGGACCACCATCCTTAAAAATCTCAGGAGTAAACCTGTCAGGGCCTGCTGCTCTCCCTCGTTTCAGATTTCCTATGGCTTTTTCAACTTCGTAAAGGGACGGAGGACCTACATTAACTTGCCATTCAGGTTGACTGGAGATCGTGGGAAACCGAAATGTGGCTGAAGGCCAGTTGAACTGATCCCTAAAGTGTTCTGCCCATCGATCCAATCTCCTGGATTGAGAATGAATAATATGTCCATCTTTCTCTGAGATTGTTTCGCTAACGGTCGGGTTCCTAATTCCGGTTTCCTTAACGAGTCTAAACAATTGTCTGCTATTACCTATTGCCGCTGCCTTTTCCATCTCTCTTGCTTTCGCTACCCACCACTGTTCGCGATCATTGCGTAGACTTCTTGTCAGCTTGCGCTTAAGCTGACTCCGCTCTTCATTATGTTCAGAGCCAGGTGGAATGTGTTTCCGAGCATTTATCAGTGAGATAGATGCTGCTGAGATCCAGTGTTGCTCCCTAACCTTCTGGTTTACCTTACTAGCAGATATCACTGCAGTTTCCACAGCTTTTCGGATATCATTCCATGCTGCATCGGGGTGGGCATCACATACATGGCTGTCTAACTGTTTTCCTAGTTGTTCCTGAAATATACTCTTAGCTTGACTATCATTAAGTAGGGCCCTAAGAGGTTTCCTTGCAAGATCTTTCCTACGTCCAGTAAGACGCAAGCAAACGCGCGCTCGCACTAGAGCATGATCTGTATCTAAGCATGTGCTCCAGAACGAGCGACAGTCTTCTATCGAGCCCCTCCATCGGTGGCTGATAGCGATGTGATCTATTTGGGTCCAACGTTGGGACGAATTAGGGGGTCGCCATGTTAAAAGATGTTTATCCTTATGCTTAAAGTTAGTATTTGCAAGGAACAGGCGGTTATCTGAGCATAACTGCAACAGACGGTCGCCATTATCTGTTCTTTGAGCCACGACACCATAGGATCCACCTAGGTGTCTTTCCTTATCGCTTAGTTTACCTACTTGAGCATTAAAGTCACCGGCCACTATTACTACATCCGAGCGCCTAGCTTTTCGGAGAAGGTCCGAAAGCTTTCTGTAAAACTCATCTTTTACATCATCTGAGCTGCAGTCAGTGGGAGAATAAGCAGAGACGACGAAGAGGCAACGACGAGTGTCCCTATCTTTCCGGATTCTTACTGTTCCGTTCAGTCGGACAGCGCACAAACGACTGTTTACTGGGATCCACTCTAAGAGAGCTAGTTCTGCCCTAGGACTCAATGCTATACCTACGCCGGCGAGGCCACGGGAAGCAGAATCAGGGCTTCCAGATACACGAAGCGTAAATCGAGTCGGTTCTTTATTTTGGCATGGTGAGGTCAAATGAATGACGCTACTTGGATCCTGTATGCGCGTTTCGGAGACGCAGCACACATCGATGGCACGAGATTCTAAAGTTTTAGCTAAGGAAGCCTGCTGTCCTATTTGGCAAAGTGTTCGTACGTTAAAAGCTCCTACATGTAGTTTAGAGCGTGGTTTCAGGAGACCAGGAATAGCGTTCCACGTACTCGAATCGTTTGCCCTAGCGGTGCGAGGTGATAAAGAGACGTGAGGAGGGTTAGTCGGGAGGATAAGAGAGGTATTAGGAGGTGTAGGAAGGATTTGAATGTGACCACCTTGGTCTCTTGTGCTGTTACGGGTATGAGGGCTGATGTCACTTCCCGGCTGCCCACACCGTGGAAGGGTATTTCTTGAGGAACCTGAAAAGGAAATTGGATTAGTGTTGGTCTTGACGACCTGGGAGCGTGACCGCAGAGCCCAAGGGACAACTGCTTGAGGCCGGTCGCGCACGGCCTTTTTGTGGAAGGTTTTTGACGTGTTAGCTCCGTTCTTCAAGGGGCCTTACCGCCGGAGACGGAAATCCGTGAGGTAAGGTGAGGTGTGCATTTTTAAATCAGACAATTAAATAGATTGGTTTTACATTAGAGTGATGTGAAGTCGTGGATATATTGGCCCGCCTAATATTCTTTAGCTTTTTCAATTTATAAAATGAATTATTTCAACTTTATTATTCTATCTACCGTAACAGGGAAATAATAACTATGGATTTTGTAACTGTAAAGTCTGATGAAGAAATTATCGAAAACGATCGTTTATTCTAATACTTTTACTTTTTAAATATTCTATGGAAATTTTAGGTTTTATTTTATTTATTTATTTGAACATATAAATATTGGTACAAGAGGGCACCAAATATATATGCGCCACACCATATTTGTATGTGTGTGGACTGTGATACTGCCCGGGTGCCCAGACCAAAGCAGGTGGTTTTCTTAGGGGGCCACACCCCGAGCCTTTGATCTAAACCTCTAATCCATAAGGCAGTGGAGCATCGTGAGGAGATGCAGTCCCATGGTAGCCGGTGACCAACTATTAATTCATACGCCATTTGTTCCTTCAGGATACTGTAGACCATGTGCACCATTGGTTTAGAATCAAGGTTTTCCAACTCCCTTAGGTGGACTTTCCGTGTCGACCAACCCGGTTAGAGCGCCGGACATTCACTTTTCGTCCTCTCATTTTCGTAAACAACACCCCCGCCACGAGAAGACAGTGAGTAGGACTTCCCTGGCACAGGCTGTATACGCGTGGCCGTGTGAGAGCATTTCGAGAGGGAGGGGGTCCCACCCCACTCTCGGCCATACCAGGGCATTTAGGGGTTTTATAAGTTGAAAATACTGACTAAATTATATTAAACCATCTCTTTTAACGCTGTACTTTGGCAGTGATAAAATATTATCCAGAGTACTTCAGGGGTAGTTTGTACATTAATTAAATGAGATAGGAATTTCTTGCTATACCCATATTGAGACCGAAGTTTTTCATCTGGAAAGCTTCTACTTTTAAGACTTTTAATTAATTATTTACAATCAGTAGCGTTTTTATGTGCACAAATGAAAATGAAATATGCCAAAATTTGCTTCCAACAACTTATGAAGGGAAATTAAGCAATACAAATACTTACATATACACATGTACAGCCAGGAATTGGTGCTGGTGCACTGAGAAGCCGGAGAATCCAACATTGGAACTGGCGTGTGCTTTCCACAACAGGATAAGAGCATGATAGTGTAATATTACTTGTCAATACATCCCATATATCTGGACTAGAAAAGAAAATTAGTGGTCTTTTTTTAACAGAACAGCTATAACAAATTCTGATCGTTTAAGAGCTTGATCAAGCAAAAGCTGAAAAGGAAATATCTTAACTAAAATGTGTAACTAGCATCGGCAAAAGTAAATGAGAGTATGACTTAGTAAACCACTGTGGCTTTAAGCATTAGGATGTTCTGACGACTATATGACTGCTTAAACCCTCATAGGTGAT
Organism: Schistosoma bovis; assembly: GCA_944470425.2. Lineage (NCBI taxonomy): Eukaryota > Metazoa > Platyhelminthes > Trematoda > Strigeidida > Schistosomatidae > Schistosoma > Schistosoma bovis. The sequence goes on along the minus strand of OX103956.1, from coordinate 43,560,213 downwards.
AAGTAGTTGAAACTTAGCAGAATGGCTAGTCATGATGGCAAACCTATAAGCGACATCCTGGTGGAACTTAAATGGACAACTTTTCTAGCTTACTTCAGTTCGAAAAACGAATGAACTTGCGATGTCTTAATTAAAAATAACTATGGACTAAAATCATAGCCTGAGGGTATCTTCGAAACCAATATATTTGTTTTTTTTCTAACCCTCTTACATAAACGCATCAATAAAACAAGTTATTGAAACATGTGCACACATGAGCTTATAAACGTCGTATTCTGCAAACAAGTACATCAGTAAAAGTCATGACACCTAGCACCAGTACTGAGTGCAAATCAACAATTGGAAACTTAAAATACACAGGATCTGGGGTCAAAAAAAACCAAATAATGAATACTAAATATTCCGTGCATAACTGAAGCTCTATTCATGGCTGTTTGACTTAATGATTAACGTGGACAACTAGGAGTACTCGACGTAAACTCTAGACAATAACAGATGACATAACAATCAATGATAACATGGAGAAAACGAAACAGGTGTACCTGCATATCTGTCCATGTGGGAATTAACCGATAACAGTAAACATTTGAAGATGTTATTCAAGGAGTATAATAAAGTGAAACAAATTTGGAAAGAGAAAAGAAAGGGACATGAAGAATTTAGAAGATTAGAATTCGGGAGAACACAAAGAATGAATGAACCTGCGCCATTGCAAACGATTTTGAGCCGTGTCATTCAGGGTCTCTAAACATCGGTTGCTATCATCTCGTGGTCCCCAACCAGGTAGTCTACACCTACCAACATGACTCAGTCTACTTATCAGTGACTTCATGGACTTGTGCCATGTTTTGGTTTGGCCGCCTCTAGCTTTCTTCCAACCTACTCCTATACCACTGAACATAGCACGTCGAGGCAGTCGGTCGTTGGGCATACGTAACACGTGTCCCAGCCATCTCAACTGATGAAGTTTCACTACTTCATCAATTGATTTGCCATCCTTACCTAGTACCCGTTTCCTAACAACTGCGTTACTTACTCGATGGTACCAGGATATGCGAGCAATGTTTCGAAGACACCTATGATCAAATACTAGTAACCTACGAATATCTACTCTTACCGGCCATGTTTCACTGCCATAAAGTAGGACGGAACGAACTGCTGCGCAGTAAACCCGTCCTTTGGTTGATAGACGGATATCTCGCCTACGCCATAAATGACGCAAGTTTGCAAAAGCTAGTCGAGCCTTCAGTATCCGCGCTAAGATTTCGCCACACAACAGACCACAAGGGCTGATGAAACTTTCAAGATAAGTGAAGCGGCTCCATTGGGAGTAACAGATGTAAGTAAGTTACCACTATAAAACTTGTTCATTCAGGTCGCATATCCCATCAATTTAACGATTTCTTTTTGCTGCGTTATATAAAGCTTAAGAATCTGAATGAGTGTTCCCAAAAAATCAAGGTTTGGCTCAGCTGTTTAATTTTTACCTTGATTCGATTCGGTTTAAAACGTATCCAAGTGTTGTAGGATGTGAAAAACATTTAATCTTACTCGAGAACTTCTTTAAAGAATAATTTATAGTGAGGGTTAAAATTTTGATGAATAGATCTTAGATGTAACTGTTCGTGAAACAAGATGGGTAAAACAGAGCTTGAAGGGGAAAACGAAAGTTGATTTCGGCATGTTTTACGAACAATACTGAGACATGAAGGTCGCAGAAAATGAATTATGAAAAAAAAATTTAAAAGAACTCTAATCTTCAAGTAGTGGAAGAAGAACGCTGCTAGTTAATTTATTTATATAACTTGTTTACCAGAGACAAAATTGTGCACTTGTTTTCCAGACAGTGAGTGTGAGGGCTGTTGATACTAACTGGTTGTCTAGAATTAATTCAGATGGGGTCAGAACATCCAGCTTAGTAGCTGAACTAAACACCTTAATCAATGAACCACTTTTCCATATGCAGTGTACACCAACGACCTCTCCAAGGATCAAAACTATAACCTTCAGGTCACAAAGTGGATGCTAAACCACCAGAAGAAATGAATTGGAATAACTATTGACAGAAGATCCCCCTGTTAAAATCTTCACATATTACCCATAAGTGATTCAATGGCAAACTGAATAAAAGGATCGAAAAGAATATATACTGAGAGAGGGAAGAGTAAAAGCCTCAATCATTCAACGAATCATTCGCCCAGATCAACATATCATAAGATGATCTTGGTTACGAAGTAATAGTGAAATGAAGGTAGAAATTCTGATTAGGTCGATAGGTTAAACGAACTTTTGATATAAAATGGTGAAATTTGCTTTCATTATATCGTGCAATCAGCTGCTAGAATATAATTGGCAGGACATTACTCAAGAACTGAGGAGCATAAAAAAAACTGGTGAAACTCTACTTTATGGACGTCCATAAATTAGAGTCCTACCAAAAAACTTATTTAAGCGGCTAATATTTGGTGGCAAACTTTAGGTCGAACTTCACTAACAACAGAAATACCTAAACTCGAAAATTGGCGAAAGTGTGACTTATGAACGGACCAGTCAGATTCACGACAACAGGCCTTGGATTTCGACGCAAAACTCATTATCCATTTGCCTAAACAGTGCCTTGGCATTTTAGCTTATGTCAGTTAGTGAAAACCGTAAATCTAATCCTTATTCCTAACCATCAACAGTAATTCACAATCCTTATCCTCCACACAGGTTTGAAACCCTCATTTAGCCCTAGTCAGTAAGCGGACATCCTCAAGGCCACTTTAGCGTCGCTTAAAGATCGTTCATAAATTATGGTCTCACCCGAAAATTTGGTAGAAATGCCACGACATGAAATTGCAAATGCTTCGATCTTACCTTTCCACACAGCTGGGTTTTGACAATTTGTGTAGCTTCTTTAAAATTACATGTACACATTGCACAAGCCGTGCAAACGTTGTAGCAAAAGGATAATGAGTGATTAAACAGATTGACGTTAAGCTATAAACATTATTTGTATTTTTTTGTTTTCCAGATGGTAAGGATTTATCCGGGATACTTTCATTCGAACATGGAACTGGTCCATTACCAGATACGTCGCCAAAATGTGTGCCTTCCCTTCCATTTGGATATGTAGTTTTACTCACACTTCTAAGGTTGACTGGTCTGAAGAAGTTGGTGCAAATACCATACCGTGTTTTACTGGAATCCTTATCAGTTAGCGAAAATAAAAATGTCATTGACTTTATCCCATCAAGGTTATTATCCAAAGATTTTATAGGGAATGTGTTGCTGGAAGTATTAATGCATCCTTCTGGCTGACAAAAGAAAGACACATCTGTAGGAAGAGGGAAATCCTTGTGGTTTGTGGGGGGAAATCGACAAAGAATCTCGGGAGACTGCACTGAGTACGCATTCCCAGGTAATCGCGAACCAACCAGTACAAAATAGTCTATCAAACGCGGACATATATTTGACATTGAAGCACTAAATACATCCGAAGACTGTCCTACTTAAGCCGCCACACCCGTATTGCCCACATATTGCTAATGACCATGAGACAAGAACTATTAGTACAGTAAAACAAGAAATTGCAAAAACAACAAGCTACGGTGTTTTATTATGACCAGTATTCACTGTTCATTAACAAGAATGCCACGTTAGTTGACGCTCTCATTGGTAAATGTATAAGTCGTAAGTGAGAGACCTTACCATATAATCTTCTAAAGTCTACTGACATTACACTGACAGACAGACTACTATCTTGAGCAGCCGTCCAACTACTTCTCGTAATTACTAAGTTGGTTAAGCACGAGTGTTTATTACGAAACCCATGTTGTTTAGGAGTTAGCACATTGTGGGATTCTACGCGACCTAGTAAGTAGCCGAATTATTCCCTTAATTATTTTAACTACTATGTTGGTTAGAATGGTTGGTCGGTCGTCAGGCACGGCTTATCTCTTTCTGCACTTATATATGGAGTCAGTAATAGCACCCGTGCTACATCTCGGTAACATCATCGCAGTGCTTTGTGAAGTGGAAGGTCAACAATGATGGTCCATGTTCTATATCTGTCCTGATTGTGAGATACACCGTTTGATAAGTTAACGTCAAAGCATCCACCTGAGGTTGTGAGCTCTAATCACTTGGTGTGTACGGTTGAATTTTTCACCGATGTGACAATGATCATCCTTATTCCGCGTGTGAATATTACTTAGAAAAACGTTGCCAGTATGACAACTTGGACTACGGTATGTTCCTCCTATAATCACTAATCCCTTTCTAAATTTGGCTGTACAGTCAGATACCTCATGTTTACCTCTATATAATATTAGGCCTCCTGTCTCCCAATTTTTAACCTTACCACTTCTAATACAGACAGACCACTCAACATCCGGAGAAAAACTCACATTTGTAGTTAGCCACATTTCTGCGACAAAAGTTTATTGGGGAAGCAATTCTTCCACTGTAGTTACAGTTCCGACGTTTGTGTGACGCACACAGTTTTTTGAGATCACTACTTATGCAAGTATAATAATACCTTCTTTAGTATTCAATATATGCACGATGTCTAGAAATTTCGGGCATTTTTCGCCCATGTGGTGGGTGCGCGCGGAAAATAAGAGTATAATGATCGCTGAAGGTTTCACTGAAGGCATCTAAAACTATCAACATCTTTTATGAGTACTCCAATAAAACCCATCTCAGGATGCCAAATTTGATAGCTAATAATGTAGAGGTTTGAGCTCAAAACGAAATCGTTATCAAAGATTATTCTATGAAAGATAACATTCTCATACTAAGTAAACCGAAAAATGTGTCAGAAAAGCTATAGATTCACAAAAGCTTGTCCTATCTCATGAAAGTTAGATAGTTTACAATAGGCTGTAGCTAGACATTTCGGATTACGGTGTACAGGATATTATTTATTCAGAATCGATTTCGAAAATCCCTTAAGCAGACATACTTGAAAATCCTCCTATCTATGCCTTTCCGTTCGACTAGTTCCTATTTTCTCCATCATAAAAAGTGCTTGATCTGTTGTTAACTATGTCTTCAAATATCGCTTTTTCATTTGGTTTGATTGCATTCATTAGCTCTATACCTTCTACGACTTTTGGAAAGTTGTCAACTCTTGGATGTCGTCGGAGTTTAGATTACTGTTCCAATTATGTTTTACAGAGCATTATCCTATCCATGACTTATTAAGAGAATGAATAAATATAAGGTATGGACATGCTATCATATGATCTGACCCATATTGTCAGGTCTATTTGTTCACACTAGTCCTCCTTGACCTTAACAACGTTCGTTAAACAAATTACCGTCAAATGTCTGAACAGGTTAAGGCCCAGCAAAATTTCGCTGGCCCGTCGTTTCAACAAGCGGGTATGGAGCTTTGATGAGATATGCGTTTGACAAGGCCACAATTTAAAGGAGATGCCATTTTTGAACAAACTATAACAATAATATCGCACAACCAGTTGGTTCATCTACGTGAATATTACGTTATATATTCCCACTGACTTTATCTTTTCAGTAGCATTGCCTGGGTAGTAACTTTTCCGTAAACACATGTAAATTATTATTCATGTTCATCCAATCAGACACTAGCTATGTCAGGTTGATCACTGTCCAAACGAATTCCACTGATCTCACTTTTGAGATGATATTGAAGATATTTTTTAAGCAAATAGTGTGAAGTTCTAAGTAGCTTCATCAGTTGGCGGATTAACATAACATATCACATGAATTCGATGCCAATACATGGAACCTCTTTTTCAGAACAGACAGTTCAACGTTGTTCGCTTACTTAGGCTTGAGATCGTGACTAACAATTTTCTATCAAATCAACACGGGATAACTTTGTACAAAAATTGAACGACATATAAACGATTTATCACCTATCTTATATAAAAATATATCAGTGGACATTTGTTTTTCCACACCAACTTGATCCCCCAACTCATTTAATGAGTACAGTTTTATGTAGTCACTTGTGAGCTGCAATGCCACAACACATTTTAAAACCATCACGTTAAAACTAGGTGCCAGCTCGACTGATTTCATAGCCCATATTGCTAATTTGTATAAATGATTAGTTTGTAGCGTAGCGTCGAGTTGAGATTAACTATGAACACCGCTACAAAGAAACACGTGCCAAATAAATCAGAAGGCGAAGGTTGAACGTAACCAAATAAATCCATAAAATCCCCGAGAAGCCAAATATCAAAAGGCAGTTAATGGACCAAGTCGAGATATATTTGCTGGCGATCTCGTGGTATCGAAAGGATACCGAGATCGTGCCAGGATACAAGCTTGGTTACAGAACGTAACCGACTTCGCGCGAAGTCACAATCAAAGTGTAAGAATAATGGATGCTTTTTAGCACAGTTAAACAAAAACACGTTAAAACAGTCACTGGTACAGTTGGTTATAATAATAATTGTTTTCATTAAACCAGTCGTGTTCTCGTGATAAAAGTGGGTCACTACAAACTAATGAACAACAAAGTCTGAGAAAATTGATGAATATTTTGCAAACGAATTATATACTTCGTGGTTCTCAGATTTCATCGTGATATTCTGTCACTTAGTTTTAAAGTGCACTTGGTTGTTCTCGCTTGTGTTTTCGTTTGCTACAGCACGATTCGACATAATACTAAGTCTTCCACTAATCGTGGTTATAAAATGGTACTTCACATGAGATGTCATCAATGGTTATTCTGACTTATAATCGCACAATCTTGTGACATAATGGCTACTTTAACATTAGCAATTTCTTATTCTTCTGTAAGCAATCGTGAATGTATGCGCTTTAGTTATAACGTGCATTTGCTTTGAACTTGGCCATAGCTTTCGATCAGTAATTTCACTTCACACCTTATGAATGTGAGAGGAACTTTCTGGAAGGAATATTCTTCGTTCATATATCTGTGTTTCAATATGGGGTTTTAAACAGATTTCGATAAAGTTCAGAACTCAATGAAAACAGTAGTCATAACGAAATTTCATAAGATGAAACCCATTTGACCTGAATGATGTAAAGACTTCAAACTCATTGTCCTGATTAAAGTGAACTAAGATCATTGATTGGAGAGTAAATTTAGGTCAATTACGCATGCATTTTCACTCTTAAGTTTCAAGTAGCTTACTTTGAAATTTAGTTGTAAAGTGAAAAGCTTGAAGAGATTGTGTGAAACTCTGAAATTTGAAATGTTGAAAATGCATTCACTGTTAAGAATGTAACTATTCACTGAATATTAAATAATAGTATAGAACAATGCACAAAAGTGATTTAACGAGAAGAGAATACGAACAGAGAGCGTAAACAAACTTAACAATCATATTGATGTAACCAACAACGAAAGTGATACTACAGAGACAGTTGTGAAACAGTATCTCGAATTACTTGAACAATATCTCGAAATCCCTTCTGTGATCACGTTCACGGTGTTATCAACTGGATCCACTTATGCCCGATCAAATATAAAATGTGGATCAACAGATTCAATGCTCAAAATATTCCACATCCACACACCTTGTTACAGTATATGTGAAGCACCAAGATGGCTTCTTGCATTAGGACAAACCGCTTGTCTCATGTTATATGTTGATGGATTGAGTATGACGTTTCTGTAGTGTTGCATCCACTTAGAATGACTATTTCATTTGAATGTAAGTACTTTTCTGTATATTGTAGTTTTAAGATTATTATTATTATATTCATCGTGACTGTCTACCTTCACCTTTATCATACACATAACGTCACCTTTCGGCACAATATCTCGTGGAAAATAATTAGTAATGAACTAAAGCTTTATAAGTAATGTAATCCAATACTTGTATTTAATTCTACAGGCCTTTTATGGGCGTATTGAATTATTGTCTGCTTGAGGAAGAATCGATCACAATTACGGATGACACGTTGATCAATGTAATAAAGCGTGAACTAGCTCATGTACTTGTAAGTTCTTTTCAGTTTATGAAATATGGTCTCCGTACTTTGACATACGGATAATCTTGTTTCGTTCAGCATTTGGTTAGTACGATGAGTAGTGCAGTTGTTTAATTAGTTTGATCACAAATCCATTTCTGTTGTGTTCTGTATAAACTTTTACAATTTGTGTAATTGCATTTGCACTTCTCACAGTTTATTACTTATTACACAAGTTACTCTGAACTAAATTAGCCAGATATGGAAACAATATTAAAACTACGTACTATCATTATGATACTCATATAGTTTGTACATTATGTATATGAACTGCTCACTGTGAAAAACAATCTGAACTGATAAAAAGCTAAATTCATTCGAATAGTGTACAGTCTAGTAGTAAAGACATAAGATATTAAACGATTTCTATGTGGCGTTATAAAATGTCGATATGATGATTTAATGTATAAAACGTTAATTACATTCACTGCGAAATCGAAATACTATGAAACTATCAGTATGGGATTGTGAAGATTATTACGTTCTTGATTGAGACCATGAAAAGATGGATGTAAGATGCCAACTTAGTGGTCTAAAGGTTAAGCATTCGCTCACGGGATCAAAGGCCTTGGGTTGGGATCTCGCGAGTGGGATGGTGGATGCGCACTGCTGAGGAGTCCCATTATAGGACGAAACGGCCGTCCAGTACTTCCAGGTTTTCAGTTGTAGTCCAACATCAATCGGTCCATGATCTTAATCAAACAGTATGAAATTGATGTTCTTGATTCAAGTGTTGTGTTTTAAATAAACGTTTTATTCGTTGAGTACAACATGAATAAGAAATTAAATCATATTGACTTATTTTTTCTTTATAAGGGATTTCATCATTCAATTTATGAGTCCGAAACGTTGATGTCAGCGAAAATTCCGTGAGTATTAATAAACAGGTTGTAAACTGTTGTTTTTATCAACTGTATGTATGTGTTTAAATTTTCTTTATTCTAACGTTAAAGGAGCATACATATTTTGTTGGGTGAAAATTGAAATTTGCAGTTCGAAACGTAAAGAGAATGCAAGCGTATTATAGGAACCCATGTTTCTGTATGCTGATTAACTTTGGGAACAATCGTTCTTTCACATGTTAAAGACATCAGTAGCTGATTATTGCTAAGAGCCATAATCAGGCTTAATTGTCGCACGGTAATATTTGAGCACTAGAAAAAGAGTTTGTGACATCTTATTCCACTCATTTTTCAGTTGGAATGCTAGACCTAATTTAATCTCCATTACACAGTCTCTGTTAAAACTATAGACCATTTTCTAACCATCATAAACAAACAATAATTGAACGCTGAACGTAAATTCACCGTTTGATTTCTCAAATTCTGCTTCTTACAACTCCGTCTAACAGATGGCTGTGACAAAAAACCAAATACTAACTGAGCTAGACGAACATACTTCAGGTACTGATTGACTCAGACAGAAATCAGTGTGACAGCATTCCAACTCCCTTTGATAAAGGTATGATAGGACATAAGCTAATGACATGTGATTAATAAAGTACTAAACAGTCAAAGTTATAAGCGGATAGCTCACAAGGTCAAAACACGTGTGTCCAATGTATGATCAAGAATAAACTACCTGGTTTGCCCAAAAGCCAGAATAATCCATATCGAAGAGACAAGGTAACGGATCCAATTAAATATACGTTTTTAGTAAGCTGATACATCACATTTATTACTAGACATTAAAGATTTATTTTGAGTGGAGTAAGTGACAGTTCACAAAGTTCAATCTACATCACTGTATGTTTTTGTTCCAATCCCTAGATCTGTTCAAAACATAACGCTACCTTGGCTATCAACTAAGGGAACTTACAAAATACAGAAGACAATTCTCAGTCTACCAAAGATGTTGGTAAGTTGCATATTTACTTTGTATAAATAGAGAAGCATTTTCACTAAACTGCATCATGTCAACAACTCAAACGTAAATACTACCGGTGATCATCACTCTCACTCAGTACTTGAATATGAAATTTTGAGATTATTTGTACTGAATTATTATTTTTGGAAAGTATGATATATATTATAAAAAGATATTAGGAAATTAACAAGTTTAGCCAGTTTCCATAAAAATTTCAGTAGGAAGTCTCCACCATGCAATTTATCTATGATAGACAGAAACGACCGGAAAAGCATTTCAAAAAATAAGTTCAGACTTCAATTTTTATTGAATGCGTCTTTCGACGAGGTACTAGTCGCTGAGTGTAAACAAAATGGTACTTAGCCTACTGACTGATTTTCATGTGATTTATTTCCTTTCATTGAACTCCACTACAGACCCACTGAAAGTGACTTCTTATTACTATTTTGAACAATATAGTCTCTAGTGTTAACCTGGTTCTCTAATCTGAATCGTGAATCCAGGATCTGATGTAGCATGACTAGTCGTATCATCGTAGTATACCTAAGCGTGTGAGCGAGAGAGAGAGAAAGAAATGTTTAAACCATCCGTTGTATCAGTTTCTTTTCGTCTATTTTCATGCAGATAAGGTTTCGTTTTGTTGACTGTTCCAAACAGAGCATGTTTGTACAATAAATCATTATACAATGAATATTCGCTCAACTGTAAAACACTGTTCGCAGAACGTATATTTATGCACAATAATAACGCAAAGTCATATGAGCGATGATTGCGTATCGTTGAAGCAATTGAAACAGCCACATTTATGATAAGCCTAATAATATTTGTTGATGTTTACTACTGAACCAATCTACATAATAGTTGTCATAACAAATACAATACATAGTTCACATATATTGAGAGCACCAAAATTTGAAATTAGTAAATTGATGTGAGCAGAGAAACAATGGAAGCTATTTTCGAAGACGTTGTTTCACGTAATACAAAGCTTGTAAAGCTAGGATTTAGTTTTGTCCACAGTTTATTCTACTAACCATAAGCGTTCGTTTGATGTATGCTTCACTGTGGTATCCCTTTTTGACCCATCGTTATTGTAGTTTAAATGTGATCTTTAGTATTCTATCTCTCCACAATAATACCTAGTTTGGTCATAATTGTATTTTCTAAGTGTTTGTGCTTTATGGTCGTGTTAGTCATCCATTTATTCATGTATCGTTTTGCACTAATCTGAATAAGAACCAAATCGAACCGTGAATCGGAATGGGGAGTAAATCGGGTAGTGTTCCAGTTGACTCGTCTTCCCTCCCTCTCTCACTTTTTAACCAACCAGCCACTCTATCATGCCAAGGCCATTATCATGATTGAGACAAGTTACGCTCCGTATATTAGCGCATGGACAGATCAAAATTTAACGGAAAACAAACTTGCATTTTGTACACAATGTGTGTTTTAAATAAAAAAGTGATCAGATGACTTATGAGTTAATTTTAAAAGTTCTAAATGAGTATTCAAAATCCTTTATATTTGACATAGTTGATCAGCGGACAGTTGAAAGATGTTGGATATTTCCTTTTCCGTATTCTTTTATCGTGGACAACTTTCCTGAAATTTATAAATTTGGAAAATTAAATATGCGACACTTGTTACATCTAAATGCATAAAGATCAAATCATGAAACTTCCAATCATGGGTTTGACGAAGCTGACGCAGAGAAACTGGCGACCATAATGTCGTGATGATGTTTGCACGAATATACTAAAGTCACATTCATTTCCATAAATGTATTCCATGTGAATGTCTCGGTTTTCGGAAGTGAGGTCATAATCAATGGTTCAGCAGGCTACAAAAAATTGTGGAGCACGTCAACTTACTCAACAGACAGATATGCGATCTGATATCGGACACTTGAAATCATAGTTAACGTAATGCAACCGCACTCTAGTTATATCTCATTAGAAGTCTTCTCATAGGCACACAATGTGTTCATCGGTCATGTCGATCTTAGCATTTCACTAAATGATATGTGTCTTACGTGACAAGCATGTTACGAATGTTACAATTTCGACCGAATAATTAGATGATGAATTTAGACTTGTTATCTGAATTATGGTAAATAGTCACTCTAATGTTAGCACTTCACCACACTCAAACGACGTGTGGCATTCTGAGATGTTCAGACTAAAGATGAAGACTGTATATATCTGGAAAACAATAATTTCTAAACAACGAACTATCAATAATAGCGGAATATTTTCAGAATTTCGAATTGTTGACGACAAATTTCAGGCGAGAAATTACATTTTGAATTGATTGAAGTCTAATTAATATTCTGAAGCATACAGAAGCTACACTACTGGAGGTAAATGACAAGAATTTCAGTCGGAAACATACATATTTGATCAACAATCGCCCGACTAGATTGAACCTAGTAGACCAGTTCCATGAACCAGACAATAGTTGCAGTTTTATAACACTGATTTGAGTCACTAGTGCTGGCCTTATCTCATCACACAAGATCAGTACTCGGGTAGAAGTATACAATTGATATGCGTCTACTCGGAAGCCATACATTTGGCCGAGAGACTAAATCATTCACCTTCATGCGTCAGCTAATCAAAACATGCAATATTGTCCTTAGTCGCTCAAATATTTATTGTTTATTGTCGAATACATACATGAAAATTATTTGTGTCAAGTATCTCTTCCGTGATGACATATGAACGAAGAGTAGACATGGAGATGTTATATTTTATCATTCGTTACATCATCATATTTATTCCTGGTTGATATGTCACCATGGAACGCATAGTGTATATTTATCTGTGTCACCTGGCATTATATAACAAATGAGGAATATATATATATATATATGTATATCAATGATAAAACACATGGAAAACACTTCAACCAACATTGCAGACAGATTGACATGGAGGACAATGTATATCCGTGGACAATTCAACATTTTGTACTTCCAACTTCAAATGAGCAGATCGATCGCCAGCGCGACATGGGAAACTCTTTCCATTTATAATCACTTGAAGATCAGCATTTTTTGAACATTTATACTAAAAAGATCATTCACAGAGAATTCAAGCTGTTATAAAGAGTGTTTTTATGGAATAAATATTTGAAGTACTCTTAACATATTGTACAACACACAACTGAAGAGTAGTGAACAATTGTTTTAAAAAATGCTGGTAAATGTAAGTTTTTAATCATGTTCCTCTTGTTTGAACGAAGTCGACAATCAAAACCTTCAGAAATACTCAACGTGATGATAATATCATGAAACGTACTAGCGTTGCTTGTTCGTAGATATTTCACATCCAATAGAGATAATGATGTCAAAAATGAGTTTAGTTCATGTATGTGTATATGTATTCAAATGACATTCTTGACTTATTGTGTAGTTATGAATTGCGAACCAATCGTGCTAAAACGGGATTCGCTTGGTTATGAATATCAAAGAATAGTCGTTTTCCGGTTGAATGAAATCGATATTTGCCTAATAATTCAGCATTAGTCGTATACTCTATCGAAATACAGCTATGTTTAAATAAAACTAGATTGAGAGTCAACTTCGTGGGAACTTACTTTATGACATGATGATGTTCTAGGATAAGCTTCATTTGTTGTTTTGTTTTTTCTCAAGATCTTTTCGTGATCAAAGCAGGTTGAATCTGGACCCATATCTTCTAGATATTCATTATTTATTAGATCTGTTGAAAAGATATAATTATTTATTTAAATCAGACCCAACATTTTTGAAGAAAAAGAGCATAGTTCGAAGTGTTCGTTACGAATTTCATCTAGAACAAAAGGATACTTTCATTCACTGAGTAATTTTGTTCTGTCGGTATAACTGTATCTAGAGTTACAATGAAATCCAACTTGAATCCTGAATCTAATGTTTCTGGCTAATGATGTGTCAAAATTCAAACCAACACATGCTGTATGTATCATCAAGGTTGACAAAAACAATATCGTAAATAGATTAGATTCATATCTTATTAAAATTATCATTAGTATATGACTGAATTGCAATGTCAATATTATTTCAATAGACAGTTCCTTCACCAATTCACATATACATAAACCCAATATTCTCGGCTACACACGTTCTAGTTGTTCAATTATGTTTGTACATATATTTGGATGCACACTGCTGAGGAGTCCCGAAATAGGACGAAACGGCCGTCAAATGCTACCAGGTTTCCCATGGTGGTCTAGCTTCAACGGACTCATAATCTTAACCATTGAAATATATTTGTGTTCCTCATTATTTTGTTTGCGTTCCCTTAGTATACTTGCATATTATGCATCAAATGATCATGATACGAGTACTTTCTAGATTCTTCTCATATACAATACATGAAAGAAGTGGAAAAAACTGAAAACTGTACATGTATATACATGAATATAAAGATATTTTCCTAACTAAATTGAATGGTTTTATCAACAAACCTGATTTTAGGTTCAGATTGAATCTGCATGCTGATGTTCGACCATTGTATAGTTTGAACATCTGTGAAGAATTAAGCATAAATACGACAAACAATGTTTATAAACATATCAAATCATTGGAAAACATTCCAGTCTGAAAAGCGAATCAGTTACACTAATGTGCGTTGACTATGTCCAACTAATGATTTTATTTGCAGTAATTCTTCGCGATAGTGATAGTGTTATGCGCCGTACTTTGTTAAATACCAATTGTGAATGACTCTTAGTGTTGTCTCTCTGTATTACTACCTTTGTGAGGAATACCACGGTTCCATTTTGGAGATTATTCACATACACTATAGAACTTATCCCATATCATTAAACAATTGGAGATATCAAATGCCGTAAACCAGCGATGTTCATAATGTGCATGTGCGAGTTTAAAAAAATAGTGTAGTTCCAACCTATTTAAATCAAAATCGTCCTGTTTAAGTAGTTTTGTACGTTCGGTAATCTACTATTTGTACCTCGACGCCTCCTAAAAATATAAATATTACAAAAAAATGTGGATTGTAAATCGTAGAGTATCACGTATTTTTGTTATCGGATTTGTTCCAGGAACATCGATATGAAACAATATGATTGAACGAAACGTTTGCAAACCAATGTAACTTACTTCATAGACAGGACAGTAATCATATATATCGGGACCTGAATAATACGTTTGTTTATCACGAGGTACATTAAAAGAATTATCGGCATACTGAAAGTGCAACGGCAGCTCAGTTTCCGAATCAAACAGTGAACATCGACCTATTGCTCTGTCATAATTTATACATCTTTTTTCCCATGGAGTATCACAGAACGGCTGAATATCTTGTTTCCTGAAATCCAAAAGCAAAAATTAAAAAAATATTGATCTTCTTGAATTGTTTTAAGATCAAATAATATGTTTTGGTCACGTTGTATATTTTTTTATTCAAATAGGGGCTGGTAACCAATACCGTGCGCTTCAAGAGCCACAGCGTTTTCCACTTAGCGACTGAGACCCGATAGCCACTTGCTTGTGCAATGGGGTGAAGTTTAAATTCACTTGGTATAGTTTACTTGAACATTCCCATTGATTTTTAAGATTGCAATTTATTAGTCTCTTATTGGCATATGTGCATCTTGTGCGTATTGCCTCGATATAACTTTAACCCACGAGCATTCGAAGCAAAGATGGATATCAGTCATCAGTGGAACCCAGAGCTCGCGTTTCGTCTTATTTGGGACTCGTTAGCTGGATTCCACTGCTAGCCAATATCTATCTTTGCTTATAATGATAGTTCTAACAATAATAAGATTATTTATCGTTTTGAGTCCATTTCATTCTATTGAGTTTAAAGAATGAAAACAATTGACCATAGTTTCATTTGATCATTTTATTAAAGTCATTATCCAATATATTTCCACCGATGATATAAATAAACATTCGTTTTCATTAAAAATACTTTGACCATACTACGATTCTCATAATGGAATCACACATCAGCAGATGTCGTTTTCTAAGGAATACTTTCTTGGAAATGGAAGATAGAAATGAAATGGAAATTAAAAGCCAAGTGACTTTCGTAGTGTTGTTCTTAGTCATACTGGCAACGAATTCAGGAAAACAATTTTTCACATTATCCATTATAACATATAAAAATGTGTCGAATACATATACAAAATTAAAATTCATCTTACAACATCTTCTTTTTCTGAATGAATTCATAACAGCTCTTCATTACGAAATCACAACCTAATCCTTTCCCCCATTTGAAATCATCGGCCATGGAATAGTCGACATCATACATGCTTTAGTGGAGTAAAATATGTATTCAATAAAAATTAAGTTCATATAAAATAATCTTTGAAAATTCTAACAGAAATTCTATGCCAAGTAATTTTTGAAAACTTTATAGGCAAAACTCTTTGTTGTGGTCAGTTACCAACATAACGAATAAACTTCGTATATAGTTTGTTTTGATAACGGTCACTAGATAACTCTTCAACGATGTATTAGTCAGAAGGTCAATACGAAGTGTTGATAAAGTTAGTTATTTCACTATGCACAGATCACCAAAATTACAGTAATACTAAGCGAGCATGAAATAGTAGTGCTGAAAAGCAAATGAGTAAACGAGTGAGCGTGCGAGTCAAATGAACGAGCCGGCTAGTCCACGGACAAGAACAAAATGTAAAGTGAAATGAATCATCGAATCAATTACCGACTAATTGCCAGGCTAGCAGAATGAATATATGAGTAGGCAGTAAGCAATGCTCAACAATACATATTCATACGAGTGCAAAAATGATTTCCAAAATGTCCACCAATTGTCTCCAAATGACTCAGACTTCATTGTTCTTGAACTTTCATACAAGTTGCATCCTGTTTCCATTCTTTACTGTTCTATCCTCTTGTCTCTCTGATGCCAGACCCTCTGTTCACGACTAACATCATATACTACTTATGTCAATATAAGTAGCACACACCACATCTTAACCACATTAAATGTGAACAAACTCAATTGCTCGTGAGTTGATATAAATTATTTTCGAAATAATATCAGACATTTCAATTACGGAACAGTCCTCTCGTCACCTTTCAACCTGGTTGGAGCTCCTTCATGCAAATCATCAGAGCTGATTGTATGACAGTTTACGTATAAAGTATTAGTCTTACAAAAATACACTATGATTCAATTTTAATTTTTATATTTTATTTTATAGTCGTTTTGATGGAGTTTTGTTCTCTGAGCTGGATGGTTTGGTTGTGGAGCTTTGATCGTTCTTCTGAACTGATGAAGTGATGAACTAATGAAAGCTCCACGACCAAACCATCAAGCTCAGAGAACAAAACTCCATCGAAATCATCCACTCAAGCTACAAATCCTCTCCACTATCTCATTTTTATAGTAATTCATCTTTCATTTCTTTTTATCACTGAAATATATTTCAACAAGGGACCATGGTTATTATTATTGAAAACGACTTGGACTACTATTGTCATGGATTAATTTACCATCGTTGAATGTTTCCAACGAAAATGATTTAACAAACTGTGACTTCACATATCCATGAAACGTCTAAATTATAGGTCCGACAGACATTATTAGAAATTTAAAGATACGGAAGTAATTATGATCATATTGTTTCTTCACTAAATCGAGTTGTTCACTACTCATCAGACTACTACATTTATTACTCAACATAATAGATTCGTCTAATGAGTTTTGAAAGCGTAAAGATTTAACGTGAAACCAATGAGTTAATAGATATTACATAATCACACTTGTCTATTATTTCAGTATGTACAACTTACTTTGTATCCTTAAAGTAAGCCAGAAGTATTCTGGAAACCAGGTTTGACTCTAGTCTATTAGGCGTCAAGATATCATTCTGAATATAAAACGAAACATAAATGTCAACACTGGAAATAAAACTTATCAAACGAAAAAAGTCTCTTTACGTTCATCTGTTCTATTCAACAGGTACAATCGTGAAGTAGCTTCATTCAACCGAAGATTTACAATTGAGATGTTTGACACGATGTCATTTTATGATAACATTATTTTATGTATGGATGTTCTAAATGTGAATTCCCAAACTAATCCCACAGATCCAACGCTTATTGTGTTCACCATTAAATAGTCCCATATTCTATAACTGATATAGTTGACACTTCATTGTATATGAGAAGTTCGCTATGTTTTTTTACTGTGTCTGTACTGAAACTGAAGTTTATTTGGTAGTAGTAGTCAATGGATTTCAGAAATACACAAAAAGTAATAGATGACATATCACATTATGTGAAATATCTATGAAATCTCAGTCAAATAGAGTGAGCGTTAGGCGCATAAAAATAAGCGATAAAACTCATAAGGCTTTATTTCTGTTGGTCATTCGAATTTATACGTTTCCATTTCAGTAGTATACTTGGTCAAAGTTAGCCTCCAGATGAATCTCATCAATTCAAACTTAACAGATATAACAGACAATAAAGGTTTTCTGAAAAACTGTCGAACATATTGTCGTATCGATTAGCTTTATGATCATGTCTTGAGAGGAATATATCAATCGTAAATGTTACAATACATCCTATTAAACTAATAACCAGTTGTTCTTATTTGTGTCTATAAACTATCATCAAATTTATGAAGTACCCCATTATTCTGGAAGACTGAATGACTGAAATGAAATAACTTTGGGATATCTCAAATGAATTCACAAATTACAAAGTTTCACTTCTTAAGTGTTTTACTTATTTCTTTGTGCAACTATTAGTGGAATAATGGAGTCATTGTGTGATATAAAAGAAAAACTTACACCCATAACTCTGTGACTTAAATGGTTAGAATCTAACTGGATTCCTGGAATTTCGTTGCAACCAAAATGCTTTTGTGCTTCAGACTTTCAATGGAAAACAAAAACAAAATAATAAGGAATAATTTTATTGATGTCCAGTGGTAGACGACAATTATGACTTCGTTGAAATAAATTAGTTAGAATAATCTGAGTTATTATAAACAGCTTAGAGATTTATTCAGTAATCAAGTTTCAGGGGTATGATCTGTTACATTTTAACTAGTTAGTGCACCAATGTTGGTAGAGTGAACCTCTAACTGAAATTGACATATTTGTGGTGGATTATCTTCGAGATATTTTCCAAGGCTTTGCTTCGCATATCAACCCTCCTGATAACAATTACGAACTTAATCCAAACGATGTATAGACTTCAGATCACAATATAAAGCATTAACTACAGTTCATTATCGAATAACATAGTATAAATCACTAAGGCACAAGCCACCAAACGAGCAAATACAGAGGTGGTACATTAGTCAAGTAAATTGATAAGATTAAAACACATACATACATGAAAGCAAATGATACATCGAGAGAATTAGGCAAACAATATTTTAGCTGGATATCAATCATGAAGACACGATAATAATAACAATAGAGTGACGATTCGCTATTGTCTAGATGACACTCTGTTAAACATGTTAACTGAAGGGCTTGATCATAACGTATGCATAAACTGTACTGACATTTGACGCAATAAACAGATCGCGATAGTTATTATTAAGTGATGTGATGGCATTATGAATAATGCACTATACGTTTATCAAAAGTGAACTAATTATGAAACTTACAATCATATTTGGTAATCTCATTATCGTTTTTTGTATATTGAAGACCCCTCTAGCTGATTTCCATTTTATGGTAATATTTTGAATAGGACTTGGACTTAAAACAAAAGAATGAACAGAAATGTTAATTTGCGTTCGTAAGTAAAGTATGAAATACAGCTCCACCTTACTATATCACAGTAACACTTATCCAAAGACACTTAATGGATATGGGAATAATTGCTCCATTGAAATTAGCTAAGTGATATCACTTTACGAATATGATCACATGCTTTTTAAATGTAAATATGGTTCATGATTTATTTCACAAAAGTTAGTTTTATGTTATCCGACATAAGAGATTAGACACTTAGTGACAAATTGAAAAAGAAGGATGATTTGGCTTTAGACTTTTGGATTCTCTTAATACATCTGTAATACACTCTGTATCTGTCAGAACATTGAATAATATTGACAGTGAATTATCCAGTCCGATTAGTTGATGAATAGTGAATTAATTCTACCTTACCACCTGGTATATCCCGATGAGAATGATGAATTGTAACTGTTGGAACCTATTTGTAGACTACGACGATATGTATACATTTATTGTATTGTTGTTAATTAACTAAACTGTTCCTCTTATTATAAGCTTTGTTTTGATCTATGAAATATTGTTATATCATTTATCATTCTTGAGTTATACCCAGTCTATCAATTACTATCTCCCACATTTACACCTAAATATTGTACAACTGTTATTATCCATTTTATAGTGGAATGTGGTCTGTTAGGTCTGTATATAAACCCAATATATCTGAAATACATGTTTCCTATTGGAGAGGCTGAGATTGGTTTTCTGAACTTAACAGGAAAGATAAAGACTCTAGACTGCTTGTACTAATTAGTTTTGAAGTCATCTAGGCACATGTTCAATGTCCTGATACGGCCAAGAGTGGGGAGAGTCCGCTCTCTCTCTCTCTCAAAATGCTCTCACATGGCCACGCATATATAGCCTCTGCCAGGAAATTCCTACTCACTGCCTTCTCGTGGCGGAGTTGTTTACGAAATTGAGAGGACGAAAAGCGAATTTCCGTCGCTTTAACCGGGTTGGTGGACATGGAGAGTCCACCTGAGGGAGCGGGAAAACCCTGATTCCAAACCAATGGTGCACATGGGCTCCAGTATCCTGAAGGAACAAATGGCGTATGAACCAATTGTTGATCACTAGCTACCATGATACTAACTTGTGGATCAGACTTTTAGGCCGACGGCTTCGAATGTCGTCCCCTAACAAAACCACCTGTTTCGGTTTGGGCATCCGGGCAGTATCATAGCCTTCACACATATCAAATGACATCTGTGAGGCGCATATGTCTTTGATGCCTCCTTGTACTAATATCTATGTGTCAACATAAATAAATAAATAATAAGTCATTAGTTTATTTAACTTTACCACTATTACAAATATTATTCTTTATATTACGTATGTAGAAATCATTAGTGTTGTCAGGTGTTATAATATGTGTAATTTTGTAGTTCTTTTATAAATGTCTGGTAAATCCTAGGCATCAGTCTTCATCTCACAAACTTTAATCATCACAATAAATACCTCTTCAAATGTATGAGATCCAACTGAATTCGTCTTCATACATAACTCTTGAAGCTTGTTTACTATCAGTTTTTCATTCGATGATGTTATATTGTTCATTATGTACGTGTTCTAAACTACACCATTAGTGATCGGAGAAAAATGTTGTACCGAATTCATATTCATCAATAAATGAGGATATTATATTAATAACAATGCAAATATATAACTGTTGGAGATCAAAACAACTCTTAGTAATTACATTACGTAAATGCTTACTCATTATTGGATAATCGAAATTCAGGTTTTAAACGCGGTAAGGAAGAAAAGATATCACCATGGAATCCCTTAAAAGCAACAAAACAGAAGTAAATTCACTTTTATAAACAAATTTTAATCCAACTTGGTAGATGTATTTCATCTTGATATTGATTATGATATGACAATACCTGAAACAAATTCTTATCTCTTTGGAAAACAACATGGATATGTAAAGTTATGGTCTATTATGATATTAGTACTCCTCTAATAATAGACCTAATCTTAAAATTGTAGATTTGTCATGATATAACTGCCTAATCTATAAGATCTTACATGGAAGTCACATCATCGTCTACACCTACTCAATGTATCGTATCAATTACCAATGGATGATGAAGAACAAGCTTAGGCTAGAGAAAGAATAATATATTTAATATGGATAAAAGATATAAGGTAATATTCAGCAGAGACCACGCCTGCATGGTCGAGCCATGCCACTCGATCAACCTCAGTCCATTCAACTCATTCTCCGCGCCTTCTCCATCGTTAGGTATTTCTCTGCGTTAAATATTGAATAACTATTTTCCGAGTTGTCTCGTGTTCAGCTTTGAGGATTGTGTGGTTATGGTCCGATGCCACTACAGTTATATATTAGAGGATCTTTTGTAATAGCAATTCTTATATGGCAATATAAACATCATCTATAAGTCATGGATACCTAATCATTTCTGTAAGTAACGTATTTTGGTATTTTAATTTCGTAGCATATTTTGGAATGCTTTGAACTTGTCAGTTCATTTAAACAAAATCGTCACAACGAATCCCTGGAAGTGTTTGGCACCAAGAAGGTATAAGATATTCAGTAGTTAAATTGATGAGATAAGGTGTGTTCTATATTTTCATACGACTCCTAAAATGTAGATAATACTAACTAAATAATTTAGTCTATTTTTGCATTAACAACACACTGAATAAGACGTTATCACTTAGTGTAAGTATTCATGCGTTTCATCGGACAAGTATTAATCAGAGACTTACCAATACATGACCTAATTCATGTTTGGCTGTTAAAATTAGATCATAATCTTCCGTTTTGAGAATATCGTCCACTGATGGGCAAAAGTTCACAATACCCACAAATGGCCTATATGTGTATATATCAAAACAAACTACTTATTTTCCATTTAAGTAGTAAATGATTCACAAACAAATTTCAAGCTAGAATATTCTTCATAATAACTTTAAAAATCTTTTTTTCTACAGACGATCCTTGATAAACTTGTATATAATGCTCATTTTTGAAGCTCTTTGACTTACCCAAACTTCAAAATCATTAAAATTAAAGAAACATTCAAAAGCTACTTCAAATTAGCAGAGGATTATTTATCTAACCACTCAAAACTGTGGGTTTATATCCACTGAATCGTGTTCCAAGTCTCCAGTTTACTTACAATAGACCATAATATCATTTAATTCGATCGGTGGTAAATTTCGTCACTCATGTGACTGTAATCAGCAGTCAAGACTTCTGACAAAGACTACAGAAATTCATCTCAAAGCTAGTCAATGATCAAACTTTAATTATGTGTACTTTATCTACTAACTGTATTCATAGAGATTCATCATTACACACAATGCAAACAAGAGTGAAATTATCTTTCGAGGTATTTATACACAAACATGATGTTTTTTTTTGTTATACCTACAACAAAAGCTCATTTTCGAACACTATCGACAAATGTTTCAGTAGTCTTCTACTGAATAAACTTTGTTCAAGACATCATTTGATAAAATATGCAGTTAATTCGGATAGAGGATTACTTACAACATACCATTTTGCACAAATAATTTGAGGAAACTTAATGTGTAAACCATTAGAAGTGTCAGCTAGAACTCATGAATGAAGACATTTGAATAATGTCTTACAGATTCAATCTCGCTAAGTCGAAATGGAAATAACACGTATGGAATTTGGCTGTAATAACAGACAACATTAACGTACGACACATGTTTTCTGGAGTTAATGATTTACAGAAAACAAAACATGTACAATAAACACCGGATTAGAGAGGTATGTGAAGATCGTCAACATTAAAATATTGAAATTCATGTTATATGAGGAGGTAAAACTATCAACCAGCCAACGCAAGAGTTTGATAAACAGGATCACTTATTTTAATGTTTCACATCACGATCTCATCTTAGAAACTCAATTATTTCGACTACATATCAATAATATGAGATGAAATGGATTAACTGATTATGACGACGTGGCCAATTTTCGCCATTCTGTGATTGTACAAGTTTCACATAAAGATAGTGGATAAAAACAATCACTTATTAAATTAACAAGTGGTAAATGAGAATAACTTGCCTTCCATTGGTTGGATCTCTGTCACAAAATGAAGCCCATGCAACTACATATTCATCACAGACACCAAAATATACATTTTTCACAAATAGTACCAATTCATTTGGAGCTATTCCTTTCCCTTCAGGAAAAACCAGGACATTTTTGTTAGATTTTTGTTGATAGCATGCCTAAAAATAAGTCCACATGTTGTGTAAAGTTATATGGACATATTCAAGCATTTCATATACAGTTATTATTTGTGCAATAATTCATTCATTCATTCATGTTCTGTTTATATCAATAACATTAGAAACAGAGCTATCTATTCAAGTAAACTATTCTAAAAGATGAATTCAATGAGGGGTTAGCTTTCATCACTGACTTAAAACTGGGATAGTTGGTTTTTCCAAACTTAAAACTCTGCTCAATTTCGTGCTTACGATCACAAACAAATTCTAGTATGGTTTAATTTCACAATGAGAACACTTTACAGTTGAAATCAAGACCTTCATATTTACCTATCTCAATCGACTTAACACATAACATGAGAGCCGTCAGATTTTTCTATTTATTGAATAACTCACTCAACTCTTTATTAACCTTAAATATTCCATCTGTGTCAACTAAATCTGACCCATACTTCCTAGTAAAATCCAGAACTATATGAATAAGATATAAAATTGATAGTATTTCGTAAAATAAAAATAGTTATTCAAATAAGCTCATGCTTATATTTGAGTGAACATCAACTCTGCGACACAGGAACATCTAACTGATAAGTCCCAAACTGGATGAAACGCGAGTTCTGTATTCCTCTGCTAACCATTAACCATCTTTGCTTGAATAATATTTTGTTAACTTAATTTGACATGCTGTCAGTATAAATATTGGCCATTGAAGATTTTATCATGGTAGTCATTTGTTTGTGAGTTATTTGTGATTTTGACAGATTCAACTCTTTGATTGAGATCATGAACCGATTGATGTTAGACCACCTTTGGAAAGCTGGAAGCACTGGACGGCCATTTCGTCCTATTGTGGTACTCCTCAGCAGTACGTATCTACGAGCCCGCTTGCGGGATTCCAACTCAGGGCCTTCAGTCTCGCGAGCGAACGATTAACCCACTGGACCACTGAGCCTGCATCCGATGGTGATAGTGTCTAACATCAACCAATCCACGAAATTATGTGACTATTTTCCATTGGATGAAACGGCCGTCCAGTGCTTCCAGGTTTCCAACGGTGTTCTTACATCAATCGATCCATGATTTCAATCACAAGCTTATTAATCTCCACAACATCTATACTAGATTCAACTTTTGTCTGAACACTGTACTCCATCAGAAATCTTAGAGACTACAGTTTAAATAGAATCTGCTACAACTAACAAACAGTGATGTAAACTACAGATCAGATCTAAGAATTACTCTAAATGCTTCTTTCATCATCAGATGACTTCAACAACAACAACAAAAACGTCGTTTAAGTTACATAACACCAATGTGATTAAGAAAACTTTCTACATAGCACAAGTCAAATTATACAAACACTTACAGATAGATAATCATTAGGAATTTTAAATTCATAACATTCTTGAGTTTGTTCACATCCACCCATATCACAGTATGTTTGTTTCTCTTTTCCAGGAATTATCAATCTATTATTTACACATTCTCTGAATAACAAAATCATTGGATTAATCATAATTTTGCAATTGTTAACACATACATGGTTGTTTAACATTAAATACAAGTCAATACAATATTAGATTATATTGTGTATTGATTACCATTAGTGGATATTAGAAGGGAGGAGTTGAAGTTTTGAGTGGTATCTGCTTTGGAGGCAATGATTATGTTCTCTGGTCCAGGATTTTGAACTCCAACCAATCGAGTAAGAGTGTCGGCTTGATCGATAGTATATATCGACTGATACTTGATATTGAACTCATAGCTCAGGAGCATTGTTGCTCAGCGCTGTAATCTATTAGTCGTATAGACAGGGATTCCAAAAGTTGCGATTAGTTTTATGATCTCTCAGTAGAGTAAACGTAAGACTATGGAGCATTTTATGAAGTATTTTGACAGCAAAAATGATTCCAAGAGCTTCTTTTTTAATTTGGCTGTAGTTTCGCTCAGCTAGGTCGGGTAATCTAGCAGCACGAGCAATTGTCTTCTCTGATTTGTCCGGAAACACGTGAGTTATCACTGCTCCAACTCCATGACTAGAGACATTAGATGCAACAACAGTTCTCAAGCTGGGATCGAAGTGAGTCTAAAGAAGCTTTGAGCTGAGCATTGATTTGATTCTGTCGAAAGATGAAGAGTGAATACTCATTGTATATCCTAGATAAAAGACTACTACATTGAGAACAGGATTGAGCACACTTTGAACATTATATTCGTAGATAATGTCAAGGGGTCGACATAGTGATCGCCAGTTTCGGAATAGTTTATGCAAAACTTGACATTAAAACAATGTTTATGCAAATCAGAATCAATAGTATGACTAGCTTTACTGTAAAAACACTAGTATTATGTTCATATGTAAATTGTGGCCAAAAACTGATATAGACATCATTTAATAAAACATTATAATTCATAATTTACCTACGAACGAGTAACGATTCTTGTTTATCTACATTGACAACCAGTGCTCTCTCCCAATAACTGGAAGCACTCTCAATTGCGTTCTGTCGGTGGGAATAAAAACAAGCATAGAATTCTTGACAGAAAACGAATGATAACAGAAATTTTTGTAAAAATAAATAAATGAAAAGTGACAGTGATTGCAAAAGACTTTACGTAATATAAATGAATGCAGAAACTGAGAAACTGTCGCTGTTGCTCTTGTAAAGTTACTGACGGTCCAAAGTTCACAAAAACGAGGTTTGGGTATGGGGTCGGTAACCTCATCACGTAGAATCAAATCTTGCTAAAAAGATGCTAACCAGAATAAACCATTCAAAATCTGTTCTGAGAGTTGAATGGTATTCATTCAAATGAATCGCGACGCCTTATGATAAAAGCCAATAATCTTCTTAAGTCAGGTGGCTGATGCCATCTCTAACAACAATTTCTACAGGTTCATATAATGTCCAGACAACTTGAGAAACCAGGAGTACCAGTCAACGGAAACGAGGTGATTCAACTTGACGGTGGAGAAGATAAACAACCACAGAAAAAATGGGAAAACTGAACAGTCGTTCCATTTTTTCAGTAGTTCTCTAAACTAAATCTATCTTTAATCTCAATGGAATTAATAAATATCAACCATTTCGTATATCCACAAAATTGTTCGTCATTTTAGTTATGAACATATTAATAATGCCGACATTCGGAAAATGAACTATTCATTCCGATTTCGTCTAAAAATAGGCCGTTTTCTAGTTTGTCATATTCTTAAACATTGATTTTTCAAAGATGATTTCTTATGTAAACAAATATACTGAAACAAACCTTTATTTTTGGGAATGCTTTACTCCTCTGAAGTTCAACATCATATATTGGTATAATTTTCAGATTTCTGCTTTTCAACAATCTTTTTTCTGTATTCTGTGAGTAAACGCCGTCTCTCTAAAGTATTCTATAATTCAATAATCACTTAACTTACCGGTTTTATAGATTCAGCAACTTTGCAACGACGAGCAGATTCAACTGAACTCAACAACACAAGGAGAATAGGAACAACAACGCTGATTTTCATCATGTAACTCCAAAACGTAACTTCTGACTGTTGTTTTATAGTAACCGTTTACAGTCAAGATCTCACGAACACTTCTGTTTAATTATTATATTTACAAGGGGTTCTCATGATTTTGTTGAAATTATTTCTTTTGTGACTCCACTTCAACATGGACAATTCAAATCTCAACATATTATGTACCTGTAAGAGTTACTGATTTTCGGGTCAATTACTGACCCTATCTTAGTATCATCAAATGAAAATCAGTCAGGTCAAGTGGATCAGTAAACAATATTTCATTTTGCAACGTCTTATACTTAAGTCCAGCATTCATCGCTCTCAATATGATATAAGATCAATGTACAAATTTTATTTTAATCTTATTTGTATATTAGGCATTACAAGAACCGTAAGATAACTGATGAATTATATTTAGCAAGATGCATTGTGGATTCGGGTTAAAACGATCTACGTAAACTGCAATCGTATTCGCAAATCATCATTTGGAATGTCATGGATACTGAGGTTACATCAGTTACAACATTAGTTAGTTTTTAAGCAATCCTTCAGGTTGTTAAATCTTCATGATAGCCAACCAAACTGTTGGGTTCGTGTCATGCGCAAACGCCTCCAAATACCTTAATACGGCTTATTGTGGGGAGAATCTGCCCTCTATCTCAAAATCCTCTTAAACAACCACGTATATAAATCCACTACCAGGGAAGTTCTAATGAGTGCATTCTCATGGTAGGGATATTGTTTGCGAACTTCAAAGGATGAAAAGCGGATTTCCGGAGCTTCAACCAGGTTTGTAGGTACAAAGGATCAATCTATGGGGGTTGAAAAGCTCAGATTCTAAACCAACGGTCGTATCAACCTACCGTTGGTCACCGGCTACCATGGGACTGCATTAACTGAAGATTCTCTACTGTCTTGTTGATCACAAATTAAGGTTGACGGCTCTGGATGTGACCCCTTCAGAAGACTATTTGATTCGGACAGGACAACAAGACGGTACCAAAGCCCACAAAGAAAATAAGTGAATGTGTGGCGCACATACATTCGGTGCCTATATGCATCGATATTTATGCGCTCAAATAAAATAAATTCATAGATTCACATATGCAGAATATTTTATACATTCATGAAGTTGTGTGTTTATGGAAGACTGAGATACAAAAAAAACTGAATGAATTTGTAGTAGCATTGGATCCAAATCACACGACTTTTGAAGCCGAGAATACAATTCCTGAAACGGCTTATATTAATTAATCGACATAAAGCGCAGGTTAACAGTGGAGAACGCGGGAACATTATTTCAATTCAACAGATGGCATAGCTCAGCCCGGCATGTGTGGTCGATCCTCCCTCAAATGTGTTCTCCATCATATATTAGTTATTGTTACTATACAATGAGTCACTATAGATAATGACGTGACGTCCACGTAAGATCTCATAGATTAAGCAGTTACATCATGACAAATCTACAATTTCGTCATTGGGTCTATATTAAGAGCAGCACTAATAACGCAGTAGACCATCATACTACAATTTTACATCATTGTACCATTTATGTTGTTCTCACTTCACATTAGTCGTTTTAGTTTGATAAACGTAAACTCTTGACTTCATGTTTCTACAAAGAACTCAACATTACTATTTGTGACTACTTTTGACGTACACAATTCACAAGTGCTTGCCATGTAGTTAATTTATTCAAGTAAAACGGTACCAATTTAATCCAAGGAGAGATAGTTTTCAGGAATCTTCAAATTCGTTCTCTATTCGTGAACAGAGAAAAATACAGTTACGTATTTTGTACAGCTTACCACTAACATTTTTCTAATTGATTTAATGCCTTGATAATCAGTATGTTATGTTGATAACGAGATATTCATTCAACTTATTATATTTCTGTTATTATTATGAGCTTTACACAATAGAAAGTTACATCATCAATCAACTTGTATTCATCAGAAGGAGATCAACAAAATATCTTACACTTTCAGATAAATATGGACAAATAAACTTTGATTTTAGATTCCATCACAGATCGACTTCGGCTAGATAATCACACGAAATGAGCAAACACTGGACAGCTGCAATGTTATGATACGTGGCGTCTATTCACTGTGTATCTGTGACTCACGGTTGTGTGATATTATTCATAAGTGAAGCGTTAAGATGAATAAGATCAATACAGTAAACTCAAATAAGTATAGAATACGTACAACTCATATTGATGTCATGAAATGTCTAGCTTTTGAAATTCAAGTACACTCATTCTTTTACCGTACATTATCCTTCTAGCTGTGGAGATGTAAGTCGACCAAAACTTACAAAACATTTTTCAGTGGGACAACAAATATCAAAACAGAATTCCGCATAACAAGTTATAATACCACAGATGTTTTTCAGTGAGTCATCTGTGAATAACAGATATTTCATTTGACGTAATTCCTGTATTTGACTTTCTTTGTCTGATGTAGGAATGTACTCTTTCCAAACTTGCCAAATACTCCAGGTTGAACACAAATTATACGATGTTCAGAACCAGATAATGATGCACGTCCACAAGTTGCATATGTTCTCACATTAATCAAATCTCTGACGAAATAGGCATCCGGATGGCTGTGAAAATCTCCTACATTTTGGTGATCTATTGACGAAAGAAAGCAACAGTCACTTGAACTATAATCACCTCATACAATTGAAAGCGATTCAGTGAAGGCAGAAACTGAGAATTTTAGTGAATTCATCTGCATAAACACATAATGCAAATGGTGTGCAGTTCGGAGTCAATTACGTATTGGCACCAAAACAAATTGTATTTATGCATGTGTTTTAACGACATCTTAAAGTTAAGCAGTCGATAAATTCGTTTGAAAACTTAAAACATACAAACATGGACCAAAATCAGTTCACGAGTACAAACATAGTTACACTGCCGCCACAACCTTTCCTATTCCTTCATCGATACTGACGATAGATATTGAAATCTTGTTGTGGTGCTAAGCAGTCATCTTGAAAATTATTTGATCAAGCTTCTTGAATTGTGGTTACACCACAGTTATGATATATGTTTTGGATTGGTAGGGATTGAAGATTGTCGACTGGGAATTAGTAGTTCGTGAATCGACAACTCATTAATGTTCATTCTCCTGAATGCATGTTACCAGCCACAACGATTTTAGTGATTGTACTTTTTGTGCCTTGTAAAGCAATAGGCCATCAGGTTGACACCCTAAAATCACTCAAGGTGATTAGTAAGCAGCCAAACTCCAGTCTTCTGAAGTTTGCTGAAGCAGTTGCTATCAGACGCTAAAAACTTGATTTATGTATTCAAAAGGAGATGATTGTTAATCTTTCCCTGCCTTGGTGACAAATATTCTTCCGCTGCAGCTTAAATTCTTTTTAATTTTTATCTTTTATATTTATTACGTCATTGATTTTATTTTTTTTTCAACTATCTTTATAAAAAAATTAATAATCTTTCAACTGAACTCCACTCACTCTATTCCTATCAATGTTTATTCATTATGTAATCAATTGTTTCTAACCCACTTCTGAACTGTTGTCATGATTAATGCTCTAGAGTATTCTTTCACATAAGGTATATATTTACAATATTCAGTAAGCAATTTCAACCCATTATGTAATTATTATCTTTTTTGGATACTACAGGTTGTAAGCAGCTGACGAGAACCTACGAAATAGAAATGAATTCATGTTATTCTGTTAGAATCTTTGGTCTTGCTCTTTTCAAAATGATAAAGGGAACTATATGTATGAAAATAACATTATTATGTTGAGTTCAGACTATTGCAATTATAAGATTTGGTTAAACCCTTTTTGAAATCATGAGTCGATTGAAGCTAGACCACCATGGAAAACCTAGGAGCACTGGACGGCCGTTTCGTCCTAGTATGGGACTCCTCAGCAGTGCGCATTCACGATCCCGCACCACGCGGGGCTCGAGCCCAATACCTACTGGCTTCATGCGCGAGCACTTAACCACTAGACCACTGAGCCGGCATCCAACGGTGTTAATGTCTAACTTCAACCAATCCACGAAGTTGCGCCACCGTACACCATTGTCTTCAGTGAGTTCCTATCTCACAATAGACCTGGTTGAACTCCACTGGTAACGGCTTCTCACTAGAACTTCGGGAGTTTTTCCTGAAGTCAGTCACTAGTGAGCAGGTGATTGTTATTATCAGAATGGGTTTTGTGGAGATTTTAGAAATTTCACAGATTGAAATCATGAGTCAGTTGAAGCTAGACCACCATTGAAAACCTGGAAGCACTGGACGGCCGTTTCGTCCTAGTATGGGACTCCTCAGCAGTGCGCATCCACGATCCCGCACCACGCGGGGCTCGAGCCCAGCACCTACTGGCTTCGCGCGCGAGCACTTAACCACTAGACCACTGAGCCGGCATCCAACGGTGTTAATGTCTAACTTCAACCAATCCACGAAGTTGCGCCACCGTACACCATTGTCTTCAGTGAGTTCCAATCTCACAATAGACCTGGTTGAACTCCACTGGTAACGGCTTCTCACTAGAACTTCGGGAGTTTTTCCTGAAGTCAGTCACTAGTGAGCAGTTGATTATTATCAGAATGGGTTTTGTGGAGATTTTTAGAAATTTTCACAGATTGAACTCATGAGTCAGTTGAAGCTAGACCACCATTGAAAACCTGGAAGCACTGGACTGCCGTTTCGTCCTAGTATGGGACTCCTCAGCAGTGCGCATCCACGATCCCGCACCACGCGGGGCCCGAACCCAGGACCTACTGGCTTCGCGCGCGAGCACTTAATGGTGGTCTAGCTTCAACTGATTCATGATTTCAATCTGTGAAATTTCTAAAATCTCCACAAAACCCATTCTGATAAACCCTTTTTGTTAACTTATTTAACAGACAGAGTCATTCGTTCAATAACAACTTGTACATACCATTATTAATGTTGCAATTGTATGAATATGAATGCTTGAGTATCGTTTATCGCCTGCACATATATTCACTCTGATAGACATACTATTAGTCGCCTAATTTATTCAACGATTTATTCACTTCCCTATGTATATGTTCATTTTAATTCTATTCATTTTATGTGGCAAGCTCACATGCTCACTCGCTCGCTTGCTTTACAGTACCATCCTTTTCATTCTTGTTTCGCTTGTCTGTCGCTGAGGTGATCTTTGTGTTGTGCAATAATAAATCCGATCAACATCTCGTACTCGTCTTCTCATTTATATACCGCTTCGTGGATTTCAAGCATCATTTCTGAACATATTTTGCCCATGTTATGATTCGTTAAGCTTGAATGCTACTACTGATTCAGCTTATTCGGAATGGAACGAAGAATCAAGGATTGAGAGAGTCGATAGGCTATTCTGGTCCGTTGTCCTCTACTCAGCAAACTCGATCAAGAAGTCTTGGTAAGGCGTAGAAAGTGTAGTTTACAGGCAAACAGCAGATACCAAGTCAGTTCTATCATCTACAACAGCCCGTTAGCTTGTAACGCCAAACATTCGTCAGAGGAAGTTCACGTCACAGGTTGTTTTTGTTAATGGAGGCATTACAAATGATCGATCCACATAAAGAAAGAACGTGCCATTTGACGTCTCAGTGTATCATGGTTCGAACTCGAAAAGGCTATTTATCAAGGTAAGGATTCTGGTGGTTATTCGATGGCATATGACTTTAAAAACCTCTGTTGAAATGATAAGCAATGGCTTGAAAAGTCAGGGAAGAGCGTAGTGTCTATGGCGCCTGTTGTAGGTCTAGAACTACCAAAGTTTGATTTTATTCATTTCGATGGATAACCAAGAGGGTACTGGGAGCTTGTTAGGCAGTTTGAGACCTCCGTTGTATTAAGGGTCATGGACGATAGTCATCGTTTGCTTTATTCGATACACTATTGCAAAGGTAGGGCGAAAACAGCCATTGAGGAGTGTGTCACGATGAGTGCCCCTACTTGTTATAAGAAGACCAGGGAAATTCCAAAGCGGTTGTTCGAACAGTCAAAAGCAGTCGCTCGAGAAACCCGAGAAGACTTATTCAATACTGTAAATTTTGATCATGATGGTGCGGAGCAGTCATCAGGCCTGGCTATAAGAATGGGAAATTGTGCCATGTTCTTGAAACAGATGAACTATACTGTCAATCTAAATTCTTTAGTCGCTTTAGAGAGAATAGTGAAGCCTTCGTCTCAACCTATGCACGCACGGTGGTCGGAATGGGCGGACAGATTGATTAAAAACCAAAGAGAGCCAACGTTTGCCGATTACACTACATTTATAACATCTCGTGCAAGAGTAGCCAGTATTAGCTTTCAACGGTTGGCGAATCGTCCAAAGAAAGCACATGACGTAAAAACGAATTTTCACTTGCAATCAGTTTAGTGGAACCCTGTGCTGAGAATTCTATATTGTACCAAAATATAATATTGAATAAAGCCATTATTAATAATAATAAAAAACTAAATGCCTTATGTGTTCCTATGACCACGCTGTTTATAAATACCCTTTCTAGCGGGGAGCTGATGTAGTGACCTACTTTTATCAAGAGAACGCGATTGGTTTAATGGAAACAATTATTAGTATAACCAGTTGTACCAGAGATTGTTTAACTGTACTTGTTGGTTTAACTGTACTAAAGACGTCCATTCTTCCTTCCGTTGATCGTGACCTCGCACGAATCCGGTTACGCTCAGTGACCGCACTTGTAACCTGGCACGATCTCAGTATCCTTTCGATACCACGAGATCGCCAACAAATACATCTGGACTACAGCCATCAACTACCTTCTGATATTCGACTTACGGGAGATCTTATCGGTTAACTGGCATGTAGTCTTCCTGTAGTGGTGATCATAGTCAAACGCGACTAGATGCCACATAACAGTACAATCACTAAAATCGTTGTCGCTGGTAACATGCATTCAGGAGAATGAACATTAATGAGTTGTCGATTCACGAACTACTAATTCCCAGTCGACAATCTTCAATCCCTACTAATCCAAAACATATATCATAACTGTGGTGTAACCACAATTCAAGAAGCTTGGTTAAATGATTTACAAGATGACTGCTTAGCACCACTACAAGATTTCAATATCTATCGTCAGTATCGATGAAGGAATAGGAAAGGTTGTGGCGGCAGTGTAACTATGTTTGTACTCGTGAACTGATTTTGGTCCATGTTTGTATGTTTTAAGTTTTCAAACGAATTTATCGACTACTTAACTTTAGGATGTCGTCAAAACACTTGCATAAGTACAATTTGTTTTGGTGCCAATACGTAATTGACTCCGAACTGCACATCATTTGCCAAATGCAGATGAATTCACCAAAATTTTCGGTTTCTACCTTCACTGAATCGCTTACAATTGTATGAAGTGATTATAGTTCAAGTGACTGTTGCTTTCTTTCGTCAATAGATCACCAAAATGTAGGAGATTTTCACAGCCGTCCGGATGCCTATTTAGTCTTAGATTTGATTAATGTGAGAACATATGCAACTTGTGGACGTGCATCATTATCTGGTTCTGAACATCGTATAATTCGTGTTCAACCTGGAGTATTTGGCAAGTTTGGAAAGAGTACACTCCTACATCAGACAAAGAAAGTCAAATACAGGAATTACGTCAAATGAAATATCTGTTATTCACAGATGACTCACTGAAAAACATCTGTGGTATTATAACTTGTTATGCGGAATTCTGTTTTGATATTTGTTGTCCCACTGAAAAATGTTTTGTAAGTTTTGGTCGACTTACATCTCCACAGCTAGAAGGATAATTTACGGTAAAAGTATGAGTGTACTTGGATTTCAAAAGCTAGACATTTCATGACATCAATATGAGTTTTACGTATTCTATACGTATTTAACTTTACTGTATTGATCTTATTCGTCTTAACGCTTCACTTATGAATAATATCATACAACCGTGAGTCACAGATACACAGTGAATAGGAGCCACGTATCATAACATTGCAGCTGTACAGTGTTTGCTCATTTCGTGTGATTATCTAGCCGAATTCGATCTGTGATGAAATCTCAAATCAAAGGTCATTTGTCCATATTTATATGAAAGTGTAAGATATTTTGTTCTTCATAACATTCCATTAATTTCTTACTCTTCAAATGTTTCGACGGAATTTAGATAAAGTGTTTTAAGATGAAGCAGATTAGTTTATTTTGATGATTCCCTTCTGATGAATACAGGTTGATTAATGATGTAACTTTCTACGTTTAAAAATTGTTTTTCATTTTTCGTGGAGAAGGTACGGATAACGAATCGAGAGATGTTTATTCTCAGATGACAGAATTCGAAGATGTAGCAAAAAAGCTTTGAATATTTGATTTTTCATTGACTGATCTGGAAATGACAAGGACGGCCTGCTTGAATAACTGCTCTACCTGTTCCTACCATCTAGATATTTCAACGAGCTATATGTCTTTTTGTTTGTTTCAACAAATCATTATGTAAACTACTAGCACAACCTGTTCAAGTACGTTTGTGAAATGTTCATGGCCTTTCGCTGTACGAGTTACAAAAGAGCTCAATCAGAGATATCGTGGTTGCTGGCAACATAAATGGAATTGAATATATGGTATTCAGATGTCGATTCCTGAACTGCTAATATCTAATTGGTGGCAACTCAGTATTTATGGCGAGGATCGATTAAGAAAAAGGAAACAAAAGAGTGTTGAAATACTTTGTGCTGAGAATTCTATATTGTTTTGACAGATTGAAATCATGAGTCAGTTGAAGCTAGACCACCATTGAAAACCTGGAAGCACTGGACGGCCGTTTCGTCCTAGTTTGGGACTCCTCAGCAGTGTGCATCCACCAAAGATATAATATTGAATAAAGCTAATAAGAATAATGACGATAAAATTATTAGGGATGAGTATCTTGTCTTTAATATAAGGCATTATATCAAATTAAGTTTGTTGTTTATAAGGAATACATAACACCTTATGATGTTTCTCGCTGTTTTCTAAGAGCACTCACAGTTCATGATTCCTGAAAACTATCTGTTCTTGGATTGAGTTGGTACAATTTCACTTATGTGATAACACGTGGTTAAATATTCGTATTCTTCTTCATGAACGATAATTCATTGTTCATGAATAAATCAAGTGGACCGAGGTGATTCAAATATGATGGTCTTTTAAAACAAGTCAGTATTGAACAACGACAATCAACACCAGAATTAGAACACCATTACACCCTAAGGAATCAAATTGAAAATGTATTTAGTGTTCTTTAACATATATAAACTGTGTTTTACACAAAGAAATGATTTAACTAGATGGAAGACACGTGTGAATTGCGTACGTCAAAAGTAGTCACAAATAGTAATGTTGAGTTCTTTGTAGAATAATGAAGTCAAGAGTTTACGTTTATCAAATTATGACGACTAATGTGAAGTGAGAACAACATAACTGGTACAATGATGTTAAATTGCAGTATGATGGTCTACTGCGTTATTAGTGCTGCTCTTATGATAGACCGAATAACGAAATTGTAGATTTGTCATGAAGTAACCGCCTAATCTATGAGATCTTTCGTGGACGTCACGTCATTATCTATAGTGACTCATTGTATAGTAACAATAACTAATATATGATGGAGAACACATTTAAGGGAGGATTGACCACAGATGCCGGGCTGAGCCATGTCATTCGATGAATTGAAATTATATTCTCTGGTTTTCCGTTGTTAACCCTCGTTTTGCGCTTTAGAAATCTATTTCAATTACATCTCTGTCAATATGCATTAAATTCCATAAAACAATTAGTAGGTTTGCAAACGAATTGTATTTACTAAACTACTTGATGCTTCATATCTCATTACAGGATACAACAAAATGTAAGTAATTGAATGTGTTTGAACACATCTCGACCACTTTCCCTGATACAACTTTGCATAGTATATTTAGAACTATTACATTGTTCAAAAATTAACCTCTCCATTATCATACGAGTTTACTCGTTTATCAATCATGACATATTTGAATAATGGCAAGCTATGTGTGCGAACATCTACAAACTCGAATACCATCAGACACATTCTTCTGATTCCGATATATCACGCTTGTCTTGGTTTAAAAAGATATTCGTTATCTAAATGATAGATCAATATTCGCGTTAGTTTGTGCAGTTCATTCATTCTGTTCTGGCTTGAACAAGACTTTATGCAAGTCATAATTATGTTCATTACATTATGTGTCCTAGGGGCATAACATTTTGTTATCTATACAGAGTTTTCCCATTCCAATTTTGACATCTCATCATTTACAAGGATTATATGCAAACAGGTGTCTAGTAATATTTTAACTAATAAACTTGACTACTTATATTTGATTTCAGTAGCACCGAATCAACTGACAAATCATAAAAAGTAAAGGTGAGAATTAAGTGGTTGTTGTCAGAGAACAACTGAAAAACCTGAAATTAACAGGCAATTATTATGACCCAGTTTAGGTATTCTTAGACGTTCCCAGTTAGAATATTACATGAGGTCAAAATACTGTTTTTCAAGCTTTAGAACACTAGATAGTATTCAAGTTGCAAAATGATACATGATTTTGCAACATTAAAGTTACGGATACTCATTGTTGTCAGGCAACACATATCCACTATTGACAAGGCTTAGACTGACATAGCATAGTGCTTGGCATAAATGAACATCACAAATTACGGACATCATTGTAAAAAATTTATGTTTACTACTCCGGGAGTGTATTTTCAGTTTAGGGTTGTAGTAAACCTAGACTTATGTGGGAGAATGATTCATAGTTAAGTACAAAAATTGCAGAGTCCCTTTGTAAAATATGAAAATCATACATTAAATCATATACAAATCTTCTGTCAGTTATCCCTTACAAACTTCACCTTTCCTTTATTTCTGTTGTCATTTTGATAGCTTTCACGTTCCTTTGGTCTTCTCTTCATTTCAATCTTTTCAATCTTCTGCTTGCAGGCATTCCACATCCAATTGGTGCTACATATTATTCATATCTAACAACTGAAGTAGCATACACCACAGGATGATAAAGATGATTCAGTATTAACTTCTCTCATCCCTCAAAACACTTCTCTTGTCAACATGTACAAGATTTCCGGTTGCTTTTTACTCGTGAAAAGAATAACATTAACAATAGTCGACAACTATAACTTATTCCTATCACGCAAAGTTGTTAAGTTTCTATAAACAATAAAAGGAAACTAAAATATAACTAATTATTTCTTACCAATTTATCAAGTCAAGAAATCAAAGGAAAGGCCCAATGATCCATTTTCTCTAATCAAACGTAAC
Source organism: Schistosoma bovis (assembly GCA_944470425.2). Classification (NCBI taxonomy): domain Eukaryota; kingdom Metazoa; phylum Platyhelminthes; class Trematoda; order Strigeidida; family Schistosomatidae; genus Schistosoma; species Schistosoma bovis. The sequence goes on along the minus strand of OX103956.1, from coordinate 43,521,544 downwards.
GGTATAGAAGAGAGGAATACAAATATCAATAGTACAATGTGATGCAAAGAGCACACTCAACCACAGTATAATAGTTTCATACATATTGACACACTATGACAGAATCCCTTCTAAACGAGATCACCGTTTTAAGAAACTGTACATTTTAAAACCATGAATAGTGACATTGAATGTGTACAAGAAATCACAGCGTAAATACAAAAATGTAATCAGGAAGAGTGACCCATGCTCTCCCATGAGAGATAACAGGGCTAAGTAAATAAAGAATTAACAAAAGAGAAATAGGAAATATTCAACCGTTGAAAGTTTCCGAAGGTTCAGGGTACATACTGGTTGGCTCTAAGACTCTGTTTTAACACACTATGATTAACATTTCTTACTTAGACAGTTTATACTTTTCATATCCAATAGTAATTTGTATAATCTGCTACTTTTATTTTATAAGTAAGATATTAACCAAGTTTATTCTTATACCCATTACAATATTCTCACCACAATCGTTGAATAAACTGTCAAGAAGTTCTGAACATAGATTAGTTCCTAGCTAGCATTCATTAATGGGTTATACATACATTTGTAATGAAGTCAATGTTCATCGTGTAATATAAACATTAGTCATTTAGAAGTACAATCATGGAAGTAACCATTCAGTAAGTGATATCCTGTTGAACTGGAATGTTTAGTAGACAAGTAAATAATCTCGTTTTATTTTACATAATCTTACACAATTTTTAACCTGTATATTCCATCATCACTTCACAACCAGCTCAATCTAAATACAAATTAAACTCAATAGTTGAGATCATGAGTTAATTGAAACTAGAACATTATGGAAAACCTGGAAGCACTGAAAGGCTGTTTTGTCCTATTATGAGACTTTTCAGCAAAGCGGATCCACGACCTTGCCTAGCGAGATTCCAACCCAAGACCTATCAGTCTCACGCATGAGCGCTTAATCACTAGACCACTGAGCTGGCATCCAACGATGTTAATGTCTAACTTCAACTAATCCACAAAATCGAGTGATACATCCATCATTGTCTTCAGTGAGTTACAGTCTCATAATTGACTAGGTTGAACTCTTCTAGTGCTTCCAAGTTTTCCATAATGGTCTAGCTTCAATTGACTCATGATCTCAACCAATGAAATTACTATGATATCCACAAAAACCTTTCTGATTTGAACAAAATAATCTGGTTGCCAAGAGATAATATCTAATTTCATTTTCTAATAATTAACAAATATCTAATTAGACCACTGAGCCGGCATCCAACGGTGTTAATGTCTAACTTCAACCAATCCACGAAGTTGCGCCACCATATACTATTGTCTTCAGTGAGTTGATATCTCACAACAGACCTGGTTGTACTCGCGCGCGAAGCCAGTAGGTCCTGGGTTCGAGCCCCGCGTGGTGCGGGATCGTGGATGCGCACTGCTGAGGAGTCTCATACTAGGACGAAACGGCCGTCCAGTGCTTCCAGGTTTTCAATGGTGGTCTAGCTTCAACTGACTCATGATTTCAATCTGTGAAAATTTCTAAAAATCTCCACAAACCCCTTCTGATTAATATCTAATTACTAATTACTAATTAATATAGAACAAAACAACTGACTGTTTTTCAACTTAAAGTTCAATCCGACAATCCAATTTTTTGACGAAACAAACTTACTAGACTCAAAGTATCAAATCACTGTGTGATTTGGACTAAAAGAGAATGATAAAGAAATTCTTTTTACTAAAAAATATTAGAAATCTCTTTTTTATATTTATATTTTCTTTGTTCTGTCTCAAGTTTTGAATAAATTTGTAGATCACCAACCATAGATGATCTATGTTGAATGATTAGAGACCTACTCAAGTTAGATGGGAATGATGTGACGAACAAGAGAACTACGAAGTCATACCTCACGGTCAACATCTAATGTGGATTACTTCTTCGACGTATAAAGGTATTATGGATGCTTTGAAGACCGTATAACACAAACGACGTTATTAAGAAAATATATCAATAAGAATGAATACAGAGAAGATAGCGAGACCATTACCACCACATGCGCCGGTCCATAGCATATGATCAACTGATGGGTGTTGGTTGTCCTTGACTTTGACAGGAATCGACGATCTGTTCAATAATGAGTGACCCAACTGACTGATGATTTGGCTACGACTCAGTGACATTTCACTGGCCCTACAATTTTAAAAGAAATAAAGTACTTTTATATTACATAGTGAGATAATTTTTAAGCTTTCCAATAATACCAAGATGCTTAAAACATTAGTGTAAGTGTGAAATCATACAAGTGAATATTAACTGTTTTCATTAGACTGTGATTAACATTGAATACTTCTGGAACTCAAAGCAACTGTCAACCAACACCAAGGTCAGGATTTTCAATACAAATGTCAAGACAGTTCTACTGTATGGGGCAGAAACCTGGAGAACTACGAAAGCACTCATCCAGAAAATACAGGTGTTTATTAACCATTGTCTACGCAAAATACTTCAGATCCATTGGCCGGAAACTATTGGCAACAACTTGCTGTGGGAGAGAACAAACCAGATCCCAGGGGAGGAAGAAATAAGGGCGAAGAAGCGCTGGAAGTGGATAGGACACACATTGATGAAAGAAGCCAACTGCGTCACAAGACAAGCCCTCACATGGAATCCTGAAGGTCAAAGGAAAAGAGGAAGACCAAAGAACACATTATGCCGGGAAATGGAGATAGACATGAGGAAAATGAACAAGAATTGGATGGAACTAGAAAAAAAGGCCCAGGACAGAGTGGGTTGGAGAATGCTGGTCGGCGGCCTATGCTCCATTGAGAGTAACAGGCGTAAGTAAGTTGTAAGTAACATTGAATACTGATGTGTTTGAACCAGGGGAAATAATAAAAACAATCACACAATTGTTTCATTATAGTTAAGGTTTTCGTCGACACATTCAATAATGACGATTTATGTCATTTGAACTACTACATTCATGCTTCATGGAGAGCTCAATTATTTTATAAACTGGAAAGCCAAGAATGTTTATTTCACATTCCCTATATCAGTTAATTCGTAAGGTATTGAAATAACAATATTAATTCTATTCCTTCTAATGTAAATGTAGTGAAGCCTCTAAATTCACCCTACATGAAATGTGCTGATTCATTGTGTGATCAATTCACGAACATTCTTAACAAATCTTTCTCTAGTTCATTTTTGATATCTCAAATGTGGAGATAAATAAAGATAATTCTAATACTAAAGAACCTATCTGATGATAATACTGCAAGATATAGACCCTCACTAACAACTTCACCTTTACAAAAAACCGATGAAGAAACTGATACATCACTCATTTCAATCTAAGTTATTGAACATTTTGATCCATATCAGTTCGTTTTCAAACACAACAGAGATGGTTGAACTTCACGGATAGACAGAGGCGCAGGGTTCTAGGTTCGAATCCCGCGGGCAGGACCGTGGTTGCGTACTACTGAGGAGTCCCATGTTAGAACGAGACGGTCGTCTAGTGCTTCTATGGTGGTCTAGCTTCATTTGACTCATGATCTCAACTATTGAAATAACTACAATCTTTACAAAACCCTCTTTCAGAAAATATTATCTAATTACTTTTATTTCAATGTATCATATACTTTGGAAGAAGTGATAACAGAAGAATTCAAAAGAGTAACTAATTAATAAACTCTGATGTCTGGTAAACAATAATTAAGGTCATCCGCTCTTTGTGATCTGATGAGATCATTAAACATCTTAGATAATGAGAATATTAGATAATAATGAAAAGAAACTTTATGAATGAATGGAATGTATGTTGTATGTTTTCTTGTACCTTAACGTGAATTTCATAATTTGGAAGAACAAAATAACCAACCTTTTTTTATATAATTCAGATAAACACATGGAGATGACTTTAGAATTGATGCCAAAATATTTACTGGTGTTCCGTTTCAATAACTTTGTATAATTTAATCATTGAATTCATGAGTCCATTGAAGCACTAGACGGCTGATTCGTCCTATTGTGGGACTCCTCAGCAGTGCACCTTCACTATCCCGTCCGCAGTAAACGAACTTATGAATCTCGGTCTCGCGTGCGAACGACCAACCTCAAAAATACTGAGCAGGCGTCCAATGATATTAGTTTCTTACTTCAACTAATCGACGAAATTGAGCCACCGTGCTTCCAGGTCTAGCTTCAAATGACTCATGAATTGAATGGTTAAACTACTACAATCTCCACATAACCCTTCTCTGAATGAATAATTATTTATTGTAATCATCCGATTTGTAGGTCTATTAGGTTCATGATCTCAAACACCGGCTTACCAAATCTACATCCTACACTCATTCTAAACTCAATTATACACAGATGGGTGACAGATGTACTGCGATTCACCCAGATTCTCAAGTTATATACATACTATTCACTTATATATAGATCTTAAACATTGAAGGTTTGTTGTGCTAGTGTCATCAATGTTATCGTCTAGTATTTTCTCGAAGAACAAGCTTCAGAAGAATATATTTGAATGTGATAATTTGGAAAGAATTTGATAGTAAGTGACATGAATCAGAATCAAATGAGTCTGTTGAATCGCAAGCAGAAACTGTGAACTAGAGTACAAACAAAAATACTTCAATGTAGAGGTAATATGTGCCACCATAAAGACGATGATCCTATTGACTGCTTTGTACATGTTTACTGTTACTCGTCCTGCAATTGTGAACTACATACACCCTATTATCTTTCGGGAATTTTCTTTCAACATGAGTAATCAGGATCAACTTTATACTTAAATTATCCTGTTCGGTTTCACAAATACATCGGACATTCGTTTGTAGAGTGAGCTCAGCACGAATTAGCAAATAATTGATCAGTCATGTAGACAAATATGGAATATCTTTCACTAATTAGCTTTAACTACAGATCTAGTTAAAGATTTAGCTGTGTGTTTTAGCTCAGTCATCACCTTCTGTGTGTCCATCTCCGTGTACCCATTTTGTTGTGTTCTTCTGTGAACATTACACATTTTATTCAAATACGACATCTGGTATAAGAACCACGGTAATTTTCAAGTGAACAATATCTGTTGCATTTTTCAGACAGTCGAAATTATCGACTGTGTGTCAGACTAAGTTAGAAGAAGGACTATCAGAAACCACTGCGAAATAATGTGTGGTGTTTGAATGAACTAATGATACCTTTGTACTTGTTGAATGCTTGATTGAGAATTCTAAATACAGTACATTCGTTTTTGGTTATCTAGTCCTTCTTTATCCGATTACGTTATATCTGGGATTCTTAGTTCATACCATAATTCAAATACTTCAGTTTATCAGATCATCTTAATCATATTGACAGAATTTTCAATGTTACTGAGATGGTACTATCTAAACAAATACTTGTTTTGATACACTTACCCAACACTTCATAAATGACGTCACCAAGCCTGATAATTGTGTTTAGTCTATCGACAGTGCCAGTTGTCAACGGTACCGGGATAACTCATCTCCGACTGATAGCTCAAATGCTTCAGATCACATCTCTTCATATCCAATCACGAACATACAAGCAAATACCTTTAGTTCATACGTAGTATGTCATATCCCAACTAATCACATTCCAATGTCTTCTCATTCCAACTCAGGCAAACCCATAAAATTGTCTATTGTCAATATGTGGTAATATTTTCGGTTTCCAACGGCTTTGTCAGTGGTACGAGTGTCTGTAATGAAGAATTGAATGAAGAAATCAAATATGTTTGTCATACAATTCGTTGTTCAGAAGACGATATTATTGTACACGATAACAATGCCAAATATAATTTCGAAGCAATCTCTTGACAAACTTCCTACTTTCTACAATTGTAATTTTGGTCATCGTCTTTGTCATCACTACCATCATCGTAATTTACTCTGAATATCTGAATATTCTCCGTCTTTATATGCATATTTATCTGACTTTTCCTAAAATATAAACAAAAGTCTGGTGAAGAAACATGATTTTTAGAGGTAGTATATGGATAAATATGTGAGCATTATACTTGTTGTCAAATTGAAATCAACATTCATTTGCATACATATATACTTGACAAGTTGGTGACAAAGTTGTTACTGGGAAACGGTATAACACACGAAATTTGTTAGACATAATTTAAATTAATTTAATGGAGTATAATGAGAAAAAGAATAAAGAACAATTACAAACAAACTGGAAAGAAGGACAGTTGATCGAGATACCAAAGAAAGGCGATCTCAACAAGTGTCTTAAGTGCAAGGGCATCACTCTTCTTTCAATACCACGGAACTTCTTCAATAGGATGTTGTTAAACAGAATGAAGGACTCCGTAGACGTCCAACTTCGAAACCAACAGGCTGGATTTCTTAATGATCGATTGTGTACCGACCAAATCGCAGCACTACGGGTCATTATGGAACAATCGACTGAATGGAATTCATCACTCTACATCAACTTCATTGACTACGGGAAAGCATTTGATATCGTGAACAGGACAACACTATGTAAGCTTCTTCGATACTGCGGCGTACCTGAGAATATAGTCAACATCCTTCTGAATTCATAAGATGGATTAAACTGAAAATCGTTCATGGAGGATAGCTGACAGACTCGTTCGAAGTAAAGGTCGGTGTCAGGCAACGTTGCTTACTAACAACCTTCCTCGTTCTCCTAGTGATCGACTAAATCATAAAGACGTCAACATCTGAAGGGAAGCACGGAATACAGTGGACAGCTAGGATCCAGCCGGACGATCTAGACTTCGTAGACGATTTGGCTTATCTATCATATACGCAACAACAAATGCAGGAGAAGACGACCAGTGTAGCAGAAGCCTCAGAAACATTAGGTTCTAGTGACCAGGAATCTAACTCCAATTTAATCGTATGATTGATTGTTATTGAAATATATATGTCGCCTATCCTCATATATAATCATCGACTTAAATCGCGTTAGTGTGAATAACTGAATTAAATAAGTCAAATAACGAGAATGAACTTTTGAATACATATATTTTGTATATGGAGCGAATGGAATAGAGCAAAGCGAAATGACGCGCAGTGGAGATGGCGGGTGAGCCGACTCCCCATTTAACCAAGCGTTAATCAATATTTATAGTCACACAAAAATAGTTTACAGACATGTGATGAATAGGATAAAAAGTGTAAACATATATATGCGCTCATATAAAAACAGTCATGAATGATAAGCGAATAAGTAACGAGACGAAAATGTGACTCAAGTAGAATGAATTGATTGACCTGTCTGAAAGCCAGAATAAGCTATGTTGGCCTAACATAATAACCGACACTACAAGGTCTCAATATACACAAAGTAAAAGGCGAGATTCTACGATACGACACAACACGCACCAATCGAATCACACTTGATGGAGAAGATTTGGAAAATGTAGAACTCTTCACATATCTGAGCACCATCATTGATGAACACGGTGGATCTGATGAAGATGTGAAGGCTCAGATAGACAAAATAAAAGCAGTACATCTACAAGTGAAGAACATCTGGAACTCAAAACAACTGTCAACCAACACCAAGGTCGGAATTTTCAATATAAATGTCAACGCAGTTCTACTGTATGGGTCGGAAACTTGGAGAACTACGAAAGCCATCATCCAGAAGATACAAGTGATTATTAACAGTTGTCTATGCAAAATACTTCGGATCCGTCTGTAATACACTATCAGCAACAACTTGCTGTGGGAGAAAACAAACCAGATCCCAGTGGAGGAAGAAATAAGGACGAAGAAGCGCTGGAAGTGGATAGGACACACATTGAGGAAAGAAGCCAACTGCGTCAAAAGGCAAGCCCTCACATGTAATGCTTAAGGTCAAAGGAGAAGAGTAAGACCGAAGAACACGTTACGTCGAGAAATGGAGACAGACATGTGAAGAATCAACAACGGCTGGATAGAACAAGAAAGGAAGGCTCAGGACAGAGTGGGTTGGAGAATGCTTGTCGGCAGCATGTGCTCCATTGAGGGTAAAAAGCGTAAGTAAATAAGTAATTAAGTAAGTAAGCAGTTGTACAACTCGAGCAAGTGTTGTCATCGAAATGAAACACTTTACTCGCTGATCGATCTTAATTCTTCTTCAATGACACCGTAGATTATTTTAGTTAGTTGTTAATTTTCAGTATGGGGCTGTGAAGATTGTCGAGTTTAGATTAGTCTATCATGAATGGAACAACGTCAGACCACCATTGAAGACGAGAAAGTACTAGACAACCGGTTCATCCTAGTATGGGACTCCTCAGTAGTTCTTGTGTTTTCAGTGTTCAGTTGCTTATATAGTTTACCTATACGCCTACTACATGGAACCGAAGTCATCAATATTCAACTTAATTAACCAGTTCTTCTTGTTCACATGTAATTTACTGACTTCATACAATAAAGTACTTTTAAATAAGTTTGTGTAAGGCCGTAACTACATCAAGGTAAGTTTACTACCATTTGTTGTCTAATTATTTTGATCATTATTTCAGACCTGCATTTCTCGGTTAGATACGCACACACACACACAAAGAGCGAGAGAGAGAGAGAGAAAGTCAAACTAGTTATCCAATGATTATGAAAAGAGATTGAGTTGACTGGTTAGTTGTTCATTCCATTTGATACTATATCGTTTCTGTATGTTCAAGCACAGCAATTATTTGGCTAGAGGAATAGTATATAAATAAGAACGCATAAATGGTGAAAGATTGAAGCAACTGTCTTGTTATTGAAATTGACTACTTTCATTACAGTTCATTAGAGAACAAGTCGGTATCCAAACAAAGCCATGAAAACCAACGATGGTCTACTATTTATGAAAAGACCTGAAAATCCAAAGCAGATAACTGAAAGAAAGACAGTTGATTTGGAGAATGGCGAGCATAATTATTCAAAGAAATTTGAAAGGACGTTGACAGAAAAACAAGAAGAAGATGCAACGAGTTTTCCGTCAAAGTTACTTGAACATCAATCTCAATTAGAGAGTCGTCTACTCACTCGTGAAGATCTGATTAATTTAGACAAAATTGAACCTCGTTGGAGATATATTCGAATAGGATTATTAATTGGATTTGGGATTATATTTTTTGGTCTTTTAGCAGCATGTATTGTTTACATAATTGTTGGAGAAAAATGTCCATCTGTGCCCAAATTACCATTTTGGAAATCAACAGTTGGTTACTGGTTAGATGTGTTTGCATTTAAAGACTCTTCTGGCGATTTAGTCGGAGATCTAAACGGTAATGAGTATTAGTGTAAAACCTCTATCGCTCAAATGATGATTTTATCCTTATAGGACTCACATCTGAAGTAGATTACATCAAAACTGTAGTCGGTGCAGGATATGTGATATTAGGTCCCATTACTAAAGGATTTTACACTAATTCATACAATATGCTCGGATTAGTGGAAGATTACGAGCAGTTAGATGAGGCAGTCGGCACAATGGCTGATTTTCGTATTCTTTTAAAACAATTTCATAAAAAGGATATAAAAGTTATCTTGACATTCGATTTCAATGCGATATCCATCAATCATAAATGGATCACAGAGAACAAAGTCAAACTGAGGTTGTTTGATGATGACTTTAAGAACAAGGTAAAACTACTTTCATTGTTCTATAGTCTCTTTACACTTTATCTACATAAAGAAGTCACGATATGGAAATCGATTGGACGTGAATATTAGTCATCAAAAATACTATTCAGTTTTTGAATATCCAAGCATAGATCTAGATTTAACTTCTGCCAAAACTCAGAAAGCAATATTTGTATGTTTCAATGAATCCACTTATTAAACTGTATTATTACCGATAGAATGTGATCCAATTTTGGATGAAAGAAGGAATAGATGGAATTCTCCTGGATAATGCTGCATTTTTTGTTGAAGAAAAAGAAGAAGAAGGAACACAAAGCAACGTAAGTCTACAAATGATAATTCAATGATAAATGTTTGTCCCTTTATAAACTATTCTCTTTTCTTTTACTCTATCTGTATATTTAGCTCAGTTCAACATGGTTGGAAAACTGTCCTAATTCTCAATTATATAGAAATGGAAGTGTGAAATTTGTTGAAGGTGTAAGAGAAGAAATGAACAAGTGGATTAAGGAAAGTGGAAAAGAAAAGTAAGTTCGTTATTGATTATTAATTTTGTTAAATTTTGCCAACTAAAACCCAATAATGATTATTTGGAGACTCTGGGTGACATGGCTCAGAATCGATCACAGTGGCGTCGGTGTATACACTCTCTGTCTTCCCTTAAACTAGGAGATTGAAATCGCTTCATATCTTTCTTTCTACGAACTAATTCTTTCTTCCTATGCTATATCCTTATATGCGATCTTTTATATATCACTACCATTGAAGAAACGACTTCTATGAATTTGGTGTTCATCTTGTTGTGCTAATCAGGTATGGCATCTTGGACCGATGTATATATGTGCTTTTTCCTTCATTGTAGCTGACTGACTGAATGATTGGTTGAACATCAGAGATATTCGTATAAATACAGACCAATGATAGTTTCGACCGTACAGTTTACTATGTTTTTACCGTTAATTTAAGGAATTAAATGAGTAAGGCGAAACTGTCCAAGAATAAACAGGTAAGTAAACAAAGAGTCTTTGTTTATGTGTTCGGTATATATATATAGGTTACACACTCAGCGATACTCTGATAGTAAAGTTATGCAGATCAATTCAATAAACTTTCAATGTAGGCAGAATATAGTTTTCTGTGAATCATTTGATAACCTCGAGATTGAAAGACAAATTACGTAGACTATTTGTCTAACTGCTCGTGTAGAGCAATTCAAATGTCCCAGAAATTTTCATTTTCATGGTTACAGACACCTACATCATATCAAAGTAAACGTCAATAGTTCTAGTCTACTCCATTTGATACTAATGAATCTTACATCTAACATGAATCAGTCATCTACAATAATAAATCATATCAATAGTTATCTGCGTAAATCTGTCAGATAGAGAACCGTTCAACTGGTAGAAACACTAGTTGTTTAGAAGGAAAAAAAACTGGATCTTTATGTTGAAGAGAAATATGTCCAAAAGCTTTTTGTACCTTGGCTAACATCAAGTTCAACAAGTCACTTTGATGATAAAATGGTATCATTCGACTAACATACCAACAGTTGTCTTCTTTATGTTTATGAATTTCAATGTATCTTATCGTAATTTACTAACTGGTTTTTAATTCATACCATTCTATACATTACTCGAATGACGTAGTGAAACTTCATCAGTTGAGATGGCTGGGACATGTGTTACGTATGCCCAACCACCGACTGCCTTGATTTGCGATGTTTTGTTGTATAGGAGTAGATTGGAAGAAAGCTAGAGGCGGCCAGACCAAAACATGGCACAAGCCCATGACGTCACTGACAAATAGACTGAGTCATATTGGCAGGTGTAGACTACCTGGTTTCGGGGACCGCGAGACGATAGCAACCGATGGTTAGAGACCTTGAATGACATGGCTCAAAATCGTTTGTAATGGCGCTGGTACATCCACACTTTGTGTTCTCCGAAATTCTAATCTTCTGAATTCTTCATGTCCCTTTCTTTTTTCTCTTTCCAAATTTATTTCACTGGATTATACGCCTTGAATAACATCGTCAAACCCTAATTTTTCTGATTACAGCTTGTAATTTCACTACATCTAGCACTTCAGGATTTGAATCGACCACTGTATCTCTGTCCTAATGTGGTGTGTCAACTCGAACTGATATACGTACGTACGAAGTTCCACGTTGTTACTGACTGAACAACTGACTGATACATTACTCAATCATCAACTAACCCATTGTTCTACTTTGTAATTACTTCATTATTTCTATCATTACAAGTTATCTATACTTATTACGATTGATAAGCTCATAATTTTAAATGATCCATAAGATGATTCACGTGAACATCCCATACTAGCGTGTGTGATGGAAGAGCCAAATCATCTAAGAAGTTTAAATCGTTTAATTGCATGCAAGCTGTCTATTATATTTCATGATTCCCCTCCGATGTCGAAGTCTTTATAATCCATCGAACCATCAGAAGGAAGAGAATCGCTCCGAGTAAGAAGCATTGTATGCCTCTATCATCTGTCTTCTATGCACGACTTTGGACTGTAGTCCATTGTGTAAGTTCCGTATAATGTTGACATTCTTCTCAAGTGCAGGTATTTACCATAAACTTGTAACATCAGATACAAATCTATCCAAAGGAATATTCTTCATTAATATTTCTGGAAGTTGTTAAACTATCAGTGATTAACTGGTATTCACATTGAACAATTAATTATTTAGACATTAATTATAATATTTGTTACAAAGATGATTGTGACTACACTTTATCCACATAATCCCAAACACATATGTATTGTATATACAATATCTTCTACAGATTATTGGCTGTGAACTCTGGTGATACAGGTTGTGGTGTGGGCGATAATCCAGATCCAATGTTGATGTTCCGAGATGTGGCTGATTTAATAATCAGTCGTGAATTGGTTTTCAATAGGGGTAGAAGTGAAACCCGAGTATCATTCAGCAAAACAACCATAGAGAAATATTCTACATATTCAGACTCTGATAAGGAGAAATTAGGATTGATAACAAGTACTTCAAATAATCCAACAGATTCAGATGTGATTCAGCTTGCATTAACATTATTATTACCAGGTATGTAAACATGATTATGGCATCTGTTTATATGAATTAAAACTATTCTTCTATTTTGATATTCTAGTCTTCTAATGCAAATTAATTCATCATTGAATATATGAAATTCACAAATTGTGAGACATTCATAGCAACACTATGGAATGAGAACGACGATTCAACTGGATACACACTACAAGATGTCATGATGAATGTTTATGAAAACACATTTTCCAACTGCCTGCAAATTCCAAATACCAGAAAATTAATCCAACAATCACTGACGACGTCGTCAGGCAGACATGATTGATGATTTTAATACATTTTAATGGTATCTTGTTCTGTGAACACAATGTTTACATTGTGAATTCCATCATGAAACTAAGCAAGAAGTGTTTAATCTGTAATCAATCGCAATTCGATAGTGTAATGTGTTTAGCTTACTCAATTATTATACAATATATTCTTCACATTTATAGGACAACCAATAATTTATTATGGAACTGAGACGGGTATCAATAACATGGAATTATCTCTTATTCCGGAAAAGTTATATCCAAAAGGGAAACGTTACAATGATGAAGTGGGATTTTGGTCTACACGATCTCATTTACCAATGCCATGGGATTTCAAAGGGAGGAGATTTTCAGCAACAATAAATGACTCTAGTTTTAGTGACTATTTGGATGGTTATTCACATAAGGAAACCGTTGAAGTAAGTTATATTAGTGACTTTCATACATTAAAACCTTTCAAGTCTAATATGAAGTAACTGACAAGCTTTATTCAATATCTGTAAGGTACTAACCTAGTACAGAGTGAGTTAGAGAATGCTGGTCAGTGGCCTATGCTCCATTGTGCGTAACAGACGTAAGTAAGTAGGGATACCCAAGCATAGAACATACTAATTCAAATGATGTGTCCACTTCTCCAAACATTCCGTATTTCCAATCTGATGGCTAATGATTAAAGTAAACAGAATGGAATAAGTTGGTCATCTGTTTACCACTAATGATCAATTATGATAGTGTTGAGCTAAACTTTTCATCATTCATAGTGAAATTATAAAGATTATTCATGTTATTCAAGATTCCTTCATTCAACATTTGCCAGGATGACAATGTGAAATGAGGAAACGTTGTGTGAATTATGAATTGAAAAATTCAATGATATTTAATCGTGATATAATGCCCGTAATCTGAACACGAACAGACATTGATAGATTCCAGGAAAGTTCACTTCATACCATGTTACAACTTGAAATGATTGGTGAAATAGTGCAGACAGTTGTCAAATCAGTGAAATGTGACAAACCATATGAAACTCTGGTTTCAGAGTGAAGTCATGAATGAACTCACCTGGTAACCGACTTACTTTTCAATCAATTTAAGCTACCGTTTCAGTGAATGTAGTTGTATGTTTATAGACATACAAGTGTTGTTTGATATTGAACAATTTGTGATAAATTGACGGATGCTTCATTTGAAATGAATATCATATGTGAAAGTATTTATTTTGGTTGACAGAAATAGTTTAGTCATATAGTACTGTTGTAATGCAAACACTTGTACAAATCATTCTGAATGTGACAAACTTTTTGTTCTTTGAAGATTCAGCTTGCTGAGGGAAATAATCGATCAAAACTTCATCTCGTTAAGAAATTGGTGACTTTACGTCAGCATCATAGTTTGAAATGGGGAACAATGGAGCGGATATGTTTTGGTGAAGTAAGTGATTTCATAGTTTACTTTTTCTTAGGTAGTTTTCGCACGCAACCACTGTGTGTTAATGTTTAAAAGGAATGTTCAAAGCCAAAAATCATATCACACATCAATAATCACCATAATCAATTTCATGAGAGATAAGCGACTCTTCAACTCTGTCGCTTCATTTTCTTATATCGAATTCAGTTATCATCTATTCGTTACATAACGATATTGGCATAGGCATCCATAAGATAGTTGATAATGTTAAGTAAGAAAGCTATGCCAATGAAGAACTTGTTTGGAGTTGTTGAGCTAAAGCTTCATTAATCACTATGTTGAAACATTTGTTTCAATATGTTTACTTATTCTAGATGGCTATTTCATGAACAAATTAAGGAAAATGTTGTTCCCTCATTCACTCATTATCACCATTCAACATCAGAACTTGAAGCATTAAGTTCATGACTGCCGAAGGAACTCGGCTTTCACCATGAAACGTCATAACATTTCTAAATGAAGACCTTCTAACTCCGAAGGCAGATGTTAAGTGGTTTGAATTATTTTTTTCTGATTGGCGTTTTTCAACGAGTTATTTTTCTACGGGATAAGGTCTCTAACTCCATGCCCAACGCTATTCCTTTATCTGAGTTTGAGACCGGCACTAACCCCAGAGGGTCTCCAGACGGAGTTAAAACTTTTCAATATCTAAGTTTATATATTTTTCGAATAATTTAATTTTAGGAATCGTCGGATCATGTAGAAGCATTTGCACGAAAGGCAAAAGGATTTTCAACATTCATTGTGGTAATATTGAAGCAGTTAATGGAGGATTATCTTTTGGATCTCACTTCTATTTGTTCATCAGTTACACCGAAAATGATTTATCCTTCACATCCACATTTACAAGTTGACATTCCATTAACAACTTCAAAAATATACATTCCGAAAAGGGACAATGCCAACTACATCTTAGTATTTCATTGTAATTGATTAGATCTTCATTGTATTTGAAATCCTCTAATCAACATTTCAGATTGATTCAACTCTACTGTGAAATAACCATGTGTAGTCTCATTCACTACTCTTTTTGCTGTGACTTTCTACATTCATTTTGTTGGTGTATTGAATTTGACGTAAAATTATCTATGGTGTGTAATTGTTTTTATTCTATCGTAAATCTCTAATTTTCTTGAGGATTGTGAATTTGTCTGTCAACATACTTCAAATCAGAGAGGAAGTGACTATTCTGTGGAGATTCTATGTGACATTCAATAACGAAAGACTGTTTGCTGGATGTTTTATTATTCAAAAACACATTTTTGTGTTTGTGAATATCTGTTAAAATTTGATTCGATTTTTTGAATTTTGCACACCATAATTTTATCTTGTTTCCTTTTCTGAGTGGACAAATGCGTACAGATTATCATGTGAATTGTTTTCTGTAGGTGCCAGTCATTATTGCTTAACACAAAACTAAAAAAACAACAAATTTTGTCTTTATACTTGTACGTGAATATTGAACTTGCATGAGTTGCTCTTCATCTCTTATTTGTACTAGATTTAAATGACTTGATACACTTTAATTATTTGTTTAAATAGGCAAGTTTGTGGTTGTTAAGTTGTAAATGTTCAATTATATACAACTCTTCTGCACTTTTGTAATCATCTCTTTCAATGACTAGCAGTAATACTTATTAAAAATAATAATAAAAATCTCATCACTATAATTTCAGTGTATACTAATATCAGCACGACAATAATGAATATTATCATCCTACTTATACCACGTCTACAACTATTCCAACCTGTTCGTCTCATTTCGTATTTGTTTGATACGATATTGTAGAGCTTTTGTTCTTTTGCTTGTACCTGTTGATCCTAATATATTTGCACCATGTTCTACCGGCAGATGTACAAAGAGAAATATGTAAATGGGGTGTATGATTATTATCTGAGAGAATAACACTTGACAGTAGTTCGCAAGATTTAACACATCTATCCATTACCATATTCATAATGAAATCAAAGGACATACCATTTACTTCATCAACTGCTTTCAGTACACTAAGCAACATACCAAAATCTCTCCTTAAGAACCCAGGAGCTAATAATGGAGAATAGTAAAGAAGAATAGATATTACACAAGAACTTGCAAACCGTAACAGTAATTATTGCGTAATGCTGAAAGCAAGTAGGTTCTTTATATACAAGTCAGATAGAAAACTGTTTTCGATATCAGTAAAGCGTGAGATCAATAGAACTGTGGGGGAAAGCCTGCACACAGTTGAACGGTCTTTGAAATAGTTTGCATTATAGAATATTCAATTGTACAAACTTCATGGTGTCTCGACAGGGTTTCAAAATGTTGTTCACATCTCAGATTAAAGTGAACAACATTTTGTTCAGGATTAATTATGAGATCGCTAAAGAAACTGTTATAAATTGACTACAGATTAGACGGCAGCGATTTATCGATCGGATCAATGTCGCGTAAAACCGTATGAACAGTCTAGAGTTCTGATTGGCCCTGATTTCCTGTCTAGCCCGGTCAGATAAGTCCAGAAAACAAGTCTCAGCCTCTGAGATATAAATCATTATATTTCAAACATACTTTGTTTATATACTAATCAAGCAGACCACATCGTACCATAAAATACAAAATAACATTGTGCAATATTGACCAGTAGGAAAACGACACGTGAAATAAATATTGACCAGTAAGAAAATAATACCATTTCAAGTCCAAGGATAGCATTAGAATTAACAGGATAATTTTTGGGATATTTTTCTTAATATCCCAAAAGAAACGCCATAGTTCATTAAGCAATAAGAGGTTATTCATTTCCGTGAGATCTGAAGACAGAGAAATTGTCGTGCATACAGCGAAATAATTCGCATACATTTCAACACGTTACCTTCCCATTTGTTTTGACACAAAACTGTCTGCTTGAGCATCTGGGCTACCTGTTCCTGCCATCCAGACATTTCAACAAGTTGTCTATTTTTGTTTGTTTTAATATATCAATATGTTTATTAATCGCATGATGTATTCTACTGCGTTTCTGAAAAGTGTACAACCTTTCGTTGTCAAAGTTACAAAAAACTCAATGAGAGACAATATGGTTGCTGGCAATATACAGCGAAAAGAATGCACGTTATTCAGATGTTCATTTACTGAACTGCTAACATCTAACTGGCGATCACTCAATATTTATCGCCAGAACCGACCAAGAAGAAAGAAACGGAAACTTGTTGAAATACTGTACGCTGAGAATTCTATATTGTACCAAAAATATAATATTGAATAATGCTGATAATAATAATAATAATCTGTTAATCGCGGGAACTATTTAGGCGTATAAATCAAAATTTTACATTTTGTTTTACAAGGTACAAAAGTGTACGACTAGAGACATATTTGTAGTTGGGAATATGAGATAAAAAGAATGAACATTAGTCATGTGTCGATTCATGAACTGCTGACTCCTTATTGCCGATCACTAATTGGCAAGGGTGCTATCTTTAACTCCCTAACAAATAAGTGGGTAATATACATTTCCGATGGGGCAGGTACACGCCATTTTCACGGGCATAATCAATTATTTGCATCATTGGTTTAAAGATACAACGCTTCTCAATCACCGTTGATAAGTGGATTAGATCGGTGAAAATAAAAGGCAGTACATTTGTACAGTGGTACCAGAGAGTTTAAAATTAGGTTTATGTGTTATTAATATACTGTTTTTATGATCTGTTTCAACAATGGTATAGAGTCCATGTTGTGATCTTGAGGAATGCACACCAGGTCAAAATTCTGCAGTTGTGCGTTGGTGTGATATCATCGTCTAGATCGGTATTAGTACATTTTTCTTTGCTACCACAACGATATGTTCTGAAACTTCGTGTCTTGACAATCAGCAACATGGTGTCTAGCACTCCTGAAGGACACGTTATCCTCAAGAAAACAGTAATATGTTCAGTACATAAAGCAAGAAGTTACGTGGTGGTACCACTCCCGTATGACCCAGTCATGCCATTTCCATAAATTATCCTCGTATTCATCATCACTGACCTTTTTCTCCGCGTTGAATAGTAAATGTGACTTTTCTCAGCTGTCTTATGTTCAGCTTTGAGCGCCATGTGGTCAGTACCAATTCCACCACATTAGAACTGAGACGTTGCTAAGCATTCATGCTATACAGTTTTTCAAAAGCTCGTAATTGCTGTAAATTAACTATTAATGGCACTTGCTATGAGTTGTGACCATGAAAAACGCATTCGTTAGGTTTGATTCAGGAGTAAGAAGCTCCATAACGATGAACTGAGAGTGTGGTGCTGAAAAAAGAGAATAATAATAATAATATATTTCTGCATGTGCAGGTACACACCGTTTTTACAAGCATGATCTATAAGTTACAACATTTGTTGGTTCGCAAAATGCTTCCCAACTTATTAAGTTTATAGTTATTTTAAGGTGAAATCGTAGAGCGCTTTCTGTAAACTATGACCTTGAGAGGACTCGTACGTTAAGTTTGTTCCAAACGTCAGGAGTTTCATAGCTGTGCTCTCAGAGCAAGATTCTGAAGAAGAAAAAAGAGAAACAGAAGAGCAGCAAGGCACTTGGATATGAACGTCAAAGGTTGCTTAACATTGTGTAGTAGAACGGACAGAGGTATAATAAATTAGAATAAATTCATATAATGTCTTGTTAGAGTGAAGTAAAGTCAGAGGCTCTATATTAGAGAATGTACTAATAAAGAACAATGAGTTGTGATGTTTAACAAGTTGGAGTAAGCTCACATGAAGGAAGGGAAGTCAAGGTTGGTACAAGGGAAGCGGTTTATTAGAAGGGTGTATATATAGAGGGTGAAGTGTTAAGAATACTAGTGACTATATCTTTTATTGTCTTTTTTCTTTTCTTTTTTTGTCCATCCGATGTCAGCCACGCAATCCTAGTGTAAAAGTCCGAGTTAGCATGTTATAGGTTGTCTTAGTAGAATAGCTAATCCGGCATAATATTGGAAACATGAGTCTGAGTGGTGAGCGTAGGAAGACAATCTATATCTTAGATTGACTGTCTTATTCTCAATTATAAAGAGCCTGATACATACAAAATGTTCTGTCCCCACAAACACGGGTGGATTGAAGTTATCGCCCTCACCATCAATGCTTGCTGGTCAGTAACTCCACCCTCCCTCCTTTTGTGATGTTAGGCCTATTTAGGCTTATTTTTGTATATACGTCATACCTCACACAATTCTCTGTGTTTCACAACCTGTTGGAAAGCACTATTTCTATAAGTACCATTTTACAAGCTTGTCAGGCAGTTACAAGCTATGGACGGTGGGTAAAGCATCGATGCAATGCCTCTGTTGACTATAGTATAAAGTATAGTTTGCCAAACAGAGTATAAGCGTTAAAAAGGGTATACTGTAGGATAGTTGTTTATTTAAGCAGGCGGAAAAAGTATAGAAGTATATGAGTTGTGGATAAGAGAACGAGTTGAGAAATAATATTAATTGCTAGTCAACATAGTGTACAGAAGAGTAAAAAGTTAATACAGGATAAACAGGAAGGCACTCACAGTAACTTGATGACAGTGAGACATTTTTTGTATGAACCTTCAACAATGCTTAGCGCTTTGTAATGGAAAATATGAAGGTATGATATGAGAGGAAATTAATGGTATGTCAACAAATTGCGCGTAAAATTAGTAGAATGATTTAAAATATAGAAGAAGGAACTCGCATTCACTTGATGTTGTTGGTGTTTTTTGCAATCGTAACCGGGTGTCGGTTTACAGGCTCTATAGAAGCAACATTACTGTTGGTAGGCAAGTTATCGTGAGGTTAACTTGGCAACTCGTTATCATAGTAGTGAGGACTCTTTGCGACCGATCATAGTTGAGCAGTATCAACAGGCCCGATGTGTTGTCTGTCTACTTCAAGTAAAAATTAAGGAGGGACATATATCCACAGAGATATATTTATTACAACATCAAAGGGAAAGAAAAAGGCAAACGAGACTCAGAGCTTGATATGACTTAGATATGTAGAGGGCCTATGATATCTGCGTATTGCACAGATATATTCGTGCGTGCTAAAAGATTAGTTCAAGAGAGGGCTTCATGAAGAAGTCTCAGAAACGCATGTAATCCATCAAACATGCGTATTTCGTAAGGAATACTGTTCCAAATTAGTGCATAATTGATGAGAAAGAAGTCTTGCCATGTTTATGATCTGTATTTTTCAACCTTGACCGTAAATACTTTATTTTGAAGGTCATATGTATGTGGACCTTGGGTAAGGACTATATTACATGTGGACTAGATGAGATTTTGAGGAGCTTGAAGTAGATAATCAAACTGGAGCTAAGCCTTCTTTTCCAGAGAGATTCAAATGCAAGTATATGGCATCGGGAACGATAGTCGATAAGTGAATTAATTTAAGGCATATTGCGAGTAGAATAGCGGACCTGTATTAATCCTGAAAGTTTGCCCTCCATTGAAAATCCAGCTTCTCCTTTGAAATGCTCACCGATGGAGCTGATATTAATTATCTGGGTGAGGTGTTCCAGTCACTAACCGCTCGATGGGCAAAACGGAACCCAACTTTAAGTTTATAAGAATGGCGGCTTTCGAAACTTCTTGTCATAACTTCGGAGATTATTATTGCTGGAGGGAGCAAAAAGATAAGACATATTAATATTCAAATCGTAATTAAAGATATGAAATGTCAATATAAGGTTACCTTGCGTCCTCCGACACGACAAGGGGAAAAAGTTTAGGTGTTTCAAGCGCACATCGTAAGCGAGTTTGGAAAGACCATTCGCTGATTTCGTTCCCACACGCTGAACGCGCTCAATTGAGTTAGTTACTTTACTCAGACATGAGCTAGTTGCATGGATACAGTACTCTGGGTGTGGTCTTACATGCGTGGTATATGAAGTTCGCAACACCTCGTCAAAGCATTTCAATGCTCGACGAAGTGACTTTAATGCGCAATCACCTATGGCAGCTGCCGCGTTGCAATGCGTAGTTGTTTTCAAGTCATGAATCATAATTACTCCAAAGTCCTTACGTTCTCGGACGCATGGAAGAAATATACTGTCAATAGTAAAATGGTTACTATTACCGTGTCCGATGTGCATGAGCACATTCTTCCTAAAATTACCTTTTAAGCCCCAACTTCGGGCTTGTAATAATAATAATTTATTCTCAAATAACAGTTTGCTACATGAGGCATGCCAGTTTACAGGCAAGATCAATTTTTTTCAAATGATACAATACCCACTGTAGTAAATTACTCAGCTGGGTTGATAATATAAAAGATAGGAATGTAGATCACCAACTTAGATTATCTACGTCGAATGATTGGAGACCTACTCGAGTTAAATGGGAATGATGTGATGAACCAGATAATCTTACGGTTAACACCTAATATGGATTACCCTTCGACGTATAAAATTACTATGGCTGCTTTGTAGCACACATAGAAAGGATGTTATTTAGTAAATATATTAGTAAGAATGAGTACAGAGAAGATAGCGAGAATACTAACACCACATGCGTCAGTCCATGACATACGATCAGCTAATGAGCGTTGGTTGTTCTCTGACCTTGAGAGGGATTGACGATCTGTTCGATATTGAGTGACCCAACTGCGGATGATTTGTCTACGACTCAGTGACATTTCACTGTTCCTACAAGCCCATCTAACCAATTCGTCTAGGCCGGGCTAGAGATCAAAATGACCAGCCTCACTTCTTATTGCTCTCCAGATTCCTATATCATCCGCAAATAATAATGTGGACGACTCAAACGATGACGGCAATTCATTAAGTCGAGTATGAAAAGTAGGCGGCCTAAGATGGTGTCTTGGGGTATACCACTTTCAACCGGCGTAAGTTTTAAAATGAGAAATAACAGTATCCAGCTACCAGTCTTACATATATCTTGTACCTGAACCTGACTTCACACTTATGATCCGGTTGAAGATGCCACAGGTATTCGGGGTTTGACAACGCTTTAACCAGTAAAAACCTTCTCTAATATGAATCGTACCCACCAAATGAAATCAAAAGAAAGAAGAGAGGAGGTTTGAAGATATATTTGATAGGCTATCAATGTATCGAGGATCGTCTGATCTAATCTGGCTAGCGATTGCAGGGGATGTTGAGCACGGCGTTCCCACTCGTGATCTAGTGCGGATGCATGACTGAGCGCCTTCAGCTGGGTAAGTCCATTAAAACTAATGTGGTTAGCGTCCAATGTCGAAAACTTACAGAGCTATTTATATTGAGGATTTTTTTACCGCTACACGGCCTTAGGGATTTTCAAGACGCGCGCGGAGACCGGCTTGTTCAAAATGAGTTGTACAGTTAGGGGGAAGCCGAAGTCAGGCCGTACTTGGAAAACAGTTCGTACTGCGAAGTAAGCACACTTTTCTAGCAAGATCAAGACCGTCATGTTTTATATGTCCCACCGTCTTTTTTCTCATGACTTTGTGTCCCATCGAATCATCAACGAGTGGAATTCACTACCTCAGCACGTGGTTGAGGCTCCATCCGTCGACTGTTTTAAAAGAAAGTTGGATCAACTGAGAGACCACCATTGCCAGGACTAACATAGGCCATCGAGCCTCCTGTCCTTCCCAAACTGAAACTGAAACTGAAACAGTTGATGTAAACTGAATTTGACCGAATCTCCCTATTTTGGAGAAACTTTTGTCCGTTTTGGGGAAACCTCAATAGTGGATTTCGAGAAATGGCACAAAATTCCGAAACTTCTCCAGGGAGATTTCCAAAATGTTTGGGGAAACTGGGTTTTCCCCTATATTTCCGCAGAATCTTATGACACTAGGGAAAACTACCATATTTCTTACGACTTTGGAGAAAACCCCAAAATTTATTCAAAGTTCCCCGAAATAGGGGGGTTGGGGAAATCGGCTTTTTAGTGGGAGTTCTCGAGAAGCTTGAAATTACCAGTTAGTGATTTGGTGATGTGGTTAAAAATCAGTCACGGTTATACGAAATCATCCATCCTCCACCTTCTAGTATTAATTGCTTCATTATCCTGTAGCTCTGATTGCTAATTTTCCCCCTTTCGTTTCAGTCCCCAGTTGTCTGGGATTTTCGTCGTCTTTTCTCTCGTCAATTTTTTCTGTTCTAAGATTTAGCAAGTTACCCGCCAACATTTTTTGTCAGCTTATATATTGCTTTCTGCTTGGTTCCCCAATTTTCTTAGTCATACTGGACTGGTCACTTATTTTATCCCAGTTGGGCCACTGAAAAACTTATGTTAATAAAAGCGGTGTATAATATGGTTTTAATTGTTCATCTGAGTATTTCTGAATCCTTAATTACATAATATTGCAAGAAACAATTATCTCATTACAATATTGTAGAAATAATTGCTAGTTTCTAAACATATCAAAAGTATCTAACTACTAATTTACACAAATAAATCAAAGCTACTCGATTAGTGGCGATTGTTTCGGTCGAGCAGAATGATGTGACCGACAAATTGGAGTATATCTGGGTTGGTGACAGTTGTTCATCGATGCGACTAAAACTGTCTACTAAACTTTAACAGTGATGTATACGCTGTTGGTTCGAAGGTCCTGAATCCAAAAATACGTAAACGTATCACTAAGAGTCACGTGGCTTGTCCTGGTTCCTGACTTTCATTACTTTTTAGATTGCTGTTAATAAGTTTTTACTAACTTACTTGGTGGGACAAAACAATTAGTTCCAACACTCATAACCTTCGGTTCGAGAAGTCCACCCATAAAGTTTGAACGTTAATCTACAAATCGAATCAGCATCCACTAATTTCCTAAACTGCTACCATGTTTTAATTTATTCATCCTTATTTTATTTATTTTAACACATAGACATTGGTACAAGGAGGCACCAAATACATATGCATCACACAAATCTCATTCGATATGTCCGAGGGCTGTGGTACTGCCCGGGTGCCCAAATCGAAGCAGGTGGTTATCTTAGGGGGCCACACTCCGGGCCTTCGACCTGAAGTTCTGATCCACTAGGCAGTGGAGCATCGCAAGGAGATGCAGTCCCATGGAAGCCGGTGACCAACAATTTGTTCATACGCCACTCGTTCCCGTAAGATACTGGAGCCCATGTGCACCATTGATTTGGTTTGGAATCCGGTTAAAGCGCTGGACATTTGCTTTTCGTCCTCTCATTTTCGTAAACAACACCCGTGGTGCGAGAAGGCAGTGAGTAGGATTCCCCTTGCAGAGGCTATATACGCGTGGCCATGTGAGAGCATTTCGAGAAGGAGAGCGGACTCTCCCCACTCTCAGCCGTACCAGGGCATTTGGGGGCTTATTCATCCTTATCTTTTGTCATATTTCTCACGTTATGGTATGTAGTAACTTGATATGCTCATTATGTTTCCCAACTGCTTCATTGGGTGTTGATTCACAATCATGCCTAGTGAACTGTTTATTTTCCTTAAAAAAAATTAGCACTCAATCTATTTAGTTGATCATTGTATTCATTATCTGAAATGTATGAAAAGCGACCAGATATCTTTGGACAAGCATGCTTCGCAACCAAGACACAGAAAGGGTTTTTGTCTTGCTTACTTAGGGCTTGATTTAGATCTAAATGAATCAACTGGCTTTTAAGTAGTGTAGACTAGTGAGTACAAAACAGCTTTGTCTAGATTTTGTTCATGAATTTCCCATCAGTTGCCCTACTCCCTGAATATATAAAGTCGTCTGTATGACCAGATACTCTATTCTTTATTTTAGGAATATGTATCGATACAGACCGTTCCAAGAAATCTTACGATTTTAAATACGTGCTTCGGTTTGGGCACCCGGGCAGTACCACAGCCCTTGCACATATCGAATGAGATTTGTGTGGCGCATATGTATCTGGTGCCTCTTTTTACCAATATCTATGTGTTAAAATAAATAAATAAACGATTTTAAATGCAAAAACATGTCCTAAACTAGTTCAAATTTCTTCCCAATATCCCATGATATTATGAGTTTTTTCGAATGACAGAAATATGTTTTGTACTTCGTGTCATTAAACAAACC
The DNA here is from genome assembly GCA_944470425.2 of Schistosoma bovis. NCBI lineage: Eukaryota > Metazoa > Platyhelminthes > Trematoda > Strigeidida > Schistosomatidae > Schistosoma > Schistosoma bovis. The sequence goes on along the minus strand of OX103956.1, from coordinate 43,496,057 downwards.
ATTAAACTAAAAACAGTGTCTGTGACAGTAAGGCTAGCATAGATACAATAAATACTTTAAAATATTTCTTTGATTGGTTTGTTTATATACGCTACGTACCTCAGTAGATTTCGATTTTGACCATAAAATCCTAAAGAATTCTGCAACAAAAAGTTTCCAGACAAGTTGATGACTTTTAATCGTTCTATAAAAACATCATCATTACATACTAATTAAGTAGATGTGCTTTTCGAAGTATTGTATGAATACAATACCGAAATTTTATGTTTAAAGGTTCAGCATATTTATATTGTAATTATTGTGAAGGAAGTTAATAGTTAAAGCGATTGACCATCAACCATTATGTTTGATGTAGAAGCCCCACTTCACAAACGTATGTCTAAGTAGTTAATTACTATCACTTATTCTTGTTTAGGACATAAATTTTGAAATAACTATACTCCACACGCTAGCTAAGGAATGTAATAATGAAGAGAGAAAAAAATACAAACGAAAGAAAACAACCGTTACATAAAAATGAATCAACCAAGTACATAAATCTGTACTGTTTGTGTTACATCAAGAATTAATGATTATGATGTCTTCATTCTTTTTCTATTTTGTTTTGGGATTTCACATTTTCATGAAGTAAGAACGACAACGAAAGCTGCATAAATTTGAATAAAGCGAAGTAATTGTATGAATTTTTTTTTTCATTTTAGACTTAATCTTAGGGTGTTATTACTTACATTTATTATCCTATCAAACTAAAATCGATTCGTTAATGATTTTAATTTAATTTACACGTGCTAATTTTCATTAAAGTAGTTCTAGCTGGTACTAACAAATGTCCTAGTACGGCCGAGAGTGAGGAGAGTCAAATCTCCCTTACAAAAGGCTCTCATATAGCCACGTGCATGCAGCCACCGACAGGGAAATCCTACTCACTACCTTCTCTCGGCGATGGTGTCGTTTACGAAATTGACAGGATAAGTAGCGAATGTCTGGCTCTTAAACCGAGTTGGTGGATATAAAGAATCCATCTAGAGAAGTTGGAATATCCTGATTCCAAACCAATGGTGCACATGGGCTCCAGTATCCTAAGGGAATAAATGGCGTATAAACCTATTTTTGGTCATGTGGCTGCATCTCTTAACGTTGCTCTACTGTCTTGTGGATTAGACCTGTCTGTTGAAGGCTCGGAGTGTGGCCCCCTAATAAAACCATCTGCTTTGGTCTGGGCACCCAAGAAGTACGTATCACAGCCCACACACAAGTCAAGTGACTTGTGTGACGCATATTTATCCTGTGCTTTTTTGTACCAATGTTTATGTATTTAAATAAATAAATACTAACAGAACTTTTTAGTTGAATTCAATATTAAAATTTCAGTCATATATTGTGTCAAATGAAAAAAGGTAAATTAATTGGAAATAAATAATAAAAAGATTATAATACATTAATATGTATTGCACTTGTTCCTAATTTTATGGTGAAAATATTATTTCAACAGTTGGGATCATGAGTCAATTGAAGCTAGGCCACCAATAAAAAACCTTGAAGCACTGGACGGCCGTTTCGTCCTATTGTGGGGCTCCTCAGCAGTGCGCATCCACGACCCCGCCTCGCCAGATTCGAACCCAGGATCTATCAGTCTCAGGCGCTTAGGAGTTTCATACTAGGACAAATTGGCGGTCCAGTGCTTCTAGGTTTTCCATCATGGTCTAGCTTCAATTGACTCATGATCTCTCAACTGTTAAAATTACTACAATCTCCACAAAACCCCTTCTGAAAATATTATTGTTCATGCATTTACTGATTTTCGTTTTAGACACAGTGCAATTAAAAAAGACAAAGGTATACGTACATCATTTCAAGTTCGTAGAAAAATTGAAGCAGAAATTAAAAAAATTCGTAATGAATCTATTGAACGAAAAAAAGCTAAAGATGAATTAAAAAGAATGAAACGTTTAAAAGAAGAAGAGAAACATCAACGTAAATTAGAAAATGAACGTCGTTCAGAAATTGTTGTACCGGTTAGTGATTATACTCAAATGATTATATCCTCTGTGTTACTTTGCTTTTTAGATAACAAATCCGGCAAAACTAAAACGTTTACGAAAAAAACAAATGCGGACAATTGTAACACGATGAAAAAGAAGATTATTTTTGGCTATAATAAATTTCAAAATATAATACTTTTGTATGTTCATTTATTTGTTGATAAATTGAGATTGAGTTATCAACAAAGTTAATGCCCATAGTCCTAATTAGTATATATAGAACACTACACTTACTTACTTACTTACTTACGCCTGTTACTCCTCATGAAGGAGCATAAGCCGCCCATCAGTATTCTCCATCCAACCCTGTCCTGGGCAATCCCTTCCAGTTCCTATTCATCCTTTTCATATCTGATTCTATTTCCCGACGTAATGTGTTCTTTGGCCTTCCTCTTTTCCGCCTTCCTTCAGGATTCCAAGTTAGGGCTTGCCTCGTGATGCAGTTTGATGATTTGCGTAATCTATGTCCTATCCATTCCCATCGTCTTTCCCTAATTCCCTCTTCAACTGGAAGCTGGTTTGTTCTCTCCTAGAGAAGACTGTTGCTGATGGTATCCGGCCAATGGATGTTGAGTATCCTGCGTAGACAACTAGTTATAAATACTTGCACCTTCTTGATGATGGTTGTAGTAGTTCTCCAAGTTTCAGCTTCGTACAGTAGAACTGCCTTGACGTTCGTACTGAAGATTCTCACTTTGATAGTGGTTGGAAGACAGTTGTTTTGAGTTCCATATGTTCTTCACTTGTAGGAATGCTGTCCTTGCTTTTCCAATCCTTGCCTTTACGTCTGCATCTGAACCTCCTTGTTCATCGATGATGCTTCTCAGGTATAGAACACTACAACTGGTAGTCGAAATACAATGATCAAGTTCATATCGTCTGTTAAATAGTGTTTATCTCATTTGAATCACGTTTTTAAATGTTTTATAGCTCTTTGTGTCTTTTTTTATATTAAGGTGACTGATTTCTTAAACTTGGACAGTTTGACTGTTATTTTCAGTACCATTAGCATCCTTCAAGTGAAAGTAATTAATACAAAGAGGCTTGAGTTTTTCTTCTATTCTGGTGTACTGGTCTCCATATTCAGTGTCGTCAGTCCCATTATCTTCTGGTCAATTTTTTATAGTAACTTGTCATATAATGTTAACTACAGATAATATAGTCACATACTTACGCCTTGGTTTTTGTAACTCAACTGTAGGAGTTTCATTTATTTTGATATGTATCTTCTAACAAAGTTCAAGAATATCTTATTTTATTTCAGAGGTTAGTTTATCAAAGGGACACTTTTTGGTGACTAGTTTCGTCACAGACTAACATCAACTAAAAGACCATTACAAAGTAGGGAACATGGTGTGAGTGTATTTCCACTGTCCAGGGTTTCTCGGTAATTCATACCTATAGTCTTAGGTGATACAGAAGTCAGACTTTATTGTCTAGGTTATAAAATTCTTCCCGACTGTAGCTTCTAACTTGACATGGTGTTCGTGCTTGCCTATTGTGATAACTCAACCGAGCTACATTGGCTGGGACACATCTTCCTTCGGTTCCTGCCATTCCAGACAGGTAGGTAGGAGGACGGTTAAACTAAAAGAAGAAACTTAAAGTCCGAGGGTGAAGTCATACTGATGACTAGTAGTAAGATGTTTTCCTCGGGCAACCAGTATCTGCGACGATGCTGTCTTCTCACAATGGAAGGAGGGGGTTACAGTAGGTTGACCCTAAATTTGTCACACCTCACCTTGACCCACGAATTTCTGTCTGGCGGTAAGGCTTTTTAAAGCGCTAAGATGACAGAAACTTCTCATTGAAAAACCGCATGTGACTGGCCTCAAGCAGTTGTCCCTTCTAGCATATGTTTAGCATCGCGCGCCACGTCTAACTCTTTCTTTTATTGACTATTACCCCAGAAGGGCTCCAGGTGAAGTTAACCTAAAGTGCTATCGTACTATAAAATGCTCATTAAAATCAAATATTTGAAGTTGCGTAATTATTTAGCAGCTAGTGAAAAATATTGGGATTTAGATTCTTGACGGTTAAGTGCTAATTATCCGCTTAAGAAATATGAAGAACAGGAAAACTAAACGTAAAAATAATTAGAAAGACGAGAAAACGACAGATCGTGGAAGATAGAAAGAGAAATTAAGACCACGGTAGGGTGATGGACTGGACATACTGTTTTTTTACACAGAGGTTAAATTTGGTAGATAGCTAGAAGCTTTAGTTCATAAGTCTTGAATTTGTATTCCTTTCGATCCTAGTTTTTTAACTGTATGAATAATTTTGAAAGGGGACTCTGGCAAAGTAGCATCACTAAAACTGACTAGAAGAGCTATTGATTTTGTATTATAATATCTTGGAGATGCATTATCCTGCGGGAACAAATGGCGTATGAACCAATTGTTGGTCACCGGCTTCCATGGGACTGTGTCTCCTTACGATGCTCCACTGCCTTGTGGATCAGACCTTCAGGTCAAAGGCTCGGGGTGTGGCCCCCTAAGAAAACAACCTGCTTCGGTTTAGGCACCCGGGCAGTATCCCAGCCCTCACACATATCGAATGAGATTTGTGTGGTGCATATGTATTTGGTGCCTCGTTGTACCAATATCTATGTGTTAAAATAAATCATCTAGTTATTTATCTGTTTAACCAAAATCTTCTTACGAAAATTAGTATTAGACATAGTTACTCTCGTATACATGAAATACTTTTGATATGGATTGATCCTATTCCCACCTTTGAAGATTGAACATCCAAGTTTACCTTGATATTGTGTGAAGTTTGTTTTCATGTTGTATAACTTCACTTCTCATATGTCTAGCCACAAATATATCTATCCGGCTAAAAAGTGTTTACTAATAATGTGTTTTATGTAAGAAACCAGTTATTTTTACTAATCTATTTAATTTATGCTATCTCAGCAAGCTGTATTGTCGGTTACTATGTTAAACCCATAAAACTTATTCTAGCTTCTGCCGAAGCCAGTTTTATTCATTCTTAAGCTATATTTTGATCTTGTTAATTATTCACTTATCAACCTTGATTGTCTTTATATAAGCATATGTGTGTTCACTTCTTATCTCATTCATCACATATCTTTAGCTTATTTTTGTGTCACTATAAATATCGATTAACACTTGAGTAAATGTCGTTGGCTCACGCCTTCACCGAGCATAATTTCGCTTCGCTCTTGCTTGACTTATTTAATTCCGTTATTCACCAACGCGGATTAAGTTGATGAAATATAAGAGGATAGGTGATATATATATATATATATATATATATATATATATATATACTGTATGCTGTGTGAATTGATTTGATCATCAATTTTCGTTCGAATTTTGTCGAGACTAATTTATGAACGAGCGAGTCACAAGCGTTTGAAAGATTTCAGGGTCACGGTGCCGATTTCAGTACCTGATGCTCACGTACGATTGGTTCACAGCGGATTTGAGAGAAAACGTAATAATTGATTAAGGTGATCAAATGACTTGTGGACCTTGTTCAGACTACCGTGATGATGTTGTCTTTCAGTGTAATATGTATTGGAGGAAGAAGTCTGCTAGAATAGGCCTTTTTCGCTCGATCCAGATTAAGATTAAGGCAAATCATGATAATTGTTACGAACTGGATGATAAAAGTACCAGTAACATTGGCTACAGCTAGGTACTACAATATATACGGATAATTGGAGAGGGTACAGATGCCTACATAAACTTGGTTATTTGCATCGTGTTACTTTCTACAAGCGGCATTTTATGGACTCAACAACTGGAGTTCACACTAACAATATTGAACTTATATGGTCGAGACTGGAAGAGTTCTTGGATCCTTTTCATGGCTCCAGAGGCCGACAATTTTAGAACCTCTGAAGCTCTTTCTAACTTTGACAAGATATTGAACCATGTAAAAGAGGTGTATCCACTTTAATTCTTTGGTTTTTTATAATATATCTTAACTCTTTATTGATTGGCTAATGTTTCTCAAGGTCACATGAGATTTGTTCAAAGGTCGTCCGTAAATTAATAGTCTCAGTTGAATTGTTAAATGAGTTTATATAGAATGTACCTGAGATGCAGGCACATCCAGCTGACGAGTCTCAAATAGGACGAAACGCGCATCCTGGATTTCACTGCTAGCCACTATCCATTATTGCTTACAAAAAAACATATTGATAGTTCCAAATATGAAAGTTGAATATAGATAAAGAATTATATTTAATCATGTGAATAAATTGAGAGAAAACATAACAGATTGTATATTCATATTGAATATTTGGCTTTACACTAGTGTTTACTAGGCTTGTAGTTCCAATTCACGGCATGGGTAGGCGAATAACATTAAGTTGCTACAGGGTAATGAAGAGAAGCATTAGTTCTGCCAAGATTGCAACTGCACACTACGAACTAGACAAATATGATATTAGTTACTAAATTGTGACTAATTAAAATATAGACTTGATCTTATAATAATGTACTTGACCTAGTAAAGTTTACATTTCGTGAGATTCCCACTAGAATGAAATATGTTCAAACCCAATAATTTAGATTGAAGTTTAGATTCTGAGGGCACAAAACCAGAGCCTTGTGTTAGTTGTTGTATGGTAAGCTTCAGTATGTCCCTAGTTTTCTCTTAAATATCAAGTGAAGGTGCAGACATTACATTTTTCGGTAGTAGTTTCTAAGAATTGATCACTCAATGGGAAAACCCGTCCTTCATGTGAATTAAATATGTTCTTGACTTTTGATTTACTTCAACAAAGGGAAAGGAATATCAATTCGAAAATCACTTCTTAGTATCTTATACGTCGGGATTAAGTTATCTCTTAATCTTCAATGGGATAATATAAATTGATCTAATTTCTGAGGTCATTCATCTTAAGGTCACCCGAACATATTTAGAATTAGACATTTAACTATCCATTGTATAACTTTTCACAGATTCGACTAGCATTTCAATCAAGGACATTTACTTTCTTAATGGATATTGTACATTTCTATGTAATCACTTAGTTAATCTACAGTTTTCATATTCAGATATGAAATCTATGGGAGTTTCTTCAAATTTGAAGATAATGTTTAGCATGAGTTAACATTATCTAACTCCGCCTGGAGCCTCTCTGGGTCTACTACCGGTCCCAAGCCTGGATAAAGGAGGAGGGTTGGACATAAGATTAGCTACACCATCCCGTGCAAAACTAACTCGCTGAAAAACGCTGACCAGAAAAAATAATTAAAACCATTCAAACTTTACCCTGGGAGTTAGAAGGTCTTCATTAAAAAGAGTTATGACGTTTCATGATGAAAGTCGAGTTCCTTCGGAATTCATTAGGCTGATGCTTCTTCTGAAAATCCGAGCAACCATTAATTTAGGTACATAGAATGATCGTACAATGTGGGAGACTTGGGAGTCATCCAAATCGCTGCATAAATGAATAGATACAACCAAGTTGCTGCAGAACATTATCTAGAGAAAACTATTGGAAATCATGAATCATTGTATAACCGTTTAACTGGTCAACAACTAAAAAAATCTGGAACAGATGTTCATCACCACATCATATCAGTACCAAGAGGTGAAAGTATCAAGACAAAAACTAGAATAGTAGAATTAGTGACAGTACCAACTGAAGTCGATAACATTTGGTATATACAATATGATTCAAGAAGAATGAATGTACGAAGAAAAAGTATGAAATAATCTTACAATTTACAATACAAGATAACAGAAAGATTGAAAGCATCTGTACGTTACATGGCTAATTTTGAGCTATTTCATCCGAATTCTTTCATTATTAATCTTAATAACCTCACGAATTTCGACCAGGTATTCTAAACCTACCTGCACGGGTCAGTCCTATTGTTAATGATCTATGGACTGATCTGATGTTCTGGTTCGACCTCTTTTTGTTTGCTTATAACCTACTCCTGTATCAACGAATATCGTACGTCAAACAAGGTGGTGGTTGATCACTAGTAACGCACATCTAGACCATTTCAGTTAAAGATTCACTTTCGATAATGCAATGAGAAGACGAAGTTTATCGGAGTTATGTGATATATTTGCACAATACATTTCGATCAATCTGATCACACCTAATATACTTGTTTAGAACATATATCAGAATGAGTTTTGTGGAGATTTTAGAAATTTCACTGGTTGAAATCATGAGTCGATTGAAGCTGGATGGCCGTTTCGTCTAGTTGGTTAAGCGCCTAGCGCGATACTAATAGGTCCTGGGTTCGATTCTCGTGGGGGGCGGGACCGTGGATGCGCACTGCTGAGGAGTCACATACTAGGACGAAACGGCCGTTTATTGCTTCCAGGTTTTCCATGATGGTCTAGATTCAATTAACTCATGATTTCAACCAGTGAAAGGACATTTATATATGAAAATTAAAAGGTCAACTAGACAGGTAAGTCATAAGGGTAAGTACATAACAAAGGAAAAAATATTAAAGTACACAAAAACAAATGTGATTACCACTCTGGATAATAAATCAGTATTACCAGGGCAGGTTAAGTGTAAGGACAAATTGTTTTTAAACACATAAACGGGGTTTCAACTTCCCTGTAGCCAAAACTTCAATGAACCTTAGTATACGTCCTTGAAGGCTTTTGTAGAACACTACAAATGCTGATTTGATGTCAACTTTATGACCCGTCTCAATCAAATGTTTCGCAATGGAGGATGATGTCTGTCTATCCTGTGATCTTATTTCACCATTGGAATCCATTTGTTTCTGCAAACATTTTGGTATGTGTTCAGTCACCCTTAATTGCAAATCACGATTGCTCCTTTCTATGTACGTGTTTCCACACATACATGTAAATTGTATTATCGAAATTGTTTTAAATCTTAAAGATTCACTACCGCATCAACTGCTTCCTCATTTTTATTTCATACATTGAGTTTAACATCAAGGTAGCTTATTTATTTAGACAATTGAATTGTGACTTAACGCTCTAAAGAACTCATTCATCGATAAGCTCGAAAGTTCTGGGTTCATAATCGCATAGGGATTTTGTCAAGATACTATGGAGGAATTTCGTAAAGAGGCAAAACACCTGTTCAATGTTTATTTTTGCTTTAATTTTACCCCAAATTATAGCAGTCAATGGTGAGTACCATCCGAAAATACAGTTATTCTTCGTTACAATTCTGAACAATAATGCTCTTACTAAATTTAATTTCTTAATAGAAAGTTCAACATAAATATTCTGTTTATTGGAGATAGTGTTATCTAAGCTGGATCTTTGGTTACCTCAGAAACTACATTTCCTACACCCTCACGCTACGCTACATCATCATATTAAAGCATGAAGCTTTTTTTGTTTTATGTCTGTTCCCATACAATTTACCTAAAGGAACTCCTCTACAAAGGTGAATTTATTTAGATCAACTTCAGAACGCAAACATATTTATCTAAAGGAGTTATATTCAACCTCTGTGTTTACCTTGGTTCACAACTGGATCGCCAGATACCTAAACTGGATATATTCAAGCCTTACCACCTCCTAATTCCTTTTTTGTTTATATCTGCCCTGTCTTTCTTAATCTACACATTCATCCTTTCTTATTCATATGAATTTCTAACTACACTTACCTTCAATTGAAATCATGAGTGAATGTTAGACCGCCATTGAAAACCTGGAAACTCAACAATCTCCACAACCCTATACTCGTAATCAGTTTAACAGGATCTTCCTTATACATATTATATTCATATATTCTTATTACTTTTATCTCCATTAGCAGGATGCAATTCTCCACCCGTACTATACATTTTACTCTGTCATTAATATATTGGTTCTAACTTGATACCTTAATAAATGACTATTTCGATTTACAATTTACGCTACTTTAATATATTTATTCTGTAACAACTGCAAAACTTCACTATTTTTTTAACAAAGAATAGTGGTATCAGAAGGGGTTTTTGAATACTATAGTAATTTTAATAACTCCGCCTGTAGCTCTTCCAGAGTTACTGCCGGTTCCAAGCCCGCGTAAAGGAGGAGGGTTGGGGATAAGGTTAGCGTCCCCATCCCGTAGAAAACTAGCTCGTTAAAAAAACGCTTACCAGAAAAAATAATTCAAACCTTTTAAACTCTGCCCTGAAAGTTAGAAGGTTTTCATTTAGAAGAACTATGGTGCCTCATGTTGAAAGCCGAGTTCCTTCGAAAGCCACGACGTCGATGCTCATTCTGACAACCAGAGCAACCATTTATTTAGGCACATGGAACACTCGTACAATGTGGGAGACCGGGAGTCTCCCAAATTGCTGCAGAAATGAGGAGATACAACCTAGAGGTGCTTGGGATCATTGAAACAAATTGGAAGCAAATTGGACAACAAAGGCTAAATACGGGAGAGATGCTACTATACTCCGGTCACGAAGAGGAAAATGCTCCACACACTCAGGGAGTTGCTCTAATGCTGTCCAAAGTAGCACGAAATGCACTTGTAGGATGGGAATCTCACGGATCCAGAATCATCAAAGCATCATTCAAAACAAAGAAGGAGGGGATCACAATGAATATTATCCAATGTTGTGCACCCACCAATGGATAGCAACGACGACATTAAAGACCAATTCTACGAGCGGCCCCAATCAATCATAGAGATCATATTTGCATCAACAAAAAATTCCGAAGGACAATGGAAGATGTGAGAACCAGGAGAGGAGCTGACATAGCTTCAGATCACCACCTAGTTGTGGCCAATTTAAATCTGAAACTAAAGAAGAACTGGACAACTGGACAAACAGCACTACAAAGGTTCAATACAGCCTTCCTTCGAGATACTGACAAAGTCAATGAATTCAAGATAGCTCTCAACAACATGTTCCAAGCCTTACAGGATCTACTGAAGGAAGAAGAAACTACTATGGAGGACAACTGGAAAGTTATCAAACAAGCATTAACTTCAACGTGTCAAGAAGTTCTGGGCCTCAAGAACCATCATCATAAGGAATGGATCTCTATAGAAACACTGAACGGGATCAAAGAAAGGAAGAACAAGAAGACAGCAGTTAATAACACCGAACACGAGCAGAGAAAGTCCAAGCACAAGCTGAATACATAGAAGCAAACAAGCAAGTGAAGAGGAGCATTAGAGCCGACAAGAAGAAGTACGTGGAAGAACTAGCAACGACGGCGGAAAAAGGTGCAAGGGAAGGAAATATGAAACAGCTTTACGATACAACGAAGAAACTAGCAGGGAAATATAGTAAATCAGAGAGATCGGTCAAAGACAAAGAAGGCAAGCCAATCACTGAAGTTCAACAAAAGCGGAACAGATGGGTAGAGTACTTCGAGGAAATCCTGAATAGGCCGGCTACAATGAATCCAACGGACATCGAAGCAGCACATACGGATCTTCCTGTAGATATCAATTTACCAACTACGGAAGAAATCAGAATGGCCATCAGACAAATGAAGAGCGAGAGAGCAACAGGACCCGAAAATATACCAGCTGAAGCACTGAAATCAGACATCGAAGCAACTACAAACATGCTTCACCTTCTATTCAAAAAGATTTGGGAGGAGGAACAAGTGTCGATGGACTGGAAAGAAGGACACGTCGTCAAGATTCCAAAGAAAGGAGATCTGAGCAAATGTGAAAACTTGAGATGGTGGAGAAGATTTGTAGCTCAGGTGGATGATTTTGATGGAGTTTTGTCCTCTGAGCTCAGAGAACAAAACTGCATCAAAATGTGAAAACTACATAGGAATCACACTACTGTCAATACCAGGGAAAGTCTTTAACAGAGTGTTGCTGAACCGGATGAAAGATGCAGTAGACGCCCAACTTCCAGATCAACAAGCTAGATTCCGTAAGGATCGATCGTGCACAGACCGAATTGCGACACTACGGGTCATCGTCGAACAATCAGTTGAGTGGAACTCGTCACTATACATCAACTTCATTGACTATGAAAAGGCATTTGACAGTGTGGATAGGAGGACGTTATGGAAACTTCTTCGACACTACGGAGTTCCTGAGAAGATTGTCAATATTATCCGGAACTCATATGACGGACTACAGTGCAAGGTCGTGCATGGAGGACAGCTGACAGATTCATTCCAAGTAAGGACCGGAGTCAGACAAGGCTGTCTACTCTCTCCCTTCCTCTTTCTTCTTGTGGTCGACTGGATTATGAAGACCTCGACATCTGAGGGAAAGCACGGCACCCAATGGACAGCTCAGAATCAATTAGACGATTTGGACTTCGCAGATGACCTTGCCCTCCTATCTCATACACACGAACAAATGCAGATAAAGATAGCCAGTGTCGAAGCAGTCTCTTCATCAGTAGGCCTCAACATACACAAAGCAAACACCAAGACCCTGAAATACAACACGGAGAACAGCAATCCAATCACTCTTGATGGCGAAACTCTGGAAGATGTAGAATACTTCACATATCTGGGAAGCATCATCGATGAACAAGGAGGTTCAGATGCAGACGTAAAGGTGAGGATTGGCAAAGCAAGGGACGCATTCCTACAAGTGAAGAACATATGGAACTCAAAACAACTGTTTTCCAACCACTATCAAAGTGAGAATCTTCAATACGAACGTCAAGGCAGTTCTACTGTACGGAGCTGAAACGTGGAGATCTACTACAACCATCATCAAGAAGGTGCAAGTATTTATAACTAGTTGTCTACGCAGGATACTCAACATCCATTGGCCGGATACCATCAGCAACAGTCTTCTCTAGGAGAGAACAAACCAGCTTCCAGTTGAAGAGGGAATTAGGGAAAGACGATGGGAATGGATAGGACATAGATTACGCAAATCATCAAACTGCATCACGAGGCAAGTCCTAACTTGGAATCCTGAAGGAAGGCGGAAAAGAGGAAGGCGAAAGAACACATTACGTCGGGAAATAGAATCAGATATGAAAAGGATGAATAGGAACTGGAAGGGATTGCCCAGGACAGGGTTGGATGGAGAATGCTGGTGAGCGGCCTATGTTCCTTCATTAGGAGTAACAGGCGTAAGTACGTAAGCTCAGCATAGTCATCGACACTACAACATGTTTATCCAGTATATGTTACACTAAATTATTGGTAGGACGCGAACTGTTCATTTATCTATTCGTAAGTAGGTCTACTGGTGTCTTGAATGAAACGTAATTTCAGTATAAATAAGTATATTTAAGCAAATCATAAAAAACTGTAAGTACAACAAAACCATAAACTAAACAAAACATCCCATTCATCATTGCTGGAAAACATGTCAAAAAACGGCTAACATTCAATCATTAACACATGAATCTCTTTGATTATCATAATGGTTTGAGTCTTTTGTAAAATGAATATAAGTAAGATAACTCTAACCAGTTTGATAATTCATAGAAAAATCACATTACAGAATATCTTGGTAAAATCTGTGAATCATACAATAAATATTTCATTTACAAAATATTCATCAATTGTTTTAGACTTTATTATTCCTTCGTTTTGTAGGGCTGTGGGGTGAGCTACTTATATTGATATGAGTAGTATATAACGTGAGTTAAAAGAACGTGATGTCTGGCAGCAGAAAATGGGGAAGATCAAGAAAGGAAGAGCGAGAACACAATGGAATTTATAAGAAAACACATGAACAATGGAATGGGAGACAATGGATTGGTGTTTGCAACAGAAACAGTCCAGTTTGGTTTGATGCATGAATATTTTGCAAATTGACAATTTACTATACGGTATTCAGATTTTATTGAGATAGTCTGTAATTGTTATGTTAAGTGTATTTGATTGTCCGCCACCCGTGTTCTTGTTCACTACAGGGTCAGTGAAATTCAACTGAGCCCTACCCAAATCATTCTGCAGTTGGGTCATTGATTATCGAGCAAATCATCGATCCTCGTCAGGGTCAAGGACAACCAGCACGCATCAGTTAATCGAATGCCATAGGCTGGACCATGTGGTAGTGGTCTTACCTTCGATTGTATCTACTTTAACTAATATATTTCTGTAACGACGTCCCCTGTGTTGTACAGTCTTTAAAGCACCTATGGTACATTGATACGTCAATGGGGTAGTCCACGTAAGGTGCTGACCACGAGGTGTAACTTCGACGTTAGCTAGTTTGTCACACCATTCACATCTAACTTGAGTAGGCCTCCAATCATTTCGACATAGATCATCTACGTTGGTGATCTACAGTTTCTATACCAATCACTCTTTACTTTCATTCTTTTCTCTTTGATTGACTTAATCTTTTGCCTTCAAACATTACACATACTACTTATATATATGTCAACATCAGTAGTATACACTACAAGAACTTTTCAAAAGACATAAAATATTATGTTTTCGAATTATGAATAAATAATTTTGATTTCATTGGTTGTCTAAGTAACGAAAACTATCATGGTAACTAAGATTAATTAGGTGATCATAAGGACATATGTCTGTGTTTACACAACAACAAAATCGATTATTTTCGACTGTACACAAAAATTGTTTTTTTTTCAATAAAACTATCAAATAATAAATTTATTCAATGAATATAATTAGAATTTACTCGATGTAATGCATTAACTTATCTAAACTACATATTTAAAGGTAGTCTGTGGAAATTGTTATATCCCGATGAGAATAATGAATGGTAACTGTTGGGATCCATGCATGGACCAATACTATACACATAGTTTTTATTGTATAATTTTGTTAAATAACTAAACTATTTATGTTCCTCATATTATGAGCTTTATTTTAACCTATAGACTGAAGATGCCACAGGTGTTCGGAGTTTGACAACGCTTTAACCAGTAAAAACCTTCTCTAATATGAATCGTACCCACCAAGTGAAATCAAAAAACAGAAGAGAGGAGGTTCGAAGATATATTCGATAGGCTATCAATATATTGAGTATCGTCTGATCTAATCTGGCTAGCGGTTGCAGGGGTTATTGAGCACGGCGTTCTCACTCGTGATCTGGTGCGGATGCATGACCGAGCGCCTTCAGCTAGGTGAGTCCATTAAAACTAATGTGGTTAGCATCCAATGTCGAAAACTTACAGAGCTATTTATATTCGGGATTTATTTACCGCTACAAGACTATTATTACACGATTTATCATTCCTCAGTTATGCCCTGTCTATTAATTACTATTTCCTACATTCACAGCCACATTTGGCCAAAACTTGTACAAATGTTATTTTTTATTTTATGGTACAATGTTGTCTGTTTGGTTGGTCTATAAACCCAGTATGTTTGAAATATAATGATTCATATTGCAGAGGCTCGGATTGGTGTTCTGGACTTAATAGGCAGGGTTGGGGAGGAAGAAGGACCGATAAGGACTCTTGACTACTCGTACGGGTTTTACGCGTCATTGGTCCAGTTGATCACTCACTATTCTCTAATTAGCGGTATCATTACGTTATGTATATGAATAGGAGCAGAAGGCAACAAGTTATAACAGTAACGAAAGAGTTATCTGTTTAAATAAAGCTTTGGGCATATTTTAATTAAATGAAATAAATTGAATAGAAAATCTCTTGTTTTAATGAAACAACAACTGTCTAGTGCTTCCTAGTTTTAAATGATTTTCAATGATCAATTCGTAATATAAACTAATAAAACTCAAAAGTCTATATTAACTTCTTAGTATTTGAATGAATATTTTGTAAATCAATAATACTGTTAAGTGTCTGATAAGTACTCAGTACTTGCACAATGACTTTACCTTTCAATAAGTAAACAGTTAAAATTCGGAATAAGGTTTGTAGGTCACCAACGTAGATAAGTGCAAGACTACTCGAGTTAGACGGGGGTAGTGTGACGAACCAGCTAACTACGAAGTCACACCTCAGGGTCAGCATTTTACCTGGATTACTCTTTCGATGTATCAAGATACTATAGCTTCTTTGAAGATCGTATAACACAAAGGATGTTATTAAGGAAATATATTACTAATAATGGGTACAGAGAAGATAGCGATACCACCACGGCATGCGCCAGTCCATGACATACGATCAACTGATGTGCGTTGGTTGTCTTCGACCTTGACAGGGATCAACAATCTGTTGGATATTCAGTGATCCAACTGCTGGATGATTTGGCTAGGGTTCAGTAACACTTCACTAACCCTTCAGGTTCTAGGAAAAAAGTATTCTTTCAACCAAATCGGTTAAGATCCGAAGATGTAGACGATAACGAATGAATAAACTGAAGTCAGTGTTATAACATCGGAAATCAATAACTATAAATATCAATTTTCATGTAGATCTCAATAAAAATAAAAATCAATTAAATAGTCATGAAATTCAAGAACTAAAGTACTTTTATTCTTGTGATGATCAAATTTTCGTAAATAAGTGAAGATAACATGTGATCAGAAGGAATACAATACAAGTTCTTCACTTATAAGAATTTAGTACTTAGAGAAATTTGGAAAATTAATACTTTAAGAAATCATAGATGGTGTTAGCTGTGGAAAACTAGATGTGACTTTCGTCCGATTTGGGAATCGTTAGCTGGATGTACCTCGATCCCAAGTTGATGTTCATACTGGGACTCGAACTCAGTACCGTTCGCTTCAAATGCCGTCACATTATGTACTTAGCTACAGAGTCCTGTTAGCCACTTGCTTGTGCAATATGGTGAAGTCTAAATTCATTTGGTATTGATTACTTGTATCTTCCCATGGATGTTTAGGACTACAAACATTCAGTCTCTTGTTGGCATATCTGCATCCTGTGTGTATTAACTTGATATTGCCTTAATTCACAAGTATTATAAACAAGGATGGATAATGGCTAGCAATATCGTGGCAATCCTCCACTGGATACACATATATGCCAATCAAGTGAATTTACAATTATTATTCAAATGTATATTTTGTTTTAACTATACATATTTAGAAACTTAAATCAACATCATAAGATCATTGAATATGAACAGTTAACTTGAATCATATGATGAGTGTCATATAAGGAATCACTAATTAACTAGTCAATTACTAATAATTTATAGAGTTACCTATTAATTTTCGTTTTGTTTAAATGCACCACTATTGATCAATGTTATGTAAGGATTGAAATTTCTAGACAAAATTTATTTTTTTTTTGAAAGAAAATTAAGAGCTCCCAAATGCCCTGGTACGATCAAGGGTAGGTAGAGTCAATTCTCCTTCGCGAAATACTTTCACATGGCCAAGCGTATACAGCTACCGACAGGGAAGTTCTACTTATTGCCTTCTTGTAACACGGGTGTTGTTTTCGAAATTGAGAGGACAAGTATCGAATATCCGGCGCCTTAACAGAGTTAGTGGATATGAAGGATACATCTAGAGGAGTTGGGGTATACTGATTCCAAATCAATGGTGCTCATAGGCTCCAGTATCGTGAGGGAACAATTGGAGTATGAACCAATCATTGGTCACCGGCTATCATGAGACTGCATCTCCTGACGTTCCTCCATTGCCTTGTGGATCAGATCTTTAAGTCGAAGGCTCCGAGTGTGGCCCCCTATGAAAACCATCTGCTCTGGTTCGGGCACCCGGTCAGTATTCCAGCCGAGTGGTTTATGTGGCGCATATTTGTAGTTGATGCCCCTTTGTACTAAAGTTTACGTGTCTAAACAATAATAATGGTGTATGCACGCTGCTGAGGAGCCACACAACAGGACGAAACGGCCGTCCAGTGCTTCCAGGTTTCCCATGATGGTTAAGCTTCAATTGACTCATGATCTCAACTGTTGAAATTACTACAATCTCCACAAAACCCTTCAGAATTCTATATTCATCTATCTTATAGATTTTGTACAGATATATGGAAAGGGTGATCCATCGTTACAATATCTGAGTTTTTCTTTTGAAAACATCTTGTATGTGATTTTTTTTCATTCTAAAAGTTGTCAGTTAAAGAAATGGTTGTCAATGTTGAAGTTTTATAATAAGCATATGGTTCGATTTAGAATTTTACTTTATATGCATAAACATTAGATTATTGTTGACACCCACATAATTAATCACATATAATTGTCACTAACACTAAATAGGTGATTCTCGTGTGTACACGTATAGGTAAACCGTAGCAAAAAAGTGTAAACATACATCTCGCGTTAAAATTGTTATTTGATCTTGGATACTGAAAAATGTAACTTATAGGAATAAGATGGTTTCACAAGTGTGTGTGTGTATTGTGTTATGGTGTATGCTACATATGTTTATTGATATAAGTAGTATGTAACACTAATCAGAAGTGGAATGCATGACAGTAGAAGATTGATTGTGAATAAGAACAGAGAGTAATTGTAATAGCAATCATGAAACAATGCAGTTTGAGATAATTGATCTAAGATTTGAGAATGAAATATGTAATGTATAGTTCTTGACAATTTTACGAAAGAACTCTGTAACTTTGCGTCCAATCATATATATTGGTTGTTCCAACCTGAGTTCTCGTTCATACCAGTGTAATTGGTACTATATCTAATAATAAACAGTACTTGGTAAACACATATCAGGCTGTTTTGAATGATAACAATGTGGATTCTTTCTAAATATTTATGTTTTTTCTTAGCTTGAAGGACACAACTCATCCTTTTAAAAGTAGTATATCATTCGAAACACGATAAATTGTCCGTCCAATAACCTAAGATGCTATTCTATTGAGAAGGTAACCTTCAACATGGAAATAAATCTACTTTGACTGTTCCCGACTTAGTGATTTTCATAGTGATAATTAACTCAGTCATCTGAGATGTCTGACTATAGTAAGTATTTTAACTAGATTGTAAATTCCTGTGAGAGTTTGACTTGTTTATGTGACACGAAAGACTGTAATATAAGTGAAACTATATTATGTAATTTTTTAGTATGCAGGTATATTACGGAAATTTTAAAAAACACAGAGTTCAGCGAAGGGATCTCTTTCCAACGAATTTATTGTCAAGCTGTACAACCGTACATATCTGGAATTTTTTTTAAAGTACTAGTTCTGTGAGGAAATGTGAACAAGGAATAACCAAGATGACGTAATAAAGATTGTAACACTAGATAAATGAAAATGTAAAAAGAAACAATAGACTTTATATGATAGTAACGAATTATAACGTGAAGGCAGTGAGATGAAAATGTTATTCAAGGAGTATAATAAAGTGAAATAAATTTGGGAAGAGAAAAAAAAGGGACAAGAAGAATTCAGGAGAACACAAAGAGTGGATGAACCTGTGCCATTGCAAACGATTTTGAGCCATGTCATTCAAGATCTCTAACCATCGGTTGCTATCGTCTCACGGATCCCCAGAAACAGGTAGTCTACACCTACCAACATGACTCAGTTCACTTTTCAGTCACTTCATGAACTTGTGCCATGTTTTGGTCTGACCGCCACTTTCTTCCAACCTACTCCCAGACCACAAAACATCACACGTCGGGCAGTCGGTGGTTGGGCATACGTAACACATGTCCCAGCTATCACAACTGGAGTTTCACTACTTCATCAATTGATTCGCCATCCTTACCTAGTACCCGTCTCCTGACAACCGTATTACTTACTCGATGGTACCAGGATATACGAGCAATGTTTGGATGACACCTATGATGGAATACTAATAACCTACGAAGATCTTCTACACTTACCCGGCCATGTTGCACTGCCATGAACTAGGACGGAACGAACTGCTGCGCAGTAAACCCGTCCTTTGGTTGATAGACGGGTATCTTGCCTACGCCATAAATGACACAAGTTGGCGAAATCTAGTCAAGCCTTCTGTATCCGTGCTGAGATTTCGTAGCACACCAGACCACAAAGGCCGATGAGGAATTCTTTTGTATATAACTGAGTGACAGGTTTATGCGTTAAGTATGAAAATGCCATACACTAGTTGTTTAATAAATTCACTAGCCAATGTTCTACTTACTTTCTTCATATTTATATTAACGCCATAAAGTACTTTGTAATTGGACATTTCTGATAAGGAACTACTACCTGGGCTAGTTAAGAGAAGCGCTATCGGACAAATATTTAAGAATGGTCGGTACACTAATTAGGAAAGATTCACAAAATTATTATGACTAGTCTTATGTAATATATGAGTACAATAAACAGATAGATGATACTGTTGACAACTGATCACACTCCAGTGAAATTACTTGTACTATACTACTCTAATAAATGTTCATTTGATATAAATAGTTCCCAAACAAGGTTAGCGCTTTGATCACAAGCTATCGTTGAAAATCCTAAGTGATGTAATCTAAAATTGATCATAAAAAATAAATCCCATTTTTTCTCTCAAAGTGTATATACTTTATGCTTATAAGCAAAGATGGATAGTGGCTAGTAGTGGAATCATGGTCGTGAGTTTCGTCCTATTTGGGACTCGTCAGCTGAATGTACCTTCATCGAAGTGTTGATGTTCACTCTGGAATTCGAATCCAGTACCATTTGCTTCACATGCTATCGCATTATCCATTTAGCTACTGATTTCTGACTTCAAACAATATCGACGTAGTCCGCATAGGATGCACATATGCCAACAAGAGACTGATCAATTGCAGTCCTAAACATAAATGGGTAGATATAAGTAAAACAACACCAAGTGAATAGTTCATGTTTAGTTTCTTAATTTTCGTGTATGTTTCTTTCAGTTCATTTTGTTATGATGTTAAGTACAACAACTTTAACCAATGACTATTATGGATAAATGTTAAACTATTTAAGAACATATGTAACAAACTTATCATACCATCTAATTCATATTAAAGAACTTTTAAATACGAAAGAAAGAAAAGAAACACAAACAAATATCGTTATTCCAAAGAAAAAAAAAGAAAGAAAACAGAACAGAATCAATCGGAAAGGTTAATTCTCTCTTGTTTTTTTTCAACTGGAAACCTTTTTTTCGCTTCATTTAAGTGTTTTCTTTTGTTTGTTTTTTTTCTTCAAAACAACAACAATAATAGCAAGAACAACAGTAAAGACAATAAGTAAACATTAGCCGAAAGACTGAAACTACTTATGTATAAAGAAGTAACTAAGTATGTGTTAACACTAATAAGCACAATGATAATAGTAATATAATTATGTATATTGAAATTATGTAATGATCAATATGATATACAATGTAAGTAATAACATTAGTTTATGTCTAAAAACTTATATTATTGTTTCATGTTTAACACTGCCTT
Source organism: Schistosoma bovis (assembly GCA_944470425.2). Taxonomy (NCBI): domain Eukaryota; kingdom Metazoa; phylum Platyhelminthes; class Trematoda; order Strigeidida; family Schistosomatidae; genus Schistosoma; species Schistosoma bovis. The sequence goes on along the minus strand of OX103956.1, from coordinate 43,474,853 downwards.
AATTACAATGTGTATATATATATAGTGATTGAAAGGATTTAATCAATCATGCTGGGAAACAAACGAACGTAAAAATAGATAATTAGATGCACAACTTAACCACCAGGTAATAAGTGTAGGAAAAGAAATTGTAACAATCCGATTATACAAGAGAAGAGAAAGTTAAGTACTAACAAGACAAAACGATAATGGAACAGAATATGAGCATAATGTCAAATGAACAATAAATATTTCGACAATATACAATGGATTTAATTAACGATACCATGTTATTTGTCCAGATAATGATGAAAGTAATCATAATAATAATAAAAATATACAATACATACAAGTGAATTGTATAACAGGCTAAGGAGAAGGAAATGTATGAGAAACAAACAAAAGATTGAAAAGAACAAAATTTGTTACAATTTGATAGAATGAATGTTTCACTGGACACAGTGCATTCAACAACAACAACTAATAGTTCAGTATAATATGATCATAATAGTAATAATAATAATGATTATGATGATCATCATCATTCAAAAAAACCCGCTAAAAATGACGGCAAGAAAAGAATATATCTATATATAGGTGTGTTTAGTTGATTGATATTAGAATGAATTAGATAATCTATTTCTTTCTTTTTCAATTCCATTAAACTTGATTAAACATGAATATAAACCTTAAATAGATACGTACCCTTTCGTCAACAAACAAACAACCAATAAATTAGGATCATGAAATGATAACCATCAATCAATCAATCAATCACTCAATCATAGACACATCATCCTGATTATTTATTTAAGATAAATAATCAATAAATCTAAATAAGTAGTATGTAAAGGGTATTTGAAATAAATAAATAAACAAATAAGTAGTGTATAATACGAATTGAAATGAATTTGTTTACTATATAAAGAAAAAATTAAGGTAACAATTATAAGATTAAAATATTGTTATTCAAATAAAACATTATTAGTTAATTTAATAAAACAACAACAACAACAAGAAAAAGGGAAACAAACGTAGAAAGATTATAGGGATGATGATAATGATGAAATAAGCAATTCAAAGGGGGGGGGGAAGGGAGAAAAATGCGTATCTATCTATCTATCTATTTAAGTAAATAAGCAGTAATATAATAGGTGTATACAATTCAATTATCAACTAATTTTGTATTATTCTAAATATTATTCAAAGATGCATTGAATAGTAAGTGATAAATTATACTTGATTAGATGATGATAGTCAACTGAACTATACAAACTGAAATAAATAATTACAAGTATTACTAATATATATTAGTATTAAAGTGCAATAACAACAACAACAACAATAACACACAAAAACAAACTGAATAAAAACACTTACTTAGTATTGGAACAGTGCAGAAATTCACCGGAACTAAGATAACTCATTTACAAGGTATATGAGGTTTTTAACAATATTTTATTTTAAAGAAGATAAATGAAAAATTCTCTTTCTGGATCAACGTATCCTTTTGTTTTTTTTCTTTTGAAAGTGAATTTATTGATAGTTAATGTGTTCTTTTTTTTCCCATTTTGTAATTTATGATTAATAGTAGTACATTAATCCTGATGGGTGGTCTATGCTTCTCCCAAGACGGGTAACAGCCGTTAATATGTAAGTAAGTAAGTAACTTAACACAATAGAATAAGATTAAAATGTAGTCAAAAAAGAAGTACGTTTTTTTTCATTAATTTTGTAGATCAGTAATTTTACTAACTGCACACTCATTACTATTTTCATGGTATTTATTTTTTTTTATAATTTTACTTCTCCATAGAATTGAATATGTAATAAACATCAAATTGATGGATTGATTGAGTTAAATACCTTTCTCCACTAATAAACTAGGACGTATCTTTTGAAGGAAGCCCCAATCATTAATGGAAACAAATCCATAGGCGTACAATAATGTTAATCTATAAGAGTAATGTAATAAACAAAAACTTTGTAAAAAAAAAAGTACTAACAATAATAATGGGATTAATGTAGAGTGGTTAAATTTGCTTTACTTCTTAAAATTTATGTACGATGCTTCCTGAGTAGTATAAGAGTGAGATTGAAAGAAGACGTGGAATCAGTACATGAAATCACCTACAGTCGGACTGCGCAGTATAATTAGATTTACAATACATGACTAGAGTCCGTGAGATTATTGCCATCAATGGTTTGAGATGTTGGGCAATATGGTACATAAGAGGCTACAATCACACAAATGCATTCCACTTTGTTTTGTATCAGACCGTAAGTTTTAAAATCACGTTTACAACAAAAATCACAACTACAAATATGGAATATGAATAATTCATTCATAATTGATTGAACATTGGGTAGTGACCAATGTCATGTGTGTTAGTTCCTTCTTAATGCAAATCGAATTCTATCGATTACGTTGTAATATGGCCACTAGTCTGGGTGACTCGACATCGCATGCACTATGTTGATATGAACAGTGTAGTCGACAGTAAACCCTGTTATATATTACGTCAGTAAGGTGTAACTCATATTTAAAAAGAACACATTGCGAAATAATTATTTTGTTGTGAAAATCTGATCTAATACTTTTCTATATCTCATCACTATTTTATTATTAAATACTTTAAGCTATCGAGAATACGGGAAAACCAGTTATTTCTAACGCATAAACAATAGCCTATGATAAATTATGGAGTTTATATATTTTCACTGTTGAAATCACGGGTGGATCTAAGCTAGATCACCATTGAAAACCTGGAAGGCCTAGTATAGGACTCCTGAGCAGTGCGCACCTACAAACCCACACACGGGACTCGAACCCAGGACTTTTGGTCTTTATCAGACCCTAGAAACTCAAACTACTTCCATAATTTCTTGTGAAGAAAATCAATCTCATCGAACTGTAATGGTTACTGATTAGCTAGCGCTTGAATGTAAAAGTTGGATACTAAATTCAGTACTTTTTGATAGTTTCGAGCTTGTCTCATCTTACTTTTGACGTTGAAAAAACCCACTAAATGGTCGTACATATCTTGTTCTCATTTTAATGAGTGTATGCAGTGAAATATAAAATGAACTTAAACAAATTAGTTAGTGAATACATATATATAGCCCCTAGAAAGAGAAGATAGATAAACATGGTAGTCTTACAAGGTTACATACATTTACATAAGTGGAATTAGTTAATGATTTAAAATTACAAATAATTAGTACAGTTTTCTATAGTAATTTAATCTAGATTGTTTAATTAACTCAGTTTAGACCACAGAAATATCCATTTTCAGATGAATTCTTAAAAGACAATTTTATTAAAGATGTGCTATAAGTTTCTAATTATATCATGCTACCTGTGGCGAAGGCGAGATATCCGTCTATCAATTAAGGGACGAGGACACTATGCAGCAGTTTGTTCTGTTATACCTTTACGGCTGCGAAACATGGCCATTAAGAGTAGAAGATTCTGGTAAACTACTAGTATTTGACCACAGATGCCTTAGAAATATTGCCAACATCCGCTGCGATCACCGGGTAAATAATAGTGAGGTTAGATGCAGGGTATTAGGGAATGATGGTAAATCAGTTGATGAGGTTGTGAATCTTCATCGACTGAGATGGTTGGGCCACGTGTTACGTATGCCTGAACACCGATTACCACGACATGCAATGCTAACCGGTGTTCGGGATGGTTGGGAGAAATTTAGGGGCGGCCAAACCAAAATGTGGAACCAGTCCTTGAAGTCACTAACTTCTAGTCTGAGCCATGTTGGTTGATGCAGACTACTTGGTTGAGGTCCGCGTGACTATTCTAACCAATGGTTGGAGACTCTGGGTGACAGTTTAGAATGGATCACATAGCGTAGGTGCAGACACCCTCTATCTTCCCTTAAACTGAGATTAAAATCGTTTTATTTCTTTCTAAGAACAAATTCTTTGTTCCTTATATGCAATCTTTCTTTTATATATTACCATGAATGAATTAACTACTTCTATGAATTTAGTGTTCATCTTGTTGTGCTAATGAGGTATGGCAACTTGGACCGATGCATATATGTGCCTGGTCCTATGTTGTAGCTAACTGACTGATATATATCATGTATAAAAGTTACTTTTAAGCATTAAACCGTATGGTGAAAAAACAGTCGCGATCCTATATACAGTAGATGTTTAATTGGGAATTCATTTACGATTGTTCTGAATAAACAGAAATCACCATAGTTATATGAAACAGAATATTTATCCATCTAATATATATACTAATGTTACACCACTGTGAACCAGCAGTAATCCAATCTTCTAATCATCCTAAGCTTAATGATAATTTAGGTTGGATGTTGGGGAAAAGCAATAGTATTAACCCTACCCGTTTATTATTATTATTATTATTATTATTATTATTATTATTATTATTATTATTGTTATTGTTAATATGTAAGCAGGGAATAATACTAATATTGTAACTTACTTAGGACAGGCTTCAATCAACTTTTCAAGTACATCACTGGTTATTTCTCTACAATGGCTAATTCGTAAACATTTTAAGCATACTGCAGGAGCATTTGTTAGATGGAATAAACTGGAAATGTAAAGACAAAAAGTGAAGTGATTCATTTAATAACACCAATATATAACATGAAACAATTCAGAAAATGACATATAAATAAGTATATCATACATACACAGAGCAGTGTATGGAATAAACACTAAGCCAATCTTTTCACTGTGATAATATGATGTCTTCTGATTTGATCAAGTACATTTTTGAACTATTCTTATGATTGTTAACAGATTTATTTTACTCGTTTGTGTATGGCAGAACCCGTGAGAAAGTTATGTCGACATTAAACGTACACTATAAATCTAGTAATTCAGTTAATGAAGCTGTGAACCTTGGGCGGATGAAATAACTTTAACACATTCAGCCACCAGGATTGATGTTGTATGCTACAGAGTACGGAGAAGTTAGAAGTGACAAAAAACAAAGTCAGTCAGTTAGCCATATACGACATAGAATGTAACAAATAGGTGCATCGGTTCAGGTTTCCATACGATATTAGCACAGTGAGATAAATGCAAAAGTAGTAACATAATCAGCAGTATTAGTAGTAAATATTAGGTACGGAAGAAAAAGTATAGAGACAGGGAGAACAGGACATGATATCAGTTCGCCAAGTAAATAACATTTAGACTGAACTGTGTATTTACGTGCATACGTCCAGCAAGATAGTAGAGAGAGAAAGAGAACAATATTTGCTAATTAAATTGCATAACTTTTACAGTGACGCGTTCTCTTGTAAAATTCTAATTCCTATCATAACAGAAAAACTAATAAACGTGCGGAGAAAGAAAATCTTACACAAAAATTTGACAAAACTTGTACAACAGAATTTCAACGGTCATCAGTTCCTATATTTAGGATAATTAAATAATCCTAAAGGACTTTGGAGATGCAAGGAAAGTGTTGAAGCGCAATATATGATGTAAAAAGTCCTATTGTATGCAACAAAAGAATGAAGTTCTTCTTATCTGACCAGCTTCGACCAAACATCCACATAACCACATCCTATAACCTGATCAAGTCTAAATCATAAACACATGTACAAATCCAATCATGTATTCATATCGTAAAATACACATTCACTCAGATGCACACTTACAGATATTAAAATTATATCATACACAAACACTTTTGACGTAAATAACACAACAGTAACAAGTTCTTTCAACTTATTACCATGTATTTACTGAACATATAATTTAATTGGTTCTTACCAATTAAATTGTTTATTTGCTGAAGAAGGTAGTAAGTCGTCAGAAATTTATTTCACTACTTATTGAGACGTCATCACCGTCGGAAAACAACTAAATATTCAGTTTGTAATAAACATGTTTTAGTTATGACATTTACAGCACTGCGGATGATATACAGTTCCAGTGTTGAAGAATGACAAGTAAGCAGTCATGTCTTAATCAATAGATGAGCACATAAAATTGAGAGAAAACCTATTGATTTGGCCTACATGCTAATAGAAATTCAGGTACAGTCGTAACATCAACGCTAAATTGATTAGATGACACCTTTTTCTCCACAACAGATAAGTGGTATGGCTGATTGAAATGTAATAGTAACAATTCGAGAGTTGTGTCTTGAACTTCGTTGCCTAAAAGAATCGGGATTACATCTTTATTGCGGTATTCATTTATTTGCACATATAAATATTGGTACAAGAGGGCACCAAATTTATATGCGTCACACAATAACAATGAGGCCAGTAGTAGTTACCATTGATTTATATGAGGACTGTGATACTGCTCGGGTGCCCAAACCAAAACAGGTGGTTTTGTTAAGGGACCACTCCGCAAGCCTTTGACTCGAAGGTTTAACTCACAAAGCAGTGGAGCAACATCACAAGATGCAGTCCCATAGTAGAGAGTGGCCAACAATAGGTTCCTGTAATTTGTTCTCTTAGGATCCTGAAGCCCATGTGCACCACTGTATTGAACTCAGGGTTTCCCAGCTGCCCTAGGTGGATCCTCCATATCCACCAACCCAATTAAAACGCCGGACACTCGCTACTTGTCCTCTCAATTTCGTAAACAACACCCCCCCCCGACGCAAGAAGGCTGTGAGTAAGACTTCCTTGTTAATGACTGCATACGTCGGCCATGTGAGAGCATTCTGAGAGGAAGAGTTGACTCTCCCTACCCTCGGCCGTACCAGGGCATTTGGGGTAATAAGAGTAATTTAGATGAGGCTAAAAAATTTTAAAAAATAAGTTGTATTTTATAGAATTCGATAATCTATTCGATTAAGGATCGAGTATCAATCCATTTTGATAGCTGGAACTTGGTAAAGAAGATCTATTAGTTTAATTTCAGTATGTTCATTTTATCTGAACGGTTAGAATGAATGTGATTGAGTGGTATGACACAGAGATATTCAAAAGTATTTGAATGACTTTATTTTAGAACGAGCAAAATTTATTCTATTTCAAAAACTTGTCAGATCTTTAAAGCCATTAATATTTTCCACTTGGTTAAGAATCAAAACAGTCTTATTGATTAAAAACGAGTGATTGATATATTGGAGATTAACCTACGGTCCCAACTGAACGTTTTGCTATATGATATTATTGATTCAGAAAATCCAGTGTAATTAATGAGTTCAAATCTGACCTTATAAAAGAACATTAGATAAACGACCCTATAAATCAATAACAATGTTAATAGTACCAAATCTATTCATAAATCATAGTCATTTGAAGACCCACTAGTTAAAATTCTAGTTAAATTCATGTTCAAATGCGGTTATTCAAGACAGAATCTCTTCCAGCATACTTAGAGAAAACCGTTCCAGAATAACAAACCCAACTGTTATTTATTACCGGTAGAGAAAGAAAACTTTTTTCAGTTCCCTATTCTTTTTAGTGGCCTTGTGATATGATGCGGACCAATTAAACTCAACACTTAAATATTCATTCATCGAAGAGTGAGTGATCACTTCTAATTAATTAATCTTAGATATTAACATCGTTAAATGAAGGTTCCGTAGGTCTAGAGGTTAATTGGTGATACAATTGTTGCAACTCAATTGCTATTCATCTTGTCAAAATAGTACGGTATAGCAATACGGACTAACGCACATTTAAATCAATCAAGGTCTGTGTGTATTATGACCAATTGCTTGTCAGTTATCCTTTTGATAGCAGTACACTGGAAGTTTATAATAATAACCTGGTCTCGTAAGCAGTTGCTGTTCAGTCATATGGTATTCATACTAATAATCTATTAATCAGTATTTTATTATTTCATTTAACAATCCATACTTGTTTATCATTATAAATTTGGGACCTTATAAAAAACATGTTTGTACTCAATATTATTAGATAGAATAGCAATGCTTTAATTTTCTTCTTTTCACATTCAATCAACTTCACAATAGTATTAACGAAAAAAAAAAGAAGAAACTCCACATAAACTATGGAGAAGTTACACAATTATCAACACATATAAACAAACCTTTGAATTCGATTCTATTGAAGAAACTAAATTCCAAATGGCGTTAAAAAGCTAATCGTTGCACATAACCATGTAGTTGGTTTAAAGCTTATTCATCTCTTATCAATCAATTATAAGAAGTTCTATAATAGAGTTGGTAAAATTTACCAACAACCTCAAAGATTCACAAGTGAATTAAAGATGAAAATAACAGATATTTTAATTATATTAAACACCGGTTACAGACAGGATTTTCATTCAAAACAATATATAAACTGTAAAAGAATTAACTTTATTGACTTACCCTTTTTGGGTAACAGAAGTACAACTGACATCAAGTTCTTCTAGTTGAGGACAACTGGTGGCTAAAACCTCCATAGTTAAATCACCAACGGCGGCTAGACCACACAGATCGAGTACACGCAAACGAGGCAAACGGCGTAACATTTGGGCAATCCCAGTTTCACGTTTTAAAGAATGCATATTAGCTAAAACAACTTCTTCTAAATGAGGACATTTGGCTGCTAACTGAGAAAGATTATTATCATCACTGAAGGTTTGTGTTCCTCGTAGATCAAGTGAAGAAAGGTGAGGTAGCTGTAGAAGAAGAAAAAGATAAAAGGAATTACCACCTACTCTAAAGATTGAAATTTAGTTTGCCACTAAACACTATTTGATTAAAGCAATTGTAAAAACGCACTAAATGATTACAAATACACAGACACTTGTTGTTCAGTTTTCGAGTTTATTTTAACGCTCCTTTAGCTAACTCAAGATTTTTCATTTTTGCGTGTGCATAAGTGTGGTAACTTGAACTTTCTGACGTGGCCCATTAACCAAACAGAGATTCATGGATACGAGTTATTTATGGGCTTATGTGTAAGTAATAACAAAGTGCAAAATTTGAAACTAGAGTAATCACAGTGGCAGTCAGTCATAAGTGACGTAGAACCTGTTACATATGAGCATCAGTTCAAGTTGCCGGACCATATGAGTATAGCAAAACGAAACTATCAAGATGGTAAAGGTGGAGTGTGATTTGAATCTAGGACTGAAAGATGGAAGAACACGTTCTTTTTAACCACTAAGTCAATGCCTTACTTGAAGGAATGTACTACTACTCATACTATTTTTATGTACGTCTTTTTCATAGGACAATTGAATTATCCTTGAATGGGAACGGATTGGGAATGCAGCATCTTCAAATTTCCAAATAGTTTATCCCATAAACAGAGGTTGTTAACAACTTACAGGTTACAAACAGAATTTATTTTATAAGTTACCATAGTAAATTACGATATTCTTGAAAGTGTTTTCTTGGAATAAAGTGAATAGAAGATAGTCGAAATAAGTATATTGTAAAAGTGTTAAACACAGTTACATCAAATAGTTTGAATACGAAGGTTGAACCTAGAGTCACAACGTACTAATATGGATTGCTTATAAAATAAATGGATAATCATATTATAGGTAAAATTCTATGAACTAAATTCATAATGTGATGGGGGTGGCGTGTCAGAAGAGATAGATATCCATGTATAGTAAAACCAGAGCGGTTTATGCTCATTTGAATCATCTTTGGCTCCATCATCATGTTACTCTGGCTGTAAAAATTTGCATCTACAAAGCGGCGGTGAGAGTAGTTTTCTTTTATGCAAGTAAAATCCGACTTTCCCGAGTTAAGGTAATCATCGTTACATCCATAGGAGTGCTAACATTCATTGACAGCACTACGTTAGCAATACAGAGGTTCGGCAATGTGAGTTTGGGTACAGTGATGACAATCCATTTAATGCTACTAACTTGAAACACCGACATCGGCGACTTGGAAATATGCTACGAATATCCTACTATAAACTTTCATATAGTGCATTATTTCTCGACACGGAGAGTAGTTGAAAAAAGCGGAGAGGTGATCAATTTATGATATGGTGTTGGGGTATCAAAGAATGCTGTATAGGACTGGGATTTATCGATTCACTATGACTTCCTGTTTGGGTTCGAGAGATACCGCAACTCAATGGCTTGAGATTTTATCGGACATGACTCAGAATATAAACCAGTAGTGGTCCCACAACAATTTCGTTTTACTCTCTTCGTAAAAACGAGAGGAACCGAAAGGATTTTTTCAGGTCATATTTTTCTTCACCGAACTGTTTCTCCTACCATATAGTAATCTCGTCCACTTATTTCCTTTCAAAAGATAAAATGACATAGTAGACTCAATTTTGAAGGTTAATTACATGATCAGGTTGCGTGGAGGTCAAGTTGCAAAGTACATTAATGTGAGGGAAATGAGCGGTTCAAAACTGAGATTAATAATTATACAACAATGTTACATATTTCGATTACTTTGCTGACAAGTTCTAATAAACCATCTGAAGATAAATGATGGAGATGTCCAAATGCTAGTGCTCTCAATTCTTGACACTGTCCCAATAAAGCCAATATACTTGAATTTAAACGAAAACATCCAAACAACTCTAAACGCTCCTTTTATAATTAAAAACAAACAAACAATAAAAACAAAATTAACATTAATGATAAAACAAAACAAGGATCAATAAGTATTCGTTAACAATTTCATTATGTAATATTTGTTATGACTTTATGTCCGGCTAGTTATCACGTGATTTATCCACCAATCAAAATACGACATTTACAATCTTAGCACCGTGCCAAACCAATGACGTTCGACCGGTATGAGCAGCCTAGCTTCCTTATTAGTCCTGTGTCCGCTTAGCTCGTCCACTTGAGTCCAGAACACCAATACCAGCTTCCACTAAGCGAATCATATATTTCAAACATACTAGGTTTATATATGAATCAAAAAGACCGCAACGCACCATACACAATAAAGCCAAAAAAGTGGCTGTGAACGTGGGAGACAGTAGTAAATAAACTGAGCATAATTTAGGGATAGTAAATCGTATAATAATAAATTATAGGTCAAGATGAAGCTTATAAAAAGAGGAATATAAATACACATAATCTTATTATTGAATAATTATACAATAAGAATATTTATAGAATATTAGTCCATTAATAGTCCTCGGAAGTTACCCGTAATTTAATCTTCACTAGGATATAACACTATTTACAATTGTAGTTAGAACAGTGGATTATATTGTTTGTTTTTTTCTTATTAGACAATGTTTATGATTCATTTAATCCTAGTGAAATATTTATGTATCAATAAAGAATGTTCAAATCACATGAAGTAGTGATAATGTGTTTTACAAAACTACAAATATTAAATTAAATGATGGTAGAATATAACATTGATATTACGTTAATAGGTGATATTTAAAGTAGTATAAACAAGTACAACACATTGTTTATATATATGTGTGTCTGTTTATATTAAACGTATTAATAAATGGAAATAAAAGCTGTCTCATATAAACTAACTAATCATGTTTGCTTTTAATGTCTTGATATTTTTGTTTTTAAACATCAGATTAGTTACAACGTAGAACTTTGTATGTACGTACATCAGTTCGAGTTGCCACACCACATTAGCACAAAGATGCAGTGGTCGATTCAAATCCCTTAGTGGTAGAGTTAGTAAGAGTATAAGCAGTAATCGGAAAGATTAGGGTTTGAAGATGTTATCCAAGGAGTATAATCCAGTGAAATAAATTTGGGAAGAGAGGAAAAAGAGAGAAGAATTCAGGAGATTAGAATTTAGGAGAACACAAAGAGTGGATGAACCTGTGCCATTGCAAACGATTTTGAGCCATGTCATTCAGGATCTCTAACAATCGGTTGCTATCGTCTCGCAGATCCCCGGAACCAGATAGTCTACACCTACCAACATGGCTCAGTCCACTTTTCAGTCACTTCATGAATTTGTGCCATGTTTTGGTCTGGCCGCCACTAACTTTCTTCCAACTTACTCCTACACCATCAAACATCGCACGTCGGGCAGTCGGTGGTTGGGCATACGTAACACATGTCCCAGCCACCTCAACTGGTGAAGTTTCACTACTTCATCAATTGATTCGTCATCCTTACCTAGTACCCGTTATCTAACAACTGCATTACTTACTCGGTGGTCACAGGATATACGGGCAATGCTTCAAAGACACTTTAACATATTTTACCAATCACATTCGCCACACAAAACTAATTATTATGTAACATTACAGAAGACATAAAATGCGTTAACAAATGTTAGAAGTCAAAATCCAAGGTGAAAGATAACCAGTTAATACATACCTTCGCTATTGTAACCGATGCCCCCAAATACTCTGGTATGGCCGAGAGTGGGGTAGGTTCGCCCTCCCTCTCGAAATGCTCTCACACGGCCACGCGTATACTGCCTCTGCCAGGGAAGTCATACTCATTGCCTTCTCGTGGCGGGGGTGTTGTTTACAAAAATGAGAGGACGAAAAGCGAATGTCCGGCGCTTTAACCGGATCACAAACCAATGAAGCACATGGGCTCCAGTATCCTGAGGGAACAAATGGCGTATGAACCAATTGTTGGTCACCGGCTACCATGGGACTGCATCTCCTTACGATGCTCCACTGCCTTCTGGATCAGACCTTCAGGTCGAAGGCTCGGGGTGTGGCCCCCTAAGAGAACCACCTGCTTCGGTTTGGGCACCCGGGCAGTATCACAGCCCACACACACACACAAATATGGTGTGACGCATATATATTTGGTGCCCTCTTGTACCGATATTTATGTGTTGAAATAAATAAATCAAGAATATTGTAGCCGATAATTGAGTCATGTAATCAAAAGTATCTTTCACTACAGACTACGATTATCAAGTGGAACCCAACCAAGTTTACACTCTTCCACAAGATTAAGGCTAACAATCAATAACTTGATGAACTAATGAGTATCTCGAAAACCACATCAATGTCCATGTATTATTAATTTGTCACAGATATTGACAGATAATTATACTAATTAGATGACTTCAAAATAGTAACTAATTAGCTAAAAGTAGAATGTTTAAACTAATTAAACAAAACTCTAGTCTTCCGCAGTGATGCAGTCCTATTACGAGTTTTCATAGCAAAAACTAATTCACAACAGTTTTCATCAAAGATACTCGATTTTATAGAAGGGAGCATGTGATCTTAATTGTACACAGGACTTTCGCCATAAGTTTGTCTTTGTGAAATATTTTATTTCTAGTTCAATCACAATCGTAATATACTATAGATGATTGTATATAGATATTGTAGAGGCTAATGTCATATTTGAAATTTAGAGTTCATACAGAACAACGAATATCCGTAAAGATACTTTTGTACGAACAAACAACTAAAAATTATGCATATATGCAGTGAAGATGGGACACTTTTGTACTATTAGGTACACTGAACTGTATGACTCAAGACACCTACTAATTGTAACTAATACATATGGTGATTGCAGTTAGAATATTAATCCGATACTGAAAAAGAATTGGATAAAGTTACACTGTTCTTAACTCAGATGACAATGTGTCACGTTATACTTGGTCCTATATGTCACACAATCTGGTTATTTTTTAATCTGAGTAATTGGATAGTTTACCAATTTTATTTTATTAAAACACATAAACATGGGCACAAGTAGGCACCGAATAGATATGCATCGCAATCCATAGTCCGGTTTGTGTGAAGGCTGGAATACTGCTTGGGTGCCCAAGCCGAAGCAGGTGGTTTTCTTAGGGGCACGATCCAAGCTTTTGACATAGAAGTTTCATTCACAAGGTAGTGGAGCAACGTCAGGAGGTAAAATCCTATGGTAGCCAGTGACGATGGTCACAAGTCTAACTGACTGCCAGTCAGTCAGTCAGTCAACTACAACGTAGGACCAGGCACATATGTGCATCGGTCCAGGTTGCCATACCTCATTAGCACAGCAAGATGAACACCGGATTCATAGGAGTGGTTGAGTCAAAGGTTGCAATAAGGATATAGTATAGGAAGAAAGAAATAGTTCGTAGAAAGAAAGATATGAAGTGATTTTAATCTCTTAGTTTAAGGGAAGACAGGGAGTGTATACACCGACGCCATTGTGATCGATTCTGAGCCATGTCACCAAGAGCCTCCAACCATTGGTTACGATGGTCACGCGGACCCCAACCAAGTAGTCTGCATCTACCAACATGGCTCAGACTAGAAGTTAGTGACTTCAGGCACTGATGCCACGTTTTGGTTTGGCCGCCCCTAACTTTCTTCCAACCATCCCCTACACCGGTTAGCATTGCACGTCGTGGTAATCGGTGTTCAGGCATACGTAATACGTGGCCCAACCATCTCAGTCGATGAAGATTCATAACCTCATCAACTGATTTACCATCATTCCCTAATACCCTGCGTCTAACCTCACTATTATTTACCCGGTGATCGCAGCGGATGTTGGCAATATTTCTAAGGCATCTGTGGTCAAATACTAGTAGCTTACGGGTGTCTTCTACTCTTAAGGGCCATGTTTCGCTGCCGTAAATTAAAACAGAACGGACTGCCGCGCAGTATACTCGTCCTTTTATTGATAGACGGATATCTCGCCTCCGCCAAAGGTGACGTAAGTTGGCAAAAGCCAAACGAGCTTTTCGAATCCGTGCTGAGATTTCGTCAGACACCAACCCATTACGGCTGATCAGACTTCCAAGATAAGTGAAGTTGTCGACGCGTTCGACCACTTCACTCCCTATCCTTAGTTCAGGTGTTGGCGCAGACCAGTCCTGAAGCAACAACTCGCATTTAGAGGGAGAGAAGCGCATCCCGAACATTCTGGCATTGTTGTTTAGTGCTACCAGAAGACTGCATTTTGTCAGCGCCTTCACCAAACAGGACTGTGTCATCTGCGTATCCTAAGTCGATAAGTGGACTTCCGAGAAGGAGATCAATAACCGAGAATTCAGTCGACGAGAATGTTATTTTCATCAATATGTCTATGATGAAGTTAAACAAAAACGGAGAAAGCGGACAGCCTTGACGGACACCACTTGAAGTTGCAAAAGTAGATGACAGTTCGCCATAAGCCCTGACTGGACTAGTAGTGTTCGAGTA
Source organism: Schistosoma bovis (assembly GCA_944470425.2). Classification (NCBI taxonomy): domain Eukaryota; kingdom Metazoa; phylum Platyhelminthes; class Trematoda; order Strigeidida; family Schistosomatidae; genus Schistosoma; species Schistosoma bovis. The sequence goes on along the minus strand of OX103956.1, from coordinate 43,459,845 downwards.
AAGAGCCTTCACAAGGTTTATGTACTTCTGAGGTACGCCTTTCAATGACAGACACTGCCACAGAGTCTCGCGGTCTACAGAATCAAATGCTGCTTTTAAGTCAAGAAAGACCACCATCGTCGGACGCCGATAGGTATGCCTGTGTTCTAGAACCTGACGAATGGTGAATATGTGGTCGATGCAGCCACGACCAGGTCTAAAGCCAGCTTGGTTCTCTCGAGTTTGTAGTTCACGAGTCTTAGTTAGGCGTTTGATAATTATCGAGGCCAGTATTTTAGATACTATGTTTGTTAAACTAATCCCTCTGTGGTTGTCACAGGATGATTTTGACCCTTTCTTATATATTGGGACGATAAGTGATTGCGACCAGTCAGATGGGATAAAGTCTAATTCCCAGATCTTAGCTAAAATATTAGTCAACCTAATCGCTAAAATTGGACCACCATCCTTAAAGACCTCTGGAGCCAATCCATCTGGACCAGCTGCCCTTCCTCGTTTCAGATTAACTATAGCCTTTTGAACTTCTGCTAGAGTTGGGGGACCTACTTCAATGTTCCATTCACACTGTCTGGGAATGGAGGGTAGTTGCAGAGTAGCTGAAGGCCAGTTGAACTGTTCTCTAAAATGTTCCGCCCATCGTTCTAAACGTCTGGACTGGGAGCAAATGAGAGTATCATCTTTTTCCGAAATAATCTCACTTACACTTGACTTATTAATTCCAGTTTCTTTTATTAGTCTGTAAAGCTGTCTTGTGTTCCCTATAGTCGCCGCCTTTTCCATCTCTTTTGCTTTCGTTACCCACCACTGCTCACGGTCGTTCTTTAGACTTTTTCTTAACCTAGATCTGATTTGTTTTCGCTCTTCATCATGTTCAGAACCTGATGGGATGAGTTTACGATAATCCATCAGTGCAATAGACCTAGAGGAAATCCATTGGTTCTTTGTAACCCTGTTGTTTAGATCACTGATCAATAACCGAGAATTCAGTCGACGAGAATGTTATTTCCATCAATAGGTCTATGATGAAGTTAAACAAAAATGGAGAAAGTGGACAGCCTTGACGGACACCACTTGAGGTTGCAAAAGTAGATGACAGTTCGCCATAAGCTCTGACTCGACTGGTAGTGTTCGAGTAAAGAGCCTTTACAAGGTTTATGTACTTCTGAGGTACGCCATTCAATGACAGATACTGCCACAGAATCTCGCGGTCTACCGAATCAAATGCTGCTTTTAAGTCATGAAAGAACACCATTGTCGGACGCCGATAAGTATGCCTATGTTCTGGAACCTGACGAATGGTGAATATGTGGTCGATGCAGCCACGACCAGGTCTGAAGCCAGCTTGATTCTCTCGTGTTTGCAGTTCACGAGTCTTAGGCGTCTGATGATTATCGAGGCTAGTATTTTAGATACTATATTAGTTAAACTAATTACTCTATGGTTGTCACAGGATGATTTCAACCCTCTCTTATATATTGGGACGATAAGTGATTGTGATCAGTCAGATGGAATAACGTCTAACTTCCAGATCTTAGGTAAAATATTAGTCAACCTAATCGCTAAAATTGAACCACCATCCTTAAAGATCTCTGGAGCCAATGAGGGTGTCGTCTTTTTCTGAAATAATCTGACTTACACTTGATTTATTAATTCCAGTTTCTTTTATTAGTTTGTAGAGCTGTCTTGTGTTCCCTATAGCCGCCGCCTTTTCCATCTCTTTTGCTTTCGTTGCCCACCACTGCTCACGGTCGTTCCTTAGACTTTTGCCTAACCTAGATCTGATTTGTTTACGCTCTTCATCATGTTGAGAACCTGATGGGATGAGTTTACGAGAATCCATCAGTGTGACAGACCTTGAAGAAATCCACTGGTTCCTTGCAACTCTGTGGTTTAAGTCACTAATAGATGTCACTGCTGTTTCCACAGCTGATTGTATGCCCTTCCAAGCAACATCTGGGTCAGCCTCGTCTTCACAACTACCTAAGTGTGACCTCAGTTGTTCCTGGAACCTACTTTTGATTTTCTCGTTACTCAACTCAGTTCTGACGGGTCTTTTTAATGTGGCTTTTTTGCGTCCAGTGAGGCGCAAGCAGATGCTTGCCCGTATTAGGGCATGGTCGGAGTCCAAGCAGGTACTCCAGAATGAGCGACAATCTTCTACCGACCCTCTCCAACGATGACTGATGGCAATATGGTCTATTTGAGTCCATCGTTGGTTTGGTGTGGGGGGTCGCCATGTTAGACGATGTCTCTCCTTATGCTTAAAATTTGTGTTTGCTAAGAATAAACGATTGTCTGAGCACATTTGCAGCAGACAATCACTATTATCTGTTCGCTGTGTCGGAACACTGAAATATCCACCTAAATGCCTTTCTGTTTGGTTTAAGCTACCTATCTGAGCATTAAAATCTCCTGCTACGAGTACTATGTCTGAGCGTTTAGCTTTCTGAAGAAGTTCGGACAGCTTTCTGTAAAATTCATCTTTCACTTCATCTGAGCTGCAGTCAGTGGGAGCGTAGGCAGAAACGACAAAAAGGCAACGACGTGTGTCCCTATCCTTCCGTGTTCTTACGTAGCCGTTCAGCCGAACAGCACATAGACGACTGTTGACGGGGATCCACTCTAGCAGTGTTTGTTCCGCCCTCATGCTTAGTGCTATGCCTACACCTGCCAGTCCACGAGAACTTGCCATCGGGTCACCAGATACACGAAGGGTGTATCTTGTTGGCTCTCCGTTTTGCCGAGGTGAGGTCAAGTGAATAACCACACTGGAATCCTGTATGCGTGTTTCGGAGACACAGCATACATCAATGGAAAGAGACTCTAGGGTTTTCGCCAAGGAAGCCTGCTGACCGATTTGACATAGGGTGCGTACGTTGAAGGCTCCAATGTGTAGTTTGGAGCGAGGTTTCAGTAGACCTAGCACAGTGTTTTGCTCACTAGAATCGTTGGCTATGGTGACACTTGAGGTGGAAGCCGAGAGAGGAAATTTAAAGTTGAAAGTCGATGTAGGAGGAATAATAGGAATTGAAGAGGGAGGTTGATTATGAATACAGTGGTCTTGGGTGCTGTTAGAGGTATGAGGGCGGTTATCACTTCCCGGTTGCCCACACCGTGGAAGGGTTGTTCTGGAGGTACCTGAAAAGGAAATTGGATTAAAGGTGGTCTTAGTGACCTGAGAGCGTGACCGCAGTGCCCAAGGGACAACTGCTTGAGGCCGGTCGCGCACGGCCTTTTCGTAGGAGGTTTTTGACGTGTTAGCTCCGTCCTTCAAAGGGCCTTACCGCCGGAGACGGAAATCCGTGAGGTAAGGTGAGGTGTGCATTTTTAGGGTCGACCTTTTCTAACCCCACCCCTCCTTGTGGGAAGGCAGCATCGCTGTCATGCTGGTTGTCTGAAGGAAACACCTTACTGCTGTCACACCTCTGTACAGTCAGCAGTACGACTTCGCTTTCGGACCTTGGGTTTGTTGCTTTTAGTCTTACCGCTCTTCAACCAACCTGTCTGACATGGTAGAACCTTGAGGAACGGTTGTTCCAGCCAGTATAGCTCGGTTGCTTCATCACGATAGGCAAGCCCGACCAGAATTTCAAGGTAGCAACAACGGTCGGGCTAACTGACTGCATTTAAACAACAATTGCATAAGCTTTCTATTTAACTCAATGTGATTCGAAAACAGAGCACAAGATCTTGTGCCCAAAATTTAGTTAATATTTATATACGAGGCCCAGTGATACTAATTAGTTGTTTAGGTTGAGATGTGTAAAGTGAGGTCCGAACTTGAAATCCAGTAGTTGAGAGTCGAATGTTTTAACCACCAAGTTGCTGTTCCACCATTTAATGCAATTCATTAACAAGGTGCAGGTTTTTACAGTGCAGTTATTGCTGCAAAAGAAGGGACACCATAAAGCCGATTAAGTCAGTCAGTCAGTCAGTCAGTAACAACGTAGAACTTCGTACGTACGTACATCAGTTCGAGTCGCCACACCACATTAGCACAGAGATGCAGTTGTCGATTCAAATCCCGTAGTGGTAGAGGTAATAAGAGTATAAGCAGTAATCGGGAAGATTAGGGTTTGGAGATGTTATTTAAAGAGTATAATACAGTGAAAGAAATTTGGAAAGAGGAAAAAAGGGACATGAAGAATTCAGAAGATTAGAATTTGGGAGAACACAGAGAGTGGATGCACCTGCTCCATTGCAAACGATTTTGAGCCATGTCATTCAGGGTCTCTAACCATCGGTTGCTGTCATCTCGCGGTCCCCAACCAGGTAGTCTACACCTACCAACATGACTCAGCCTACATATCAGTGACTTCATGGACTTGTGCCATGTTTTGGTTTGGCCGCCCCTAGCTTTCTTCCAACCTACTCCTATACCACTGAACATAGCACGTCGAGGCAGTCGGTCGTTGGGCATACGTAACACGTGTCCCAGCCATCTCAACTGATGAAGTTTCACTACTTCATCAATTGATTTGCCATCCTTACCTAGTACCCGTTTCCTAACAACTGTGTTACTTACTCGATGGTCCCATGATATACGAGCAATGTTTCGAAGACACCTATGATCAAATACTAGTAACCTACGAATATCACCTACTCTTACCGGCCATGTTTCACTGCCATAAAGTAGGACGGAACGAACTGCTGCGCAGTAAACCCGTCCTTTGGTTGATAGACGGATATCTCGCCTACGCCATAAATGACGCAAGTTGGCAAAAGCTAGTCGAGCCTTCTGTATCCGTGCTGAGATTTCGTCACACACTAAACCACAAGGGCTGATGAGACTTCCAAGATAAGTGAAGCGGTCGACACACTCAACTACTTCACTCCCTATCACTAGTTCGGGTGTCGATGTAACCCAATCCTGAAGCAACATTTTGCATTTCGAGGGAGAGAATCGCATCCCGAACATGCTTGCATTGTTGCTTAGAGTGGTCAGAAGACTCTGCATTTTGTCAGCGTCTTCACCAAATAAAACTATGTCATCAGCATATTCTAAGTCAACAAGTGAACCTCCTGGTAGAAGTTCAACCCCTGTAAATTTAGATGAGGAAAGTGTTATCTCTAAAAGTACGTCAATGACAAAGTTGAACAAGAATGGGGAGAGTGGACAGCCCTGACGAACACCACTTGAGGTGATCAATTCTGATGACAGTTCGCCATAAGCTCTCACTCTACCAGTTGTGTTCGAGTAGAGAGCCTTTATAAGGTTAATGTACTTCTTTGGTACTCCTTTCAGTGACAAACACTGCCATAGAACCTCACGATCAATAGAGTCGAATGCCGCCTTAAGGTCGAGAAATACTACCATTGTGGGGCGTCTGAATGTTTGTCTGTGTTCCAGAACCTGACGTAGTGTGAATATCTGATCTATACAACCACGTCCAGGTCGAAAACCAGCCTGGTTTTCTCTAGTCTGCTCTTCACGAGCTTTAGTTAGGCGTCGAAGTATGATTGAGGCTAATATTTTAGACACTATATTAGTCAAACTGATTCCTCTGTGATTGTCACAAGAGGACTTTTGTCCTTTCTTAAAAACTGGCACAATCAGTGATTGAGACCAGTCAGATGGGATTACGTCCAGTTCCCAAATTCTACCTAAGACCTCGGTTAATCTCATTGCTAATACTGGAACACCATCCTTAAAAATCTCAGGAGTAAACCTGTCAGGGCCTGCTGCTCTCCCTCGTTTCAGATTTCCTATGGCTTTTTCAACTTCGTAAAGGGACGGAGGACCTACATTAACTTGCCATTCAGGTTGACTGGAGATCGTTAGAAACCGAAATGTGGCTGAAGGCCAGTTGAACTGATCCCTAAAGTGTTCTGCCCATCGATCCAATCTCCTGGATTGAGAATGAATAATATGTCCATCTTTCTCTGAGATTGTTTCGCTAACGGTCGGGTTCCTAATTCCGGTTTCCTTAACGAGTCTAAACAATTGTCTGCTATTACCTATTGCCGCTGCCTTTTCCATCTCTCTTGCTTTCGCTACCCACCACTGTTCGCGATCATTGCGTAGACTTCTTGTCAGCTTGCGCTTAAGCTGACTCCGCTCTTCATTATGTTCAGAGCCAGGTGGAATGTGTTTCCGAGCATTTATCAGTGAGATAGATGCTGCTGAGATCCAGTGTTGCTCCCTAACCTTCTGGTTTACCTTACTAGCAGATATCACTGCTGTTTCCACAGCTTTTCGGATATCATTCCATGCTGCATCGGGGTGGGCATCACATACATGGCTGTCTAACTGTTTTCCTAGTTGTTCCTGAAATATACTCTTAGCTTGACTATCATTAAGTAGGGCCCTAAGAGGTTTCCTTGCAAGATCTTTCCTACGTCCAGTAAGACGCAAGCAAACGCGCGCTCGCACTAGAGCATGATCTGTATCTAAGCATGTGCTCCAGAACGAGCGACAGTCTTCTATCGAGCCCCTCCATCGGTGGCTGATAGCGACGATTAAGTCAAAGTAAGTGGGTTATGGTTTTCATCACTTGTATGCTCGAATAGCTAGATTAACAGATTCTTCCATTAAATTAATATTTTCATCTAATTATCGACTGATTTGTTAAAGATTGAAATAGAAACAAAATGAATTACTACTTTCTAAATAAATAAATAGATAAATCATTTACAAATTTTTCCTACTGTCCTTATTTACTTACAAGAGTATTTTGATGATAATGAACCAATTGTTGTATAGCAGCATTACTTATTTGTTGGGCGCCATTCAATTTCACACTAATTAAATGCGTGGCAGATTTAGCTAGAGCAATCACAGTTTGATCACGTACTGATTGAGTATAACTTGCATTCACATGTTGTAAATTATGACAATGATCAGCAACTATTCTCAATGGTAGATCTTGATCAAATGGTCCTTTAGTACAACCAATTAATGACAGTTTTTGTAATCCTGGACCACAGACAAGAAACATGCGTTTTAATCCTAATGTGGTGAAGAAAAGAAAATATTACAAACATGTCTTCGTATGTATGTAGAATAATCTTTCAATCACATAAAACTGTACCTTTAAGAGAAATAAATAAACAAGACAGTAGAAATAATCACACTTTCTTTTTGAATCTACTATTAATAGGACCATTATTCAACCCCTAGTGATATTCAGACAATTTTAAGTCAAATCTCATACATATCACAAAATTAAAGTCATATGTTAGGATATTATGAAGTATAGAGTCAAATTGATAAAACTATTATGTTAGATCTTGGAAATTTGAAAGTGTAGCAATAGGTTGACTGACCGACCCAGTACATTACAGATTGAAATCCAGTTGTTTCAAATTCCGATACCGATAAGCAAATTTTTTATTGGCTAACCGGATCGAAGGATAACTGTACACTATATATATATATATATATCCTTTAGGACCTTAGGTCACTCTTTCACGAATGGGCTGTACCTTATTCCTTAGAAAAGGGGACCACATCCTAGACAATCGTATGGGCTTATTATTTGACGTGACACAGGATAGATCGTATGATGTTAACGAAATATACATGCCACTAACCCTCGTATATAATTCACGTCAGAGAATAACAGAGTAAATAGGTCAAATACGAGGATAAATTTTGAATACATAAATTTTATACAGTTCTACTACACGAAGCTGGAACGTAAGGAACTACTACAACCATCATCAAAAAGTAAAAGTATTCACAAACCATCGTCTACGCAAAATACTCAATGTCCGTTGTACGGATACTATCAACAACAACCTACTGTGGGAGAGAACAAAACAGCTTCCAACCGAAAAAGAAATTAAGAAAAGACGCTGGAAGTGGATAGGACATATATTGCGAAAATCATCAAGGTGGACCACAAGGCAAGCCCTGACTTGGAATCTTGAAGGCGAAGAGAAAAGAAGACCCGAAAATATGTTGTGTCGGGAAATAGAGGGTAATTAATAAACATGTTTGTTATGAAAAGGCGTGAAATCAAAGAATGATTAACAGGAAAAATTGAAAGTCAACATATACATCGCTCACTCACCTGTAGCTGTTAGGCTGTCACCACGACAATAAGTGAAACGTAATTCTTTCGGTTTAAGATTTCCAATTCTCACTAAATCTGCATCAGTCAAATGATGTTGTCGGTGAAGATGGATGACTCGCCATAATGAACGATCCATTGAAAGTCTGGACAAATGTCGACAAGTTTGAGCAACCCGTACACGATCTACTGGACTTAAATATCGTAGTACTTCAAGCCATAATTCATCGGGCAACAGTAGCCAGTTTGATGTAATAAACTCATTTTTAGGTTCGCTAATTTTATTAGTATGAACATTTGTTGGAATTCCCTGAATAAAGGTTGACAAATAAAAGTGGTTATAGATTTACTTTACAAGTTAAATTGAACAATCTTCGACACAGGAAAAATTTATGCGGATTGCCGTAAAACTTGAAGTTTCAAGGCATACTTCTGAATAAGCATTTTTGATGACAGATACAGCTATAATATATCTCTATTGACGGAATTAAATACATTTTGGAAGTTAAACGGTAGGAGACTAATTATGTTTATTTAATTAAGTAGGTTGTGAGGATTTTTACTGTGATAAGATGGTTTCTGTTACGGAATGACATCAGCAAGCGAACCAATGAAGCCACAGAATGTGGGTTCAAAAACTGATGGCACAGTAAATATGTACTGTTGAGGAGTCCCAATCTGTAACTAAACGATTATGTTCATGTTTATAAAACTGACTTTATGTAAAGATCTGAGTGATATAATCACTGGTAAGACTCAAATAATTATGGTTTACTATCACCTAATGATACTACCTGGTTGGCTAAACTGTGAGGTCGTTCACAATTACATCACCTATATATTTTAAGTGGTTATTTGATGTATTTCATTTAGTGAATATTTATTTAAAAAAATAGTCTTAGAAACCACAAGAAAGCATATTACTAGATGTAAATAGGTAAGAAACATTTATCGAGATCTAAGGCAATCTCTTTTATTTTAATCATAAAATAATACCTCTTTCAGTATACTAGCGACTGGACTGTTTGTTGTTGTACCATCCATGCAAACACTAAGGCTCTTCGATATATAACGACGATTACGTCTTGGTGGGTGATGATGACAACGATTTGACTTGGCATGTGTATCATTCCATTCTGAACGATTGTCTGGAGATGATCCAGTAGTGTTGTTCGATTTGACCTTTTGACTACATGACTTACTGTTTGAACACGGAAGAGGTGACTGCTGAGATTTGTCTGGTTGACTGTTTGGTTTTAGTTTCCTGCAACTAAGGACAAGACATTTGTTGATATTCAAGGAAAAACGGTAGTGCATTAATTTTCATAGTCGTCTTAGCAATTACCGTAAGGGTTGTGAATAAAATTGTATAATCGGGACAAAATACAATCTGAACTGTCACCTACACATACACCAACCTAATTAGACTTCAGAATCCTTATATATCAAAGCTTTTCTTTTAAGCTTTGAGAAATCCTTATCCATCAACAGATCATCTGTACTTAGTGCACTAAGTCTAACTTTAGCACTACTCACTCGGTGGTTTCACTAAACACGAACAATGCTTCGGAGATATCTATGAACAAATAATACTAATATGTTTTCTACTTCTTTTGGGATTACACGAGAAAAAATGGAGTATTGTTTCTCAACAACACTACAACATATAGAGAGACTATTGGTGACTAGCCACATGCATTTATTTCTATATTCACTAGTAATGAGGCAAGATAAAACAAACTAAGATGCACAGATTTTGGCCTATTCACATGACTGAGTGAATGTGACAAAATGTAAGAAAACAATTTTGAGTTGATTAGAACTGGAAAATAAATGCGGATATTTAAAATGAATGATGTAGGCTACTTCGAAGGGAAATATATAAATTGGTTTTATGTAAATGACTTCAATATTGTTTTTTCACAAAAAAAAAAACAATATACACATATCATCAAATGAGATTTGTGTGGCGCATATGTATTTGGTGCCTCCTTGTACCAATATCTATGTGTTAAAATAAATAAATAATCAAGATTGTTTAGTATAGAAGAATTCGTAACATTAAAATAGATGTTTGAAAACTTACATATTTGCATTACATTCAAGCTGAACAGAAGCAACATTTCCTTGACTATATGATGCTCTTAAATATGCAGCAGGTCTAAAATAAATGAGCCGAATTAATGTGCTTTTAAAATTACTAATGTATATGAATATATATTTTAATAAAAATTTAATGAAGACATTAAAAGACCAAGTTCAAGGGATCATAATTTGAAGTGAATATATACTTGGTAACGTATACTTTATATTTACTTGACATTCTTAAATTTATATATAAAGATATTTGATCCGAAGGCTTGAAATATATATTGCACAGATACGCTACGTTTTTTTGGATTGACTTTCAATTTCTACGACACTCGAAATATAACCAGTACAATCGTGATCTTAATAAGTAATTTATAAAACCAGATGCACATCAACCGTTAATGTTTCGCAAATTATTTGGTTTTACTGTAATTGGGTTTTTATAATTATGGAGAGATATTTCTTACTTCCATCTCTTTCATCTAATGTTCCTTGAGAGTATGACAGATTGTGGGATGCACCACACACCAATAATAAAGGGGACTGGTAAATCTAACACTATATGATACTCTAATTTTTATTGCACGTCACAACATTGATTGAGAAATGAGGTGTAAGTACTTAATCTAGTACAATGATTTTTTAAAGTATGCCCAGTAGACAAAAGTCCTGATACAGATGTGCATTGGTTTAATTTACCATATCCCATGGACTAACATATAAGTAAACGATATTATTTTCTATTAGATCTTCGTCAGGCATCACTCTGATCTAGAGTAATATTTATATGGATGTATAAAAATATTAAACCAGTCAATAAAGTTTATAAGTCAGTGATAACAACGAAATAGATCACTGTTTTATAATCGGAAGTAGGTCAACAACTTGGAAAAATAGACACTGAAATATGATTCATTAAAAATTATTAAAATTGAGTAATAAGGAATCAAATAATTAGACAGAGAACAAACTTGAAAAATGAGTGAGGAGAAATAAACGGTCTGGGCAACCAAGCAGTATCACAGCCTACATAAAAATCAAGTGACTTGTGTAGCGCATATGTATTCGGTGCCTCTTTATACTAATATTTATGTGTTCAAATAATAAATAGTAATAATAATAAATCATAAGTAAGATTACTTTCTAAACCTGATTTGGTCATGAAAGAGATAAGTTACAAATTTCTTATGAATACAAACAAATCCCTACACTTTCCGATCAATGGAAGAGACGAGGTCGATAAACATAAGTAGTACGTATCCGATAAATGATTAAACGATTTATTCCTATCCACTACTAAATCGCTATCCAAAAAAATTTGATAGAACGGAGCCCCGTATTGTCTCGGTCATATTCTTTCTCCAATATAGATTACTATGCAGGAACAGTTGAATTCGTAGATACACATAGATGTGGCATGCATAACCAGATGGCTTATAATTGAATAACCACCATAGGTCGGCTAGAAAATGGCAGAAAGATATTAGGTGCGTAGAAAGTCCTCTTTGCTGCTTTAGTCTATCTCGTAGTACATTACTACTCATATCTCCCAGATTTCCTGGTACGGCTGAGGGTGGAGAGAAGTCGCTCTCCCTCTCGAAATGCTCTCACATGGCCACGCGTATACAGCCACTGCCAGGGAAGTCCTACTCACTGTATTCTCGCGTCGGAGGTGTTGTTTACGAAAAGTGAATGTCCGGCGCTTTAACTGGGTTGGTGGACGCGGAGGATCCACAGAAGGGAGTTGAAAGACCTTGGTTGCAAACCAACGGTACACATGGGTTACAGGATCCTGAGGGAACAAATGGCGTATGAACCGATTACTGGTCACTGGCTACCATAAGACTGCATCTCCTGACGTTTCCCCACTGCCTTGTGGATCAGACCTTTAGGTCGAAGGCTCTCAGTGTGTCCCCTAAGAAAACCACTTGCTTCGGTCTGGGCACCTCGGTAGTATCACAGCTCACACACAAAAGTGACTTGTGTGGCGCATATGTATCTGGTGCCCCTTTGCACCGATATTTATGTGTTCAAATAAATAATTATATCTTCAAAACTTTGCTTCAAGAAGAGTGGTAACCTAATCAACCGTCGATATCACTCCTTTCTGTTCACGATATGTATATATTCCTTCAAGAGTTCCAAAGTAAGTCCTCATCAAGCTGTATCGCTGAGATATTATAACTAGAGGGTAAAACGAATGTTTTCAATAAATATTAATTGTAATTTCATAACTACTGAGAATAATAAGTGATTGACGACAACTAGTAAAAAAAGCCCATATTTTTAGTAGTGTATGAATTCGTGCTTTTAAAAATCACATAACCTAAGGTACGAGTAAGCTTAACTGACTCAAAAACTCAAAAGTTTCAGACCACCAAAAATAATTTATCCATGTAGACAAATAGCCAAGCATTCATAACACTAGGAGCAGAAACAGTAAAAAACCTATTTTAAAAGTGAAATACTTTACAATAAACTTGTTTCTAAATCATTATTTGATCTGGAGGATAAGTTATTCTAATATTATAAAGATAATGGCAAAATTATTGTGAATGTAAACACTAAATAATGTGATTTAACTTACTTCTTTTTTAATACTGCAGGATCATGTGCCGACCAGGCTGTTCTAGATGACTGCCAATTAGGATTGGGTTGCAATTTTGATGAATGAGTACCACCGTTATTATTATCTTCAAAATCTGAACTAAAACTACGGGCACGACAGATGGCTGGATTTTGAATAGAAGTAGGATTATTAAGCTGAGTTCTGGAACATTCAGATGGGTGTTTACGACGACAATATCCACCACGCATGCGAACACCTTTGCGTGATGCTGAAGGACTTTTACTGGCTGAGGGAATCATTTCTCGGTATTGCCATGGCTGGTATAATGCTGACTTAGGAGGAATATTAGTGTTAGCTGAAACCGAAATTTGTGTTTCCCTCAAAAGGTCGGCTACAATCTGTGACGCTGAAGAATTATTCCACCAATTATCTGAAAATGTATACTGGCCTTGGGAAGTGTTTATCAATAAATTCATTGGTGAAGTATTGGTAGTCAGATGATAACTGGAAGGAATACTGTTAGCATGATATACATTTTCCAAGCTACTATGATCATTTGTTAATTTATTCTGCATGCCTGGACCAGATGTACGACGATGACGATAATCAGAAACATTGGTAAATAGATGAGAAAACTGACTGCAACTTTTATCATCATTAAAATGTTTAGAATTCCATAGTATGGATTGAGTAAAACCATTTTCTTTAGGATACAACAATGTGAAGTCGCTAGGATCAGTGTATTCGTTATTATTTACAACTTGATACTGTTTTTGGTCAGCGGAGGCATTCTGCAAAATCCCAAAGTTTTTATATCTCGAAAATGAAGGGTCAACCGGTACACAAAAAGGAATGTTTGCTTTGTTATGACATAATTGATCAAACTGCTTTGACGGTGAGAATGATGAATTGCTCCACTCTGAATTCTGTGCATTTAGATTTCCTGGTGAGAATGCTGACGCTAAACAAGATGGTAAAGAAAACGCTACATCTGTAGCGACGGGTAATATTGGATGACATGGATAAGCAACTAAATTGGGCGAGTGTGTAGCATTCTCACAAGACATATTGAAACTAATGGGTACACTTGAAGAAATATTAGATAAAGGGTTAATCGAATCCATCATATTAGTCTGTGTCTTTGAAACTTCATTTGAGATGAATTTTGGTTCACCTGGAGAACATACTTCCGCGCCAATTAGTAGCTCTCCGCAGCTGGAGCACCAGTTGTTGTCCTTAGAATAAAAACTGTTGCACTTAGGACACGTGAACGTTTTTCTACCAGACATGTGCTTCTGTGTGAAATCTTGTGAATCATCCTTTACGTTTTGGAATTCATTCAGATATGCGCTTGATGTTAGACCACAGCTATTGGAATACGACCTAGGATAGTTCATCAGATTATCATCAACAGAGTCAAATGGGAGAATATTACAATCTGGATACAAAACTGACAAATTGCCATCCATTATGGGCAAATATAAAGAAGCATAAAGTGCAGTAAGTTGAGAGCATATATCTGAAAAACAAAACAATAGAACTTATCGAAAAATCAATGTGAACATATTTCTGTTTATTCAATATACATTAAAGAGTAGGAGTTTTAACTGAAAGCAAATCCATAAAAAGGCAATTTAGTCTTAAAAGTTTACATTCATTTTAATACGTCAAGTTGATAGATTCACGATAAAAGCTAAGTATATCTGAATTGTTATTAAATTAATAAACTCTAGTGATAACACTATGCAGCTCAAAAGTGAAACTATGTATAGATTTGTATGATGAAAGCATAATTGACGAGTCTAAATCCACTGCAGTGGTATAGACTCCTGTACTCATTTAAATTTTGAACATTACATCCTATTCTCCGAACACTTTGTTTCTCTAGTTTTTTATTACACTTGCGATTCTTCGCTGTTTACCATTTCAATGTCTCAATCCGCTTATGTGACAACTCGGACACATACAAGCAGACGTAAAAATATGCGTTGCCTTGAACCAGTTAGAAACAATCTACGGACTCGGAGAATAACCATTCCATTCTTGTCCAGAGAGTGCTTTAGGTGATTAGTTAGTAATCAATGTCTAAAAAATGTGATAAAAGAAACTAAGATGGTGGAGATTTGTAGCTTAGGTAGAGCTGCTCAGAGAACAAAAGTCCATCAAGACAAAAGAAACTTCCTGATGAATTTGAAACGAAATTTTATTATCAAGTGAAAATTTAAATCGTGCCAGGAAATTCTTACGAACCAGTAGCAGTCTATAAGTTAAAAATCGTTGAAATTGTGGTTAATCAATAGTTCCATAAACCGAAAATGTGTCCCATCATCTATCTTCAGAGGATTCTTAACATCCTGTTGGAATTCGATGTAAGTAGTACTGGGATTTGACAATGTGTTTGAGCGCAATGACGATAATTCAGTTGTCATCTTGAAACATCCGCTTTACTAGCTTGGATATATTTCACAGTTATTATCTCGGCGACTTCAACATCGTGCTTTACTTGTCGGAGATCATATGGTGTGGAAAAAGCAGTGATCAATTTATGACATGCCGCTGTTATGTGAAAGGAAGATGTTTGAGACTACGATTTACTGATCCATCATAAGTCTAGAGTCGGCATCCCAGAGGAAGTGCAATTCAGTGGCTTGAGACACTATCACAAATGGCTCAGAATAGACCACAGTGGTTGAAGTTTTCGCACTCACAAAAGTAAAAAATCGCCTAAATGGGATTTTGGTCGTATTTTTAGCTGAATTATGTCTCCTATTATTCTTGTTCACGATATTTCTTCGTAATTTCAACGCATTATTTTTAAGGCAAATATTTATTTCGGTGACCAGTTGTTTCAGTATTTGTGTATAGAGTAAATAAATAAAATTCCAGGTACAAACCCAGATTTTCGCTAGTTAGTAAATAGAATAAAAACTAAATGAACACGGGCTTTCTTAAGTAAACCTAAAAAACAGCTACCGATTGTTCGATCACAAACTATTTCAAACATCAGTTTTCAGAGGATCGCTTTGCAGTATTGAAGTTTCTGGCCAAATTTGAAGATATTTATGGGATGAGGACATATCAGAATACCCAACGACCAAAACGTTTATAACCAATGATTCATGTAACACAAGTTAAATTAATTACAGTCATTGAAAGGCGTACCTCAGAAGTACATAAACCTTGTAAAGACTCTTTACTCGAACACTACCAGTCGAGTCAGAGCTTATGGCGAACTGTCATCTACTTTTGCAACCTCAAGTGGTGTCCGTCAAGGTTGTCCACTTTCCCCATTTTTGTTTAACTTCATCATAGACCTATTGATGGAAATAACATTCTCGTCGACTGAATTCTCGGTTATTGATCTCCTTCCAAGAAGTCCACTTATCGACTTAGGATACGCAGACGACACAGTCCTGTTTGGTGAAGGCGCTGACAAAATGCAGTCTTCTGGTAGCACTAAACAACAATGCCAGAATGTTCGGGATGCGCTTCTCTCCCTCTAAATGCGAGTTGTTGTTTCAGGACTGGTCTGCGTCAACACCTGAACTAAGGATAGGGAGCGAGGTAGTTGAACGCGTTGACAACTTCACTTATTTTGGAAGTCTGATCAGCCCTAATGGGTTGGTATCGGACGACTTCGCCTTCGGACCTTGGGTTTGTTGCTTTTAGTCTTACCGCTCTTTAACCGACCTGTCTGACATGGTAGGACCTTGAGGAACGGTTGTTCCAGCCAGTATAGCTCGGTTGCTTCATCACGATAGGCAAGCCCGACCACCACGTCAAGGTAGCAACAACGGTCGGGAAATTAATTACAAGGTTAAAGTGACTAACTCTCCAAATACTTTTATATGAGCCACACTTCAAATATGAGGGCTAATGATACTATCCGGTTACGCGAATCCAAGTGGGTGGGGCGAATCTCGAACCTGAGACACAGAGGATGACAGTTGGACACTTTAACTACTAAATCGCTGCTATACAACTTAAATCAGTCATAAGGAACAGGGAACCTAACAAATCTGTGCATAGAATAAAGCTCATAAGTTATATCAACATAGCGAGATGGAACTATCTAGTGGTGGCAGTAACGGTAGTTGGAAGGATAAGGAGCAACTTGATCTGAAGAGGACGAATTAGTGGACAAAAAGCAAGAAATTTTAAAACTCAAGTTTTAGGGGAAGACAATCAGTAATCTGCATTTACCTATGGACAGTTAATGACCGCGTACTGGAACGTATAAATTAGGAACAATGAGTGGATTCCAGCAGCGTCTACTGAATTGTTATATTTTTAAAAATCATACCGTCTGACTCCAAACACGACGGGGAAAGAGCGGGACTTGAACGTAAAATGTAAAACAGTTTACGCAAAGATCTAAAGCAACAGTGAACAGGTGAAAAAAAGCGATGAGAAAGTTGGCGATGATAAGCAACAGTAAAATATCAGAATCACCAAGCCAGCTAGTCACGACATGAAGCCTGGTACGTATGTATATTGGTTTAAGATGACTCACTCCAATAGCACAATGAGATGAAATTGTCATGTCGAATCTCAGAATTGCCGACGAAACGTAATATAAATTTAAGTTAGTGAGAACATATAGGACAATGACTCGATGGCCAGAACACTGATAGACTAAACCCCGAGATCTTTAGGCGTGTTGGTCTAGACCAAGCTGTTAAATCGACTGAGACCCTAGCTAGTTTGGAAACTAGATGAAATTCTATTTGGCTGGTCTTGATCATTCTAGTTTACAAAGAAAATCACCTAGTGATAGCCATACAGGAGTAAGTATGACTAATAATGCCCAAAATATTTGCCTCATTGACCATCCAGGCTTAAATATGGCTAATAATGAGTAAACCCAGTAAAACCGGACTGGTCTCAGGCACACACAGACATACCTAACGAAACCCAACCATAATCGTAACTATTAGCCGTGCGGTGGTGCTCGACTATGTAGATTAACAGGTCTTAATTCGGAGGCTGTAACTGAATGATGTAGCAGAGGAACACCAACCTTGTGCAGGTTTTCTACTCGAACGCTTCTTATCAAGTCAGGGTTTATGAGGAATACCCGTTGGAATTGATAGCCTTAAGTATATCAAGGCTGTATTTTTTTATTTCTCTCATAATACAGTATTTACTCACCTTAAATATATTTTACACAAAAGTCAGTTAATTTGACAACGGTGACCACCCATTTTAAAACAAATGACACAGACAAAATACTTGTTTTGCTTCATATTTAAAAACATTATATTGAGCTTTAAGCATCTTGAATTAAATCCCACTATTTAAAAGCCTCGCAACCGTAAGCCAAAAATAGATAGCAACTCACCATCACAGGAAAGTCCTCGAGCCCGCCGGAGGTAGATCGACGTTTTAGTAGACTGTTTGAATCAACTTCCTAATCCAATATCCAATGTCTTTGTTATCACTTAGTATAAACTGAGTGATTTCCTTAAACCTAAATACTTGTAGATGGAGACATTTCCGAGTTACTGTGTTAGCAGTCTATCGAGAAAACTGAATTTAGTATTCCACTGATACGATTCCGTAAGGTCTTGAGTTGTTTCAGATTTGTTCATTGAACACAGAAACTCAATGTTATTCCTCTTCTAGCAAGCTTATGAAGGTGTCTACTCTTCTCTTGAACGAGTTAATTTGAGGTCCGAACATCAAGTCTTCAGTAAACGGGTTCCAACAATTGATAACTCAGTGTGAAAACCAATATACCATTGGTATTTTGATAGTTTCTAGTTTCTGTACATTCCTGCCACGTCCTCTGAGTTATCCCGATCTATAAGGAGAGAGAAGAGAGTATGTATCGGGTCCAAAATCATTTCTCAGTATTCTACACTTCAAAGTCATATCACCTCTCCATCTGCAGTAGGAAAAGTTAAGGAGGCAACTTCTTAAGCCGCTATTTTACGGTAAACATCGGAGTTCTGCAACAGCACGAGTAGCTGTCTTCTGTACTTTTCCCACGATACTCGAGTCACCCTTGAAACAGTATCTTGCAAACTGAACACGGTTTTCAAGTTCGGATCTCACTAAGGTTTTCTATATTGTAGCGAATATATTCGTGCCTATTTTAGTGAATGTTTATCCTCAAACCCACGTGGTTGTAGAGCACTTAGCTGAGACTCGCCGTAATACACTGTGGTCATAAAACTGTGGCTCACCAATAACCAAAGATCATTGTAAGAAGCAACTACGGACATTGACTCTTCCGTTATAGTGTATCTATTTACCTTTTCATTCTCAATGTGCATGCAGACACACTTAGTCACGTTGATAAGTACCAGTCATTTTTCAAACCAGCTGATCAGAACATCTAAATCCATTGTAACTGCACTTGCACCCGAGTCTCCTGTTATTTTTCGTCAGATTTTGACATCAAGGTAAAGTAGCATCTGGGAATAAGCTATACTGGTGAGTTCATTTACGTTCAGTATAGAAAGTTTAGGACCCAGCACAGAACCTCGTGGCGTTCCACCAATTACTGGTTTCCAGAGTGAGCATTTAAAATTTTCTCTTATCTTCTGTCTATGACCTACAAAGAAATCCTTGATCCACTTTGCAAAAGGTCCAACATCTACTAGATTCTTCAGTTCTAACAGTATTCCATTTTCGGCATATTATCAAATGCTTTGATGAAGCTTTTGTAGGCAACATCCACTGTTTTTCAATCACTAAGCAACACTGGCGGTTTCTGTTTTGATATGAGGAGGTTTTTTGTGCAAGACAACCCTTTTCTGAAGCATTGTTTTTCTCTGTTTAACAAGCTGTTGATTTCTACGAATGTCATCATGGTCTATTTAATTATTGTTTCCTGTATTCTAACTACGACACTAGTGAGGCTGACAGGTCTGTAGTATGATGGAGGTTGTCTTGATCCTGCTTTATATACTAAAGTCGCGATTGTATCCTTCCAGTCCGCAGGTGACTCAACTTGACCATGTGACTGTAGAATTATATTCTACTGCTTTAATAATAGACCTAATACTAAGATTGCAGATTTGTTATGATGTGACTGCCTAATCTATAAGATCTTATGTGGACTTCACGTCATTGTCTACACTGACTCTTCGTATCGTGTCAATCACCACTACATGATGTAGAACACACTTAGGCTGAAGATAGAACATATGTTTAATAGGAATAAAAGTTACGCAAAAATATTCACGCCTGAGATGCTGATCCATGCTCTCCGACTAATTTGAATTAATTGAATGACTGTTAAATGTTTAAAGTTTATTTCCCCAGTTATCTCATGTGCAGCCCCCAGGATTATAGCTATTAACGCGAATAACGAAGATGACGCGACAGAAATATTATAATACCGGATTACGTGGTACGAAAAATAACAATAGACTTAATAAGTTAATGACGAATTATGACGTGAATGTGATAAGTTGACTAGAATGTATTCGTTACAATAATTAACATCATTAGAGGTCACAGAAGTGTAAACAATAAATAAATTGATATGGTAAGCATTTATGAATTAAATAAAGGGAGTATGCGACATAGGTAAAGATGGAAATGCAGTAATATTAACAATAATTAAGGCTAAGGTGACGATAATGATAGGACGTACTTCCCTAAATTAGGAAGAGGATGATGCATCAACTTGACAGACTATGTCATCCATGAATTTGAATAAAATGACCGCATAATCACTTCTCCTAAAGCGTAGAAGGGGCATTATCCCACTGACATCATCTCCGTGTGTAAAGACTAATTTGAATACAAATGAGGATTTTCGTAGTTCATATCTGGTTGAATCAAATGTGCTGGAATAAAGCTGAGGTAATTTTGGTTTCAAACAATTTGTAATCAAACTATGTTCTAGATAACCCTACTTCCAAATTTCCGCAGTTTATAGAGTATGCACTGAATTCACCTAGTATGGGAGACTTGAGCCGTTTGTCCAGGATTCAATTTCACATAAGAGTGATTTGTCCACCTCACATTCTGGGCTGGGGTATACTACAACTAATTCGCTGTTTTGTCCTGTGCATTTCGGTGGCCAGCGCACTAGCTTACATATTTCTTATTCGTGTGCTACTGTCGTGACAGCTCAGTTGATTAAGGTGCATTCTATGTAGAGGTTAACTTGACCACAGTTAGGTTAACACGTCTACGATGTAGAACTAGGATATCATTCGAAAAGATAAATATTGTTACGAGTGCAATAAATCTTTACCTAAAGAAAGTTTGATAAGGGTCTCGTTAGATAAATGTCCTTCACGAAACTTGCAAAACAGGTTCATGTGGTTCTCGTTCCGTTCTAAGATAACGCCATTAATAGACTAACTTCACTCTACGAGAGCATAAGGACCGCCAAGATTGGGGTTATTCTTTTCAAAAACTCTCACAATACCGTAAACGGAGCCTCGGATATCTGAATCACGCTTTTTCTTTAATAACTTGTCAAAATAATCGAGAATATCTCTGTACAAATCAGAAGAGGAAAGTCGTCATTATCAGTTTCGGCAGTATCGCACACTCGTTCAGTCATCCCCAAGCTGTAGAAGACTTTGAAGTTTCTAAAACTTAAATCTTCTGTCACCAAAACAATCTCTTGGGTGAATCGCCCACCAAGCACTCGTTGATAGCAACTGTAGCAGACGAATCTACTCCTTGAAGACAAGGTAGGAGTAAGAGTTCTTCCTGCATATTTAAATGATCGTTAACAAGACCACGTTTTTAATCTGGTGTGCCAAATAGAAAACCGATCAACACATAAACTAAAAGCATGCGCATGTAAATGTATGTTTATGAAAACTCCTCTGCTAAATTTCCGTTGTCGTAAACATCTCAGTGCTATTCGTTGGCGAGGGTCAACTAGAACACCATGATCTGCTGATCAAATTCAACAAACGAGTGACAAAAAATGACGACAACCAATCTTCCTCATCTCATTCTGAAGTGAAACTTATCAGGGCATAATCGCAACCACCAATACATCCAGTGCTTTCAGATGTTCATTAGTGGTCTAAATAAAACCAGGCTGCAAAAAGTCTGCAACGTTCATGAAACCCTCCTAATCAAGAAGAACTATTTGTCTTCAATTTTGTTTTCTAGTTACAAGATATGCCCTGACATGATCAATCATCTAGTCAGTCCTTAATTTGTACTGATGCATGATAAGTACGCTCAACTTTACAAACTATCTGTTATTACCATGTGTGAATAACAAAGTGTCACACCACATCATTACTCTATGAATATCTGTATTCATGAATGTACGTCGACTAGCTGCTACGAAACTAAGATGAGTTTAATCGTATGATGAATTTAAGGAGAGTCCGCCCATCCAACTATCCATGAGCACTCCTATCTCACGTGGTCCATAAAGGGAAAAAAGTTACTGGATTACTATGGAAATTGGGACCGTGATTTCGAAAGTTGACTCGTTCAAGGAGATTTTTCAAGTTTTAATGACTGCTAGCAATATTTCGAACGGTGTCACTACCACTCCCATCGATTTCTGCAAGTTTTCACATGTGAATTTTTGACTGATCAACGCGAATTTAACTATTCAGCAATTTATCAGTGATATTTATTTATTCGTATATAAAGCGCTCTTCCATCCATCTTTTGTTGTGTTCCTGTCCTCGAATCCAGGTTTGCGCCTATCGTTACAGGAGTAGAACAAGAGGAGTACCGGTTGAAAGTAAAGATGTCGTTTACTGTTAACATTAGCTTATAGAATTACAGCCCAGTCTAGAGATTTTGAACCGTTCTCGTAACTATTATTAATGTCACATGTTTAGGATTTATATATTTGCTTTGTATCCTTGAGACATTTTTATGTTCGGTGAATCAATCTTCTGCCCTGGGCTGAAAGCACACACTGAGTGTGATCATCAGTGATAGTCAATAGAAATCGGATCCTTTCACAAAAGCAGCATGGTTTTCGAATAGGTTATTCATGTCTCACTAACTTATTGTTGGCTCGTGAAAGCTGATACACGCTTAAAAATCAAAAGTTAACTAATACATGATAAGTAACACTGAGCTACTTGTTGTTCAGACAAACAATGTCTTAGGGGTCGTCGTTAGCCAAAACTTGAAGACTACTGCGCACTGCCGTGCAATAGTCACCAAAGTTTTCACAACATTATTGTCAATAGGTGGTGCCTTGAGTCAAGCCGACGCCAATAACTTTTTGAATTTGTATAGATAGTTTATGCGTCCTAAATTTGAGCACTGCATACAAGAGACTAGTTCCTGAGTAAAAAAGACAGTGAGCTTTTGGAAAAGATTTTGAGAACAGCAATTAAGCTGATTCCCTGAATGGCGAAGCTCACGTATGATGCTTGACGTGATTACAGTTTTCAAGTTACGCAGTGAAAAATGTGTATCTGATATGCTCTCATTTCTCTTATCATTCAAAACAGAGAATTTACGAGGACAATCCACAAACGTTCACAAGCCCAGAACAAATAAATTGTCAGCTGACTATCGAATTTCCAATCGAGTCATCAATGAGTGGAATACATTTCTTCGGCACGTGTTTAAGGCTCTATTCATCGACTGTCTTAAAAGAAAGTTGGATCACCTGTGGACCATAATTGCCAGGACTAACTTACTTTACTTACTTACTTACGCCCGTTACTCCTAATGGAGCATAGGCCGCCGACAAGCATTCTCCAACCCACTCTGTCCTGGGCCTTCTCTTCCAGTTCCATCCAATTCTTGTTCATTTTACTAATGTCTATTTCCATTTCCCGGCGTAATGTTTTCTTTGGTCATCCTCTTTTCCTCTGACCTTGAGAATTCCATGTGAGGGCTTGTCTTGTGACGCAGTTGGGTGCTTTCCTCAATGTGTGTCCTATCCACTTCCAGCGCTTCTTCTTCCTTATTTCTTCCTCCACTGGGATCTGGTTTGTTCGCTCCCAAAGTAAGTTGTTGCTAATAGTGTCCGGCCAACGGATCTAAAGTATTTTGCATAGAAAACTGTTAATAAACACTTCTATCTTCTAGATGATGGCTTTCGTCGTTCTTCAGGTTTCTGCCCCATACAGTAGAACTGTCCTGACATTTGTATTGAAAATCCTGGCCTTGGTGTTGGCTGACAGTTGTTTTGAGTTCCAGATGTTCCTCAGTTGGTAATATGCTGCTCTTGCTTTTCCGATCCGCGCCTTCACATGTGCATCAGATCCACCCTGTTCATCAATGATGCTGTCCAGATATGTAAAGGTTTTTACATCTGCTAGGACTAACACAGGCTATCAAGCTTTCTGTCCTTTCCAAACTAGAACTGAAACTGAAATTCATTAGGCCTTAAACAAATGTTTGAGACGGGATCATGTTATCCCCAACATATCATTGTAAATCATTTGTGTAAACAAAAGTTACGAATCATTTTTATTGCAGATTGTTATACTTAACTGGAATTAGTAAATTATGCTTGTTATCAGGTTGTGACGTAGAGTTTATGTAATGAAGTGCATAAATGCTATCATTCGATTAAGTTAATTGTACTAATATGATCCATGCACTTTCTATTGAATCAGTTTATGTCTAAGTAAAAAATAAACAGTAAACACTGACAGCTTATACCAGTGTTTTTTTCCTATAAAAACAATGAAATTTGCAAGAAAAGTGCAGTTTACATTCTATGTTATTCATTCAACAAATTATGGATAGAATAAACATACCAGTTCAAATTACTAAAATAGCTATGTATGGAATTGAACAGTAAATTATCGTAGAGTATGCACATTATCATAACTCAGTATCCAAACAACCTAGCTGGGTGAAAATGGATTGAAAAAATGGAATACATCAATAGATATGGAAAACTGAAATCGCGTATTATGACAAGTATGAAACGAGAGGAATCTACTTTGGAATCCTGATACATTGAGGCAATCAAACATTTGTCATAGGTGAATACAGGCTAATCGTCATTCGTTTACGAACGAGACATTCAATTGGTTAAATATGTTGCTCAAGTTTCTAAGGGACATTTTTATGTATATAGATAAGTGTACAGATATTTCTCGATTTCGTTTAACCAATACAGCTTACCTCTCACTCTTGGTTCTTCTACTCAGTAGTTGGTTTTATAATGCATACGGTAAGCATATTTTTCAGTATGAGAATAGACTTACTTTTGCTTCATATGACTGAAAGTAACCTTTACCAGAATAACAAATTCTCAATGAAACTGAAATATTTCTCATTATACCTATGATAATTATCATAATTGTCATATGACAGAACAGAATTTGTTTATTACTAACAACCATCAATTTGCACAGTTACTCAGAACGCATAACTGATTCCGCAATCCTAATTTATCGTAACCACTGAGTACAGATAGTCACATTTTAACCTAAGCTAAACACAGTAAAGAAGGCACGACTTTTCTGAATTTGATAAAGCGTAAATACCAATTCAGAGTACAAGAAGATCAACAAATTACTAGTAAAGAGCTTATTGAAGCTTCGTCGACTAATGAGCATGATCGCCATTGCTTTGACACATTCCAAAAGTGTATTGCTGGCTTACATACGTCTGTTACCCCTCATGGATGGTCATGGGCCAACCACCAGCATTCTCCACTTAATTCTGTCCTGAGCGATCCTTTTCAGTTCTTTCTAGTTGACGTTGATCCTTTTTATGTCTGCTTCCAAATCCTCACGCAGTGTGTACTTCGGTCTTTCTCTTTTCCGTTTCCATTAAGAACTCGATGTTGGGGCTTGCCTCGTGATGCAGTGTGATGGTTTCCTCATTGTGTATCTTATCCACTCCCAACATCTTTTCCTAGTTTCCCCTTCGACTGGAAGTTGATTCGTTCTCTCCCACAGAACTCTGTTGCTGATGGTATCCGTCCAATGGATATTGAGTACCTTACGTAGGTAATTGTTTTAAAATAATTGTACCTTTTTGGTGATGGTTGTAGTAGTTCTCGAAGTTTCAGCTCCATACAGTAGGACTGTCTTGACGTTTGTATTGAAGATTGTGACTTTGGTATTGGTTAATAGTTGTTTTGAGTTCCACATGTTCTTGAACTGTAAGAATGATGTCCCTGCCTTTCCAATCCTTGCCTTTACGTCTGCATCAGATATAACTGGTTTATCGATGGTGCTTCACAGATGCGTAGAGGATTAAACCTTTCCCAGAGTTTCTCCATCTAGTGTGATTGGTTTAGTTGGTGTTCACTTTTTTGTATTTGAGGACCTTGGTTTTTCCCTTGTGTATGTTGAGGCCTACTGTTGCAGAGCCTGATGCTACACTAGTAGTGTTCATCTGCGTTTGTTAATGTGTATGGAATAGAAGAGCTAGCTCATCTGAGAAGTCCAAATCATCTGGTTGTGTGCAAGCTGACCCTTCTATTCCGTAGTTCCTAAACAACGTATTAAATAAAATGAAAGACAAAATTGTTTCATGATATATTTCAAGTAAGCAGTTCAAGCTATCCGACTAGTAGCAAGCGAAACGTGTGTATAGTTACACCTACGGGAATAAGTACAAAGGGGATAAATGGAATTAGGAATGATGCACTTAAATTTCGAATGAAAGTAAATCTTTAACGAGTCTGAGTTGATGTGAGGCTGGCACGAAGAATACTGTTTTATATATATGTATAACAGTATTCTTCACTTCAGATAGAAGTGAAGTGTTCGAAAGCTCCACAACCAAACCATTCAGCTCCGAGAACAAAACTCCATCAAAATCATCCACTTGAGCTACAAATCTCCTCCACCATCTTATAATACATGATGTCTAACTACGAATGCCTTTCTATAATAGTGGGTAATAAAAATAATAATTGACCTTACTCATTTTTCTTTATTCATTGTATGAGAAGTCTGAACAAACCTGACCTACCTAATCTAATTTTAATGCATTTTCGAGGTGTATTCAAGTAAAACTATTTGTCGGTTTAATGATCTTATTATCGAGAAATTAGCCTGAGTGAAAAATTAAACAAGCCGAAATGAACCTTCATTCCTAATCAATCTATTAGCCTCTCGATTCGAGAAGTCCCATTTTGAAGTGAATTGAGTAAGATTCCATATGATTACAGTATGCTTAACACTTCTAGACATCTCCTTAAACACCTACTTAAGTTTAGCTCTAACACACACCTTAGGGGTAACACCCAGAAATTGCAGACACAACACAGCAGAACGGTATGTAGACACAAATTCTACCCCATAAGACCTGTCAAAAGCTGGAATTCGCTGCCGGTTGAGCTAGTCCAAGCGGCTTTCCAGGATTCCTTTAAGAGGCAACTTGACCTATTCTTAAGGACTAAGGAAAATATCTTACTATGATTTGCCAATTTCTTTTTACTCTGTTATCGCTAATATACCTAGGTTCCCGTCTGTAGTTATTGGTGATCCACTGTGACTAGACATGAAATCCCGTTAAGTGAAAGCTTCTCCTATTCCGTCCATAACCATTTGAACTATTTGAATCACCCAGTTAAATGTTTCATATTTTCAAGAGTCTAGGAATATCCAGATCTCAAAAGCTTAAACATAACGTTTGGTACATAATTAACATTAATCAATATATACGGTCTTGTAAAATCTTTTGTTACTGAGTACTACACAGAATGCATACTACTTTGTTCAATGTTCGATATAGTCAGTTGAACTGATCAGACAACTGCAAAATGACTAATTGAATTTCCGAAGCTGTTACACAAACAAAAATCTTATAGCACAATGTAACAGATAATTTTTAATTCGTGATTTTAATATGTGAACATGGGTAACGATCAAAGTTCCTAACGAAACATATGCCTGGAACAAAACCCGAAGTCAAATCACCGACGGTATTGAAAAAGCCTGTATTCCTGAAGTTAAAGTTTAAAGGTGATGTAGCCAGTGAAGTAGTAATTCAGCGTATTCAAAAGCTTTGAGAAATACATTAACTGAAGCAAAATTACGCTTTACGTTTTCCAACCACCCGATAGTGATTTCAAAAAGTATGGATGAATAGTCTAGTTCGTCTCCCCGTTTGTGTATCCACTGCCTGAGGTGAATAATTGTGTCACACTAGACACCGATTCCATTTCATTGGTCAAAGTTCATCACTAAAACACCAGGAGTTACATCTTGAAGCTAAACACCAGTACTTCTAGGTTTTCAATGGTGGTTTAACTTAAATTGACTTGTGATTTCAACAGCGAAAATACTACAACCTCCACAAGTCCCCATACTGATAAATTCTGTTTACGTGCTAAGTGCAGAAAACCAAACATGAAGCAAATGAATGAAAGTGCAAACAATAAGTTCAGATCAGATGTGAGAGAAATCTATTATATGGAAATATAATTAATTACATTCAAATACTAAAATGTAACTAGAATATATCAGTTTGGGGATGAATATTTTTGAAGTTGATAATGCATTGTCAACTGATAATTGTGGATGTGAAGGATAAATTACCCTTGGTGTAATTGATGAACAAACAGAAGTTAAATCTAAAAAATAATCCTCCTTGAAATACTTTACTAATACCACAATGAATGTTGGAAAACCTTTCGCCTTTCGTGCAAATGCTTCAGCATGACTTACAGATTCCTGTAAAGAAATTAACACATGTCAACAAGATGAAGACATATTATGCAAAATGTATTCGAAAATACCTCTTTAAAGTAATCTGTTAACTTTGATAACAATGACATAACTACATAAAACTCTCCCATTTCAAGAACTAGAAAACATGTGAAACACTTCACAGCAATAGCAATTGACCAACGGAAATGCCACGCAACATATCATAACTAAAACGAAAACAACTTTTAAAATCATTTACTCACAAATGAGTTTTACTGGTTATTTATCATGATTTCAAAAACTACACAGTAAAATACACAATAATAAGAATCGTTCAGTTCAAACAACAGTTAGCGAAAATCCCTGTGCCAAGTGGTCGTTTTTAAATGTAGTCCATAGGTAAACCCTAAACTTAGGTCTCGTTCAATTTTACACTTGCAAGTAAGGTGTACCAACCCCCGAAAGCTATCAGCTGATATCACAGCATAGTGCACACGATGTCAAGTCGCTTAGATTATGAATCACATTCCAAATTGATCAATAAAATTCAACCAGTACTAATCAGGACAAGGCACACATGACAACGATTACTATTCAGTGGTCATTTAATTTTAAATAATTCGTATGTTCACCATCCAGCTGCAAGCCACAGGCGAGTGAAGAATAATGGAAAACGATAAATAGATAATATCATTGCATTTGGTAGACTTAGAGTTACATGAAATGAATGCATATTAAGTAAATTGATGAGATGATTTCTGTTTGGTAGAAATACAGACAACAACACTGAAATAAGTAATGAAATTTAAGGCAAAATCTATAAATGAATGTGTGGAAGACGAATATAATAATCGATGGTCAATTAATTGAGATGTTGATCAATAGACCAGTTGAAAGATTAAGAAGATTCCGATAGTGTTAGAAGAAGACAGTAATCGTGATCTCAGTATTAGGGTGTGTGAACATGTACCTAAATGGTTGCAGAAACAAATAAAATTAAATGACCCAATAAGGGTAGAGGATAAACATCCATCGTCGTCTATTGCCAAACACATAATTGAAGCAGGTCATAAGATCGATTTTAATTAGGCTTTTGTGATGTTGTGAAAATGTGTAAAAGGGTGTATACTAAGGTTTATTGAAGCCTTAGCCATACGAAAATTCAAACCCCCTTTGTGCAGTCTAAAACTATCTGTTCTTATCCTAAACCTACCCTGGTAATATTAGTTCATTATCAAGAGTTCTGAGGTTTCAAACTGTTTTCATATTATTTTCTTTACTATCTTTGTCTCCTCTTACACTTCATTTCGAGTCTAGTTGACCTAAATGTTCCTAACATGTATATTATGTGTGATCAGATTGTTCGAAATGTATTGTACTGATATATATATATTATCACATAGTTCTGTTCATCTTCGTCTTCTTAATTACACTATCGAAATTTATCAAAGGCACTAATTACACAGATTGAAATCATGAGTCGATTGAAGCTAGACCACCATGGAAAACCTGGAAGCACTGGACGGCCGTTTCGCCCTAGTATGGGACTCCTCGGCAGTGCGCATCCACGATCCCGCATCCCGCGAGATTCGAACCCAGGACCTATCAGTCTTGCACCAAGCGTTTAACCAACTAGACCACTGAGCCGGCATCCAACTAATTACTTTGAATAGGAAGATGTTGAGCCGACCGCTATTCATCAATCTGGAAAACAGTAATTACTACTTTAAGTGAAAATGAAACTTGTATAGCGCACGTAATATCGAGAAGCTTTATCTAGAATAATTATGAAATTCATTTCAGTAGATCTGTTCACTACATCCGTGTTGGGAGATCATTATATGTTTACTGCCCAAATATATTAGAAGTTATCAGTTGAATCTAGGTCATTTCACTTTATGCATTCATATGTAAATAATACATGAATAAGTAATTATATGTTGGGATATGTGTTTAAAGTGAATGGTTAATGTCATGAAAAAGGATGATGTTTCATATTCAATGGAAACTTCAAAGTGAAAAAGCGGTTAAGAAAGAAATACTTCAAAGTACATTAATAATATTTATTTAATTTGTATTTTATTGATAAAAGTAAACTTACCAGTAAATATCACTTGATGTTGTTTTACTTGTATCTTACCATTGTTATTTAGGACTGAAATTGATCAGTCTCTTATTGGCATATATGCATCCTGTGCGGATTGTCTCCCAATGGAACATAGGCAACCGACCAGTATTCTCCAACCCACTCTTTCCTGAGCCTTCTTTTCTAGTTCTATCCAATTGTTGTTCATTGTTCTTCCTCATCTCCTTTGCACTTGAGGATTTCAAGTGAGGGCTTGCCTTATGACTCAGCTGGAATCTGGTTTGTTCTCTCCCACAGTAGGTTGTTGCTAATAGTGTCCGGCCAATGGATCTGAAGTATTTTGCATTGACAACTGTTAATAAACACTTCTATCTTCTAGATGATGGCTTTCGTAGTACTCCAAGTTTCCGCCCCATACAGTAGAACTCTCTTGACATTTGTATTGAAAATCCTGACTTTGGTTTTCGTTGATAACTGTTATGAGTTCCAGATGCTCTTCAGTTGTAAATATGCTGCTCTTGCTTTTCCGATCCGCGCCTTCACATCTGCATCAGATCCACCATGTTCATTAATGATGCTACCCAAATATGTAAAGGTTTTTACATCTTACAAATCTTCTCCGTCAAGTGAGACCCCATCGGTGCATGGTGTGTTACGTCAGAGAATCTTGCTTTTCCCTTTGTGTATATTGAGACCTACTGCTGTTGACGCTGCTGCTACACTGGTCGGCTTCTCCTGAATTTGTTGTTGCGTTTGCGATAGAAGAGCCAGATCCTCTGTGAGGTCTAGATCGTCCATCTGCATCCTAGATGTATACTGTATCCCGTTTTCATAACCCAGTCGATTACCAGAAGGAAGAGAAAGGATGAGAGTAAGCAACCTCATCTGACACCGGTCTTTGCCTCGAATGAGTCTGTCAACTGTTCTTCATACAAAATTTTGCAGTTTAATCCATCATAGGAATTCCGTATTATTTTGACTATTTTCTTAGGCATGCCGTAGTGTTGAAGAAGCCTTCATAGTTAATAGTTGAGTTAAGAAATTACTTTAGAAAAACAATTTATCGAGTGTATAAGCTGGGAAATCACTTACTTGATCAATATTTATTTGCTCCATTGTTCCCCATTTTATACTAGGATTTTGACGTAAAGCTACTAATTTTTGTACAAGACGAAGAACGGATTTGTCATTTCCTTCAGCAAGTTCACTCTTTAAAGATAAAGAAGATTGTTATACTCACAATGATTGACAATACTTATTGTACAGTAAAAGAACTAAACAACTAACTCATATCAATCAACAAATATGATTTTTCACGCGATAATGACAACTGCTTCAGCATTATAAAAGGCGTTTATGTAAATAATGATATATTCCAATCAACTGAGAACTGAGCCAACCGGGTAATGAATTCATTCATGACTTAAGTTTATATGATTGCTAACTACACATCTTCATTGGTAAATTCAGGCTAGGCTCAACTGCATACTTTGTAAATATTAGAAGTAAATTAAAAGCCCAAATTCAGTTGGTGTTGTTTTACTCGTATCTCTGCATTGTTATTTAAGACTGCAACTAATCAGTCTCTTGTTAGCGTATGTGCAACCTGTGCAACTTGCCTCGATATAGCCTTAAATCACGAGATTTTTAAGAAAAGACGGATAGTGACTAGCAGTGGAATGCAGGACGTGAGTTTCGTCCAATTTGGGACTCGTCAGCTGGATGTACCTGCATCTCAGAGTTCATGTTGGGATGGGGTGGACGACACCTGCGTATAACTGCAGAGCCTGATGATGAATTTATTAAAAACAATTATTTTTCCTAATTTTCTTTGGTTTTGAATTATTTGTCATTAAATTGCACTCATGGAGCTGAAACTTGGAGAACTAATACAACCATCATCAAGAAGATACAAGTATTCATAAATAGTTGTCTACGCAACATAAAATTACCGGATACTGTGAGAGAGAACAAACCAGCTTCCAGATGAAGAGGAAATTAGGAAAAGACTTTGGAAGTGGATAGGACATACATTACCAAAATCCCCAAACTGCATCACGAGGCAAGTACTAACATCTAATACTGAATAGGAACGGAAAAAAGGAAGGCCAAAGAACATATTACGCCGGGAAATAGAAGCAGATATGAAAAGGATGAATAACAACCGAAAAGAACTGGAAAAGACTGCCCAGGACAGGGTTGGATGGAGAGTGCTGGTTGGAGGCTAATGCTCCTCCACGAGGAGTAAGTAAGCATGTTTTGGTCTCATAGTAGATATTCAGCAAAAGCTGTCAGTTGTTTTTGTTGGAATTACATAATTTTAATAAAATAACATTTCGGCTACACAAAGAAAACAAGCATTTGATGAGTGAATACATGGAAGTTACTATATTACTTACTTCAACAACTTTTTTGTTATTATAATCATTGAGATAGTCACGAAATCTCGAATCATTTATTGTCGCCGAAAACCTCTTCCCATTAAAATCCCATGGCATTGGCATATGAGATAACACAGACGAATATTTATCAAATGGTTCATCATTATAACTCTTTCCTTTCGGATAAATACTTACAGGAAGATATTGTGAAGTGACTCTGTTTACATCAATCTCAGTTCCATAATAAATTACTGGTTGTCCTATAGATAAGATAAAATAGTGGTGAGAAGTATATTATATAATAATTCATTTGAGTGAACACATTTCGCAATTTAATATCCTCCATACCTCCAAATGCCCTGATACGGCTGAGAGTGAGGACAGTCAGCTCTCCCTCTCGAAATGCTCTCAAATAGCCACGTGTATAAAACCACTTCAAGGGAAGTACTAATCCCTGCTTTCTCGCGTCGAGGGTGTTGTTTACGAAACCAAGAAGACGAAAAGCGAATGTCCAACGATTTAACCGGGTTGTTGGATACGAAGGATCCATCTAGGGGAGTTGGAAAACCCTGATTTCAAACCAACGGTCCTCATTGACTCCAATATCTTAAGGAAACAAATGGCATATGAACCAATTTTTTGTCATCGGCTACCATTGAACTGCATACTGTGACGTTGCTCCACTGCCTTGTGGCTTAAACCGTCAGGTCAAAGGCTCGGGGTGTGGTCCCCTAATAAAACCACTTGCTTTGGTCTGAGCACCCGAGCAGTATCTCAGCCCTCACATACGTCGAATATCGTCCTTAACTAACAAGTGCTCAATGACAAGATACCTTATGCAAAATTTCATCATGCTCCCTAAGATACTAGAAGTGGGACAAACGAAGACAAATCACATATATTCCCTCAGAAGTTGTTCTACAGAAAGAACCTACTAGGATGACTTAAGTCATGTCTGTATCAAGAGATCCGCAGAGGAAGCTGGTCTGTTATTTTATATTTAGAATTGCAGATAGTTGTAATGTATATTTTCACAATCACTCACTGTGATATAAGATAGATCATGTTAGTAAACTTAATCGGTAAACTATTATTAGTAAAGTGATTGTTGAGTTTACAATTAACAGTTCTATACCTCATTTCACTGTGGATTAGCCATGACAACACTAGACATAATCTCTTATCAAACTTAAATGCTGTCATCTGGTATTTCCGTTTAGTATATCATTGATGATTATGTATTCGGAGAAGTTATTTACTAAATTCAGATTTTAAAGTCACAAGATTGTGGCAACGTGTAGAGTTGTATGGATAATATTAAAAAGTCTTTTTATTATTTATGTTCCTATACCTGGCAATAACAATGTTGTCGCAAGCTGAAGCGTATCTCCATATGGCGGAATATGAACAGTGCTAGTGGTCAAACCAAGTATCTCTTTGTCGGAATCTGTATATGTGAGATATTTTTGTAGAGCTGTTTGGTTAAATGTTAATTCACGTTCTTTTTCACCTCTCCCCCATACAAATTCACGACTGATTATTAAATCAGCCACATCTCGGAACATTAACATTGGATCTGGATTATCGCCCACACCACAACCTGTATCACCAGAGTTCACAGCCAATAATCTGTAGAAGATATTGCACAAAGAACAAACAAGTGTTTCTGAGATCATTTACATAAACAGTATGAAATTCAGTAAATTTAAATATGATGTTAATGGTTTGAGCAATAACTAACTCTGTAACAAATTTTATAAAAAACGATTGAATGACTCAATATTCAATGTGAATACAAGAAAACACAGATTGTCACTAGTAGTTTAATAATTCTGTTATTCAGTAGTCTTATTTAGTAAGCTATGCATCTACTGAACCCCTGAAAGTATTTAACTATTTGTTGCATGTTTAAGAAGTGTACTTTCATTCACTTCCAATTAGATGACTTTCTATTTATCACTTTGTAGGGCCAGTGAAACGTCACTGATTAATAGCCAAATCATCCGGCAGTTGGGTGACTGAATATTGAACAGATCGTTGATCCCTGTTAAAGTCAAGGACAACCAACGCTCGTCAGCTGATCATATGCCATGGACCGGTGCATGTGGTGATGGTCTCGCTATTTTTTCTGTATTCATTCATACTAATATATTTCCTTAATAACATCATTTGTGTTATACGGTCTTCAAAGTAGACATAATACTTTTATACGTCGAAGAAGTAATCCACGTTAAATGTTAACCGCAAGATGTGACTTAGAATTTAGCTAGTTCGTCACATCATTCTCATCTAACTCTAGTAGGTCTCTAATCATTCGACATTGATAATCTACGTTTGTGATCTACAACCTAGTACTTTAACACTACCGAGATGACACAGCATTATAAATAATGGAAAGTATCACTGATTTACATTAAAGCAGATGAAAGGTGTACATTCGTCTCTGATACAATTTTGATTACCACTTTGATTTAAACGACAAAACATTCATCAACATTAATAATCAATAACGAACTTACTTTTCTTTTCCACTTTCCTTAATCCACTTGTTCATTTCTTCTCTTACACCTTCAACAAATTTCACACTTCCATTTCTATATAATTGAGAATTAGGACAGTTTTCCAACCATGTTGAACTGAGCTAAATATACAGATAGAGTAAAAGAAAAGAGAATAGTTTATAAAGGGATAAGAAATTATGATTGAATTATCATTTGTAGACTTACGTTGCTTTGTGTTCCTTCTTCTTCTTCTTCAACAAAAAATGCAGCATTATCCAGGAGAATTCCATCTATTCCTTCTTTCATCCAAAATTGGATCACATCCTATCGGTAATAATACAGTTTAATAAGTGGATTCATTGAAACATACAAATATTGCTTTCTGAGTTTTGGCAGAAGTTAAATCTAGATCTATGCTTGGATATTCAAAAACTGAATAGTATTTTTGATGACTAATATTCACGTCCAATCGATTTCCATATCGTGACTTCTTTATGTAGATAAAGTGTAAAGAGACTATAGAACAATGAAAGTAGTTTTACCTTGTTCTTAAAGTCATCATCAAACAACGTCAGTTTGACTTTGTTCTGTATGATCCATTTATGACTGATGGATATCGCATTGAAATCGAATGTCAAGATAACTTTTATATCCTTTTTATGAAATTGTTTTAAAAGAATACGAAAATCAGCCATTGTACCGACTGCCTCATCTAACTGCTCGTAATCTTCCACTAATCCGAGCATATTGTATGAATTAGTGTAAAATCCTTTAGTAATGGGACCTAATATCACATATCCTGCACCGACTACAGTTTTGATGTAATCTACTTCAGATGTGAGACCTATAAGGATAAAATCATCATTTGAGTGATAGAGGTTTTACACTAATACTCATTACCGTTTAGATCTCCGACTAAATCGCCAGAAGAGTCTTTAAATGCAAACACATCTAACCAGTAACCAACTGTTGATTTCCAAAATGGTAATTTGGGCACAGATGGGCATTTTTGTTCAAAAATGATGTAAACAATACATGCTGCTAAAAGACCAAAAAATATAATCCCAAATCCAATTAATAATCCTATTCGAATATATCTCCAACGAGGTTCAATTTTGTCTAAATTAATCAGATCTTCACAAGTGAGTAGACGACTCTCTAATTGAGATTGATGTTCAAGTAACTTTGACGAACAATTCGTCGAATCTTCTTCTTCTTCTTCTGTCAATGTCTTGTCAAAGTTCTTTGAATAATCATACTTTCTATATTCTTTATCAACACTGATTTTTGTAGTTGTTTCTTGTTGATTCATTTTCTTAATCAAGTTCTATCATCTCAACTACTAAATTCTCATTTTTATATTACCGCAATATTAGTAAATTGTGTTTAAATAAACTGATACATATATTTTTTGTTTCGTTTTAAAAACTAAAATAAATGAACTGATATCCCGGGTTATTATTGATTATTTCATTATGATTGGATTATTGATTTATGGTTGATAAGTGGATTGTAATTTGATGTGTAAAAAAAGGGGGGGTGGGACTGATATACATATTTCGAAAATTAAAAAAAAATTATCAAGCTATAATGTATAGTAGTTTGTTCACATGCAATTCACTTTGTTTACATTTCATTTGGTTAAGCCATTTTGTTAGCTTATTTAACGGATAGAATCATTCGTACAATAACAACTTATCTTAGATGATTGTACCTTTATTATTGTTGCACTTATATGAATATGTATACTTAAGCATTGTTTACTGACTACGCCAATGTTCATACTGCTAGCCTTACTATTAGTCGCTTAAATGATTCAATGATTCATTCATTTAACTATGTATATATATGTACATTTTGATCCTGTTCATTATTTCGCTTGCTCTCTAGATTTTCGGCATTACTCTTTCATGCTTGCTTCGTATTCACCTTCTGATTAATACACCATTGGGGGGATTTTCTAATGACGATTATCAGGACGAACTGTATACAAAGTTTAAGGATTAGGCTGAATATCGACCATTTTGAAAACAGCAAGCTTAATTTGTTTTCATCGTATCATCCCAATTATCCAAATTTGAGGAGAATTTCGTCAAATTCAGGAAAGTCATATTAGAAATTTTGGAGATTTACTATGGGAAAAGTGCGATTAAAATGCCACAAGTTTCCACTGACCTCTAGTTAGTCATTACATCCCCTCATATTTCCTCAGACTATAAAAAGAATCTCAGAATACTACGAATTTCCTCACATTTGAGAGATTCAGACATGTTTAGTGCCAATTACAAAGTGATTGAAACGGTATGTAATATACAGAAACTCTTCAGGGAAATGTTTTATTACAACAACATACATATGCAGTGATGATTGAAAATGACAGCTTAGTAGTAGGAAATATTTATGTGCGAAAGCAATCAAAGCAATTCGGTTTATCAATCAAATGTATTTATGTCTGTATGGATGTAATCATTCCGAAAACAATAATAACACGAATCAATTCTTCACAACAATTGTCAATCCATCTCCAGTTCTTAAGAGAGAAATTCGAACAGAGTTATCTCTAGCTATCAATGCATTCATTTCTCTTATACCGATAGTTGCACGACTGTTATCATTCTCGTCGAGCACACGCTCCCTCCGTAGAACCTGGAGAAAAAATAATGATCAAAAAGGGATGGAAAACAATTATCAAATGCGCTTTGATAGCATCGTAATCATGTATCTCATTCATATACGAGACATTTTATTTTCTGTCACATTTCAAATAACCCTCATCGGACCATAGAAGGTTCCTTTGATTTGGTGATTGGTTTCATCCAATTTATCAGGCCAACGTTCATAACCCTTGTTCTTCCAAGTTTTATCAAACCAGACATACAGATTTTACGGATAGACAACCGAAAACTTAAAATCTGGAATTTGTGTCTCAAGCTCTGAAGAGTTTCGATTGCAGTATGGAGTTTTAAACCGGAAGTCAAAATCACCCTGAACGCTGATATCTAAAATATGAACCAAGGGATTGAAAAGAGCTGCTGATAAGCATAGTGGATCTTCTGTATTATGTAATTCAGCAGAAGGTGTACAACTATAGTCATTTATTATTATTAACATTATACTTCACACTTCATCGAATATGTGAAATATTCCCTCGACAATTTATGAAATGTAGAAGCATTTTTAAGGGCGAGATATTTCCAAACAGAAGGTTCATTAATATTCATTAAAAGATCAATTCGTCATGAAAGTTGACTTCAAATGTATTGAGATACATAGAACATATGCTCGTAAATAAAACAAACTTACATTATCAATGGCGATGATTCCACGAGGTCGAACTAGTTTTAAACATAGTTCATAATAATTACTATAGTTTTCTTTATCAGCATCGATCAGGGCAAAATCGAATGTTTCACTCTCTCCATTATCAATCAAATTATCTGTTGGCACAACAGTTCAATTAAAATGCAAAATTATCAGTATAAGGGTTGTGGAGACTGTTAAGCTTTTGATTGAGATCATGAATCAATTGATGTTAGACCACCGTTGGAAACCTGGAAGCACTGGACGGCCGTTTCGTCCTAGCATGGGACTCCTCGGCAGTGCGCATCCACGATCCCGCTCCCCGCGAGATTCGAACCCGGGACCTATCGGTCTCGCGCCAGGCGCTTAACCAATAAATAAAATATAAAATGTTCAGTTACCAAATCAATAAATAGTTTACGACAAACCTGTTATCAAACTGAACGTACTTACATACATCCAACTGTTATCAAATACTAACCGAATAAATATATGTGCTGGCACAGTAGTCTAGAGTTTAATAATTCGTGCA
The DNA here is from genome assembly GCA_944470425.2 of Schistosoma bovis. Lineage (NCBI taxonomy): Eukaryota > Metazoa > Platyhelminthes > Trematoda > Strigeidida > Schistosomatidae > Schistosoma > Schistosoma bovis. Next base: position 43,420,831 of record OX103956.1, on the reverse strand, counting down.
CGAGACTGAGAGTGCTGGGTTCGAGTCCTTCATGGATGATCGTGAATACGCACTTTTGAGGAATCTCATACCGCTTCCAGTTTTTCAGTGATGGTCTAACATCCATCGATTCGTGATTTCAATCAAAATGAAATCCTTTTTTCATACCTTTGATCCACTTACACACAATACTTACAGTCTGTTTCCTTAACACACATTTCGTCACACACGTTACATGTATCTCATACACACTACAGAAGATACTTCCTTCAAATGTCATTAATATGATTGAATGATCTATTTGGCATACAGTTTTTCGAGCAAAACACTGGACTCAATCACAGAGACCTTGCCAATATATTCCTTCTCTTCAATGTCACGCATTATCTCGGTGCACAAACACTGTGAATCTATTACTTCAAATTTAGACGGAAATTCTCATATAATTTGAAATGATTTCAAAAAGTGTCATGCAATCTAAACAAGACCTGATAATGTTGTCTAGTGCAAACATTATAGCTTCTCGCATACATCATGTACATTATAGGAGGGAACTTCATCAAACATATCAATAATGCACTTAGAACTAATGGACATACAAACACAATAACTTGGTCAGCATTTTTCAATAGTCTGTACAAGTGGTTAACTCAGACAATATTTAAACCAAAGCATATCGAAACCGATATCAATGAAAGTTGTTTGCAGTTCAGTCATTTGATATCTATGTATTTCTGACCACTCCACTAATACTTCTTAATCAGAAGATTACTTGTGGATTCCGTCCACATTAACCAACATTCCATTATTTTCAACTACCTTAAACAGAACTGTAGCATGAATTCCACATATATTATCTTTTTCCAAAACCAATCAGATAGTATTGCTGACACTAGTGAACACATCAGTAACCTGATGACAAACTGCTTATCACCATGGATATTCTATGCTAAAACATTGACTGTACATCTGTATTTTGTTTTTTCTTGAAAATAATATACGACACCATATGATCAGACTTACGTAGAGTATCAACAGCTGGACCGAGTTGGAAATCAACTTTCGATTCTACACCTGCTTTCTTCCATGCTGGCAAACAATAGTCTTTCAAATATTCATCTGTTATTTCCATGGTTAATACACGCCCATCTGATGGCAATACTTCCGCGATAGACAATGCACTATATCCAGTATAAGTTCCTAAATTCATTTTAAAATAAACGGAAACATACCGTATTCATAGTCAACAAGCCTGTTCACAGTTTCAGGACAGACAGTCATTGTTTGCATATTCAGTTCATTTTAATACTTCCACATTCGCCTTCAGTACACAATAGAATCCGTTTATGTGGAGACAGGTTCATGCACTACTCACCACTGCGTTACACGTTTCACAATACTCATTATTTATTTATGTAAATTATACAACGTTCGATTTTCCACACTTTGACATAACAATCTTTTCCCTCAGGAGATTGACTACGCTTATGTAGGACGATGCACACATCTCGGAATCCACTAACAGTCATCATCCAACTCTACTTAGAATCGGTGACTGAATGACGATACGGTTGCAAATCAGACTGATCAATTACAACACTCAACATCAACAACGGCTAAATGAAAACTATTTCAAAATAAAATTCACAACCGTTGAACAATCTACTGACTATTTGAACTCAATACATCAGTAGATCATGTGTTGGTGCTCGAAACGAAAGGTACTTGCTTCGAATTTCCATGCGAATATTAATTACACCATGCAAAAGCATCCAGCTGATGAGTCTCAAATGCAATGAAATCAGTGTTCCAGTCTTCACTTCCAGACCAATATACAAGTCAACTACGAATGTGTTGCTGATATATGGTATCAACATAGTTGCTTCAAGGTAATTCGCTCAGTCATTCAACTCTATCCGAATAGACACTTGTAATCAGTCAGTAATGGATGACTGTGTCCTTCCACTTTTTGAACTCTCCATACATGATTTGTGCATTCACGAATTCCACAACCACTCCGAAATACAATACTCACTGGAGTAAGACGAAAGATAGAAAACAGCATCCAATCGCCTTAATCGCCTTCAAATGGTCAGTCAGCTACAACGTAGGACCAGGCACATAAATGCATCGGTCCAAGTTGCCATACCTCGTTAACACAAAAAGATGGACACCGAATTCATAAAAGTAGTTAATTCAGAGGTGTTAATATATAAGACAAAGATTGCAATAAGGATATAATACTGGAAGAAAGAATACGTTCATAGAAAATAAGATATGAAGCAATTTTAATCTCTTAGTTTAAGGGAAGACAGAGAGTGTATACACCGACGCCATTGTGATCGATTCTGAGCAATGTCACCAAGAGCCTCCAACCATTGGTTACGATAGTTACGCGGACCCCAACCAAGTAGCCTGCATCTACCAACATGGCTCAGACCAGAAGTTAGTGACTTTATGGACTGATGCCACGTTTTGGTTTGGCCGCCCCTAACTTTCTTCCAACCATCCCGAACACCGGTTAGCATTGCACGTCGTGGTAATCGGTGTTCAGGCATACGTAACCCGTGACCCAACCATCTCAGTCGATGAAGATTCATAACCTTATCAACTGATTTACCATCATTTCCTAATACCCTGCGTCTATCCTCACTATTACTTACCCCATGATCCCAGCAGACGCCAGCAATATTTCTAAGGCATCTGTGGTCAAATATTAGTAGCTTGCGAATATCTTCTACTCTTAATGGCCATGTTTCGCTGCCGTAAATTAGAACAGGACGAACTGCCACGCAGTATACTCGTCCTTTTATTGATAGACGGATATCTCGCCTTCGCCATAAGTGACATATGTTGACAAAAGCCAAGCGAGCTTTTCGAATCCGTGCTGAGATTTCGTCAGACACCAAATCATTAGGGCTGATCAGACTTCCAAGATAAGTGAGGTTGTCGACGCGTTCGACTACTTCACTCCCTATCCTTAGTTCAGGTGTTGACGGAGACCAGTCCTGAAGCAACAACTTGCATTTAGAGGGAGAGAAGCGCATCCCAAACATTCTGGCATTGTTGCTTAGTGCTACCAGAAGACTCTGCATTTTGTCAGCGTCTTCATCAAACAGGACTATGTCATCTGCGTATTCTAAGTCGATAAGTGGACATCCTGGAAGGAGATCAATAACCGAGAATTCAGTCGACGAGAATGTTATTTTCATCAATAGGTCTATGATGAAGTTAAACAAAAATGGGGAAAGTGGACAGCCTTGACGGACACCACTTGAGGTTGCAAAAGTAGATGACAGTTCGCCATAAGCTCTGACTTGACTGGTAGTGTTCGAGTAAAGAGCCTTCACAAGGTTTATGTACTTCTGAGGTACGCCTTTCAATGACAGACACTGCCACAGAATCTCGCGGTCTACCGAGTCAAATGCTGCTTTCAAGTCAAGAAAGACCACCATTGTCGGACGCCGATAAGTATGCCTATGTTCTAGAACCTGACGAATGGTGAATACGTGGTCGATGCAGCCACGACCAGGTCTGAAGCCAGCTTGATTCTCTCGTGTTTGCAGTTCACGAGTCTTAGTTAGGCGTCTGATAATTATCGAGGCTAGTATTTTAGATACAATATTAGTTAAACTAATCCCTCTATGGTTGTCACAGGATGATTTTGACCCTTTCTTATATATTGGGACGATAAGTGATTGTGACCAGTTAGATGGAATAACGTCTAACTCCCAGATCTTAGCTAAAATATTAGTCAACCTAATCGCTAAAATTGAACCACCATCCTTAAAGATCTCTGGAGCCAATCCATCTGGAACAGCTGCCCTTCCTCGTTTCAGATTAACTGTAGCCTTTCGAACTTCTGCTAGAGTTGGGGGACCTACTTCAATGTTCCACTCACACTGTATGGGAATAGAGGGTAGTTGTAGAGTAGTTGAAGGCCAGCCGAACTGTTCTCTGAAATGTTCCGCCCATCGTTCTAAACGTCTGGACTGAGAGCAGATGAGGGTGTCGTCTTTTTCTGAAATAGTCTGACTTACACTTGATTTAATAATTCCAGTTTCTTTTATTAGTCTGTAGAGCTGTCTTGTGTTCCCTATAGCCGCCGCCTTTTCCATCTCTTTTGCTTTCGTTGCCCACCACTGCTCACGGTCGTTCCTTAGACTTTTGGTTAACCTAGGTCTGATTTGTTTTCGCTCTTCATCGTGTTCAGAGCCTGATGGGATGAGTTTACGAGAATCCATCAGTGCAATAGACCTTGAAAGGAATCCATTGGTTCTTTGTAACCCTGTGGTTTATATCACTAATAGATGACACTGCTGTTTCCACAGCTGTTTGTATGTCATTCCAAGCAACATTTGGGTCAGCCTCGTCTTCAGAACTACCTAATTGTGACCTCAGTTGTTCCTGGAACCTACTTTTGGTTTTCTCGCTTCTCATTCAGTTGTAATGGGTCTTTTTACTGTGGCTTTTTTGCGTTCAGTGAGGCGCAAGCAGATGCGTGCCCGTATTAGGGCGTGGTCGGAGTCCAAGCAGGTACTCCAGAATGAGCGACAATCTTCTACCGACCCTCTCCGACGATGACTGATGGCAATATGGTCTATTTGAGTCCATCGTTGGTTTGGTGTGGGGGGTCGCCATGTTAGACGATGTCTCTCCTTATGCTTAAAATTTATGTTTGCTAAAAATAAACGATTGTCTGAGCATAGCTGCAGCAGACGATCACCATTATCTGTTCGTTGTGCCGGAATACTAAAATACCCACCTAAATGCCTTTCTGTTTGGTTTAAACTACCTATCTAGGTATTCAAGTCACCTGCTACGAGTACTATGTCTGAGCGTTTAGCTTTCTGAAGAAGTTCGGACAGCTTTCTATAAAATTCATCTTTCACATCATCTGAGCTGCAGTCAGTGGGAGCGTAGGCAGAAACGACGAAAAGGCAACGACGCGTGTCCCTATTATTCCGAGTTCTTACGGAGCCGTTTAGCCGAACAGCACATAGACGACTGTTGACGGGGATACACTCTAGCAGTGCTTGTTCCGCCCTCATGCTTAGTGCTATGCCTACACCTGCCAGTCCACGAGAACTGGCCATCGGGTCACCAGATACACGTAGGATGTATCTCGTTGGCTCTCCGTTTTGTCGAGGTGAGGTCAAGTGAATGACCACACTGGAATCCTGTGTGCGTGTTTCGGAGACACAGCATACATCAATGGAAAGAGACTCTAGGGTTTTAGCCAAGGAAGCCTGCTGACCGATTTGACATAGGGTGTGTACGTTGAAGGCTCCAATGTGTAGTTTGGAGCGAGGTTTCAGTAGACCTGGGACAGTATTTTGCGCACTAGAATCGTTGGCTATGGTGACACTTGAGGTGGAAGCCGAGAGAGGAAATTTAAAGTTGAAAGTCGATGTAGGAGGAATAATAGGAATTGAAGAGGAAGGTTGATTATGAATACAGTGGTCTTGAGTGCTGTTAGAGGTATGAGGGCGGTTATCACTTCCCGGTTGCCCACACCGTGGAAGGGTTGTTCTGGAGGTACCTGAAAAGGAAATTTGATTAGAGGTGGTCTTAGTGACCTGAGAGCGTGACCGCAGTTCCCAAGGGACAACTGCTTGAGGTCGGTCACACACGACCTTTTATGGGTAATTTTTGCGTTAGCTCCGTACTTGTTGAGACCTTACCGCCGGAGACGGATATCCTTGGGATAAGGCGAGGTGTGCATTTTTAGGGTCGACCTTTTCTAACCCCACCGCTCCTTGTTGGAAGGCAGCATCGCTGTCATGCTGGTTGTCTGAAGGAAACACCTTACTGCTGTCACACCCCTGTACAGTCAGTAGTACGACTTCGCCTTCGGACCTTGGGTATGTTGCTTTTAGTCTTACAGCTCTTCAACCAACCTGTCTGACATGGTAGGACCTTGAGGAACGGTTGTTCCAGCCAGTATAGCTTGATTGCTTCATCACGATAGGCAAGCACGACCAGCTTTCAAGGTAGCAACAACGGTCGGGGTCGGGCCTTCAAATGGTAGAGATAATGAACAATGTTCTTCAAATAGAATGTATATATATTTATGGTTGTAAACAAACCCACACAAACCTCGTACTTACCAACATCAAGTGTCTTTCTAGCATTTATCGCATAACACAAATTTGATAGAAGTTGAATTTCTATGCTGGAGATAAGCATAAATGATAGTGGATGTTTACTGGTCGCCTACAATACATTTAAAGATGATAATTGTGGTGATTACTTGTAATAACCACTTTTGTGCTTCAGACAGACGTAGTGAATGGTCACATATATACTGATGAAGTTTGTCTGCTCTTTTGGTACAACCATATTTGGTTACTGACTTTGGACTGGTAAGGTCAGTCATTTTTGTAATTAGCTGTGCTGAAACAAAATGAACGTATGTACAACAGTGATTTTCTAAGGTTAATAACAAATATTCAGTGATGTGATGATTATTTACCACTAAGACATTTATGTTATGTTTCCCTTTGAACTGAATTGAAAGAATGTAAGATGTTCAAATTACTTACTTACTTACGCACGTTACTCCTAATGGAGCATAGGCCGCCGACAAGCATTCTCCAACCCAATCTGTCCTGGGCCTTCTCTTCCAGTTCCATCCAATTCTTGTTCATTTTACTCATGTTTATTTCCATTTCCCGGCGTACTGTGTTCTTTGGTCTTCCTCTTTTTCTTTGACCTTGAGAATTCCATGTGAGGGCTTGTCTTGTGACGCAGTTGGGTGCTTTTCACAATGTGTTTCCGATCCACTTTCAGCGCTTCTTCCTGAATTATTCCTCCGCTGGGATCTGGTTTGTTCTCTCCCATAGTAGGTTGTTGCTAATAGTGTCTGGCCAACGGATCCAAAGTATTTTGCGTAGACAACTGTGAATAAACACTTGTATCTTCCGGATGTTCAAATAGAAAACGCACTTAATGATTAAATTGAATAATATTAAGTTATCGAATTTTTAATAGTGACTTATATTGAAATTCCTGTCAAGCGTTTTGCCCATGATTCTGTAAATGACAAGCTGTTCATAGAGTGGTCGTTACTTGACTTTGATTTCAGTGTGAATATCGTTGACATGATACACTTATTTTCAGCTCAATTTTCATAACAAGAACGAAATCCTCCCGTGTAGCTACTAGTAATTTATGATCTAATAATCCCTTCCGAGCCGTTGTGCTATAGACAAACACAGATAAAATGGAAAGTAATTCTAGATAAAATAGACTGATTTATACATTTGAGCTATTAATTAGACTATGCTGTGCTATTTATAAACGATTATAACCAATGAATGAGTGATCAAGTCTCTCACGAACAACTGAGCTAGACTGATAAATTACGCTTCTGATTCATTTTTGCACTTACGTGAACACGTTAGGCACTCGAAATGGCTGTGAGGAAGCGTTTGGCGATTCGGATACATAAATAAATTGATTTGATTAAGTAGCACATTGACAGCTTGCGCTATTCAAAAGGACAGAGGTATTGTTTCTCGTCAAGTTAAATTAACTGTTTTGATCGGAAACGCAGAAGAGTAGTGAAGATAGCCACAACGAATGCCCATTTACTTGATAAGTCCTTGGTGGACTCACAGACTACTCCAAGAAAGTCCCAAAGTAAAGCCTCGTCAAACATTGTTGTGAGTCACTCGCTCGACTCCCATTACTCTGTTACAATAAAAACTAATCTGAAGACGCCATTAGTTAATATGCAGGATCTAACAGGTGACTGAGGGAACTGTCCCTCTGTTGGTAATTAACCTCGAACCTTGTAGGATGCCGGGCCCTGACGGGTTGCATCCACGGCCGATGTCATCTCTGGCGGACATTATTTCAAAACCGCTCAGGACACTCTTCAACATGTTCCTTTCACTCGCTCAACTCCCTAGAGATTGTAAAGACGTTACAGTCAGTCCTATATTTAAGGATGATCAGCGACAGATAGTATCTAACTACCGGCCTGTTAGTCTAACTAGCATTGTCGTTTAGTTACTTGAAAAGATAATTCGGGTTAGGTTGCTAAGCCACGTAGATTCACACAATCTGTTAGCTCCTGAGCAACACGGATTTCGTAACAAGCGTTCATGCTTGACTAACTTGCTTATTGCGAAAGAGGATTGGTCAGCAGCCTTAGATAAATATCTGTCTGTCGATGTGACATTCATAGATTTTAGCAAAGCATTCGACAAGTTTTCACACTTAGGTCTTATGCAAAAGCTCACGAACTTCGGAATAATAGGCACTGAACAGGAGTGGATAGGAAACTTCTTATGTGACCGCAGACAGAAAGTGAGGGTCAACGAAACGCTATCTGATTGAAAGTCGGTCAAAAGTGGTGTACCCCAAGGCACCATCTTAGACCCTCTACTATTCCTTCTCTACGTTAATGTGTTACCGCTGTTGCTTAGGTCGTCGACATTGTTGTTTGCGGTTGACGTTAAAATCTGGAGAACAACAAAAAGTGCGGCTGATCATCTGGATCTTCAAGCTGACTCAGACGATTTGGGAAGATGGGCTCGAGAGTGGGGCTTACAAATCAATGCTAAGAAGAGTGTGCTAATGCATATCGGCCACGGTAATAGTTACCATTATACTATTGACGGTAAACCTCTTCCATGCGTTCAAGAACATAAAGACTTTGGAGTAGTATTAAGTCATGATTTAGAAACAACTACGCATTGCAACGCAGCCGCTGTCAAAGGTTTTCGTGCGTTATGGTCACTTCGCCGAGCGTTCAAATCTTTTGACGAGGAAACGTTTCGAATTTTATGTACCATATATGTGAGACCACATTTAGTGTGCTGTATCCAAGCAGCAAGCCCGTGTCTGGTAAAGCATACTAACTCACTCGAGTGTGCCTAGTGTGTGGGAACGAAATTAGTGAAGGGTCTTTCTAAACTCCCCTACAATGAGCGTTTAAAACGCCTTAACTTTTCCCCTTTTCGTATCGTAGGACGCGAGGTGACCATATACTGGCATTTCGTATCTTGAATTATGATTTGGGTGTTAATATGTCTAATTTTTTTGCTCCCCTCAGCACTAATAATCTCCGGGGTCATAGCAAGAAGGTTCATAAACCACGATCTCATAAACTTAAAGTGGTGTTCCGTTATTCTCATCGAGTAGTCAATGACTGCAACGCCTTACCCGAACAAGTGGTATCAGCCTCATCAGTGAATATTTTCAAGGAGAAGCTACACCTTCACTGGAAGGCAATGTGTCAGGATTAACACAGATTCACCAACCTACTATCCTTATTACTGAAGACTTCAATTGTATCAGTATACGTGTATCCAACGCGTGAAACATTGTAGATCACCAACGTAGACGATCTATGTCGAAAATGATTGCAGGCCTACTCGAGTTAGACGTGAATGGTGTGACAAACTAGCTAACATCGAAGTCACACCTCATGGTCAGCACCTCACGTGGACTACCCCATGAACATACCAAAGTACCATAGATGATTTGAAGACTGTACAACACAGGAGACGTCGTTACAGAAATATATTAGTTAAAGTAGATACAAGCGAAAGTGAGACCAAAGCCGCATGGGCTAGTCCATGGTACACGATTAACTGATGCGCGTTGGTTGTCACTGACCTTGACGAGGATCGATGATTTGCTCGATATCCAGTGACCCAACTGCCGGATGATTTGGCTATGGCTTAGTGACATCTCGCTGGCGCTACAACATAATATCTGTCCAGTGATTTAATTAACGTAAAAAAATATTAACTGCTTATGTTAACTTTTTTTTCTTTCACATGATACAAACCAGTGAAGAAGCATAATTTATATTGTTATTCGTTTGACACGGCGTTAATTACCACAAAAGTACACATCTACTGGCTTACACTACCATCAACCTTTCGAAAATTGATCAACATGTAGCTGAGAACAATATCAAGGCATCTGTTCAATGATCTTCCTCCCACAAGATACAAACTAGTAAAGAAAGCATAATTTATATTGTTATTCGTTTGATATTTCAGATGCTTTCGTATGAACAACTAATCCACAACGTGTCTTCAGTCTTCAGTCTTCAGTCATAAGGATAGGAGGTCTGTCGACCTATATTAATCCTTGCAGTTTGTAATACTGTGGAGGTCCAATCTCGTTTTGAATATATTAACAGACGGTGCTGATATTACGTGTTCCGGTAGGGAATTCCAGTAATTCACTACTCGGTGCGAGAAACGGAACTCCAGACGTAAACGGTTTGACCTCGGTTTTTGAACTTTCTTCGAATGTCCTCTCAAATGATCGGTTCTAGACGGAAGCAAAAGATAAGACATGTTAATACCAAGGTCATCGTTCAGTATACGATAAGCCAATATTAGATCACCCCGTACTCTACGGTAAGATAACGGAAATAAGTTAAGGTGTCTCAGTCTGTCTTCATAAGATAGGCCAGCTAGACCTTGTACCATCTTAGTAGCTCGTCGTTGGACTCTTTCTAGCATATCTGCTTCATATTTGAAACAAGGACTCGCTGCTTGAATCCCGTATTCTAAATGTGGTCGCACATAAATCGGGTATAGTAATCCAAACATTTCATCATCTAAATACTGGAAAGACCTACGAATTGACCATAATACCCTATAGCCTTTTGCAGTAGCAGCCTTACAGTGACTAGTCGTTTTGAGATCATTGCTTAATATAACTCCTAAGTCTTTATGGTTTCTTGCTTTGGGTAGCACGAATCCACGTAGTGTATAGTCATACGATTCATCAGAGTTATTTAACTGCATCACTACACTCTTATTAGGATTTACTTCTAGTGACCACCTGTCTAACCATGCCACCAATGAGCTAAGATCATCCTGTAATACTATTCTATCCGACATACTATGTATGGGTCTCCAAATCTTTATGTCATCAGCGAAGAGTAGAACGGATGATTTTGCTACAGTTGGCAATTCATTTACATAAAGTAAAAAGAGAAGAGGACCTAGGATTGTGCCTTGGGGAACCCCACTTTTTACAGGTACCCACGAGGAGAGAGCCCCATTAACCCTTACCCTTTGTCTCCTGTCATGGAGAAAGTTACTTATCCAATCGACGACTGTGTTATGGATTCCAAAACGTTTCAGTTTGAATTTAAGACCAGAGTGTGAAACCTTATCAAAGGCTTTACTTAGATCTATGAAAATTACATCCACAGGAGCATTCCGATCCTTTGCCGCAGCCCACTCTTCTCGTGCAATGAGAAGATTTGTCAAGCAAGATAGGCCTTTCCGAAAACCATGTTGTGCCCTGGAGAAAAGATTTTGCCCTTCAACATAGTTTATAACAGCTGTCCGAATGATTTTTTCCATCAGTTTCACAACTGCACTAGTTAAGCTAACGGGTCTATAGTTACTAACTAAATCCCTACTCCCAGCCTTATACACCGGACTTATTATGGCGTCTTTCCAGTCTCTAGGAAGTCTGGACTGTCTCAGAGACATGTCGAATAGTATCGCTAATGGTTCAGCGATTTCACCTGATATGGCTCTCATAATCCTAGGATGAATATCATCGGGACCACTGGACTTATCAGGTTTGAGATGCTGAAGTAGCCTTAAAACAGTATATTTCTCAATGACTACAGGATCCATTAGCGAGCCGTCACGGTCACAATGAATCATTGGTCGTTCCTCATTACCGATAGAAAACACTTTACTAAAATATTCCGATAAAGCTTCAGCTTTTTCGGCATCATTCTCTGTTAAGATTAACGGATTGTCTCGTATCAAAAGTGATGGAATTCCATCGCTTCTCTTAGTTCGCCTTTTTATATACGAGAATAACCGTTTCGGACTATATCTAGAATCCCTAACCAATTGTTTTTCGTATGAATGTCTAGTCTTGCTTATTAACGCTTTACAGGCATTCCTAATCTTACAATAACTGGATCTGTATTGTTCTAAGCCAGTAGAGATGAACATATTCCAGTGATTCTTCCTTTTTCTAAGGAGTTTCCTGACCGTTTTAGTTATCCATGGTGGACTATTTTTCGGTCTTCGCGGTACCAGGTATGGTATGAACGGGGACGTAACTAGTCTAAATTTACCTTTAAATACAGACCATGCTTCTTCAACTGATATGCTAGTATCTACTAACCAATCTGTCTTAGCAGCGCATTCCTGAATGGCTGATATGTTAGCTTTCCATACATTTGGGCGCGGTGTAACCTGATCGTATAACATGTCCCTAGTTCTAAACGCGAATGACAAAACAGCGTGATCGCTGTTTACTAACGGTGGAAGAATATTTAAGTCGACAATATCCTCAGTCTCATGAGTGATTACTAAATCCAGCAGAGAAGAACCCTGGTTAACACCAAAACGTGTGGGTTGGGATACATGCTGCACTAGTGCATGCTCCATCAATGTTATCAGTAACCTACTATCAAAGGAGTTTATAGATCCTTCTGTGGTCATCTCAGTCCAATTAATATCAGGTGCGTTAAAGTCTCCTATTATCAAGCACCTGGTATTATCACTCCAAAGATGAATGTGCTCTAAAACAAAGTCATCAGCTAAGCAGATTGGGCTCCGATAGATGACACCTAGCATAAATGTACTACATCCTATTGCCAACTTACAGCTAATGACTTCACAAGTGCCGCTATCATGGGATTCGCTAGTAAAGGAGCGGATATTTATGCCATTAGCGATATATAACAGGACGCCCCCTCCTTTTCTACATCTATGTCTATCACTCCTGATGCAATGGTATCCGGATAATTCTGGAGTAATGTCTAAGTCATGGACCAACCAAGTTTCTGTCACTGCTACTATGAGTGGCTTTAACCTGTCTACTAGTGCTTCTAGTTCATAGAACTTATTTCGTAAACTACGAGCGTTGGCATATAAAACTCCTAAGTAGAACAGCCTATCCACACAGGCCTTGGTAGCATTCGCTTCCAAGACCTGACTATCCGAAAACCCACTAACCGGAGATTTTCCTCGCCGTTTTGCCGACGGGTTTCAAGTTCAGCTAGTGCTTTCTTCCTTTTTATTCTATCTTCGAGAGGCATGTCAGGTCTAACTCGGATGTCAGAATTGTCGTGACAACGAGCGCTACTTAACAAGAGATCCCGTTGCTTCTCCGATCCTAGGATTACCTTAAGGAGTCTGCATGGACGGGGTTCAACATTGTCCTCGGTCCTCTTGCCTATTCTTATCAATTTTTTGACCTGAACTCCTTTGGAGTTATCTGGTAAAATACTACGAATGTATTCTCCTAGCTTTTCTAAGTCATGCGCGTGTCTAATTTTCGGATCAGGGTCGTTTGACTCCCGCAATTTGCTCACAATAATATTCGATGTTATTAGATTTTTCTTCTCAGTCACGCCAGGATGGGTTTCACTCTTACCTTCAGATTTTGGTAGTGCAATTTGTGGCTCACAATTTGGGTCCACCAGGGAGTTACTAACTACCTGTGTACTGCTTACAGCTTTTTTCTTTTCTGTTCGTTTCCTACGTACCGTATTCCATTTTTCATCCCTCATAACACTGGGACTATTTGGAACGGTGACTGTTTTATCCAGATCTTCGGTTTCCATTAAAGGTGCATTATTAACAATGTCAGTACCAGATGGTACTACTCCCCCTGTTAATGTCAACGAAGATTCCACTTTTACGTCAGTCAGAGTCAATTTTTTGAGGCGTCGCGTAACAGCAGGTACTACACTGACACATTCGTCGCTGTCAGTGCCCGTGTTGTCGGCGCATATGCCATCCTTCTTTTTACAGGCCAAAGCCAACAGGCTCATAGCCTCCTGTATTAGTAATGCCTTGTTGGCACAGCAAAACATGCAAAGCCAATGTGAGTTAGGCTTCGAGCATCTTTTGTATGCGGTGGGACTTAAGCGGGTGCACATTTTGTGGAACCACTTATGGCATTCGTCACACTGCATCCCCTCTTCCACAGGGAACAAACAGTTTGGTTGCCCACATTTGTGAGTCTTACCAACCATTGTGATTCGATTTAAAAGGTTTAAAAACAAAAAATGATAACAATATGAATACAAGTGTTAGTCAAGGACTAAAAACAGGTACCCAGGACAAAATGTAGCAAAAATTTCAAACTTTAACCAAAGAACTCTTAGTTAAAGTAGACCAAGAATGCTTTTTAGTGCAATAAGTACCAAAAGCAAGTATAATCACAACAAGTACAAAATTCACTGCCCTTTTTGAAATTCGTGAAACTAACAATCAAGTGTCAGTTGAACAAGATGACAAACTAACATGGAACAGCAATCCAACTGCGAATGCAATCAATACAGTCATTTAAATTTGATAAACGTTGCTTACATAATATAGAGCATTGTAATCGTGAACACGTTTTAGTCTATATGTTCAAAGCTGACTTATGGTAAAACCATTGACGATATTATATATTTTAACATGACGGACTGTTGGATGACGTTTAGTAATCTTTACTTAAATATAGAAAGTAAAGTTCTTGACTAAATTTAGTTGAGTACAATTATTTGATAACCGATAGTCAATCATTTCTCTGCGATAAAATGTTAACGTGTGTCGACGCTCTATTTATCAGGCTTGTGTGAACTACTCACATAGATAGACGCTATTTTCGACAATACAGCTCATGGATAAAGCACTCACCAACCGTTAGCGGTATCAAACGAACAAAACTGATTCCTACAAAAATGTTGTCCCAAGGTCACTGAGGTTAGCTTACACACTTCGATGTTGTAAAACAACTCTTTTTAGCACATTTGATAACAAATTTATCGGACTTGAAATTTAGTGCTGATGAGCGAAGATCCTTCTTATAGCTATCTAAGAGGTGAAGTGGTGTTTTTTGGTTGTCTGGTTAGCATTTTATATTTGATTGTATCCTTTGTTGTACAAGATTCTTTCATAATTACTTAGATTTGATTTACCAGTTGAGGATGCATGAACACGTTACCGCGAGTTAAACGAAGAAGTAACGCAACCGTTTGTAATCAAACCATATGAAGTATCACCGTCTGTGGACAGACCAGGCTGTTTATAAAGACGAAGGTAGAAGCGCTGGAACGTCCATGTCTTGGCACTGCAGGTCGACACAGGTCTAACAGCTGGGAGAAAACTTAAGACCAGTCGGCCTATTCTCTTATCAAGTGGTTGAAAGACTCCTCTCGTACACAAATCCTGGTCCATCCTTTCTAGTTCTATCTAGTTGTTGCTCATTCTTCACACGTCTGTCTCCATTTCTCGAAGTAACGTCTTCTCTGCTCTGCCCCTTCTTCTCCTTTGGCCTTGAGGACTTGCCTTGTGACGCCGCTGAGTACTTTTCTCAATGTGTGTCCTGTCCACTTCCAGCGCATCTTCCTGATTTCTTCCTCCGCTGAAATCTGTTTTTTTCTCTCACACAGTAAGTTGTTGCTGGCAATGATTGATCAACGGATCGGAAGTATTTTGTGTAAATCACTGATAATAAACACCTCTATCTTGTGGATGATGGTTTTCGCAGTTCTCCAAGTTTCCGTCCCGTACAGTAAAACAGTCTTGACATTTGCATTTTCATAACTGTCTCAACAACGATATTTATTTCGTTAGACTTCTGATATAATCCGGATCGATTACTTCGACTTGTCTATTCTCATAAACATCAGGATTCATCAGTAGCAACAAGTGAGTAATATTCAATCTATCATGATCGCCTAATGAAAAAATGCCACAGAAATTGTACACTCATCTTTGTGATCATCTCATTTCACACAGATTGTGTACGAACATAGAACTATCCACTAACAGGAGACTGTGAAACCAACAACCATTAGTCAATAAATCATTATGTCACATTAAATCCATGCTCAGTGGTTCATGACCTACGGTAAGCACTATGAAGTTTAAAAGGTTTCAAGTCGAACAATCATGTCAACAACATTGGATATTTCAGTGATATCTTATATTTATAATCGAAATGAGCTACTTATTATATAAGAATAACAGATTTTATTTACGAGATACGTGATTCAATCAAATTTCTACATTTTCGCTTATAATACAACGTGACGAAGTACAACTTATTCAATATGTGCTCCACACATTGACCTTGTACTTCACCCTCATTAATCATATAATATTTTTAAATCTTCTTGTCGAATAACTCAGAATACGTTATACATCTAACGGCACTCAAACATATAGAACCCCATGTTCTGAGTAGAATGGAAACGCTTCGGCTCCTTGACGGCCACTGGAGTTGTCGTAGTGCCCATCTCATATGTTTCTTGATTTTTAACGGGATAGTCAGACGAGTGTACCACGTGGTCAAATATTGTGATACATTGATCTAGTTACCATTCTTGTGTCAAGTATTCGTATTGAGTAATCTTGCACTACATAAAGCTGAGAACAGCAAGCTTATTTCTTCCCATGGTTAAATCCTAATCTCTCGACTTTGGGGAAATTTCAGCAAATTTCAGAAAGTCATATTAGACATTTTGGAGATTCACTGTGGGAAAAGTGCGATTAAAATGCCACAAGTTTCCACTGACCTCTAGTTAGTCATTACATCCCCTCATGTTTCCTCAGACTATAAAAAGAATCCCAGAATACTACGAATTTCCTCACACTTGAGAGATTCAGACATGTTTAGTGCCAATTACAAAATGATTGAAACGGTATGTAATATACAGAAACCCTTCATTGAAATGTTTCATTACAACAACATACATATGCAAAGATGATTAAAAATGACAATATAGTAATGGAGAATATTTATTTATGTGAGATAGCAATCAAAGCAATTCGGTTTATCAATCAAATATATGTGTGTCTGTATGGATGTAATCATTCTGAAAACAGTCATAACATGAATCAATTCTTCACAACAATTGTCAATCCATCTCCAGTTCTTAAGAGAGAAATTCGAACAGAGTTATCTCTAGCTATCAATGCATTCATTTCTCTTATACCGATAGTTGCACGACTGTTATCATTCTCGTCGAGCACACGCTCCCTCCGTAGAACCTGGAGAAAAAATAATGATCAAAAAGGTATGGAAAACAATTATCAAGTGCGCTTTGATAGCATCGTAATCATGTATCTCATTCATATACGAGACATTTTATTTTCTGTCACATTTCAAATAACCCTCATCGGACCATGGAAGGTTCCTTTGATTTGGTGATTGGTTTCATCCAATTTATCGGGCCAACGTTCATAACCCTTGTTCTTCCAAGTTTTATCAAACCAGACATACAGATTTTACGGATAGACAACCGAAAACATAAAATCTGGAATTTGTGTCTCAAGCTCTGAAGAGTTTCGATTGCAGTATGGAGTTTTAAACCGGAAGTCAAAATCACCCTGAACGCTGATATCTAAAATATGAACCAAGGGATTGAAAAGAGCTGCTGACAAGCATAGTGGATCTTCTGTATTATGTAATTCAGCTGTCAAAATAAGAATTTACAATAAATGCAACTAAACTCAGAAGAAGAAGAAGATTGATTCAACGAAATTTTCACTTCTCACTTTATAAATGTTAGGGACTGAAACAGAGAGATGGTGAATAAGGATGAGTGAAATCTCGGTGCGACCAAAAGATGACAACTCATCAGTTCATCAAGAAGTAAATTGTTGATAAGAGTAACGTAGAATGGTGCAGATACTGTAGTTAGAATCTACAAGATAGTCATTATTCTACGTCAGATTACTATCAACATTAAAACTGTTATAATTTAAATAACAAAGATCATTTGGAGGCACCAGTCAGTAATGTTTGCTTAGGATTATTAGCACAGAGCAACTTATAATTCCCTCTACGCAATAACTTCCAATTAGTTGATCCAAGATAAATTATTCATACATATATGAGATAATCTTATTATAAGCCATTTAGTCAGAAATATAAGGCTATCATTCAGCAGAAGGTGTACAACTACAGTCATTTATTATTATTAACATTATACTTCACACTTCAACGAATATGTGGAATATTTCCTGGAGAATTTATGAAATGTGGAAGCAGTTTCAAGGGCGAGATATTTCCAAACAGTAGGTTGATTAATAGTCATTAAAAGATCAATTCGTCATGAAAGTTGACTTCAAATGTATTGAGATACATAGAACATATGCTCGTAAACAAAACAAACTTACATTATCAATGGCGATGATTCCACGAGGTCGAACTAGTTTTAAACATAGTTCATAATAATTACTATAGTTTTCTTTATCAGCATCGATCAGGGCAAAATCGAATGTTTCACTCTCTCCATTATCAATCAAACTTTCTGTTGGCACAACAGTTCAATTAAAATGTAAAATTATCAGTATAAGGGTTGTGTAGACTGTTAAGCTTTTGATTGAGATCATGAATCAATTGATGTTAGACCACCGTTGGAAACCTGGAAGCACTGGACGGCCGTTTCGTCCTAGCATGGGACTCCTCAGCAGTGCGCATCCACGATCCCGCTCCCCGCGAGATTCGAACCCAGGACCTATCGGTCTCGCGCCAGGCGCTTAACCAATAAATAAAATATAAAATGTTCAGTTACCAAATCAATAAATAGTTTACGACAAACCTGTTATCAAACTGAACGTACTTACATACATCCAACTGTTATCGAATACTAACCGAATAAATATATGTGCTGGCACAGTAGTCTAGAGTTTAATAATTCGTGCACGAGACTGAGAGTGCTGGGTTCGAGTCCTTCATGGATGATCGTGAATACGCACTTTTGAGGAATCTCATACCGCTTCCAGTTTTTCAGTGATGGTCTAACATCCATCGATTCGTGATTTCAATCAAAATGAAATCCTTTTTTCATACCTCCGATCCACTTACACACAATACTTACAGTCTGTTTCCTTTACACACATTTCGTCACACACGTTACATGTATCTCAAACACACTACAGAAGATACTTCCTTCAAATGTCATTAATATGATTGAATGATTTACTTAGCATACAGTTTTTCGAGCAAAACACTGAACTCAATCACAGAGACCTTGCCAATATATTCCTTCTCTTCAATGTCACGCATTATCTCGGTGCACAAAACACTGTGAACCTATTACTTCAAAGTTGGACGGAAATTCTCATATAATTTGAAATGATTTCAAAAAGTGTCATGCAATCTAAACAAGACCTGATAATGTTGTCTAGTGCAAACATTATAGCTTCTCGCATACATCATGTACATTATAGGAGGGAACTTCATCAAACATATCAATAATGCACTTAGAACTAATGGACATACAAACACAATAACTTGGTCAGCATTTTTCAATAGTCTGTACAAGTGGTTAACTCAGACAATATTTAAACCAAAGCATATCGAAACCGATATCAATGAAAGTTGTTTGCAGTTCAGTCATTTGATATCTATGTATTTCTGACCACTCCACTAATACTTCTTAATCAGAAGATTACTTGTGGATTCCGTCCACATTAACCAACATTCCATTATTTTCAACTACCTTAAACAGAACTGTAGCATGAATTCCACATATATTATCTTTTTCCAAAACCAATCAGATAGTATTGCTGACACTAGTGAACACATCAGTAACCTGATGACAAACTGCTTATCACCATGGATATTCTATGCTAAAACATTGACTGTACATCTGTATTTTGTTTTTTCTTGAAAATAATATACGACACCATATGATCAGACTTACGTAGAGTATCAACAGCTGGACCGAGTTGGAAATCAACTTTCGATTCTACACCTGCTTTCTTCCATGCTGGCAAACAATAGTCTTTCAAATATTCATCTGTTATTTCCATGGTTAATACACGCCCATCTGATGGCAATACTTCCGCGATAGACAATGCACTATATCCAGTATAAGTTCCTAAATTCATTTTAAAATAAACGGAAATATATCTGTTGATAATGACTGGTCGTCTAACTGTTGCCATAGATCAGTCACAAAACAGTAGAATTAACACAGTTACATCTTCCAAACTAGTTTAGATCACACTGTAGCTTAACAAAACAGTCATTAGCTTAACAAGCATATGTGAAACCAATAATCACTGAACCAAACAACCCAAACGTATGTGAACGTCAAAAATCCCAGACATAATTGACTATCGTTAGTAAGGTTTCTATTCATTTCATCAACCATATTCATAGTCAATAAGCCTGTGATGGAAGGAAAGTTAACAGTTTCAGGATTAGACCAGGAATATGGTAATCGAATGGACAGGCAGTCATTGTTTGCATATTCAGTTCATTTTAATACTTCCACATTCGCCTTCAGTACACAATAGAATGCGTTTATGTAGAGACAGGTTCATGCACTACTCACCACTGCGTTACACGTTTCACAATACTCATTGTTTATTTATGTAAATTATACAACGTTCGATTTTCCACACTTTGACATAACAATCTTTTCCCTCAGGAGATTGACTACGCTTGACTATTTGAACTCAACACATCAGTAGATCATGTGTTGGTGCTCGAAACGAAAGGTACTTGCTTCGAATTTCCATGCGAATATTAATTACACCATGCAAAAGCATCCAGCTGATGAGTCTCAAATGCAATGAAATCAGTGTTCCAGTCTTCACTTCCAGACCAATATACAAGTCAACTACGAATGTGTTGTTGATATATGGTATCAACATAGTTGCTTCAAGGTAATTCGCTCAGTCATTCAACTCTATCCGAATAGACACTGATAACCAGTCAGTAATAGGTGACTCTATGTCTCTTCTCTTCAAACTTCTCTTCTTTCCATATCTGTCTCTCCATACATAATTTTTACATACACGAGTACCACAACCACTCTGAAATGTAATACTCACTGGAGAAAGACGAATGATGGAATAGAGCATCCAATCTCCCTAATCGTCTTCAAATGGTAGAGATAATGAACAGTTTTCTTCAAATAACAGAAGGATGATTTTAACGCTGACTCATTTAATGTTGCCATGAACTATGAAACGAAGTTAGACATAATAGCCACATTCTGTTCATAAAATTTCTACTCATATCTACCTATGCAGTCAATTTAAATGATTAGTTAAATACGATCTAGTTCATTTCACTTTCTCCATGACAGCTGTGAACTTGTTCGAGAAGCAATGAGGAACATAGAATGTATGTATGTTTATGCATGTAAACAAATCCACATAAACCTCGTACTTACCAACATCAAGTGTCTTTCTAGCATTTATCGCATAACACAAATTTGATAGAAGTTGCATTTCTATGCTGGAGATAAGCATAAATGACAATGGATGTTTACTGGTCTTCTACAATACATTTAAAGATGATAATTGTGGTGATTACTTGTAATAACCACTTTTGTGCTTCAGACAGACGTAGTGAATGATCGCATATATACTGATGAAGTTTGTCTGCTCTTTTGGTACAACCATATTCGGTTACTGACTTGTCGTTGGTTATTTTACTCATTGATATTTTTATCACTGAATGTTTATTGATCAAATGAATATTCTAAAAAAAGTGGTTTTGCATGAGAAACATGTTAAGTTATCCGACAACACATTCTATGCTTATGATTCATATTTCATGCGTATCCAAATTGATTCACGTTAGACGAATCAATTGAATATTTACAATATCAACTTCTATTTCCTTTTAAAGAGATTACAAATCTTCTCTTCAGGACTAAGTATATGGAAAGATGACATTTACAAATGACATATAATGCTTATATTTCAACCTGGTAACTATAAGAGGGATTTAGTTAGGTCAGATTATATAATAATTTACTAATTCTAATCAGAGATGGGTTTTGAGGAACTCGAGAAGCGGAATCATGGATATTCACTACTGAAGAGTCTTATCCTAAAATGAAACGGTCGTCCAATGCTTTCAGGTTTCCCTTGATGGTTTAGCTATAAATAAACCATAAATTCAACTATTAAAATTTACTTATTATTTCACAGAAAACGATTCATATCATTGAAATCATACGAAAACCAACTTGTAAAAATAATTCTGCTTACTATAAACTAGTTAATTTAGTCGTAATAATTAATTTGTTTACATAATGTTTTATTTAAATATTCCAGATTAGTATCAATGTGATCGAAATGTTTACAATACAATGACTTCCATAATTACGTAATGTTTATTGAATGATTAATATGTATATATTTCATATTATAAGTACTTTGATAGGTCAATTACGTAACCACGATTGAAATAATTACAAACATATATGCATAAACTTGATCAATTATATAACACATGATATCAATTACTTCACTGCTTTTCTATGAAAAAAGCGGTTATGAGTATGAGTGCAATTTATATTCTATGTCATTTACTCAATAGATTATCAATGAGGTTAATGGGAAAGTTCAAATGATTAATCTATCCATGTATGGTGTTATGTCATCGAAAATTGCGGAACAAGCAAATTATTGTAGTGACCTACTTTTATGAAGAGGATGCGAGTGGTATAATGGAAACAATCATTATTATAACCAATTGTACCAGTGATTGTTTTACTGTACTTGTTTGTTTAAGTTTACTAAAAACACATTCTTTCGTTGTCTGTGACCTTGTACGAATTCGGTTACTCTCAGTCATCCCGCTTGTATACTTTGGCATTATCTCAGTATTATTTCGATACCACAAGATCGCCGACAAATACATCTCGACTAACTGCCTTCTGATATTTGAACTACGGGGGATCTAACATAGTGACTGGCACTTAGTCTTCCCGTGTTGGTGATCATAGTTAACCGCGAATCGACGCCATACTACATTATTATGACTCCATTCTTAAACTGCGCAAATTTGTTATACATCTGAAAGGTAGAAAATGAACATCATTGAATCAGGGAGATAGTACAATGGATTAGTTCAAAAGACTAAAGAACTAAAGATCGTTGTTGAGACAGTTATGACAATACAAATGTCAAGACTGTTTTACTGTACGGGACGGAAACTTGGAGAACTGCGAAAACCATCATCCACAAGATACAGGTGTTTGTTGTCAGTGATTTACACAAAATACTTCCGATCCGTTGGTCAAACATTGCCAGCAACAACTTACTGTGTGAGAGAAAAAAACCAGATTTCAGCGGAGGAAGAAATCAGGAAGACGCGCTGGAAGTGGACAGGACACATATTGAGAAAAGTGCTCAGCGGCGTCACAAGGCAAGTCCTCAAGGCCAAAGGAGAAGAAGGGACAGAGCAGAGAAGACGTTACTTCGAGAAATGGAGACAGACGTGTGAAGAATGAGCAACAACTAGATGGAACTAGAAAGGATGAACCAGGAATAAGTGGGTTGTAGAATGCTGGTCGGCGGCTCATGCTCCACTGGGCGTAACAGGCGCAGGTAAGCAAGCAAGAATTGAATGAATCAGTCAGTCTATAAAGCTCTGCCACGGTACTCAGAATCTAATGAGTGTGAAAAGATTTACTAATAAACAACTGGTTAAGTAAAAGATCATGAGTTTGATTTGATAGATTTTCGAATCCCATTTGCATACCAAGTCTACTGCTTTTGGAGATGCTGTTACAGAACTTGGGACCGAATGATAAGTCCTGAATTTCAACTGACGAAAGTTTATTTGAAGAACAATTAAATACATGCTTTGCAGGATACTTTGGAAACTGCCTAATTACATCTGTGTTGCAATGTTTCCAAGTGTTTGCTTTAGCTTTTTGTGACATTTTCAGTAATATCAGTAACATGATCCACAAATTGTTCACATTCGTCCAACTACAGTTCAAACAATACGTGGCTCCTCAGAGATATGTTACGTTCTAGTTCAACTAGTCGAGATTTAATAGAATCGATACATTTGAGTGCATGAAGTTTGAGTGTTTTTGCATTAAGATGAATATGGTTTCACCATAGTGTCTTCCAGAGACGTTTGGGATAATCATTAATTTCGATGCAGCTTTCGAGAAATAGAACTCACATTTCACTAACTCATGTTTGACAGTGTAACGTAAGAAACCATTGAGTTATTTCATTGTCATATGGTCTTTACTTTCCTTCAATTGATAGATAATTCGCATTTAAACATTAAAAACACGAAGTTCAGCGAACGGATCTATTTTCAACCAATTTATTATCAAGCTGTACAATTGTATATATATGAAAATGTTTTTCTCAAAGTACTAGTTCCGTGCGGAAATGTGAACAAGATATAACCAAGATGATATAACAGAAGGATTATGATACTGGATTGGGTGATACGAATAATAACAATAGACTTATTAAGTTAGTAACGAATTATGACGTGAATGTAGTAAGATGATTTAAATGTTTTTGTTACAACAAATAATATCATTAAAGGTCACAGAAGTGTAATAAATAAATAAATTGATATGATGAGTATTTATGAATAAAATAATGAGAATAGGAGACATAGGTAGAGATGAAAATGCAGTAACAATAACAATAATCAAGGCTAAGGTGACGACAACGATTAATGTACTTCTTTCGTACGCATAATTCTGGCTTGAGCTCACAGATGGCAAAACCTTCGGCTATTTGTAGGCGTTGGATGCGAAGAAATCTAGGTAGATTTGGACGAATTGTATATACAATCCTAAAATCGAACTGTGGATCCACAGAATGGTTACAGTCGATTGGATGTTCAATTATGGAACTTCTAACTGCTTTTCTGTCTCAAAATAGTTAGCAATTGCCTGTGGTTTGTCCTGATCTCCTTCCATTATATGAGATACACTCACTTCAACATTTAGATCGAGAATCTAATACCATGTCCTTGTTCTGTGATTTGTGTACAAGAGGAGTCTCGTCAACTACTTGATAAGAGAATAGGCCAACTGCCGTCCGAATTGTACTTGCACACTCGTTTCGTATCGACCCGTGTCGACCTGCTGTGCCAAGACAGACATGAACTTTCCAACGTTTCTCCATTAGTCTTTGTAAACGTCGAACATCCTGATCTGTCCACAGACGGTCGTGCTTCATATGATTTGAGTACAAATGGTTGTGTTACTTATTCGTACAACTGGCGGTAACGTGTTCATGCATCCTCTACTGATACACCAGAGTCGATTTTACAGTTTTCAGTGGAGGATGAAGAATAGAATGCCTTTGATTCTGTGTTCCCTAAATTAGGAAGAGGATGATGCATCAACTTGATAGACTGTGTCATCCATGAATTTGAATAAAATGACCGCATAATCACTTTTCCATAAGTGTAGGAGGGGCATTATTCCACAGACATCATCACCGTGTGTGAAAACCAAACTGAATACAAATGAGGATTTTCGTAGTTCATATCTGGTTGAATCAAATGTGCTGGAATAAAGCTGAGGTAATTTTGGTTTCAAACAATTTGTAATCAAACTATGTTCTAGATAACCCTACTTCCAAATTTCCGCAGTTTATAGAGTATGTACTGAATTCACCTAGTATGGGAGACTTTAGCAGTTTGTCCAGGATTCAATTTCACATAAGAGTGATTTGTCCACTTCACATTCTGGACTTGTCATACTATAAATAATTAAATTCAGTCGGCAGCGCACTAGCTCGCATATTTCTGAGTCGTGTGCTACTGTCGTGACAGCTCAGTCGATTAAGGTGTCTTCTGTATACAGGATAACTTCAAGACCAGCTGTGTTCCGTCTGTCAGGCACACGAAGTTATTAACCAAGCACTCGAATTCTGTCATCATACACTCCTGGCGTTAACCATAAATCTGGGATGACAATGACGTCGGGATTTCCTGAGTTGACCACGTTTATCCGCGCTGCTACTTTATTTAGTAGTGTGCAACCATTCGCATAACATACCTTTAATACCGTGAAATGTATCCCATACCACTCAGAGTGGTTTTGCAACCAATTTGTTGCAAACGTTTATCATGTAAAACACTTTAGTCTAAGGTTGTTTTCACCGTTCCGGAGGGTCTCATTTATTTCTGGCTATGTCGATCATCTCTTAGTGCGATTAGCCAGTGTGAGATCCACACAGACGTTTTTCAGATCCGGTCAGTAAGGATAAATCTTCCAGTATTATGTTCCTCTCTTCAGCAGAAGTAGAAGTGAAATTCCGATGGCGGGTTGTTTGCGTTCTCTCAGAGTCTTTATCTTGTCTTATTCTGTAAAGCATATGAATGGTAACTCCTGATAATGTATGTTGGAGTAGATTGTCCATTCAAATTTAGTCGTTTGTTTCTTCTCCGAACGCTCTCTAACATATGAGAAATGACTGACCTCTCAGTGAAATCCGTCATGACAAACTGTGAAGTTTTGTTTACTTAATTACTCACATCACTGAAGCTCGAATTGCCGTCAAACGTGTAGGTCTCACTCTCCTCTAATTTCATAAGATATTACCGTAAGCCAAACCTTGACTTTATTTTGTTTTTTGATCGAATCATCTGCATAACTCAGGCTTTTCTCCTCCCTACTCCGTTATGCGTTGATATGAGAATCCAGGGATGAAACCGTTCAATCATGCAATTTAGTGCTTCCCATAATTTGTTTCACTTTAGTGTGTTTCTTCATTTTTGTTAAAACTTTGCCTACATCTGTGAATTCATTATTCACTATGTTAGGGGGGGCCACATTGATGGTTTCATTCACGTGTAAAGCTGCACTCAGGAGGTCGCTCCATGCATCCTTGAAATCTGACAGCTATTCACTTGCTGCTGGCTGATTAGTTAAGAGCAACATCTTAGCTACGTTTGGCATTTCAATGGCGTCAAGAAGCATTAGTGGCTTTGTAGAGCAGCTCGCTTTGCTCAGCCAAAGCGGTGGTAGCATGCAACATCTCTTATACATATTCGATGTGAGTCCGGTGCACATGTTGTGATACGACTTGTTGCAGGTGCCGCATTACATTCCACCGTTGACCGGAGAGAAGAATTTGTGTCTACTGCAAGGATATTTTGTTTACACCAT
Organism: Schistosoma bovis; assembly: GCA_944470425.2. Classification (NCBI taxonomy): domain Eukaryota; kingdom Metazoa; phylum Platyhelminthes; class Trematoda; order Strigeidida; family Schistosomatidae; genus Schistosoma; species Schistosoma bovis. The sequence goes on along the minus strand of OX103956.1, from coordinate 43,393,977 downwards.
TAAAATTGTTAGATGCTGTCATAGAGAGAACAATACAAAATATATCTTAAAGTGAGAAAAAACAAACACGTAATTTATCTGTAGATTAAATGATTCTAAAACTCCATAAGTAATAGACGTTGAACACAAAAGGCTGAGACATTGATCTAACTGTAACTGGTAAATCAAATCTAAGTAATTATGAAAGAATCTTGTACAACAAAGAATACAATCAAATATAAAATGCTAACCAGACAACCAAAAACACCACTTCACCTCTTAGATAGCTAAAAGAAGAATCTTTGCTCATCAGCACTCAATTTCAAGTCCGATAAATTTGCTATCAAAAATACTAAAAGAGTTGTTTTACAACATCGAAGTGTGTAAGCTAACCTCAGTGACCTTGGAACAACATTTTTGTAGGATTCAGTTTCGTTCGTTTGATACCGCTAACGGTTGGTGAGTGTTTTATCCATAAGCTGTATGGTCGAAAATAGCGTCTATCTATGTGAGAAATTCACACGAGCCTGATAAATAGAGTCTCGACACACGTTAACATTTTATCGTAGATAAATGATTGACTATTCAGTTTCAGTTTGGAAAGGACAGGAGGCTTGATGGCCTGTGTTAGTCCTGGCATTGGTGATCTGTCAGTTGATCCAACTTTCTTTTGAAAGAGTCGACGGATGGAGCCTCAACTACGTGCTGAGGTAATGAATTCCACTCGTTGATGATTCGGTGGGAAAGTCGATAGTCAGCCGACAAGTAATTTGTTCTGAGCTTCTGAACCTTTTTGGAGTGTCCTCGTAGATTCTCTGTTTTGTAAGACATTAAAAATGAGGGCATATCAGGTGCGAATTTATCACTAAGCAATTTGAAAACTGTAATCAAGTCGCCTCTAGTCCTGCGATATGACAACGGTTAAAGGTTCAGCTTGGCCAGTCGAGCTTCATACGGAAGCTTCTCTATTCCGGAGATCAGCTTAGTTACCGTTCTCTGAACCTTTTCCATAAGCTTACTGTCTTTTTTTAAGCAGGGGCTGGCCGCTTGTATGCCGTACTCAAGTTTAGGACGAACGAACACTGTATACAAAATCAAAAACGTTTTAGCGTCGACATGACTAAAAGCTCTACGTATTGACCATAAAGTTCTGAAACCTTCGGCAGCTGTTGCGCGGCACTGTGCAGTAGTCTTTGAGTCTTGTCTAACGATGACTCGTAAGTCATTATATGTCTGGACGACAGGTAGCTCAGCGTTATTCATCGTGTATGTATCTGTACCTTGATGACCGATATGCATCACGACACACTTGGAAGTATTTATCGGCGACTGCCGCACTTGAGACCATTCAGGTGAATTCTTCAGGTCACTTTGGAGTTCTAAGCTATCATCCTTATGTCGTATTGTTCTCCATATCTTGACATCGTCAGCATATAGCAAGACCGATGATGATAGGAGACGAGGAAGGTCATTTACACACCAGAGGAATAATTGTACTTGACTAGATTTAGTTAAGTACTTTATTTTCTTCATTTAAGGCAAGTCCGTTATCTGGGCTACCTGCTCCTGCCATCTAGATATTTCATCAAGTGATAGATTTTTGTTTGTTTTAATATATCATTATGTTTATTAGTCGCATAAACTATTCTGCTGCGTTTCTGAAAAGTGTACAACCTTTCGTTGTCAAAGTTACAAAAAACTCAATAAGAGACAATGTGGCTGCTGGCAATATACAACGAAAAGAATGCACATTATTCAGATGTTCATTCGCTGAAGTGCTAACATCTAACTGGTGATCACTCAATATTTATCGCCAGGACCGACCAAGAAGAAAAAAACGGAAACTTGTTGAAATATATATACCAAAAATATAATATTGAATAAAGCTGATAATAATAATAATAATAAAAATATATAATATTCCCAATGGTATTATCACAAGTCAGCTTTGAACATATAGACTAAAACGTGTTCACGATTATAATGCTCTATATTATGTAAGCAACGTTTATCAAATTTAAATGACTGTATTGATTGCATTCGCAGTTGGATTGCTGTTCCATGTTGGTTTGCCATCTTGTTCAACTGACACTTGATTGTTAGTTTCACACACTGTAGATTAGTTGTTCATACGAAAGCATCTGAAATATCAAACGAATAACAATATAAATTATGCTCTCTTTACTAGTTTGTATCTTGTGGGAGGAAGATCATTGAGCAGATGCCTTGATATTGTTCTCAGCTACATGTTGATCAATTTTCGAAAGGTTGATGGTAGTGTAAGCCAGTAGATGTGTACTTTTGTGGTAATTAACGCCGTGTCAAACGAATAACAATATAAATTATGCTCTCTTTACTAGTTTGTATCTTGTGGGAGGAAGATCATCCAATTTCCACCAGTCGTAGCATCTACATTAGAACTACTTGAAACAGTTATTGTATTTTCTGGATCACCGGTCGCTGCTGTAGCAACTTGGCCACCAATATCTAATGCCGTTTCAGTCTTCAGTAATAAAGATAATAGGTTGGTGAACCTGTGTTAATCCTGACACATTGCCTTCCAGTGAAGGTGTAGCTTCTCCTTGAAAATATTCACTGATGAGGCTGATACCACTTGTTCGGGTAAGGCGTTGCAGTCATTGACCACTCGATGAGAATAACGGAACACCACATTAAGTCTATGAGATCGTGGTTTATGAACCTTCTTGCTATGACCTCGGAGATTATTAGTGCTGAGGGGAGCAAAAAATTAGACATATTAACACCCAAATCATAATTCAAGATACGAAATGCCAGTATAAGGTCACCTCGCGTCCTACGATACAACAAGGGGAAAAGTTAAGGTGTTTTAAACGCTCATTGTAGGGGAGTTTAGAAAGACCCTTCACTAATTTCGTTCCTACACACTAGGCACACTCGAGTGAGTTAGTGTCCTTTACCAGACACGGGCTAGCTGCTTGGATACAGCACTCTAAATGTAGTCTCACAAATATGGGATATAAAATTCGAAACGTTTCCTCGTCAAAAGATTTGAACGCTCGACGAAGTGACCATAACGCACGAAAACCTTTGACAGCGGCTGCTTTGCAATGCGTAGTTGTTTTTAAATCATGACTTAATGCTACTCCTAAGTTTTTATGTTCTTGAACGCATGGAAGAGGTTTATCGTCAATAGTATAATGGTAACTATTACCGTGGCCGATATGCATTAGCACACTCTTCTTAGCATTGATTTGTAAGCCCCACTCTCGAGCCCATCTTACCAAATCGTCTGAGTCAGCTTGAAGATCCAGATGATCAGCCGCACTTTTTATTGTTCTCCAGATTTTAACGTCAACCGCAAACAACAATGTCGACGACTTAAGCAACAGCGGTAACTCATTAACGTAGAGAAGGAAGAGCAGAGGGTCTAAGATGGTGCCTTGTGGTACACCACTTTTGACCGACTTTCAATCAGATAGCGTTCTGTTGACCCTCACTCTCTGTCTGCGGTCACATAAGAAATTTCCTATCCACTCATGTACAGTACCTGATATTCCGAAGCTCATGAGCTTCTGCATAAGACCTAAGTGTGAACCCTTGTCTAATGCTTTGCTAAAATCTATGAATATCACATCGGCAGACAGACCGTTATCTAGGGCTGCTGTCCAATCCTCCCTCGCAATAAGCAAATTAGTCAAGCATGAACGCTTGTTACGAAATCCGTGTTGCTCAGGAGCTAACAGATTGTGTAAATCTATGTGGCTAAGCAACCTGACCCGAATTAACTTTTCAAGTAACTTAACGACAATGCTAGTTAGACTGACAGGCCGGTAGTTAGATACTATCTGTCGCTGACCGTCCTTAAATATAGGACTAACTATAGCGTCCTTCCAATCTCTAGGGAGTTGAGCGAGTGAAAGGGACATGTTGAAGAGTGTCCTGAGCGGTTTTGAAATAATGTCCGCCAGAGATGACATCGGCCGTGGATGTAACCCGTCAGGGCCCGTCGTCTTACCAGGTTTGAGGTTAGTTATCAACGGAAGGACAGTTTCCTCAATCACCTGTACAGATTCGATGGTTGGTATCTCGGTGTGAGTGGGACAAGTATTTGTTACAATAAAGGTGGAGAAGACTTCGTTAAATAATCTGAGAATGTCTCAGCTTTTGCTCGATCTGATTCAGGTAGTAATTCTGAATTTTCGTGTAACAGCAACGGGGGAATACCATCACTATGTTTCATTTGCCGTTTAACATACGAAAAACAGTCGTTTCGGACAAGTACGGCTATCATATACTAACTGTCGTTCGTAAGTGGTACGGGATTTCGCTATGGTTTTCTTGCAGATATTACGGTATTTTTGATACTCACGCTTAAATGGTTCGTGACCTGTCAACAAGAATAAGTCCCAGAAATGTTTCCTACGCTTTAACAGCTTCCGGGTTTCCTTATTAATCCATGGAGGGCAATGTGATAGCTTACGTGCTGACCATGGGATAAACGGCGACGCTACGGACTCGAATGTAGCCTTAAACTTATTCCATTCATCTTCGATCAATCCATCCGTGTCGACCGACCAATCGGTCGAGATAGCACAGTTTCTGATCGCCGGAATATTGGCTCGCCAGATATTGGGACGGGGTGGAGCAGATACGAATTGTATAACATGTGTCCTAAACTTAAAGTGAAATATAACGTGATCACTGCTCACTAGTGGGAGAAGGTGCTGGATATCAAAGACATCCTCACAGTGGTGGGTGAGGGCGAGGTCCAGCAGTGACGGATCATGATTGAAATCAATATGTGTCGGTTTTGTGATTCATTGTACTAGCGCACACTGAATAACGGTAGATAAAAGGTCGCTATCGAAACCACTACCTGGAGCTGTAAGCTCTATCCAGTTGATATGCGGTGCGTTGAAGTCCCCAATGATGAGATAACATTCTGCCATACTCCAAGAACAGATGTGTCTTAGGATAAAGTCGTCAGCAAGACAAGATGGACTACGGTATATTCCCCCTATAGTCACTAACCCATTTCTAGATTTAATCTTACAACATGCAACCTCACATGTGCCACTGATATGAGCCTCCGATATGGTTGATTGTATATGAAAGCGATCCCTAACGAATAATATTATACCTCACCCTTTGCGACTTGAAACTCTATCACTTCTAATACAGATATAGCCTGCAATGAACGGAGAACAGTCCATATCTACGGTGAACGAAGTTTCTGTAACAACGATTATATTGTTACATAATTCTTCCACCATCAGACTTAGCTCGGACGTTTTATTTCTAAGACTACGAGCGTTCGTGTAGCACACACTTAAGGTGTGTTGGAAATCAATCGTTCTACCCATACAGGCCTCGGGAGCATTGGCTTCCAAGACCTGACTACCCGAAAACCCTTAATGGTAAGGTTATTTTCGCCATTTAATTTGCGAGTCCTCAACTCCGTAAGAGCATTCTTCCACTTGATTCGATCCTCAAGCAGCCAATCTGGTCGAATACGGATATTTGAGTCACGAGTTTTTGGTGCAGTTTTCAGTAATATGTGTCTTTCTTCGAAACTCCCGAGAACCAGCTTCAGGATTCTTCTTGGTTGGGTCTCGCCTTCAACCCATTTACCAAGTCGTATTACTTTTGTAATATGTACCCCTAAAACCTCTTCAGGTAGTACATTTCTTACCACAGACTCCACTAACTGCAGGTCATGTGCATGTCTTCTAGCAGGGTCGTTATCTTTCGACTCCTCTAGATTCCAAATAATTAAATGAGGAAGGGGTTTAGCTTCCTTTGAAATTGTGTTAACAGCTTTTGACCGTGACGACAGATCCTGTATATTAACTACTGGTATTTTACGATTAGCTTTTATTGTAACAGAATCCTGTGAGTGACTCACAACAGGGTTAGACGAAGCTTTACTCTGGAGCTTTGGCGGACTGGTCTGAGAGTCCACCAAGGACTTATCTAGTAAACAGTCATTAGTTTTAGCTGTTATTTGATTTTTCTTCTCAGTCACGCCAGGATGGGTTTCACTCTTACCATCAGATTTTGGTAGTGCAGTATGTGACTCACAATGAGAGTCCATCAGTGAGTTACTAACTACCTGTGTATTGCCTACAGCTTTTTTCCTTTCGCTTCGTTTCCTATGTACCGTAGTCCATTTTTCATCCCTCAGAACATTGGGACTATTTGGAACGGTGATGATTTTATCCAGTTCGTCGGTTCCCGCTAAAGGTGCACTGTTATCAATGTCAGTACCAGGTGGTATTACTCCCCTTGTTAATGTCAAAGAAGATCTCACTTTTGCGTCGGTCAGAGTCGTTTGTTTGAGGCGTCGCGTAACAGCAGGCACCACACTGACACAATCGTCACTGTCAGTGCCGGTGTTGCCAGCGCATGTGTCATCGTTTTTCTAGCAGGCCAAAGCCAATAGGCCCATAGCCTCCTGAATTAGTACCTTTTTATCCGTACAGTAGAACATACAAAGCCAATGCGAGTTAGGCTTCGAGCATCTTTTGTATACCATCGGACTTAGGCGTGTACACATTTTGTGGTACCACTTTTTACAGTCATCACACTGCATTCCCTCCTCAACGGGGAACAAACAATTTGGTTGCCCACATTTGTGAGTCTTACCAACCATTGTAATTAGATCCAGGAAAACTGGAGCGACTGTTTCTGCCGATGTGTCTTTTATGGGGCATGCTATGGCCAATCTGGTGAACCTGTCCACTGCAGTGAGGATGTATGTGAATGAATTAGATGGTGGCAGGGGCACAACTAAATCTAAGTGCACATGTTGTAAGCGTTTGTCGGGGATAGGGAATTCCCCAATTGGACTGATAGTGTTCTTCTGGGTCTTGCTGCGTTGGCACTGTAGACAGCTACGTGTCCAACGTTCAGCATCTGAGTTGGTCTTTGGCCACACAAAACGTTCACTCATGAGCTTTGTTGTAGCTCTGATACCTGGACGTGAGAGACCGTGCAAGTGATGAAATATTTTTCGGCGACAAGTGTGTGGGACAAAAGGACGATTGTTACCTGTTGAGGTGTCGCAGATGGTAGATGTGTTTGAGAAAGGAGTCGGTACCGGCTTAAGATTCAATCTAGACTTTTCGGCACAGTCTTTCAATTCCACATCGCCTGCTTGTAATTTAGCCAGGGTTTCGAGGCAGATGTCGTGATTGAGTGCCATCATATTGATATCCTTCCTAGATAGTGTGTCTGCGACAACGTTAGAGGAGGCTTTTATAAACTGGATGTCTGTAGTGAATTGAGAAATTTAATCCAGTTGCCTGGCTTCCCGTGGTGAGTGTTTATCATACGACGTGTTAAGGGAATAACAGAGTGGTTTATGGTCAGTCATGATGGTGAAATCACGTCCCTGGAGTAAGAAATTGAAATATTTTGCGGCTAAGTAGACAGCCAGTAATTCACGTTCAAAAGTACTATAGCACTCTTGCGTTGGCAATAATCTTTTGAAGAAAAAAGCTATGGGGGTAGCTTTGTCGTTCACCCGCTGTTGTAAAACTGCCCCTACCGCTTTCTGAGAGGCGTCAGTGCAGAGAATGAGCTGCATTGATGGGTCTGTGTTTAGGTGTTGTAGCATAGTAGCACTGGATATCATCGATTTCGCTTGACCGAAAGCCTCTCTTGCTTCGGAGGTAAACGTGAAGGTATTCTCCCTTCTCCATTGAGCTGTAGTTTTATCCGTCTTTAGTAGGTCTGTCAAAGGTTGTAGGATGGTCGTGCAGTTGGGGAGAAAACTTCGGTAGAAGTTGCACATCCTCAGGAAACGACGTGAGGTCTTTATCGACTTCGATTTTTTCTGGAAGTGGTTTGATACCTTGAGAGTCGATGTAATGTCCTAGAAACTCTAAGGCTGGGACTGCGAATATACATTTCGAAGGATTAATGACAACACCATGTTTTTAAAACGATCAAAGAGGATATGTACATGTTGAACGTGTTCTTCTAATGATGCACTTGCAATCAAAACATCGTCTATGTAGACAAACACGAAATCTAGACCTCTTGTAACGTTGTCCATGAAGCGTTGAAAACCCATGTAAATCGTCTGCGGAGTCCGAGGTCTAATATCAGTGATTGCTTTCCGTATGTTTTGATAATTGAGTCGTAAGCCGCTACTAAGAACAGTTTAGTGCTTGTCATCTGTGGGATGATGCTGATTTCTGCTTCCGTGTCGACCAAAATGTCTGAGCCAGAAATGCGATCCCTGACGTGAAAGAGACGGCCAAGATGTTGGCTAGTAACAGCCGCCGCCATCACTGTCTGGCCGCTTCGTTTCCCTGATAGTTTGAGCTGTTTGTTTTAAAGTTGCACGGTTTAATGCAACGGCGTGCCTTGTCACCGAAAGTCTCACGATAACAGCAAGTGTTCGCTGCCTGTTTGGGTGATCTAGGGCGACGTCTGGACATTGATCGCTTTCTCGAGGTCGATCTAGCAGGTCGAGAATGAATTGTGCCTATAGTCGTTTGCAACAATGCTACTTCCTGAGTTAAGTGTGCTATTTGCTGCTGAATGTCCAGAGGGACGTTCATAACATAAGTACTAGAGGTTTGTATGGAGTTCAAATGCCGACTGTCAGGGTAAATCTCCATCATTTTATCTGCCATGTCAGCTAGGTCATCAAGATTAACAGAAGTTCCCGATACACTGAGGATTTGTGTGACATTGTGTGGTAACCGTCGAAACCACACCTGACTGAGTAATGCGTCATCTACCTTGTATGGCCCTGCTAACTGTTTCATATGTCTGAGTAAGTGCGAGGGTCCGCGAGGATCCCTTAATTTGCATGGTGTAAGTAGTTGTTGTAATCGTTTTTCATCGGACTGCGAAGTACGGCAAATAACTTCGGCTTTAATTTCGTCGTACAAGTTCGTCTCAGGTACATTATCAATTAGATCGCCGAACTCTGTAGCCACATCTATTGGTAATGCTCCGACAACGTGTGCGTATTCGGTCGCTTGAGAGCGTATGCTTGGTGCCAAAAATAATGCTTCTACCTGGGCAAATCAGATTCTAGGGTTAGTAACAACATACATTGGCAGTCGTAGCTCTGAAATGGCGTTGATGGAGCTCAGAGCGTTTTCTTCGGGTTGTGAAGTGTTTTAGGGCTTGATAGGTGGACTGTCAATATCAATGAGTTTAGTGGGAGGGTTCATGGTGGGAAAAACAACAATGGAGTAGCGTGCCGAATAATATATATATATAAAAACAGTAAACGTCTATAATGAATTCTAGGCTCACCAAATAATTGTGGTGGACCAGACAAATATGAACGCAAAAAAATGTTAACCAAATTTTAAAGAGTAAATAATAATGTTAATAGGTAATAATGCAACATAAAAATATGAACTTTACTTAAATTAACCAAGTTGCTGCGTGTTCAGACTGGGTCTGGTGCTGTAAATCCACAATTATAAATGTTCGATAATTCCGTACAGGTTGTTGAGCTCTCCAATAATGTAAACCACTGTTAGGTGTGATATGCCCCAACTCACAGTCTATAAATGTGGATAATATTCGATGTATGTGTAGCAGTGTATTTGCGAACAATCACGATTATGTCACGCCAAGTGAGGTACACAACGGAAAAGGTGTTCAAGGTCATTTACTAAAACAACAGGTACGATCATTTAATGATAAATATTCATACAGTGAAATAATGACAAAATAATACAAATAATATTAAAAACTATTCACAAAATGATGATGACGACTGTTTTGTTGAATGGGTGCGATCGCCAGATTCACAACTGTCACGAATTGTACGAATTTCCTTCATGAATTTTTTAGATGCACTGACAACTGTTGTTGGAAAATGATTTATGTGCTGAATATTATCAGAATCATTTCTATAAGGTATTCCAAGTTTTGAGGCGTCTTTCACTCCGCAGAGATCAGTATGGAACAGATCTTCAACTTTCTTGAGCCAAGAGATGAAATTAACACCCGCAAAACCATCAAAATTGAATTCGTGGATCGCATCGACAGCTGAACCTGTGTGTGATATTTGAAGTGCACCAGAAGCGGGATTTTGCTGGGTGAGGCACATTTTCTGCATAAGGGCTTCCATGATTGTGGTGTTTGACCGTTCGACTCACTTTTCTTGATGTTCCAAATGAGCTTCTAGTTGCTCCAATGAGAAATTCATTGTGGTTTTCCCCGTCACCAAAGATAAGTCTTCTAATTGCACGCTACTTGTTGTATCCGGTCGCTATTGATTGTTGTGACGGAATCACTTGTCACTTATACTTGGAAAAGCGAGGAAGTGTAGAACTATAGTCTACTATGATATTAGTACTGCTCTAATAATAGACCTAATCCTAAATTTGTAGATTCGTCATGATATAACTGCCTAATCTATAAGATCTTACGTGGAAGTCACACCATCGACTACGCCAACTCACTGTATCGTATCAATTACCAATACATGATGAATAAGAAGGTTAGTTTAGAGAAGGAACAATATATTTAATATGAATAGAGACCACGCCTGCATGGCCGAGCCATGCCACTCGATCAACTCCAGTCAATTCAATTCATTGTTCGCGCCTTCTCCATTGTTGGGTATTTCCCCGAGTTAAATATTGAATATCTATTTTCTGAGTAGTCTCGTGTTCACAGCTTTGTGGATTGTGTGGCTATTGTCCAATGCCACTACACTACTCTCCCACCAGAATCAACGTGATGTTGGTTCGATACCAAATTGGATGGGATCGTCGTGCGCCGAAGGTTACCAAGACTAGGAAGAATCCCCCGGGTAATGATAAGCTGAAAGATAAATCAAAAAGAAAGGCGGCAGCATCTGGTCGGGAAATACATGTAATAATTTTTTTTAAAATCTGCCTTCATGCTTAACACACTTAAAATGACAATTTGGGTGAAGATTATTTGAGCTATAAAAAAAAATGGGATTACAATAATAATAATAATAAAACAATGCGTGTTAATAGCCGTTGGTTAATAACTTGACGTATAGGTAGTAAGTATTTTGTGTTTAGAAATATTAAAGTAATGAATATTGTAGAAATGTTAATATTGGTATTAGTTTTGGTTTAAATTATGAAACCAATTAACAATTATGCTGGTAACCCGTCCATAAGTGATTTCCAATTGCATCTGTATTAGTAGGCTAACTGGGAGAACAAAAGTATTACCATGGAAAAGAATTCCAACTAGTGTTCCAGTTAGTTTGATACGGTTTATTTAGTTACGGGGAGATTTTCTCAACCTCATTTTTACTTGACCGTGATAGAATTTATTAATACTACTAATACACATGAATGGTTATCAAAACAATATTTAAATACGTGAGTGATAATTATGTGAATTTTGGACAGATAGCTAGAAGCAAATCGTTAAAAATGAGTGTATTCGTAAGAGACATGCTCTAAACTCAATGTTTTGAGTTGCCATAGACTATTTATACATATTTATACCTGACGGCTGATGATGCATACAAGTTAGTTGCAAGTATGCAGTTTATCATAAGGCGGAATACGATTCAATTGAGATATAGTGATTATGAGTGACTGAAATCAGTTAAGTCTATATACTACATTACTAGGTGATATGCTGCAAGATGTATTCAGCTAAATAAGTTTTTACAAGATAATTAACAGTGAGTGACGCTCATGTGATTACCAGGGAGGAAACAAGTTGTAGTCAAGGGGAGTACACTCCCAACTCACGTCTATGATAATGGCTTGAACCTTAGTCAGTGTTGGGGTAAATTCGACATTGATGTTTTCAGTTTGCAGGAGATTTGCTCGACTGCTTATACTGATTATTTGCATGCATGATTGTGTCGCTAAACCATCAATTAGACTGACAAGGTTTTGAGATATTTACTGAATGAGCAACTGATAGAGAAACATACTGTAATCATCCGTAGTGAATGAAGATAAAAGAAAAACAACACTATTTAATGGTAATTATAAGTCAATTTGTTGACCGATTTCGTTAATAGTTTCATTAATTTTATCAGTCATATTACGTGATTGTCAAGTTATGACAATGCTTTATGACGATATCCTGAAACTATTAAATTTAACTAGTTATAGTGTTGATTAAGGATTAGTCAGTGCAAAAATAGGTATTGTTGCTTTAGGTGATTCAAAATCATCAGATATTTACAACGTTAAAGAATCCGAGACGCCTAATTTAATTATAAATTTCAATTCAGAAGCATTCGTTTAGTGTTCATTCTAGTAGGCTACGGAGTTTTGATTTTAAACGTTTGTTTAGCCAACAGCTACTTGGGGATTTAGTTATTTCACTAGTGCAGTTGACAGTACCTAAATTTTTAATCTTATTATCTAAACTATGTTCGCATTTTAGGCTGCTAATATGATAAACCAATCCATAAACCCAAATACGATTAGCAACAACGACTATGATGGGTTTATTGATAAATGTTAAAGGCGATCCAGATGATTTCTAAATTTATAAGACATGGAGATATAGTGTAACGTATGTATGGGCCAGGTTAACATGCAGGTTGTTGACGTATATGACGATTTAAAAATAATGAACATGACCAGAAAATAATTTTAAAGTTTAGACTGCTTGTGAAACTTCAGGCAGGAATATGATGCGTTATAAACATTCCATAAGAAGTTACTGCATTTAACCTAGGGACACTTACAAATATATAGCAAAAGGAACCGGAAAACATATACATGTTAAGTAAAAAAAAATCATCCAGTAAAATAGTTGAACTCGCCTGGATTATTTTTGAAAATTTTATTATTCAGTGGACGACATATATAACGCCATTCGTGAGGAGTAGTAATGATCCAAAAGCATCCAGAATAAAACATACAGTATGGCAATCACTTCCAGGGTGCTTGATGCTGTTGAGGTCTTTGGGACTCGCTCTGATCAGAACAATTGAATGAATCCAGATAATTGTATGGTTGTCATTGAACGAACCATCTAAAATGAACTTATGATTGCAGAAAACTTATAGCTGGAACTCACCGTATGTTTTTGGAGTAATCATCCTCGTTGTTTGGCAATGGAACTCGAGAATATGAAATTAGGCAGGCAGTGGTCGGAAGAAAAGATATTACAGGATAGTGCATCGTTTGAAACAGGATGAGGTGTTAAGTGAAGGAACACTGAGAATTAGATCCAGATAACTATTTAGTCCTTGATCGCATTGTTAGTCAATGTATATTTACGCTATTTACAGGTCATATTTGCTAGAGCTTGATGTTTAAACAAGACTATGTCGCTGAAGCATGTAAATGCTATTACAGCTTGTTAACAAATCATCAAAGCTAATTAGTTAATATAGACGACCAGTTTTTATTATCGATTGAGCTAGTTTGTCATGAGGACTAATCAATATAACATTACGATAATGCATGTGAGCATTAATCAGAGAACTATTAGAATACAGGGTTAACATAAATATAAAATCGATCGAGAAAGTTGAAGTGGAAATAAGGATTAATAATATTAGGTTGCGTTTCTTTAGTTGGGCTCACCAATGTAGAACTATAGTCTACTATGATATTAGTACTGCTCTAATAATAGACCTAATCCTAAATTTGTAGATTCGTCATGATATAACTGCCTAATCTATAAGATCTTACGTGGAAGTCACACCATCGACTACGCCAACTCACTGTATCGTATCAATTACCAATACATGATGAATAAGAAGGTTAGTTTAGAGAAGGAACAATATATTTAATATGAATAGAGACCACGCCTGCATGGCCGAGCCATGCCACTCGATCAACTCCAGTCAATTCAATTCATTGTTCGCGCCTTCTCCATTGTTGGGTATTTCCCCGAGTTAAATATTGAATATCTATTTTCTGAGTAGTCTCGTGTTCACAGCTTTGTGGATTGTGTGGCTATTGTCCAATGCCACTACAGAAGCACCTCTGTTTCTACCACTGGAAAGTGAGGTCACATTCAATACCTTTATTGTATAGGAAAAAATTACGGATTCATAAATAATTCATTCAAACGTCTTCGAAATTTCGCTTTTGTTTCTGCTGATGAAATGAACCTAATTCTGGAAGATTCCTGTTCACTTACTGAATCTGGAGAATTTCTGTGTGGATCTCAGGCTTTGAAATCGCTTCAAAAGATGGTCGATACAGGCAGAAATAAATCAACTCCTCCGGAACGATGGAAATAACCTATTATCAAAGGTTTTTCTGTAACGAACATTTGCAGCATAAGCACTCGAAATCCTTTCTGAGTGGTACGAGAAAGCATCTCACCGTATTAGTGGTACGCTATAAGAATGCTCGAAGACTACTAAACAGCATGAGTTCCACATGGACATCTTTCATATCCAGTCACTAAGCATCAATCTTCCAATCTTTTGTTTCTTCAGCAGTAGCGATATTGAAATTGAGAAGGAGGTTTTCCTTATTTCTTTCAGAGTCCCTGTTTTGTTTTATACCGAAAAGCTTATAAACAGTAATTCCTGGTAACGTTTCTCGGAGTAGCTTGCATATTCAAATCTAGACTTTGGTTTGTTCTCGGAAAACACCCTGAAGTTACGAAAAATACAACCACTGCCAGGGAAGCCCTTCTAACCGTATCCGCGCTGCAGAAGATTCGTTTAAGAAACTGAGAGAACAAAAAGCGAATATATGGCGCTTTAACCGAGTTGGTGGAAACAGAGTGTCCATCTAGGGGAGTTAGAAAACTCTGATTCCAAATCAATGGTGCACATCGTCATTACTATCCTGGAGGCACAAATGGGGCATGAAAAAACTTATGGTCATCGGCTACCATGGTACTGCATCTTCTTACGTCGCTCCATTGCATCGTGGATAAGACCTTTAGGTCAAAGGTTTCAGGTGTGGTACTCTAATAAATCCACCTACTTCGGTTTGGACACCCGTGCAATATCACAGCCGCCACAAAAATCGAATGATTTATGTGGCGCATATCTAGTTGTGCCTCCTTTAACCAATGTTCATGTGTGTAGATAAATTTGCAAATGTGAAAACTGACTGACCACTCAGTGAAACCTGCCATGACAAATTATGAAGTTTGTTTTTCTTAATTCCTCTCATCCCTGAAGTCCGAGTCGCCGTCAGACATACAGGTCTCACTCTGTTTCCTTAACTCCATAAAATTTTATAGTATGCCAACCGTTAACCTTATTTCTTTATTTTGATGAATTCATCTGCACAACTGAGGCATTACTCTTTCCCAGTCCGTCATGCGTTGATATGAGAATCCAGATTTGAAACCGTTCACCCATATATTTCAGAGATTCCTGTATTTCTTTCATCTTAGCGCGTTTTTTCATTTTTCTCACAACCGTGCTTACGTCTGTGTATCTATTACACATTACGTTATGCGTGTCCACACTTATGGTTTCATTCACATCCAAAGCTGGACTCATGATGACGCTCCATGCATCCTTGAAGTCTGACAGCTGTTCTTTTGTTGTTGGCTGATTATATAAGAGAAAAGTCACAGCTACGTTTGGCAGTTCAAATGGCTCCAGAAATAGCAAAGGCTTTGTGGAGCGGCTTGATTTGCACGGCCGAAGTAGCGGTGGTCTGAAACACCGCTTATACAAACAAAAATAGCCAATGAAAAATATCACATCACATTTTGGGTAGTTAACATAGGATTTTTTCCCATCGGCAGTCAATTTCAAGTCTGATTATTATGCTATAAAAAAAATCCTAAAATGGATTGTTTTACAGCATCGACGTGTGTAAGTCAACCTCTCAGTGACCTTGGAAGAACATTTTTGTAGGAACCGGTTTGGTTCACTTGATACCGCTGACGATTGGTGAGTGTTCTGTCCGTAAACTGTATTGTAGAAAATGGCGTTTATCTATGTGAGACATTCACAGAAGTCTGATGACTAGATTCTCGACACACGTTGACATTTTATCGCAGAGTATGGAATAACTCTTGCTTTGATAAATATGGAACGTTGGCTGAATAGCTACAATATTCTGAAATATTACGCAACACAAAATGTGCTTACAGTTTTGTCTCTGTGAAAATGAGTCTCGCCTTAGGTATTGGTAACATTTGCATCACTTCTGTAAGGAAAATCAAGCAGAGGATTCGGTCTATGGTGATTGATGCATCTGGTCATATATAGACAAAACCTGTTTTGAGATAATATGTCGAGACTGACTAGTGTATCAAACATGATCGTTTCAAAAGCGTTTTTCAGATATATCTGAACTTGTGTCCTAATATTTAACTAAGCACTACAGAACGACAAATCCACCACCGAGTACTTCATTCCAAATGAATCATCTTTATGAAAATACGGCCAATCGTATCCACGTTTAGTGCTCAGGAATAAGTAAATTCAATTAGTTCATATATGTCATGCCGCATACCCTCTGTTTACTTGGTTTACTCGTGTATTACCTTTCATAATATTTTTTATTTTACATGGTTCACTTTTAGTCCGCCTTGAAATGCACTGACTAAAATGTGTCCACGATTATAATTTTCTATATTGTGTAAGGAACGTTTATCAAATTTGAATGACTGTATTGATTGCATTCGCACTTGGATTGCTGTTCCATGTTAGTTTGTCATCTTGTTCAACTGACACTAGATTGTTAGTTTCACACATTGCAGATTAGTTGTTCATACGAAAGCATCTGAAATGTCGAGCGAACAACAATATAAATTGTACTTTCTTTACTAGTTTGTATCAAATGGGAGGAAGATCGTTAAGATGAAGTGTTAACATTTATTTCCGTTAATTAAGTTATTGAACAGATGTTATGTCTTTGCCGTTGTGTACACATAGACTGATTCAATTAAGGTCAACGTGTTATTCAATCGAGCAACTTTACTTAATTACTCGAATTGCCGAACCCTCCTTCACAGCCATATCGAGTGCATTGCTTATTCACGCTAGTGAAAACAAATCAGAAGCGTAATTTATCAATCCAGTACAGTACTTTGTGAGAAACATGGTCACTTATTTATTAATGTGTAGTGTCTGTTATTTTGTTTAGCCTATATACCTTATTCTAGCTTTTGGATAGGCCAATCGACCCATTCTACGTGAGTCACATTTTGAACTTGTTAATTACTCGCTTATCAACCATGACTGTTTTTACATGAGCGTATGTGTGTGAAGACTTCTTATCCTATTGATCACATGTCTGTAACTTATTTTTGTGCAAATATAAATATCGATTAAAGCATGACGAAATGAGTTGGCTCACGAGCCCTCTACACTGCGAGTCATTTGCTTTGCTATGTTCCCTTCACTTCTTCGGTATTTCGTCTGGATCAAAGGTTGTATGAAATATACGTATTCGAAATTCATTCTCCTATTTGACTTATTTAATTCCGTTACTGACTAACGCAATTAAAGTCAATGATTATATATGAGGATAGGCGACAAATATATTTCGATAGCAATTATTCAATAACAAACATTCATACAATCAACTTAGAATCATATCCCGTGCCACCAAAAGTTATCAACGTTTACAAATAGCACAGCATAGTCTAATTGGTAGCTTAAATCCACAAATCAGTCTGAATCATCTAGAATTATTTTCCCTTTTATCTGTGTTTGGCTATAACACAACAGCTCGGAAGGAATTATCAGATCACGAATTACTAGTAGCTACACGGGAGGGTTTCGTTCTTGTTGTGAACATTGAGCTGAAAATAAGTGTATCATGTCAACGATATTCACACTGAAATCAAAGTCAAGTAACGACCACTCTATAATCAGCTTGTCATCCACTGAATCATGAGATCCACGAGCTTATTGAATGAGCATAATATTTATCAGTATTTTCAAGGTTTTTATATGTTCTTATTGGTTGTTTACTATCGACGTACAGGCTCATTGAGGAGATGCCTTGATATCGTTCTCAGCTACAGTTTGATCAACTTTCGGAAGGTGGCTGGTAGTGAAACCCAGTAGATGTGGATTTTTGTGGTAATCAACACCGTGTTCCAATTTCAGCGTGAATATCAACATTACAATGTATATTCATGCAGTAGGGCAGAACACTTTCCAGGAATTTTAATATAAGTCACTATCAATAATTCAATAAATTAATATTAATCAATTTATTCATTAAATGCGTTCTATATTTGAACATCTTGCATTCTCTCAATTCAATCCAAAGGGAAACATACCATAAATATCTTAGTGGTAAATAATCATCATATCACTGAATATTTACTTTTAACCCTAGTAACTTACTAATGTACATATGTTCAATTTGTTTCAGTACAGCTCATTACAAACATGACCGACCTTAGCATTTCAAAATCAGTAACCGAATATGGTTGTACCAAAAGCGCAGACAAACTTCATCAGTATATATATCATCATTCACTACGTCTGTCTGAAGCACAAAAGTGGTTATTACAAGTAATCATCATGACTATTGTCCTCCATAAGTGTATTGTAGGAGACCAGTAAACATCCACTGTCAAGAATGCTTATTTCCAGCATAGAAATGCAACTTCTATCAAATTTGTGTTATGCGATAAATGCTAGAAGGACACTTGCTATTGGTAAGTACGAGGTAAATGAGGATCTGATTGCAAGCATATATATCCATTCTATGTAGTCCATTGCTTCTCAAACAAGTTCTAAGTTTTGATGAAGTAAGTAGAATATACAAGTATTGCTAGCTCGTCTTTAAATAATGATCTTAATAAACTGTATAGGTATGTGTAATTGGTGACAAAATAGACAGAATGTGGCTACCATGCCCACTTTTGTTTCATGGTTTACAGTAACTTTGAATGAGTCGGCGTTAAAATCATCTGTCTGTTATTTGAAGAACATTGATCATTATCGCTACCATTTGAAGACGATTAGGGAGATTGGATGCTCTATTCCATCATTCGCCTTTCTCCAGTGAGTATTACATTTCAGAGTGGTTGTGGTACTCGTGTATGTAAAAATTATGTATGTAGAGACAAATATGGAAAGAAGGGGAGTTTGAAGAGAAGAGACATAGAGTCAGCCATTACTGACTGATTATCAGTGTCTATTCGGATAGAGTTGAATGACTGAGCGAATTATCTTGAAACGACTATGTTGATACCATATATCAACAACACATTCGTAGTTGACTTGTATATTGGTCTGGAAGTGAAGACTGGAACACTGATTTCATTGCATTTGAGACTCGTCAGCTGGATGCATTTGCATGGTGTAATTAATATTCGCATGAAAATTCGAAGCTATTGCCTTTCATTTCGCGCACCAACACATGATCTACTGATGTAATGAGTTCAAATAGTCAGTAGATTGTTCAACGTTATATCTGGAATTTCTGACGTTCACTACTTTTTGGGTTGCTTTGTTCAGTAATAATTGGTTTCAGATATATTTGTTAAGCTGACGACTGTTTTGTCAAGCTACAGTGTGATCTAAACCAGTCTGGAAGATGTTACTGTGGTAATTCTACTGTTTTTTTACCAACCACTGTACATCAGTTAGACGACCAGTCATTATCAACAGATATGTTTCCATTTATTTTAAAATGAATTTAGGAGTTTATACTGGATATAGCGCATTGTCTATCGCAGAAGTATTGCCGTTAGATGGACGTGTAGTTGCCTTGGATAAAACGGATGAATATTTGAAAGACTATTGTTTGCCAGCATGGAAGAAGGCAGGTGTAGAATCGAAAATTGACTTCCGACACGGTTCAGATGTTCAAATACTACGTAAGTCTAACGATGTGATAAGCTTTAATGTTGTCAAGAAAAACAAAACGCGAATACACACTCACTGCTCAATCATGTAAAATCCATGGAGATAAGTATATTGTCATCAGGTTACTGATGTGTACTCTGGTGTCAGCAATACTATCTGATTGATTTAGGAGAAAGATAATATATGGGGAATTCATGCTACATTTCTGTTTAAGATAGTTGAAAATAACGAAATGTTGGTTGATGTTGACGGAATCTACAAGTAAGCTTGACACTAAGAAGTATTAGTGTAACTTGTGTGACGAAATGTATGTTAGGAAGACAGATTGTATCTGTTGCGTGTAAGTGGATCGGGAGTGCGAGAAGGAGTTTAATTTTGATTGAGATCATGAATCGATGGATGTTAGATCACCACTCGGAACATGGAAGCCACTAGACGTGGGTCTCGTAATACTATAGGGCGACTCAGCATTGAGCATTCATGACCCCACACGCGGGATTTGAACTCAGGACCTATTGTCTCTTGCACGAACTCTTAATCCCTAGACCACTGGGCGGGCATCCTAGAGTGTTAATGTCTAAATTCAACCTACCAACGAAATCGCGCTACCACGTTCCATCATACTGAGGTAGATACTTGTCTGTAGCTGACATGGATCAGTCACACTGATCAAGGCCTCTCACTAGAAAACTGAGAATTTCCTTAGGAGATCATGAGTTGATGGATGTTGGACTACCTATAATCACTGGACGACCATTTCGTCTGAGTATGAGATTCCACAGCAGTGCGCACCCACGTTTCCGCACACAGGACCCGAACTCAGTACCTTCAATCTCGTGCACGAACACTTAACTTATAGACCACTGAGCCGGCATTCAACAGTGTTAAGGCCTAAGTTCAACCAATTCACGAAATTGAACAACATCTTCTATTGTATTGAGGTAGATGCCTGTCTCTATATGATTTGGATTAGCTCTCTATTGAGTGTAATGCTACCACTGATTTTTGTGTGAGCATTTGTATATGACCTGACGATTTCTGAATGTCCCTTAACCGCAGTTTGTTCTCTTTCACCCTCACATCCAGTTGTCGTGATATTTTATCTACAGATGCAGCATTACATCACCAAATATAAATGTATCTCGACAAGTTAGATGTGTGCTCGGAGGTTGGTTTGAACACTGCGATGTTGTGAGTAGGTGAACGGTACATGTACAATGTCTGATATAGGTGTTCTTCTAGTCAATAAAAACGATTTTACTGATGATGTTGAACGAATACATTTATTCGGTTAGTATTCGATAACGGTTGGGTGTATGTAAGTACGTTCAGTTTGATAACAGTTTTGTCGTAAACTATATATTGATTTGGTAGCTGAACTTTATATATTTTGATTGAACTGTTGTGCCAACAGAAAATTTGATTGATAATGGAGAGAGTGAAACATTCGATTTCGCCCTGATCGATGGTGAAAAAGAAAACTATAGTAAACATTACGAATTATGTTTAAAACTAGTTCGACCTCGTGGAATCATCGCCATTGATAATGTAAGTTTGTTTTATTTACGAGCATATGTTCTATGTATCCGAATACAATTGAAGTCAACTTTCATGACAAATTTATCTTTTAATGGCTATTAATGAACCTTCTGTATGGAAATATCTCGCCCTTAAAACTGCTTCCACATTTCATAAATTGTCGAGGGAATATTCCACATATTCGGTGAAGTGTGAAGTATAATGTTAATAATAATAAATGACTGTAGTTGTACACCTTCTGCTGAATGATAGCCTTATATTTCAAACTAAATGGCTTAAAATAAGATTATCCCATATATGTATGAATAATTTATCTTGGATCAACTAATTGGAAGCTATTGCGTAGAGGGAATTATAAGTTGGTCTGTTCTAATAACCCTAAGCAAACATTACTGATTGGTGCCATTAAATGATCTTTGTTAGTTGAATGATAGCAGCTTTACTGTTGATAATAATCTGACGTAGAATATTGATTATCTTATAGATTGTAACCACAGTCTGAAGTCAGACTGCGAAGTAACTACAAACATGCTTTACCTTCTATTCAAAAAGATTTGGGAGGAGGAACAAATGCCGATGGACTGGAAAGAAGGGCACCTCGTCAAGTTTCCAAAGAAAGGAGATCTGAGCAAATGTGAAAACTACAGAGGCATTACACTACTGTCAATACCAGAGAAGGTCTTCAACATAGTGTTGCTGAACCGGATGAAAGATGCAGTAGACGCCCAACTTCGAGATCAAAAGCTGGATTCCGTAAGGATCGATCGTGCACAGACCAAATTGCGACACTACGGATCATCGTCGAACAATCAGTTGAGTGGGACTCGTCACTGTACATCAACTTCATTGATTATGAAAAGGCATTTGACAGTGTGGTTAGGGGGACGTTATGGAAACTTCTTCGACACTACGGAGTTCCTGAGAAGATTGTCAATATTATCCGGAACTCATACGACGGACTACAGTGCAAGGTCGTGCATGGAGGACAGCTGACAGATGCATTCCAAGTAAGGACTGGAGTCAGACAAGGCTGTTTACTCTCTCCCTTCCTCTTTCTTCTGGTGGTCGACTGGATTATGAAGACCTCGACATCTGAAGGAAAACACGGAAGACAACGGACAGCTCAGAATCAATTAGACGATTTGAACTTCGCAGATGACCTAGCCCTCTTATCACGTACACACGAACAGATGCAGATGAAGACAGCCAGTGTAGCAGCAGAACAACAATCCAATCACTCTTGATGGCGAAACTCTGGAAGATGTAGAATCCTTCACATACCTGGGAAGCATCATCGATGAACAAGGTGGCTCAGATGCAGACGTAAAGGCAAGGATTGGCAAAGCAAGGGTTGCATTCCTACAATCAAAGAACATATGGAACTCAAAACACCTTTCAACCAATATCAAAGTGAGAATCTTCAATAAGAACGTCAAGGCAGTTCTACTGTATGGAGCTGAAACTTGGAGAACTATGACAACCACCATCAAGAAGGTACAAGTATTTATAAATAGCTGTCTTCGCAAGATACTCAACATCCATTGGCCAGATACCATCAGCAACAGCCTTCTCTGGGAGAGAACAAATCAGCTTCCAGATGAAGAAAAAAATTGGGAAAAGACGATGGGAATGGATAGGACATACATTACGCAAATCATCAAACTGCATCACGAGGCAAGCCCTAACTTGGAATCCTGAAGGAAGGCGGAAAAGAGGAAGGCCAAAGAACACATTACGTCGGATAATAGAAGCAGATATGAAAAGGATGAATAGGAATTGGAAGGAGCTGGAAAGGATTGCCCAGGACAGGGTTGGATGGAGAATGCTGGTGAGCAGCCTATACTCCTTGACGAGGAGTGACAGGCGAAAGTAAGTAAGTAGTCTAACCACAGTGTCTTCACCATTCTACTGGACTCAGATGCACAATGCTTATCCGTAGCTCTTCCCAATCTCTTAGTTCATATGTTGGAAATCTGCTTTCTGAGAGATTTTGACTTCATATTTAAAACCACATACTGCATTCAAAACTCTTCAGAGCTTGAGAATCAAGTTTTAGATTTCATGTTTATGGTTGTCTATCCCAAAAACCTACATCTCTGGTTTGATAGGACTTGGGAGAACAAGGGCTATGTACATTGGTTTGATATATTGGAAGAATCCGATTACCAAATCAATGAACCTTCTATTGTCCGATGAAGGTTATTCTTAATTTGACTGAAAATATACTTTTTGGTGTATGAATACGATACATGCTTATAGTGCCATTAAATCACACATAATGATTGTCTTTTATACCCTTTTTCTTACCATCTCTTTCCCAGGTTCTATGGAGGCAGCGTGTGCTCGACGAGAATGATAACAGCTCTGAAACTGTCGGTATAAGAGAAATGAATGCATTGATAGCTAGAGATAACTCTGTTCGAATTTCTCTCTTAAGAACTGGAGATGGATTGACAATTGTTGTGAAGAATTGATTCATGTTATGACTGTTTTCAGAATGGTTACATCCATACAGACACACATATATTTGATTGATTAACCGAATTGCTTTGATTGCTTTCGCACATAAATATTTCCCATTACTAAGCTGTCAGTTTCAATCATCACTGCATATGTATGTTGTTGTAATAAAACATTTCTCTGAAGGGTTTCTGTATATTACATACCGTTTCAATCATTTTGTAATTGGCACTAAACATGTCTGAATCTCTCAAATGTGAGGAAATTTGTAGGATTGTGAGAATCTCCATATAATCTGTGGAAACATGAAAGGTTGTACGGAAAAACCACAGGTTAGTGAAGATTTAGGGCGTTCAGTCCACAGATGTGATGTCAGTATAAATATCAGAAAGATTCCGATTGACGATAGTCTGACGATAGTTGATGATATACACAAACCACATGAGAAATACTGAGTTTTCGTTTATCTTCAGTAGACTATATGTTTTATTATTTGTTTCAGTTAAAGCATACGTCTGAGTAACGTTTGATGTACATCGTATTTTGGGTTAATCAAATAGAAGACTTGTAGTGACTCACGTTTATCACGAGAACACGACTGGTTTAATAAAAACAATTATTATTATAACCAACTGTACCAGTGTTTGTTTTAACGTGCTTTTGTTTGACTGTGCTAATGACAGCTATTTTGTGCTTCCATTCTTATACTTACACTTTGATTGTAACTTCCCCCGAATTCGGTTACCTTCTGTAACCAAGGTTCTATCCCGGCACGATCTCGGTATCCTTTCGATGCCACGAGATCGCCAGCTAATAAACCTCGACTTCGTCCATTATTCGCCTTCTGATATTTGGCTTCTCGAGGATTTTATGGATCTATTTGGTTACGTCCAACCCTCGCCTTCTGATTCGCTTGGCACGCGTTTCTTGGTAGCGGTGTTCACAGTTAATCTTCAACTCGACGCCACGCTACAGACTTAAGAATTTTGTGTGATTAATCAGGGTGAACTACAAGGTCAATGTGTGGAGCACGCACTGAATAAGTCGCACTTCATCACGTTGTATTATCAATGAAAATGCAGAAATTTGATTGAATCACGTATCTCGTAAATAAAATCTATGTTAATCTTATGCAATAAGTATCTCATTTCGATTATAAATATAAGATAACACTGAAATATCTAATGTTGTTGACATGTTTGTTCGATTTGAAACCTTTTAAACTTCATGGTGCTTACCGTAGGTCATAAACCACTGAGCATGGATTTAATGTGATATAATGATTTATTGACTAATGGTTGTTGGTTTCACAGTTTCCAGTTAGTGGATAGTTCTATGTTCGTACACAATCTGTGTGAAATGAGATGATCACAAAGATGAGTGTACAAATTCTGTGGTACTTTTACTCAGCATATGTTATAGACTGGAATGGTTTTTACATTAGGCGATCATGACAGATTGAATATCACTCACTTGTTGCTAATAATGAATCCTGTTGTTTATGAGAATAGACAAATCGAAGTTATCAATCTGTAATATTATGCAGTACACAAAATCAACTCTTTTTTGGTCATCTGTGATCTAGAAGGATGATAGTTAGGGAATGATTCTTCGAATATTACTTGACTTTCAAAATTTATGAAGCAGAAGCACAACTCATACACCTGAATATTGAAGACGTAACTGAATTCTGGTGTTTGCCTATTGATTTGATGCAGACAATGCTTATGAACAAATTCCGGTGATGATGGAAACTGATTAGTTTGATGTGTGCGATCGTCAGATTCACAACTCTCACTTTAGTCTCTAAATCTTTCGTTTATCTGGTTGACCATAAACATGAACTCAATTGTCATCACTGAGAATTTGAAAGGATAGATTTTCAAACTGATATTTGAAGTGATCAAGCGATAAATGACAGTTACTACTCAGCACAAATAAGAGAAACAAGCGAACAATTAAAGTTGACCGGACAGATTGACAGTTCCATTGAAATAACCATTGACAACATGGAAGCAGTGGATGGCCGTTTCAATTTCGTATGGAATTGGTACTCAGTATGAATCCAGGACGAGGATGGATCCCAGGACCTTTACTCGCATTCACCGACGCCTAACTCCTAGATCAATGAAACAGGATCCACTGAGTTTTGTTGGTTTTACATGTTAGATCTTTATCAGCGAATAAACTATGCTATGGAAACTGTGCAATGAAATACAATAAAAATGAAATCACAAACTGACCTACGTTTGATAACTATTGAAAATCTGGATACACCAAACAGCCGTTTCGTTTCAGCACGAGACGCATCCACAGTCCCATCATCTGGGACAAACCAAAGCCCCGATATTGAGGAATTAAGTCGTTCTCCACATGAAACTTAACGAAAATAAGTATGGTATCAAAGCGCATGTGAATTCATTCGAGTTATTTTACCCCATAAGACCCGATATACAATGGAATGAAAGATATTAACAGTCGGCAAAATAAGGTACGAAAATGTAGGTATACTGTCATATGTTGAGAGAGAAATCAATGGCTGAATGCATTTTCTCGCCTATCGTGGTAGAATTATTGATTAAGTCAGCTCTCAAGGTACTACATGTTTTCGGGTGATTGAATTCGATTTCGATCGGCTCATCTCACAGTTTTGTGTTGAAACTCACCGGACTGTTGTGTTTGTAAAAATGGTCACTGACAGGGAGAAATATCTCTACTGCTAAACTAGACTGGTATATTTTCTACGGGATTCAACAGTGAAGCCATCCCTCATTTAGTGTCTTCGAATGAAGTTCAAATGTAGGAAAGCATACTCAGTGATCATGATAAAGTGGAATGGCACACTAAGTGAGAAATACTGTGTGTCTTAGCTAATTGATGACTAATAGAAATAGACAGAAATTTTTATTGGTTTCGACCCTCATCATTCTCTTAAATAGTCGATTATTGGAGTACTTTTAGTGGTATCAATTTACTCACATATATCTGTATTTAAACACATGTGCAATAATCAAAGTTGAGAAAATTCCAGTTTGATGGCAATTTCGTATTGTACAGTATGCGCAGTTACGTAGTGTCGGGTCAGTAATCCTCAACAATTAGAAAGTCATGTTTGCTAATGTTCACTGTTCGAATTGAACGTAAATATCTTGTATATTATTAAATTGTTGTAACTTCGGTAAAGTCAACAACAGTTTCCAAGGAACCTAATAGACTAATTTGCATAACACAATACATTCACGTATAAAAACGCAAAACAACCGACTGTGTTCAATGAGAACAATCAGTCTCGAAATTACTTGGTCTTCAAAATAACAGGGAAATCGTGTCACATGCCAATCATGAAAGCTAAGCACATCAAAAGACCAAGATAGATTTAGACAACGTTTTGTGTCATGTGTAGCAAGATCCACCATAATTTAGTATCGAGGTTAAATATATAACCCTTGAAACATTGATAGAAATATTACGTGTAGAATGATACTAAAGATCATCGAATAGTGAAACATATTTGAGAGGCATTAGCATAAAAGGATACCATAACACATGATGAATCCCAGTTTTCTCACAATGGATTTCCACATGGAGTAACTTGAAAATCTGAACAGGTAACAGTTGGGCTAGTACATCACTAACACGTAAATGAAAAATTAGACGAGATTAGAAATTATTGATAAATCACTCAGATATAAGATAAAGGTTGTCGGATTTTGGTGCGAATTCCATTCATCCATTTGACTAAATAGGATTGATGATGTTCGTGATGACAAACCCTAAATCTAATCACTAACGTTAACCATCAACTGCAGATCATAATTCTAATTGTTCACATTGGCTTAGTAATACAACGGAATGAAAAATCAAAATTACATCCATTGACTCATTGTAATGTTTGTTCAACATTAATGCGGTTTCAATTCAATGTGGTGATTACTCAATGTAGCACTTGATTCTGTTTTCACGTGTGACACTTTATTCTGTATAACATAGGACATTCTTGTATGAAACATTGACCTGAACTATGCTAAACATGACATATAGCATGTAATTTGTAACAACCCTAAGCATCTGTCATATACGTGATTTCATCATTACTTACTTACTTACTTACTTACTTACTTACTTACTTACTTACTTACTTACTTACTTACTTACTTACTTACTTACTTACTTACTTACTTACTTACTTACTTACTTACTTACTTACTTACTTACTTACTTACTTACTTACTTACTTACTTACTTACTTACTTACTTACTTACTTACTTACTTACTTACTTACTTACTTACTTACTTACTTACTTACTTACTTACTTACTTACTTACTTACTTACTTACTTACTTACTTACTTACTTACTTACTTACTTACTTACTTACTTACTTACTTACTTACTTACTTACTTACTTACTTACTTACTTACTTACTTACTTACTTACTTACTTACTTACTTACTTACTTACTTACTTACTTACTTACTTACTTACTTACTTACTTACTTACTTACTTACTTACTTACTTACTTACTTACTTACTTACTTACTTACTTACTTACTTACTTACTTACTTACTTACTTACTTACTTACTTACTTACTTACTTACTTACTTACTTACTTACTTACTTACTTACTTACTTACTTACTTACTTACTTACTTACTTACTTACTTACTTACTTACTTACTTACTTACTTACTTACTTACTTACTTACTTACTTACTTACTTACTTACTTACTTACTTACTTACTTACTTACTTACTTACTTACTTACTTACTTACTTACTTACTTACTTACTTACTTACTTACTTACTTACTTACTTACTTACTTACTTACTTACTTACTTACTTACTTACTTACTTACTTACTTACTTACTTACTTACTTACTTACTTACTTACTTACTTACTTACTTACTTACTTACTTACTTACTTACTTACTTACTTACTTACTTACTTACTTACTTACTTACTTACTTACTTACTTACTTACTTACTTACTTACTTACTTACTTACTTACTTACTTACTTACTTACTTACTTACTTACTTACTTACTTACTTACTTACTTACTTACTTACTTACTTACTTACTTACTTACTTACTTACTTACTTACTTACTTACTTACTTACTTACTTACTTACTTACTTACTTACTTACTTACTTACTTACTTACTTACTTACTTACTTACTTACTTACTTACTTACTTACTTACTTACTTACTTACTTACTTACTTACTTACTTACTTACTTACTTACTTACTTACTTACTTACTTACTTACTTACTTACTTACTTACTTACTTACTTACTTACTTACTTACTTACTTACTTACTTACTTACTTACTTACTTACTTACTTACGCCTGTTACTCCCAGTGGAGCATAGGCCGCTGACCAGCATTCTCCAACCCACTCTGTCCTGGGCCTTCTTTTCTAGTTCCATCCAATTCTTGTTCATTTCTCTCATGTCTATCTCCATTTCTCGGCGTAATGTGTTCTTTGGTCTTCCTCTTTTCCTTTGACCTTCAGGATTCCATGTGAGGGCTTGTCTTGTGACGCAGTTGGGTGCTTTCCTCAATGTGTGTCCTATCCACTTCCAGCGCTTCTTCCTGATTTCTTCCTCCACTGGGATCTGGTTTGTTCTCTCCCACAGTACGTTGTTGCTAATAGTGTCCGGCCAATGGATCTGAAGTATTTTGCGTAGACAATTGTTGATAAACACCTGTATTTTCTGGATGATGGCTTTTGTAGTTCTCCAGGTTTCTGCCCCATACAGTAGAACTGTCTTGACATTTGTATTGAAAATCCTGACCTTGGTGTTGGTTGACAGTTGCTTTGAGTTCCAGATGTTCCTCAGTTGTAAATATGCTGCTCTTGCTTTGCTGATCCGCGCCTTCACATCTGCATCAGATCCACCCTGTTCATCAATGATGCTGCCCAAATACGTAAAGGTTTTTACATCTTCCAAATCTTCTCCGTCAATTGTGATTGGATTGGTGCATTCTGTGTTGTATCGGAGAATCCTGCTTTTCCCTTTGTGTATATTGAGACCTATTGCTGCTGAGGCTGCTGCCACACTGTTCGTCTTCTCCTGCATCTGTTGTTGCGTTTGGGATAGAAGGGCCAGATCATCTGCGAAGTCTAGATCATCCAACTGCATCTTAGATGTCCATTGTATCCCGCGCTTTCCTTCAGACGTTGACGTCTTCATGACCCAGTCGATCACCAGGAGAAAGAGAAAGGGTGAGAGTAAGCAACCTTGCCTAACACCGGTCTTCACTTTGAACGACTTTGTCAACTGTCCTCCATGCACGATTTTGCAGTGTAATCCATCATATGAGTTCTGTATGATATTGACTATCTTCTAAGGCACGCCGTAGTGTCGAAGAAGTTTCCATAGTGTTGTTCTGTCCACGCTATCAAATGCCTTTTCGTATTCAATGAAGTTGATGTAGAGTGATGAATTCCATTCAATTGATTGTTCCACAATGATCCGTAGAGTTGCGATTTGGTCTGTACACGATCTATCCTTACGGAATCCTGCCTGTTGGTCACGAAGTTGGGCGTCTACGCAGTCCTTCATCCTGTTTAACAATACTCTGTTGAAGACTTTTCCCGGTATTGAGAGAAGAGTGATGCCCCTGTAGTTATCACACTTGCTGAGATCGCCTTTCTTCGGTATTTTGATCAGAAGTCCTTCTTTCCAGTCTGTTGGTACTTGTTCCCCATCCCAAATCTTATTGAAGAGAATGTGGAGTATCCGTGCAGTTGCCGCTACGTCTGCTTTTAGTGCCTCTGCTGGGATGTTGTCCGGTCCTGCTGCTTTGCCACTCTTGATTTGTCTAATGGCCATGCTGATTTCTTCAATTGTTGGTGGGCCAACATTGATTGGGAGGTCCGTGAGTGCTGCTTCGATGTTGGGTGGGTTCAGTGGAGCTGGTCGATTCAACAGTTCTTTGAAGTGTTCTACCCACCTGTTTTGTTGCTCTTCAATGTTGGTGATTACCTCGCCTTCCTTGCTTTTCACTGGTCTTTCTGGTTTGCGGCGATTTCCAGAGAGTTTCTTTGTCGTGTCATACAGTACTCTCATGTTTCCTTCTCTTGCAGCCTTTTCCGCCGTCGTTGCTAAATCTTCCACATAGTTACGTTTGTCGGTTCTGATACTCCTCTTCACTTGTTTGTTTATTTCCGTGTATTCAGCTTGTGCCTTGGCTTTTTCTGCTCTTGTTCGACGGGTATTGATTGCTGCCTTCTTGTTCTTTCTTTCTTGAATCTTATCCAGTGTACCAACAGTGATCCATTCCTTGTGGTGGTGCTTCTTGTGACCCAGGACCTCATGACATGTTGAAGTGATTGCCTCTTTGATCCCCTTCCAGTTGCTCTCCACAGTAGTTCCTTCTCCATTGAGTAGATCATGAAAGGCCTGGAACTTGTTGCTGAGGACTATCTTGAATTCGTTGAGTTTATTAGTATCCTGGAGAAAGGCCGTATTGAACTTTTGTGATACTGTCTGCCCCGTTGTCCAGTGCTTCTTGAGTTTCAATTTCATCTTGGCGACCAGTAAGTGATGATCTGATGCTATATCAGCTCCTCTCTTGGTTCTCACGTCCTCTATAGTCCTCCTGAACGTTTTGTTGATGCAAATATGGTCGATTTGGTTTTGTGTAGAGTGATCCGGTGAAGTCCATGTGGTTTTGTGTATGCGTTTATGTGGGAATATGGTGCCGCCTATGACCAGCTTATTGAAGGCACATAGATTTGCAAATCTCTCACCATTTTCGTTTCTTTCTCCCAGTCCGTGTCGTCCCATGATGTCTTCATATCCAGTGTTGTCCGTTCCAACCTTGGCGTTGTAATCTCCCATCAGAATGGTCAGGTCCTTTGTTGGGCACTTCTCGACTATTGACTGCAGCCTATTGTAGAATTGATCTTTCGCGTCTTCATTGTAGTCGTTGGTAGGTGCATAGCATTGGATGATGTTCATTGAAATGCCCTCTTTCTTTGTTTTAAACGAGGCTTTGATGATCCTTGGTCCATGAGATTCCCATCATATAAGTGCATTTTGTGCTTGTTTGGACAGCATCAATGCAACTCCTTGTGTATGTGGTGCATTTTCTTCTTCATGGCCGGAGTATGACAGGAGCTCTCCTGTAGTTAGTCGTTGTTGTCCAACTCGTGTCCAATGTGTTTCACTGATCCCAAGTACCTCTAGGTTGTATCTTCTCATTTCTGCAGCAATCTGGAAGGCTCTTCCGGTGTCCCACATTGTACGAACATTCCATGTACCTAAATAAATGGTTGCTCTGGTTGTCAGAAGGGGCATCGGCCTCATAACTTCCGAAGGGATTCGGCTTTCATCATGAGGCGTCATAATTCTTCTAAATGAAGATCTTCTGACTCCCAGGGCAGAGTTTAAAAGGTTTGAATAATTTTTTCTGGTTAGCGTTTTTTTAGCGAGTTAGTTTTCTACGGGATGGGGACGCTAACCCCATGCCCAACCCTCCTCCTTTATCCGGGCTTGGGACCGGCAGTAGCCCCCGGAGGGACTCCAGGCGGAGTTGTGATTTCATCATATTTATTGTTAATCAAAATCTGTGTACGAATCATTAATATATAAATCAGTGTATTTTCGACTAGGATCGTCGTCGTGTTTTTGGGCTAATAAATCTTCATTTGTAGCGGACTTTGTGTTCTCACTTTCACGTCGTGGAAATCGAGGTGCTTCCTCGCTTTTCCAAGTATAAGTGACAAGTGATTCCGACATAGCAATCAATAGCGACCGGATATAACAAGTAGCGTGCAATTAGAAGACGTAACATTAATGGCCTTCATTATGTCATAGTTAATAAATAAAAGGCCTTTATTTTGACGTCACTTACATTGGACAATGTTGTCGGTGGACTCTCTACTTTTGTAGCCCGAGATCAGACCCCCAGTAAGAATATATAAGTCAGCCCTTTGCATGTAGTTGATGTACAATTTGAGTGTCCATATGCTCTTCAACTGTAGGAGTGCTGCTTTTGCTTTGGCAGAAAATCACCTACTATATATACAGCGTTATGTTATACCACAACACGTTTGATGTCCTGCGTTCCATTTGGTGACAGACCGATTCATATATAGCTGTATCGTGCATCACTGCATCGATAGCTCTTATTTTTAGTGTACATTCTCTGCACAGTATGACACCTAATACCACATCTCTGACGTTTGTTGTTAGCCATGTTCGTGAGATGGCAATGAAGTCAGTGCTTTCGGTATTCACTGTTTCTAAATTTTCCTATTGTCTATTAGATTCCAAGTATTTTTAGAACAAACTTTCTGTCCTGTGGTTATAAGAAACAACTTTCAGCCTTGGATATCGTGAATTCCTTCCAGTTTATTATTTGTCAGCCTAGAAATTAATGTAACTAAAATTTATTAGCACACAATGCTTTTATGTTTTCTTACCTAAATCGCCTTACTAACAAATATTTCAGCCTTGCATTCCATCATTGAACTGTCTGCCAGAAGCTATTTATCTTTCCAAATGCCTAATTAATTTTGATCAGAACTCTACAATTGATCCCAATTGTCCCCTTCATTGTCACATAGTACGTTTTCTTCCAACCCTCAGTGCAGAAGCTCAACGGTTTGAGTTGCTTGTAATTCAATACTTGTTGAGACAATGAGTTCCGGCGGCGCGTACAACACAAAGCCTTGAGCACAACACTATAAATTCGTACCATAACTTTCAGATGGTTATCACTAAAGAAAGGTCAAGGGTGGTGTGTGGTCAGCAATAATATTGACAAACATTAACATAAGGAATTACGGAAAGTTGCGTATATTGCGACCTAGTGTTGCTGAGGTTGCTGTTACACTAGTCGACCTCTCCGCCATTTGTTGTTGCTTGTGCGATAGCAAGCCAGACATTCTGTGAAGTTCAGATCGTTCAACTGCATCCTGACTTTCCACTGTATCACATGTCTTCACCCAGATGTTGATTTTTTCATAATCCAGTCGATCATCAGGAGAAAGAGTAAGAGTGGAAGTAAGCAACCCCGCCTGACACCAGTCTTTACTTCGAACGAGTCTGTCAGCTATCCTCAGTGCATAATTTTGCAGTTTAATCCATCACAGGAATTCCGTGTGATACTCATTAACTTGCGAGACACTCCATAGTGTCGAAGAAGCCTCCGTAGTGTTGTCCAATTTGTGTCATTAAATGCTTTCTCACAGTCAGTGAAGTTGGTATAGAGTGGTGAATTCCATTCAATTGATTGTTCCACAATGATCCGTAATGTTGCGACTTGGTTGATACACAATAGATCCCTGTGGAATCCAGCCTGTTGATCCCGAAGTTGGGCGTCTACGAAGTCCTACATGTTGTTCAACAACACCCTGTTTAATGCTTTTAAAGCTGTTTAACTTGACGCACAAGGCTGATGTAAGACTGACGTTCAGGTCTGTTTGAAGTGGATTTATCTTTGCTTCTAGAATAATAGACTTAATTCTCAAACCGTAGATTTGTCATGATCCGACTCCCCGATCTCTAAAATATTACGTACGAGTCACTTTATGTCTATACTGAATCGTACTACGTGACGGCCAGTAGCTGCTGCAATGGATGACTGGATGCTTTTGGAATAGGAAGAAAATGACCTACTTAATTTGAAAAGGAATAGGTCACATAGAGCAACCGGGCCTGCATGACCGAGCCATGGCATACTGATCAAGTATTTCCGCGTTAAATATTTCCAACCTACAATGAGTGTCCAATGTTGAATTTAAACCTCAGTTTTCGAATGTTTGGCCCCAAAGAACCAACGGCACTACAAACCTTCTCCTAACCGACGTTATACTAAGAAAAACAGGGTCGTCATGCATTGAATATATTTGACACTATTAAACCCAAACTTGTATTGAAAAGATATATTTTGTCTAGATATACAAAAACGAATTTTCCGTAATTCCTTATGTTAATGTTTGTCAATATTATTGCTGACCACACACCACCCTTGACCTTTCTTTAGTGATAACCATCTGAAAGTTATGGTACGAATTTATAGTGTTGTGCTCAAGGCTTTGTGTTGTACGCGCCGCCGGAACTCATTGTCTCAACAAGTATTGAATTACAAGCAACTCAAACCGTTGAGCTTCTGCACTGAGGGTTGGAAGAAAACGTACTATGTGACAATGAAGGGGACAATTGGGATCAATTGTAGAGTTCTGATCAAAATTAATTAGGCATTTGGAAAGATAAATAGCTTCTGGCAGACAGTTCAATGATGGAATGCAAGGCTGAAATATTTGTTAGTAAGGCGATTTAGGTAAGAAAACATAAAAGCATTGTGTGCTAATAAATTTTAGTTACATTAATTTCTAGGCTGACAAATAATAAACTGGAAGGAATTCACGATATCCAAGGCTGAAAGTTGTTTCTTATAACCACAGGACAGAAAGTTTGTTCTAAAAATACTTGGAATCTAATAGACAATAGGAAAATTTAGAAACAGTGAATACCGAAAGCACTGACTTCATTGCCATCTCACGAACATGGCTAACAACAAACGTCAGAGATGTGGTGTTAGGTGTCATACTGTGCAGAGAATGTACACTAAAAATAAGAGCTATCGATGCAGTGATGCACGATACAGCTATATATGAATCGGTCTGTCACCAAATGGAACGCAGGACATCAAACGTGTTGTGGTATAACATAACGCTGTATATATAGTAGGTGATTTTCTGCCAAAGCAAAAGCAGCACTCCTACAGTTGAAGAGCATATGGACACTCAAATTGTACATCAACTACATGCAAAGGGCTGACTTATATATTCTTACTGGGGGTCTGATCTCGGGCTACAAAAGTAGAGAGTCCACCGACAACATTGTCCAATGTAAGTGACGTCAAAATAAAGGCCTTTTATTTATTAACTATGACATAATGAAGGCCATTAATGTTACGTCTTCTAATTGCACGCTACTTGTTATATCCGGTCGCTATTGATTGCTATGTCGGAATCACTTGTCACTTATACTTGGAAAAGCGAGGAAGCACCTCGATTTCCACGACGTGAAAGTGAGAACACAAAGTCCGCTACAAATGAAGATTTATTAGCCCAAAAACACGACGACGATCCTAGTCGAAAATACACTGATTTATATATTAATGATTCGTACACAGACTTTGATTAACAATAAATATGATGAAATCACGTATATGACAGATGCTTAGGGTTGTTACAAATTACATGCTATATGTCATGTTTAGCATAGTTCAGGTCAATGTTTCATACAAGAATGTCCTATGTTATACAGAATAAAGTGTCACACGTGAAAACAGAATCAAGTACTACATTGAGTAATCACCACATTGAATTGAAACTGCATTAATGTTGAACAAACATTACAATGAGTCAATGAATGTAATTTTGATTTTTCATTCCGTTGTATTACTAAGCCAATGTGAACAATTAGAATTATGATCTGCAGTTGATGGTTAACGTTAGTGATTAGATTTAGGGTTTGTCATCACGAACATCATCAATCCTATTTAGTTAAATGGATGAATGGAATTCGCACCAAAATCCGACAACCTTTATCTTATATCTGAGTGATTTATCAATAATTTCTAATCTCGTCTAATTTTTCATTTACGTGTTAGTGATGTACTAGCCCAACTGTTACCTGTTCAGATTTTCAAGTTACTCCATATGGAAATCCGTTGTGAGAAAACTGGGATTCATCATGTGTTATGGTATCCTTTTATGCTAATGCCTCTCAAATATGTTTCACTATTCGATGATCTTTAGTATCATTCTACACGTAATATTTCTATCAATGTTTCAAGGGTTATATATTTAACCTCGATACTAAATTATGGTGGATCTTGCTACACATGACACAAAACGTTGTCTAAATCTATCTTGGTCTTTTGATGTGCTTAGCTTTCATGATTGGCATGTGACACGATTTCCCTGTTATTTTGAAGACCAAGTAATTTCGAGACTGATTGTTCTCATTGAACACAGTCGGTTGTTTTGCGTTTTTATACGTGAATGTATTGTGTTATGCAAATTAGTCTATTAGGTACCTTGGAAACTGTTGTTGACTTTACCGAAGTTACAACAATTTAATAATATACAAGATATTTACGTTCAATTCGAACAGTGAACATTAGCAAACATGACTTTCTAATTGTTGAGGATTACTGACCCGACATTACGTAACTGCGCATACTGTACAATACGAAATTGCCATCAAACTGGAATTTTCTCAACTTTGATTATTGCACATGTGTTTAAATACAGATATATGTGAGTAAATTGATACCACTAAAAGTACTCCAATAATCGACTATTTAAGAGAATGATGAGGGTCGAAACCAATAAAAATTTCTGTCTATTTCTATTAGTCATCAATTAGCTAAGACACACAGTATTTCTCACTTAGTGTGCCATTCCACTTTATCATGATCACTGAGTATGCTTTCCTACATTTGAACTTCATTCGAAGACACTAAATGAGGGATGGCTTCACTGTTGAATCCCGTAGAAAATATACCAGTCTAGTTTAGCAGTAGAGATATTTCTCCCTGTCAGTGACCATTTTTACAAACACAAGGGTCCGGTGAGTTTCAACACAAAACTGTGAGATGAGCCGATCGAAATCGAATTCAATCACCCGAAAACATGTAGTACCTTGAGAGCTGACTTAATCAATAATTCTACCACGATAGGCGAGAAAATGCATTCAGCCATTGATTTCTCTCTCAACATATGACAGTATACCTACATTTTCGTACCTTATTTTGCCGACTGTTAATATCTTTCATTCCTTCGTATCTGGGGTCTTATGGGGTAAAATAACTCGAATGAATTCACATGCGCTTTGATACCATACTTATTTTCGTTAAGTTTCATGTGGAGAACGATTTAATTCCTCAATATCGAGGCTTTGGATTGTCCCAGATGATGGGACTGTGGATGCGTCTCGTGCTGAAACGAAACGGCTGTTTGGTGTATCCAGATTTTCAATAGTTATCAAACGTAGGTCAGTTTGTGATTTCATTTTTATTGTATTTCATTGCACAGTTTCCATAGCATAGTTTATTCGCTGATAAAGATCTAACATGTAAAACCAACAAAACTCAGTGGATCCTGTTTCATTGATCTAGGAGTTAGGCGTCGGTGAATGCGAGTAAAGGTCCTGAGTTCCATCCTCGTTATCTGGGTCATGGATTTATACTGAGTACCAATTCCATACGAGATTGAAACGGCCATCCACTGCTTCCATGTTGTCAATGGTTATTTCAATGGAACTGTCAATCTGTCCGGTCAACTTTAATTGTTCGCTTGTTTCTCTTGTTTGTACTGAGTAGTAACTGTCATTTATCGCTTGATCACTTCAAATATCAGTTTGAAAATCTGTCCTTTCAATTTCTCGGTGATGACAATTGAGTTCATGTTTATGGTCAACCAGATAAACGAAAGATATAGAGTCTGAAGTGACAGTTGTGAATCTGGCGATCGCACACATCAAACTAATCAGTTTCCATCATCACCGGAATTTGTTCATAAGCATTGTCTGCATCAAATCAATAGGCAAACACCAGAATTCAGTTACGTCTTCAATATTCAGGTGTATGAGTTGTGCTTCTGCTTCATAAATTTTGAAAGTCAAGTAATATTCGAAGAATCATTCCCTAACTATCATCCTTCTAGATCACAGATGACCAAAAAAGAGTTGATTTTGTGTACTGCCTAATATTACGGATTGATAACTTCGATTTGTCTATTCTCATAAACATCAGGATTCATTAGTAGCAACAAGTGAGTAATATTCAATCTATCATGATCGCCTAATGTAGAAACCATTCTAGTCTATAACATATGCTGAGTAAAAGTACCACAGAATTTGTACACTCATCTTTGTGATCATCTCATTTCACACAGATTGTGTACGAACATAGAACTATCCACTAACTGGAAACTGTGAAACCAATAACCGTTAGTCAATAAAATCACAGAGACCATTAATTTTATCTCTAAGTACATAAACAATACTGAGATAAACATTGGGATAACTGAGGTTTATTTGAAGGAATTATTACTACGTTGTACTTGCAATGTACAGTTCACATTCAACGATGTAATTCATAGACAGAAGGAGGGTATAGCAATGGGATCCTTACTTGGTCCTTTACTAGCAGATTGCTTCATGGCCAATTTAGAAAACAACCAACTCAAAAGAATTATAGAAAACCTCCACTTGTATAAAAGATATGTGGATGATATCTTTATCATTTGTGACAACAAATGTAACTTAAGTGATCTCCTAAAGACATTTAATAATTGTCACCCATCAATAAAATTCACACTTGAAGTTGAAAGCAAACAAAATATTCACTTCCTTGATGTAGATATGAAAAGAAAACAAGATGGTACTTTAAAAAGATCTATCTATAGGAAATCCATATGGAATGGCCAACTATCAAATTTCCACAGTTGGGTTCCCATCAGCCGAAAAAGAAGCTTAATAATAACTCTCGCCGCAAGTATACGAAGAATCTGTAGCATCGAGGTCGTAGAGAAAGAATCGAGCCTTTTAAAAGAGATACTTATCAAAAACGGATATCCTTCTATATTCATTGATAAGAACATGAAGCCGAAAATGCCAAAACCACAAACAACTACAGTAGAAAAGAAAATTTTAAACATGAACATCGACTTCAAAGGTGATAGTGCCGCTTATATCTTAAAGAGGAGAATTTCGGATTCTTTAAATAGAACATTCTTCGCAGCAACATTGCGAATGTTATTCTCCAGCCGATCACTGTTCACCAATAATCTGAAAGATAAATTATCGCATCTGACCAACTCAATGTGCATCTACCAATTTACCTGCTCTTGTGGAGCTAGGTATATAGGTCGTTCGATGCGTACTTTATCCAAAAGAATTCAAGAACATTGTCCGGCGTGGCTAAGAAGAGGAGGCAACGGCTCAATAAGAAGTTCTATAATCGAAAACCTTGTGAACACAGGTCACTCAATCAAGACAGACTCTGCGTTCAAAGTCATCTACAAGGTAAGTAGAAGCCTTCCTAAGACAATTAGACTGCATCTTCTTTGCATTGCGGAGGCAATAGCCATACATTTTGAAAAACTAGAATTATGTGTACAAAAGAGACTGGTACAACCTCTTCTTTTACCATGGTCCTAATGTATTAAAATTTTTTTTCTCTTTCTTCATACTCTTGTTCCTTTACAGCCACCTGCTTCACCTTCTATCTTCCCTTCAAATCTTCTACCTCCAACCGGTTTGTTTTTATTTCCACGATCATTCCGATTACATTTCATCTTTGTTTCAACATTTTGTGTTATTTTATCATGCTGAGCCATCCTTACCAGATGAATATTTAAGCCATTTACTATCAAAAGATTATTCGCTTTCCTTGTTTCAAAAATATTTTTCTAATACCTTTGTTTATTTAACCTCACTGTCACCATGTATAACAAAAGTTTATTATCAGTATTATTATCACCCTTTAAAAATAAGTATATATCTATTTGCGATTGTACAGCTTTGAAAATGAATTCGCCAAAAAGAGAACTCTTCGCTGAACTAATCTTTCTTTCTTATTTAAAATCTTTATGTCACATTAATTCCATGCTCAGTGGTTTATGACCTACGGTAAGCACTATGAAGTTTTAAAGGTTTCAAATCGAACAATCATGTCAACAACATTAGATATTTCAGTGTTATCTTATATTTATAATCGAAATGAGCTCCTTATTGCATAAGATTAACATAGATTTTATTTACGAGATACGTGATTCAATCAAATTTCTGCATTTTCATTGATAATACAACGTGATGAAGTGCGACTTATTCAGTACGTGCTCCACACATTGACCTTGTAGTTCACCCTGATTAATCACACAAAATTCTTAAATGTTCTATTTGATTAACCCAGAATACGTTGTACATCAAACGTTACTCGAACGTATAGAACCCCACGTTCTGAGTGGATGGAAACGCTTCGGCTCCTTGACGGCCTCTGGTGTTGTCGTAGTGCTTATCGAAAGCCGTCCCAACAAGTATATTTATGGACATATCATATTCCACAACTGCATACATATTGAGATTATTTGTGCTTCTTTCTAATTGACTTCAGTTGACATTATTCAATTAGCCTCCTTCAAACAAGCACAAACAACAAACTGTGAATAGGGTTAGAGAAGAATGTATACAATTGAAGTCGTATGGTAATAGCCAACACCACAATCACAATCACAGATAATTACGCATTTTCGAATCTAAATGTTGTTTAACGGTTGTCAGAGGATCTCGTCGAAATTGAGATATGGTGAGTTCGTAGGTCTTAGTTAATTATAGCAAAACGTATTTTGACGTGTACAAAATGTGCCAATCGAGTTACATGTTGATCTTCAGTCCATTACAATACTTGACTACGTACTGATTGGATTACGGATTGAAAATGAGCAGAAACAATCGTCTTTCAAGAGAATCATCCACACATATCTTTGACATTTTGAAAATAAGTGTGTTTGGTTGATTATGAGTTTAGGTATCCGCAAATTAATAAATCGATTGAATGTGGTTATGAGTGACAAAATGAATCTCGTTACTTTGCATTTAAAATCCTACATAATAACACGATGATACAACTTATGATCGAATCGGACGACCATTGATATGAATCAATGAAGTATCCATTTGATTGTGAAATCTTCAACCAAAGATGTTACTTTTCTAGTACAAATCCATCGGTAACCTGAAATTACCACTTCATTCGATGTATACGTGTGTACAACTTTGCTGGATTTCCATACCAAATCAATTATCAGTTCGTATGCGATATAGTTAATAATCAATATTTTCTATTCCTTCTGAAGGAGATCTGTCACATCACTTACTACTACTACTTATGCCTGTTACTCCTAATGGAGCATAGGCCGTCGACCAGCGTTCTCCAACTCACTCAGTCATGAGCCTTATTTTCTACTACCATTCAATTCTTGTTCATTCTTCTCATATCTATCTCCGTTTCTCGGCGTAATGTGCTCTTTGGTCTTCCTCTCCTCCTCCTTTGGCCTTGACGATTTCATATAAGGGCTTGTCTTGTGATGCAGTTGGGTGCTTTCCTCAATGTGTGTGTATCCTATCCATTTCCAGCGCTTCTTCCTGATTA
The DNA here is from genome assembly GCA_944470425.2 of Schistosoma bovis. Taxonomy (NCBI): domain Eukaryota; kingdom Metazoa; phylum Platyhelminthes; class Trematoda; order Strigeidida; family Schistosomatidae; genus Schistosoma; species Schistosoma bovis. Next base: position 43,352,107 of record OX103956.1, on the reverse strand, counting down.
CTTCCTTCATTGAAATCTGGTTTGTTGGCTCTCACAGTAGGTTGTTGCTGATAGTGTCCGGCCAACGGATCGGAAGTATTTTGCGTAGGCAACTGTTAATAAACACCTGTATCTTCTGGATGATGGCTTTCGTCGTTCTTTAAGTTTCCGCCCCATACAGTAGAACTGCCATCACATTTTTATTGAAAATCCTATCATTGTGCTGGTGCCAATTGTTTTGATTTCCAGATGTTCTTCAGTTGTAATCAACCTTGCCTGACACCGGTTTCTACTTCGAACGACTTTGTCAACTGTCCACCCTGCACGATTTTTTATGAATACGTGTGTACGACTATGCTGGATTTCCATAACAAATCAATTATCAGATCGTATGCGATATAGTTAATAATCAATATGTTCGATTCCTTCTGAAGGAGATCTGCCACATTATTGTGCTCTTATTTCTGATAAGCTCCATGTTTCGGTTTAGTGGCAATTCCAAATATTTTGATCTGCGACAAGGAAAACATTACGATCATATGCTTTAACTGAAACAAATAATAAAACATATAGTCTACTGAAGATAAACGAAAACTCAGTATTTCTCATGTGGTTTGTGTATATCATCAACTATCGTCAGACTATCGTCAATCGGAATCTTTCTGATATTTATACTGACATCACATCTGTGGACTGAACGCCCTAAATCTTCACTAACCTGTGGTTTTTCCGTACAACCTTTCATGTTTCCACAGATTATATGGAGATTCTCACAATCCTACAAATTTCCTCACATTTGAGAGATTCAGACATGTTTAGTGCCAATTACAAAATGATTGAAACGGTATGTAATATACAGAAACCCTTCAGAGAAATGTTTTATTACAACAACATACATATGCAGTGATGATTGAAACTGACAGCTTAGTAATGGGAAATATTTATGTGCGAAAGCAATCAAAGCAATTCGGTTAATCAATCAAATATATGTGTGTCTGTATGGATGTAACCATTCTGAAAACAGTCATAACATGAATCAATTCTTCACAACAATTGTCAATCCATCTCCAGTTCTTAAGAGAGAAATTCGAACAGAGTTATCTCTAGCTATCAATGCATTCATTTCTCTTATACCGACAGTTTCAGAGCTGTTATCATTCTCGTCGAGCACACGCTGCCTCCATAGAACCTGGGAAAGAGATGGTAAGAAAAAGGGTATAAAAGACAATCATTATGTGTGATTTAATGGCACTATAAGCATGTATCGTATTCATACACCATAAAGTATATTTTCAGTCAAATTAAGAATAACCTTCATCGGACAATAGAAGGTTCATTGATTTGGTAATCGGATTCTTCCAATATATCAAACCAATGTACATAGCCCTTGTTCTCCCAAGTCCTATCAAACCAGAGATGTAGGTTTTTGGGATAGACAACCATAAACATGAAATCTAAAACTTGATTCTCAAGCTCTGAAGAGTTTTGAATGCAGTATGTGGTTTTAAATATGAAGTCAAAATCTCTCAGAAAGCTGATTTCCAACATATGAACTAAGAGATTGGGAAGAGCTACGGATAAGCATGTTGCATCTGAGTCCACTAGAATAATCCAGACACTGTGGTTAGAATCTATAAGATAATCAATATTCTACGTCAGATTATTATCAACAGTAAAACTGTGACTATTCAAATAACAAGATAATTTGAAGGCACCAGTCAGTAATGTTTGCTTAGGATTATTAGAACAGACCAACTTATAATTCCCTCTACGCAATAGCTTCCAATTAGTTGATCCAAGATAAATTATTCATACATATATGGGATAATCTTATTTTAAGCCATTTAGTTTGAAATATAAGGCTATCATTCAGCAGAAGGTGTACAACTATAGTCATTTATTATTATTAACATTATACTTCACACTTCACCGAATATGTGGAATATTCCCTCGACAATTTATGAAATGTGGAAGCAGTTTTAAGGGCGAGATATTTCCATACAGAAGGTTCATTAATAGCCATTAAAAGATAAATTTGTCATGAAAGTTGACTTCAATTGTATTCGGATACATAGAACATATGCTCGTAAATAAAACAAACTTACATTATCAATGGCGATGATTCCACGAGGTCGAACTAGTTTTAAACATAATTCGTAATATTTACTATAATTTTCTTTTTCACCATCGATCAGGGCAAAATCGAATGTTTCACTCTCTCCATTATCAATCAAATTTTCTGTTGGCACAACAGTTCAATCAAAATATATAAAGTTCAGCTACCAAATCAATATATAGTTTACGACAAAACTGTTATCAAACTGAATGTACTTACATACACCCAACCGTTATCAAATACTAACCGAATAAATGTATTCGTTCAACATCATCAGTAAAATCGTTTTTATTGACTAGAAGAACACCTATATCAGACATTGTACATGTACCGTTCACCTACTCACAACATCGCAGTGTTCAAACCAACCTCCGAGCACACATCTAACTTGTCGAGATACATTTATATTTGGTGATGTAATGCTACATCTGTAGATAAAATATCACGACAACTGGATGTGAGGGTGAAGGAGAACAAACTGCGGTTAAGGGACATTCAGAAATCGTCAGGTCATATACAAATGCTCACACAAAAATCAGTGGTAGCATTACACTCAATAGAGAGCTAATCCATATCATATACAGACAGGTATCTACCTCAATACAATAGAAGATGTTGTTCAATTTCGTGAATTGGTTGAACTTAGGCCTTAACACTGTTGAATGCCGGCTCAGTGGTCTATAAGTTAAGTGTTCGTGCACGAGATTGAAGGTACTGAGTTCGGGTCCTGTGTGCGGAAACGTGGGTGAGCACTGCTGTGGAATCTCATACTTAGACGAGATGGTCGTCCAGTGATTATAGGTAGTTCAACATCCATCAACTCATGATCTCCTAAGGAAATTCTCAGTTTTCTAGTGAGAGGCCTTGATCAGTGTGACTGATCCATGTCAGCTACAGACAAGTATCTACCTCAGTATGATGGAACGTGGTAGCGCGATTTCGTTGGTAGGTTGAATTTAGACATTAACACTCTAGGATGCCCGCCCAGTGGTCTAGGGATTAAGAGTTCGTGCAAGAGACAATAGGTCCTGAGTTCAAATCCCGCGTGTGGGGTCATGAATGCTCAATGCTGAGTCGCCCTATAGTATTACGAGACCCACGTCTAGTGGCTTCCATGTTCCCAGTGGTGATCTAACATCCATCGATTCATGATCTCAATCAAAATTAAACTCCTTCTCGCACTCCCGATCCACTTACACGCAACAGATACAATCTGTCTTCCTAACATACATTTCGTCACACAAGTTACACTAATACTTCTTAGTGTCAAGCTTACTTGTAGATTCCGTCAACATCAACCAACACTTCATTATTTTCAACTATCTTAAACAGAAATGTAGCATGAATTCCACATATATTATCTTTCTCCTAAATCAATCAGATAGTATTGCTGACACCAGAGTACACATCAGTAACCTGATGACAATATACTTATCTCCATGGATTTTACATGATTGAGCAGTGAGTGTGTATTCGCGTTTTGTTTTTCTTGACAACATTAAAGCTTATCACATCGTTAGACTTACGTAGTATTTGAACATCTGAACCGTGTCGGAAGTCAATTTTCGATTCTACACCTGCCTTCTTCCATGCTGGCAAACAATAGTCTTTCAAATATTCATCCGTTTTATCCAAGGCAACTACACGTCCATCTGACGGCAATACTTCTGCGATAGACAATGCACTATATCCAGTATAAGTTCCTAAATTCATTTTAAAATAAATGGAAACATATCTGTTGATAATGACTGGTCGTCTAACTGATGTACAGTGGTTGGTAAAAAAACAGTAGAATTACCACAGTAACATCTTCCAGACTGGTTTAGATCACACTGTAGCTTGACAAAACAGTCGTCAGCTTAACAAATATATCTGAAACCAATTATTACTGAACAAAGCAACCCAAAAAGTAGTGAACGTCAGAAATTCCAGATATAACGTTGAACAATCTACTGACTATTTGAACTCATTACATCAGTAGATCATGTGTTGGTGCGCGAAATGAAAGGCAATAGCTTCGAATTTTCATGCGAATATTAATTACACCATGCAAATGCATCCAGCTGACGAGTCTCAAATGCAATGAAATCAGTGTTCCAGTCTTCACTTCCAGACCAATATACAAGTCAACTACGAATGTGTTGTTGATATATGGTATCAACATAGTCGTTTCAAGATAATTCGCTCAGTCATTCAACAAAAGTGGGCATGGTAGCCACATTCTGTCTATTTTGTCGCCAATTACACATACCTATACAGTTTATTAAGATCATTATTTAAAGACGAGCTAGCAATACTTGTGTATTCTACTTACTTCATCAAAACCTAGAACTTGTTTGAGAAGCAATGGACTACATAGAATGGATATATATACTTGCAATCAGATCCTCATTTACCTCGTACTTACCAATAGCAAGTGTCCTTCTAGCATTTATCGCATAACACAAATTTGATAGAAGTTGCATTTCTATGCTAGAGATAAGCATTCTTGACAGTGGATGTTTACTGGTCTCCTACAAAACACTTATGGAGGACAATAGTCATGATGATTACTTGTAATAACCACTTTTGTGCTTCAGACAGACGTAGTGAATGATGATATATATACTGATGAAGTTTGTCTGCGCTTTTGGTACAACCATATTCGGTTACTGATTTTGAAATGCTAAGGTCGGTCATGTTTGTAATGAGCTGTACTGAAACAAATTGAACATATGTACATTAGTAAGTTACTAGGGTTAAAATGTAAATATTCAGTGATATGATGATTATTTACCACTAAGATATTTATGGTATGTTTCCCTTTGGATTGAATTGAAAGAATGTAAAATGTTCAAATATAGAACGCATTTAATGAATAAACTGATTAATATTAAGTTATCGAATTATTAATAGTGACTTATATTAAAATACCTGTCAAGTGTTCTGCCCTACTGCATGAATATACATTGTAATGTTGATATTCACGCTGAAATTGGAACACGGTGTTGATTACCACAAAAATCCACATCTACTGGGTTTCACTACCAGCCACCTTCCGAAAGTTGATCAAACTGTAGCTGAGAACGATATCAAGGCATCTCCTCAATGAGCCTGTACGTCGATAGTAAACAACCAATAAGAACATATAAAAACCTTGAAAATACTGATAAATATTATGCTCATTCAATAAGCTCGTGGATCTCATGATTCAGTGGATGACAAGCTGATTATAGAGTGGTCGTTACCTGACTTTGATTTCAGTGTGAATATCGTTGACATGATACACTTATTTTCAGCTCAATGTTCATAACAAGAACGAAACCCTCCCGTGTAGCTACTAGTAATTTGTGATCTGATAATTCCTTCCGAGCTGTTGTGTTATAGCCAAACACAGATAAAAGGGAAAATAATTCTAGATGATTCAGACTGATTTGTGGATTTAAGCTACCAATTAGACTATGCTGTGCTATTTGTAAACGTTGATAACTTTTGGTGGCATGGGATATGACTCCAAGTAGATCGTATGAATATTTGTTATTGAATGATTGCTATCGAAATATATTTGTCGCCTATCCTCATATATAATCATTGACTTTAATTGCGTTAGTCAGTAACGGAATTAAATAAGTCAAATAGGAGAATGAATTTCGAATACGTATATTTCATACAACCTTTGATCCAGACGAAATACCGAAGAAGTGAAGGGAACAAAGCGAAGCAAATGACTCGCAGTGTAGAGGGCTCGTGAGCCAACTCATTTCGTCATGCTTTAATCGATATTTATATTCGCACAAAAATAAGTTACAGACATGTGATCAATAGGATAAGAAGTCTTCACACACATACGCTCATGTAAAAACAGTCATGGTTGATAAGCGAGTAATTAACAAGTTCAAAATGTGACTCACGTAGAATGGGTCGATTGGCCTATCCAAAAGCTAGAATAAGGTATATAGGCTAAACAAAATAACAGACACTACACATTAATAAATAAGTGACCATGTTTCTCACAAAGTACTGTACTGGATTGATAAATTACGCTTCTGATTTGTTTTCACTAGCGTGAATAAGCAATGCACTCGATATGGCTGTGAAGGAGGGTTCGGCAATTCGAGTAATTAAGTAAAGTTGCTCGATTGAATAACACGTTGACCTTAATTGAATCAGTCTATGTGTACACAACGGCAAAGACATAACATCTGTTCAATAACTTAATTAACGGAAATAAATGTTAACACTTCATCTTAACGATCTTCCTCCCATTTGATACAAACTAGTAAAGAAAGTACAATTTATATTGCTGTTCGCTCGACATTTCAGATGCTTTCGTATGAACAACTAATCTACAATGTGTGAAACTGACAATCTAGTGTCAGTTGAACAAGATGACAAACTAACATGGAACAGCAATCCAAGTGAGAATGCAATCAATACAGTCATTCAAATTTGATAAACGTTCCTTACACAATATAGAAAATTATAATCGTGGACACATTTTAGTCAGTGCATTTCAAGGCGGACTAAAAGTGAACCATGTAAAATAAAAAATATTATGAAAGGTAATACACGAGTAAACCAAGTAAACAGAGGGTATGCGGCATGACATATATGAACTAATTGAATTTACTTATTCCTGAGCACTAAACGTGGATACGATTGGCCGTATTTTCATAAAGATGATTCATTTGGAATGAAGTACTCGGTGGTGGATTTGTCGTTCTGTAGTGCTTAGTTAAATATTAGGACACAAGTTCAGATATATCTGAAAAACGCTTTTGAAACGATCATGTTTGATACACTAGTCAGTCTCGACATATTATCTCAAAACAGGTTTTGTCTATATATGACCAGATGCATCAATCACCATAGACCGAATCCTCTGCTTGATTTTCCTTACAGAAGTGATGCAAATGTTACCAATACCTAAGGCGAGACTCATTTTCACAGAGACAAAACTGTAAGCACATTTTGTGTTGCGTAATATTTCAGAATATTGTAGCTATTCAGCCAACGTTCCATATTTATCAAAGCAAGAGTTATTCCATACTCTGCGATAAAATGTCAACGTGTGTCGAGAATCTAGTCATCAGACTTCTGTGAATGTCTCACATAGATAAACGCCATTTTCTACAATACAGTTTACGGACAGAACACTCACCAATCGTCAGCGGTATCAAGTGAACCAAACCGGTTCCTACAAAAATGTTCTTCCAAGGTCACTGAGAGGTTGACTTACACACGTCGATGCTGTAAAACAATCCATTTTAGGATTTTTTTTATAGCATAATAATCAGACTTGAAATTGACTGCCGATGGGAAAAAATCCTATGTTAACTACCCAAAATGTGATGTGATATTTTTCATTGGCTATTTTTGTTTGTATAAGCGGTGTTTCAGACCACCGCTACTTCGGCCGTGCAAATCAAGCCGCTCCACAAAGCCTTTGCTATTTCTGGAGCCATTTGAACTGCCAAACGTAGCTGTGACTTTTCTCTTATATAATCAGCCAACAACAAAAGAACAGCTGTCAGACTTCAAGGATGCATGGAGCGTCATCATGAGTCCAGCTTTGGATGTGAATGAAACCATAAGTGTGGACACGCATAACGTAATGTGTAATAGATACACAGACGTAAGCACGGTTGTGAGAAAAATGAAAAAACGCGCTAAGATGAAAGAAATACAGGAATCTCTGAAATATATGGGTGAACGGTTTCAAATCTGGATTCTCATATCAACGCATGACGGACTGGGAAAGAGTAATGCCTCAGTTGTGCAGATGAATTCATCAAAATAAAGAAATAAGGTTAACGGTTGGCATACTATAAAATTTTATGGAGTTAAGGAAACAGAGTGAGACCTGTATGTCTGACGGCGACTCGGACTTCAGGGATGAGAGGAATTAAGAAAAACAAACTTCATAATTTGTCATGGCAGGTTTCACTGAGTGGTCAGTCAGTTTTCACATTTGCAAATTTATCTACACACATGAACATTGGTTAAAGGAGGCACAACTAGATATGCGCCACATAAATCATTCGATTTTTGTGGCGGCTGTGATATTGCACGGGTGTCCAAACCGAAGTAGGTGGATTTATTAGAGTACCACACCTGAAACCTTTGACCTAAAGGTCTTATCCACGATGCAATGGAGCGACGTAAGAAGATGCAGTACCATGGTAGCCGATGACCATAAGTTTTTTCATGCCCCATTTGTGCCTCCAGGATAGTAATGACGATGTGCACCATTGATTTGGAATCAGAGTTTTCTAACTCCCCTAGATGGACACTCTGTTTCCACCAACTCGGTTAAAGCGCCATGTATTCGCTTTTTGTTCTCTCAGTTTCTTAAACGAATCTTCTGCAGCGCGGATACGGTTAGAAGGGCTTCCCTGGCAGTGGTTGTATTTTTCGTAACTTCAGGGTGTTTTCCGAGAACAAACCAAAGTCTAGATTTGAATATGCAAGCTACTCCGAGAAACGTTACCAGGAATTACTGTTTATAAGCTTTTCGGTATAAAACAAAACAGGGACTCTGAAAGAAATAAGGAAAACCTCCTTCTCAATTTCAATATCGCTACTGCTGAAGAAACAAAAGATTGGAAGATTGATGCTTAGTGACTGGATATGAAAGATGTCCATGTGGAACTCATGCTGTTTAGTAGTCTTCGAGCATTCTTATAGCGTACCATTAATACGGTGAGAAAGAAAGAATTTCGGGTACTTATGCTGCAAATGTTCGTTATAGAAAAACCTTGGGTACTAGGTTATTTCCATCGTTCCGGAGGAGTTGATTTATTTCTGCCTGTGTCGACCATTTTTAAAGCGATTTTAAAGCCTGAGATCCACACAAAAATTCTTCAGATTCAGTAAGTGAACAGGAATCTTCCAGAATTAGGTTCATTTCATCAGCAGAAACAAAAGCGAAATTTCGAAGACGTTTGAATGAATTATTCAGGAATACGCATTTTTCCTATAGAATAAACGTATTGAATGTGACCTCACTTTCCAGTGGTAGAAACAGAGGTGCTTCCTCGCTTTTCCAAGTATAAGTGACAAGTGATTCCGTCACAACAATCAATAGCGACCGGATACAACAAGTAGCGTGCAATAAGAAGATGTTTCTTTGGCGACGGAGCAACCACAATGAATTTCTCATTGGAGCAACTAGAAGCTCATTTGGAACATCAAGAAAAGTGAGTCGAACGGTCAAACACCACAATCATGGAAGCCCTTATGCAGAAAATGTGCCTCACCCAGCAAAATCCCGCTTCTGGTGCACTTCAAATATCACACACAGGTTCAGCTGTCGATGCGATCCACGAATTCAATTTCGATGGTTTTGCGTGTGTTAATTTCATCTCTTGGCTCAAGAAAGTTGAAGATCTGTTCCATACTGATCTCTGCGGATTGGAAGACGCTTCAAAACTTGGAATATTTGAGAGAAGTGATTCTGATAATATTCAGCACATAAATCATTTTCCAACAACAGTTGTCAATCCATCTAAAAAAATTCATGGAATAAATTCGCACAATTCGTGACAGTTGTGAATCTGGCGATCGCACCCATCCAACAAAACAGTCGTCATCATCACTGGGACTTGTTTATAAGCACTGTCAGCATCAAATCATTGTAGACCATCGGAATTCAGTTACGTTTTTAATAGTTAGGTGTATGAATTGTGCTTTTTCTTCAAAAGTTTTGAAAGCCGAATAATATTCGCAGAATTCATCATTGTAATCACAAATGATTAAAATACAGTTGATTTTATGTACTGCATAATATTAAGTGTTGATAACATGAATTTGTCTGTCCTCGTAAACTATGAAAGTCAACTGACATTCGAAGATCCACTTCCGAACTCTGTGTTACGTCACTCAAAACGTCCAGGCCACGCAATTGAGATGCGTGCGAAACCGAAGATCGCAAAGTAACGAATTCTCTTAAATAGCCGAACTCTACTGAACTTGGCAAAAAATTAGTTACAAACCTGTGGAGATAGGATTGACAAGCTTATTTTGTAAATAGTTTTTAATATTATTTGTATTTATTTCGTCATTCTTTCACTGTATGAATATTAATCATTAAATGATTGTACCTGTTGTTTTTTGTACATGACCTCGAACACCTTTTCCGTTGTTTACCTCACTTGGCGTGACATACTTGTGATTGTTCGCAAATACACTGCTACACATACACCGAATATTATCCACATTTATAGACTGTGAGTTGGCACATATCACATCTAACAGTGGTTTACATTATTCGAGAGCTCAACAACCTGTACGGAATTATCGAACATTTATAATTGTGGATTTACAGCACCGAACTCAATCTGAACACGCAGCAACTTGGTGAGTTTAAGTAAATTTCATATTTTTATGTTGCATTAATAACTATTAACATTATTATTTAGTCTTTAAAATTTGGTTAACATTTTTTCGCGATCATATTTGTCTGGTCCACCACAATTATTTGGTGAGCCTAGAATTCATTATAGACGTTTACTGTTTATATATATATATATATATATATATATATATATATATTATTCGGCACGCTACTCCATTGTTGTTTTTCCCACCATGAACCCTCCCACTAAACTCATTGATATTGACAGTCCACCTATCAAGCCCTAAAACACTTCACAACCCGAAGAAAACGCTCTGAGCTCCATCAACGCCATTTCAGAGCTACGACTGCCAATGTATGTTGTTACTAACCCTAGAATCTGATTTGCCCAGGTAGAAGCATTATTTTTGGCACCAAGCATACGCTCTCAAGCGACCGAATACGCACACGTTGTCGGAGCATTACCAATAGATGTGGCTACAGAGTTCGGCGATCTAATTGATAATGTACCTGAGACGAACTTGTACGACGAAATTAAAGCCGAAGTTATTTGCCGTACTTCGCAGTCCGATGAAAAACGATTACAACAACTACTTACACCATGCAAATTAAGGGATCCTCGCGGACCCTCGCACTTACTCAGACATATGAAACAGTTAGCAGGGCCATACAAGGTAGATGACGCATTACTCAGTCAGGTGTGGTTTCGACGTTTACCATACAATGTCACACAAATCCTCAGTGTACCGGGAACTTCTGTTAATCTTGATGACCTAGCTGACATGGCAAATAAAATGATGGAGATTTACCCTGACAGTCGGCATTTGAACTCCATACAAACCTCTAGTACTTATGTTATGAACGTCCCTCTTTACATTCAGCAGCAAATAGCACATTTAACTCGGGAAGTAGCATTGTTCCAGGCGACTATAGCCACAATCCATTCTCGACCTGCTAGATCGACCACGACAATGTGATCAATGTCCAGACGTCGCCCTAGATCACCCAAACAGTCAGCGAACACTTGCTGTTATCTTGCGACTTTCGGTGACAAGGCACGCCGTTGCATTAAATCGTGCCACTACCCCCAAGCAAGTTGTAAGTGGCTAAAAGAGAGTTCAAACATATGATGCAATTTGACATTATTAGACCATCTAACAGCCCGTGGGCCTCGCCACTTCATATGGCACCAAAGAAAGATCAAGACTAGCGTCCATGTGGTGCATGTCGCCGACTAAACGACCATACCATCCCTGATAAGTATCCAATTCCTCACATACACAATTTTTCATTAAATCTACACGGCAAATGCATCTTTTTGAAACTCGACCTAGTACGAGCATATCACCGAATTTCCATGGCACCAGAAGACGTTGAAAAACAGCCATAATCACAACTTTTTGTTTGTTTGAGTTTCTAAGGATGCCATTCGGACTGAAAAATGCTGCTCAGAAATTTCAACGCTTCACGGACAACGTTACAAGAGGTTTGGATTTCGTGTTTGTCTACATAGACATGTTTTGATTGCAAATGCATCATTAGAAGGACACGTTCAACATGTACATATCCTCTTTGATCGTTTTAAAAACATGGTGTTGTCATTAATCCTTCGAAATGTATATTCGTAGTCCCAGCCTTAGAGTTTCTAGGACATTACATCGACTCTCAAGGTATCAAACCACTTCCAGAAAAAGTCTTAGTCATAGTCAATTTTCCTGACAGATATCCAGTTTATAAAAGCCTCCTCTAACGTTGTCGCAGACACACTATCTAGGAAGGATATCAATATGATGGCACTCAATCACGACATCTGCCTCGAAACCCTGGCTAAATTACAAGCAGGCGATGTGCAATTGAAAGACTGTGCCGAAAAGTCTAGCTTGAATCTTAAGTCGGTACCGACTCCTTTCTCAGACACATCTACCATCTGCGACTCCTCAACAGGTAACAATCGTCCTTTTGTCCCACACACTTGTCGCCGAATAATATTTCATCACTCGCACGGTCTCTCACATCCAGGTATCAGAGCTACAACAAAGCTCATGAGTGAACGTTTTGTGTGGCCAAAGATCAACTCAGATGCTGAACGTTGGACACGTAGCTGTCTACAGTGCCAACGCAGCAAGATCCAGAAGAACACTATCAGTCCAATTGGGGAATTCCCTATCCCCGACAAACGCTTCCAACATGTGCACTTAGATTTAGTTGTGCCCCTGCCACCATCTAATTCATTCACATACATCCTCACTGCAGTGGACAGGTTCACCAGATTGGCCATAGCATGCCCCATAAAAGACACATCGGCAGAAACAGTCGCTCCAGTTTTCCTGGATCGCTGGATATCCAATTATGGAGTACCGTCAATAATCACAACAGATAGTGGTCCCCAACTTCAATCCGTCCTTTTTCAGGAGTTCACTAAACTTCTAGGGGTAAACCACATTAAAACGACAGCTCAACATCCAGCAGCTAATGGCTTGGTCGAAAGGTTTCACCGTCAAATAAAAAGCTCGCTGATGGCAGAAGACGACACATCGAAATTGAGTGATGCATTACCTCTTGTACTCCTAGGAATCCGTTCAACTATCAAAGAAGACATAGGTTGTACAGCCGCTGACTTAGTCTATAGTATAACTCTTACATTATCAGGACAACTCGTGGACTGAAATCCAACAACAGCAACAGACCCAAGCCGTTTCGCCAGCTAATTACTACAAACCATGGATAGAATCAAAGCCACACCGCCTCGGGAACATAACAATCGAGTGCAACTTGACAAGAAACTAGAAACATGAAAGTTTGTTTTCGTCAGTGTTGATGCTGTTAAAAAACCATTGAAGCAACCGTACGAAGGACCATACCAAGTAATCAAACGAACGAACAAACACTTCATTATCAATAAGAGTGGAAAGAAAGAAACTATCGCCATCGATAGATTAAAGCCTGCTCTCCACGAAGCACATCACGAGAAAGAAGATACTTCTGTACTTAAGCAACCCCACCCAGCAACCAACAATAGGGTAGATGAGGAAGAAAAGCCGAGTAGCAAACCTACTTGTTTAACACGTTCAGGGAGAAACGTGCAAAAAACCCAAGCGTTATGTCCATTTCGTCGAATAAAAAAAAAACGAAACAAACAACTGTTGATGTCCTACACTCCTAATTTCACCCAAATTTTTTTTCTTTTCACAGTGTACATAATCAAACACACATTCTCTTTTCCACAACTATTCGTTTTTTTCAAATTTTTTTAAAAGAATGTTTGTTACAATAATAAACGAGTAAACTTTATTTAATTATTCATTCATTGTACACAAAAATTAACAGCACATTTTTCTTTCTTGTGAGTTTATTAACAGTTTTGCACATTATTATCACTGTTAGCAAAACAAGACTTTAAAAGACAGTATTTTCGTTTTCGTTTTTGTTTTGTGTTTGTAACGCTATGCTACATTACTGCTATCTTCAAACAAAAACACACTGCATCTTACTAACGTATATGACATATCCATCTTCACAATTTTCGTTCGTTATGACTCTAAATATTATTTCTGTATATATATAAACATCATATCGTCACATTTTTTTGGTTATTATAACCAGTGTTACCTCCGGACACTGTGAGGAGCTATGTGGTGATAGGTCTGACAAGCTTATTTTGTAAATAGTTTTTAATATTATTTGTATTTATTTCGTCATTCTTTCACTGTATGAATATTAATCATTAAATGATTGTACCTGTTGTTTTTTGTACATGACCTCGAACACCTTTTCCGTTGTTTACCTCACTTGGCGTGACATACTTGTGATTGTTCGCAAATACACTGCTACACATACACCGAATATTATCCACATTTATAGACTTTGAGTTGGCACATATCACATCTAACAGTGGTTTACATTATTCGAGAGCTCAATAACCTGTACGGAATTATCGAACATTTATAATTGTGGATTTACAGCACCAGACCCAATCTGAACACGCAGCAACTTGGTGAGTTTAAGTAAATTTCATATTTTTATGTTGCATTAATAACTATTAACATTATTATTTAGTCTTTAAAATTTGGTTAACATTTTTTTGCGTTCATATTTGTCTGGTCCCACACAAACCTCAACTTGTGAGGTGTCTGTGGCGTTTAAGGCGTCCTTTGTATGAAATAAAACGTGCTTCCTGTAACGGAAACATAGAGAATAGTCACAACATACTATAGTAAACAAGACAGTTGTTAGCTGTATCTGAACTTTGTATCAGTTTTTCAGCAATCACAACTTGAACTAAGAGCAAAACAATATGGAGAGTGTTGCGTTTAAACAAATGCACAAATCTGTAGAGAGCTGCTACACTGATTGAGGTATTTTAATTATAATGATAAATACAATAATAGATATAATAAACGTTATAAGTTTATGTAGATATTCAGAATATAACACGACAAACTTGCGTTACAACACAAGTTTAAAAAGTGTTTGTAATAAAACCGCTTACTGAAAATAAATAAGTAGTATGAGACAATACGTGAAAGAATGGAAGAAAAGCGATTAAAAACAATGCAAAAGATAACAAAACCTACCATTCTTCTAGATAATCACAGATGATTAAAACACAGTTGATTATATGTACTGCAAAAAATTTCGAAATGACAACCTCGATTTGTCTATTCTCATAAACATCAGGCTTAAGTAGTAGCAACAGGTGAGTGATATTCAATCTAATACGATTGATTAATTTGCGGATACCTAAACTCATAATCAACCAAACAAACTTATTTTCAAAATGTCAAAGATATGTGTGGATGATTCTCTTGAAAGACGATTGTTTCTGCTCATTTTCAGTCCGTAATCCAATCAGTACGTAGTCAAGTATTGTAATGGACTGAAGATCAACATGTAACTCGATTGGCACATTTTGTACACGTCAAAATACGTTTTGCTATAATTAATTAGGACCTACGAATTCACCATATCTCAATTTCGACGAAATCCTCTGACAACCGTTAAACAACATTTAGATTCGAAAGTGCGTAATTATCTGTGATTGTGATTGTGGCGTTGGCTAACACCATATGTCTTCAATTGTATACATTCTTCTCTAACCCTATTCACAGTTTGTTGTTTGTGCTTGCTTGAAGGAGGCTAATTGAATAATGTCAACTGAAGTCAATTAGAAAGAAGCACAAATAATCTCAATATGTATGCAGTTGTGGAATATGATATGTCCATAAATATATTTGTTGAGACGGCTTTCGATAAGCACTACGACAACACCAGAGGCCGTCAAGGAGCCGAAGCGTTTCCATCCACTCAGAACGTGGGGTTCTATACGTTCGAGTAACGTTTGATGTACATCGTATTCTGGGTTAATCAAATAGAAGACTTAAGAATTTTGTGTGATTAATCAGGGTGAACTACGAGGTCAATGTGTGGAGCACGTACTGAATAAGTCGCACTTCATCACGTTGTATTGTCAACGAAAATGCAGAAATTTGATTGAATCACGTATCTCGTAAATAAAATCTATGTTAATCTTATGAAATAAGTACCTCATTTCGATTATAAATATAAGATAACACTGAAATATCTAATGTTGTTGACATGTTTGTTCGATTTGAAACCTTCTAAACTTCATAGTGCTTACCGTAGGTCATAAACCACTGAGCATGGAATTAATGTGACATAATGATTTATTGACTAATGGTTGTTGGTTTCACAGTTTCCAGTTAGTGGATAGTTCTATGTTCGTACACAATCTGTGTGAAATGAGATGATCACAAAGATGAGTGTACAAATTCTGTGGTACTTTTACTCAGCATATGTTATAGACTAGAATGGTTTCTACATTAGGCGATCATGATAGATTGAATATTACTCACTTGTTGCTACTAATGAATCCTGATGTTTATGAGAATAGACAAATCGAAGTTATCAATCCGTAATATTAGGCAGTACACAAAATCAACTCTTTTTTGATAATCTGTGATCTAGAAGGATGATAGTTAGGGAATGATTCTTCGAATATTACTTGACTTTCAAAATTTATGAAGCAGAAGCACAACTCATACACCTGAATATTGAAGACGTAATTGAATTCTGGTGTTTGCCTATTGATTTGATGCAGACAATGCTTATGAACAAATTCCGGTGATGATGGAAACTGATTAGTTTGATGTGTGCGATCGTCAGATTCACAACTCTCACTTTAGTCTCTAAATCTTTCGTTTATCTGGTTGACCATAAACATGAACTCAATTGTCATCACCGAGAATTTGAAAGGATAGATTTTCAAACTGATATTTGAAGTGATCAAGCGACAAATGACTGTTACTACTTAGTACAAACAAGAGAAACAAGCGAACAATTAAAGTTGACCGGACAGATTGATAGTTCTATTGAAATAACCATTGACAACATGGAAGCAGTGGATGGCCGTTTCAATTTCGTATGGAATTGATACTCAGTATGAATCCATGACCCAGATAACGAGGATAGAACACAGGACCTTCAATCTTCATTGCCACACCAAAATTGACTTAATCTATTGGATTGACGGCTGAACCTGTGTGCGATATTTGAAATGCACCAGAAGCGGGGTTTTGCTGGGTCAGGTACATTTTCTGCATAAGGGCTTCCATGATTGTGGTGTTTGACTGTTCGACCCGCTTTTCTTGGCGTTCCATGTAAGATTCTAGTTGCTCCAATGAGAAATTCATTGTGGTTGCCCCGTCGCCACTTCTAATTGCACGCTACTTGTTATATCCGGTCGCTATTGATTGTTGTGCCGGAATCACTTGTCACTTATACTTGGAAAAGCGAGGAAGCACCTCGATTTCCACGACGTGAAAGTGAGAACACAAAGTCTGCTACAAATGAAGATTTATTAGCCCAAAAACACGACGACGATCCTAGTCGAAAATACACTGATTTATATATTAATGATTCGTACACAGATTTTGATTAACAATAAATATGATGAAATCACGTATATGAAAGATGCTTAGGGTTGTTACAAATTACATGCTATATGTCATGTTTAGCATAGTTCAGGTCAATGTTTCATACAAGAATGTCCTATGTTATACAGAATAAAGTGTCACACGTGAAAACAGAATCAAGTACTACATTGAGTAATCACCACATTGAATTGAAACTGCATTAATGTTGAACAAACATTACAATGAGTCAATGAATGTAATTTTGATTTTTCATTCCGTTGTATTACTAAGCCAATGTGAACAATTAGAATTATGATCTGCAGTTGATGGTTAACGTTAGTGATTAGATTTAGGGTTTGTCATCACGAACATCATCAATCCTATTTAGTCAAATGGATGAATGGAATTCTCACCAAAATCCGACAACCTTTATCTTATATCTGAGTGATTTATCAATAATTTCTAATCTCGTCTAATTTTTCATTTACGTGTTAGTGATGTACTAGCCCAACTGTTACCTGTTCAGATTTTCAAGTTACTCCATGTGGAAATCCATTGTGAGAAAACTGGGATTCATCATGTGTTATGGTATCCTTTTATGCTAATGCCTCTCAAATATGTTTCACTATTCGATGATCTTTAGTATCATTCTACACGTAATATTTCTATCAATGTTTCAAGGGTTATATATTTAACCTCGATACTAAATTATGGTGGATCTTGCTACACATGACACAAAACGTTGTCTAAATCTATCTTGGTCTTTTGATGTGCTTAGCTTTCATGATTGGCATGTGACACGATTTCCCTGTTATTTTGAAGACCAAGTAATTTCGAGACTGATTGTTCTCATTGAACACAGTCGGTTGTTTTGCGTTTTTATACGTGAATGTATTGTGTTATGCAAATTAGTCTATTAGGTTCCTTGGAAACTGTTGTTGACTTTACCGAAGTTACAACAATTTAATAATATACAAGATATTTACGTTCAATTCGAACAGTGAACATTAGCAAACATGACTTTCTAATTGTTGAGGATTACTGACCCGACACTACGTAACTGCGCATACTGTACAATACGAAATTGCCCTCAAACTGGAATTTTCTCAACTTTAATTATTGCACATGTGTTTAAATACAGATATTTGTGAGTAAATTGATAACATCAAATGTACTCCAATAATCGACTATTTAAGAGGATGATGAGGGTCGAAACCAATAAAAATTTCTGTCTATTTCTATTAGTCATCAATTAGCTAAGACACACAGTATTTCTCACTTAGTGTGCCATTCCACTTTATCATGATCACTGAGTATGCTTTCCTACATTTGAACTTCATTCGAAGACACTAAATGAGGGATGACTTCACTGTTGAATCCCGTAGAAAATATACCAGTCTAGTTTAGCAGTAGAGAGATTTCTCCCTGTCAGTGACCATTTTTACAAACACAACAGTCCGGTGAGTTTCAACACAAAACTGTGAGACGAGCTGATCGAAATCGAATTCAATCACCCGAAAACATGTAGTACCTTGAGAGCTGACTTAATCAATAATTCTACCACGATAGGCGAGAAAATGGATTCAGCCATTGATTTCTCTCTCAACATATGACAGTATATCTACATTTTCGTACCTTATTTTGCCGACTGTTAATATCTTTCATTCCATTGTATATCGGGTCTTATGGGGTAAAATAACTCGAATGAATTCACATGCGCTTTGATACCATACTTATTTTCGTTAAGTTTCATGTTGAGAACGACTTAATTCCTCAATATCGGGGCTTTGGTTTGTCCCAGATGATGGGACTGTGGATGCGTCTCGTGCTGAAACGAAACGGCTGTTTGGTGTATCCAGATTTTCAATAGTTATCAAACGTAGGTCAGTTTGTGATTTCATTTTTATTGTATTTCATTGCACAGTTTCCATAGCATAGTTTATTCGCTGATAAAGATCTAACATGTAAAACCAACAAAACTCAGTGAATCCTGTTTCATTGATCTAGGAGTTAGGCGTCGGTGAATGCGAGTAAAGGTCCTGGGATCCATCCTCGTCCTGGATTCATACTGAGTTCCAATTCCATACGAAATTGAAACGGCCATCCACTGCTTCCATGTTGTCAATGGTTATTTCAATAGAACTATCAATCTGTCCGGTCAACTTTAATTGTTCGCTTGTTTCTCTTGTTTGTACTAAGTAGTAACAGTCATTTGTCGCTTGATCACTTCAAATATCAGTTTGAAAATCTATCCTTTCAAATTCTCGGTGATGACAATTGAGTTCATGTTTATGGTCAACCAGATAAACGAAAGATTTAGAGACTAAAGTGAGAGTTGTGAATCTGACGATCGCACACATCAAACTAATCAGTTTCCATCATCACCGGAATTTGTTCATAAGCATTGTCTGCATCAAATCAATAGGCAAACACCAGAATTCAATTACGTCTTCAATATTCAGGTGTATGAGTTGTGCTTCTGCTTCATAAATTTTGAAAGTCAAGTAATATTCGAAGAATCATTCCCTAACTATCATCCTTCTAGATCACAGATTATCAAAAAAGAGTTGATTTTGTGTACTGCCTAATATTACGGATTGATAACTTCGATTTGTCTATTCTCATAAACATCAGGATTCATTAGTAGCAACAAGTGAGTAATATTCAATCTATCATGATCGCCTAATGTAGAAACCATTCTAGTCTATAACATATGCTGAGTAAAAGTACCACAGAATTTGTACACTCATCTTTGTGATCATCTCATTTCACACAGATTGTGTACGAACATAGAACTATCCACTAACTGGAAACTGTGAAACCAATAACCGTTAGTCAATAAAATCACAGAGACCATTAATTTTATCTCTAAGTACATAAACAATACTGAGATAAACATTGGGATAACTGAGGTTTATTTGAAGGAATTATTACTACGTTGTACTTGCAATGTACAGTTCACATTCAACGATGTAATTCATAGACAGAAGGAGGGTATAGCAATGGGATCCTTACTTGGTTCTTTACTAGCAGATTGCTTCATGGCCAATTTAGAAAACAACCAACTCAAAAGAATTATAGAAAACCTCCACTTGTATAAAAAATATGTGGATGATATCTTTATCATTTGTGACAACAAATGTAACTTAAGTGATCTCCTAAAGACATTTAATAATTGTCACCCATCAATAAAATTCACACTTGAAGTTGAAAGCAAACAAAATATTCACTTCCTTGATGTAGATATGAAAAGAAAACAAGATGGTACTTTAAAAAGATCTATCTACAGGAAATCCATGTGGAATGGCCAACTATCAAATTTCCACAGTTGGGTTCCCATCAGCCGAAAAAGAAACTTAATAATAACTCTCGCCACAAGAATACGAAGAATCTGTAGCCCCGAGGTCGTAGAGAAAGAATTGAGCCTTTTAAAAGAGATACTTATCAAAAACGGATATCCTTCTATATTCATTGATAAGAACATGAAGCCGAAAATGCCAAAACCACAAACAACTACAGTAGAAAAGAAAATTTTAAACATGAACATCGACTTCAAAGGTGATAGTGCCGCTTATATCTTAAAGAGGAGAATTTCGGATTCTTTAAATAGAACATTCTTCGCAGCAACATTGCGAATATTATTCTCCAGCCGATCACTGTTCACCAATAATCTGAAAGATAAATTATCGCATCTGACCAACTCAATGTGCATCTACCAATTTACCTGCTCTTGTGGAGCTAGGTATATAGGTCGTTCGATGCGTACTTTATCCAAAAGAATTCAAGAACATTGTCCGGCGTGGCTAAGAAGAGGAGGCAACGGCTCAATAAGAAGTTCTATAATCGAACACCTTGTGAACACAGGTCACTCAATCAAAACAGACTCTGCGTTCAAAGTCATCTACAAGGTAAGTAGAAGCCTTCCTAAGACAATTAGACTGCATCTTCTTTGCATTGCGGAGGCAATAGCCATACATTTTGAAAAACTAGAATTATGTGTACAAAAGAGACTGGTACAACCTCTTCTTTTACCATGGTCTTAATGTATTAAAAATTTTTTTTTCTCTTTCTTCATACTCTTGTTCCTTTACAGCCACCTGCTTCACCTTCTATCTTCCCTTCAAATCTTCTACCTCCAACCGGTTTGTTTTTATTTCCACGATCATTCCGATTACATTTCATCTTTGTTTCAACATTTTGTGTTATTTTATCATGCTGAGCCATCCTTACCAGATGAATATTTAAGCCATTTACTATCAAACGATTATTCGCTTTCCTTGTTTCAAAAATATTTTTCTAATACCTTTGTTTATTTAACCTCACTGTCACCATGTATAACAAAAGTTTATTATCAGTATTATTATCACCCTTTAAAAATAAGTATATATCTATTTGCGATTGTACAGCTTTTAAAATGAATTCGCCAAAAAGAGAACTCTTCGCTGAACTAATCTTTCTTTCTTATTTAAAATCATTATGTCACATTAATTCCATGCTCAGTGGTTTATGACCTACGGTAAGCACTATGAAGTTTTAAAGGTTTCAAATCGAACAATCATGTCAACAACATTAGATATTTCAGTGTTATCTTATATTTATAATCGAAATGAGCTCCTTATTGCATAAGATTAACATAGATTTTATTTACGAGATACGTGATTCAATCAAATTTCTGCATTTTCATTGATAATACAAGGTGATGAAGTGCGACTTATTCAGTGCGTGCTCCACACATTGACCTTGTAGTTGACCCCAATTAATCATATAAGATTCTTAAATGTTCTATTTGATTAACCCAAAATACGATGTACATCAAAGGTTACTCGAACGTATAGAACCCCACGTTCTGAGTGGATGGAAACGCTTCGGCTCCTTGACGGCCTCTGGTGTTGTCGTAGTGCTTATCGAAAGCCGTCTCAACAAATATATTTATGGACATATCATATTCCACAACTGCATACATATTGAGATTATTTGTGCTTCTTTCTAATTGACTTCAGTTGACATTATTCAATTAGCCTCCTTCAAGCAAGCACAAACAACAAACTGTGAATAGGGTTAGAGAAGAATGTATACAATTGAAGACATATGGTGTTAGCCAACGCCACAATCACAATCACAGATAATTACGCACTTTCGAATCTAAATGTTGTTTAACGGTTGTCAGAGGATTTCGTCGAAATTGAGATATGGTGAATTCGTAGGTCCTAATTAATTATAGCAAAACGTATTTTGACGTGTACAAAATGTGCCAATCGAGTTACATGTTGATCTTCAGTCCATTACAATACTTGACTACGTACTGATTGGATTACGGACTGAAAATGAGCAGAAACAATCGTCTTTCAAGAGAATCATCCACACATATCTTTGACATCTTGAGAATAAGTGTGTTTGGTTGATTATGAGTTTAGGTATCCGCAAATTAATAAATCGATTGAATGTGGTTATGAGTGATAAAATGAATCTCGTTACTTTGCATTTAAAATCCTACATAATAACACGATGATACAACTTATGATCGAATCGGACGACCATTGATATGAATCAATGAAGTATCCATTTGATTGTGAAATCTTCAACCAAAGATGTTACTTTACTAAAGCAAAGCCATCGGTAACCTGAAATTACCACTTCATTTGATGTATACGTGTGTGCAACTAAGTTGAATTTCCATACCAAATCAATTATCAGATCGTGTGCGATATAGTTAATAATCAATATTTTCTATTCCTTCTGAAGGAGATCTGTCACATCACTTACTACTACTTATGCCTGTTACTCCTAATGGAGCATAGGCCGTCGACCAGCGTTCTCCAACTCACTCAGTCATAGGCCTTATTTTCTACTACCATTCAATTCTTGTTCATTCTTCTCATATCTATCTCCGTTTCTCGGCGTAATGTGCTCTTTGGTCTTCCTCTCCTCCTCCTTTGGCCTTGACGATTTCATATAAGGGCTTGCTTGTGACGCAGTTGGGTGCTTTCCTTAATGTGTGTGTATCCTATCCATTTCCAGCGCTACTTCCTGATTTCTTCCTTCATTGAAATCTGGTTTGTTGGCTCCCACAGTAGGTTGTTGCTGATAGTGTCCGGCCAACGGATCGGAAGTATTTTGCGTAGGCAACTGTTAATAAACACCTGTATCTTCTGGATGATGGCTTTCGTCGTTCTCTAAGTTTCCGCCCCATACAGTAGAACTGCCATCACATTTTTATTGAAAATCCTATCATTGTGCTGGTGCCAATTGTTTTGATTTCCAGATGTTCTTCAGTTGTAGGCAACCTTGCCTGACACCGGTCTCTACTTCGAACGACTTTGTCAACTGTCCTCCCTGCACGATTTTTTATGAATACGTGTGTACGACTACGCTGGATTTCCATAACAAATCAATTATCAGATCGTATGCGATATAGTTAATAATCAATATTTTCTATTCCTTCTGAAGGAGATCTGCCAAATTATTGTGCTCTTACTTCCGATAAGTTCCATGTTTCGGTTTAGTGGCAATTCCAAATAATTTGATCTGCGACAAGGAAAACATTACGATCATATGCTTTAACTGAAACAAATAATAAAACATATAGTCTACTGAAGATAAACGAAAACTCAGTATTTCTCATGTGGTTTGTGTATATCATCAACTATCGTCAGACTATCGTCAATCGGAATCTTTCTAATATTTATACTGACATCACATCTGTAGACTGAACGCCCTAAATCTTCACTAACCTGTGGTTTTTCCGTACAACCTTTCATGTTTCCACAGATTATAAGGAGAATCTCACAATCCTACAAATTTCCTCACATTTGAGTGATTCAGACATGTTTAGTGCCAATTACAAAATGATTGAAACGGTATGTAATATACAGAAACCCTTCAGAGAAATGTTTTATTACAACAACATACATATGCAGTGATGATTGAAAATGACAATATAGTAATGGGGAATATTTATTTATGTGTGATAGCAATCAAAGCAATTCGGTTTATTAATCAAATATATGTGTGTCTGTATGGATGTAACCATTCTGAAAACAGTCATAACATGAATCAATTCTTCACAACAATTGTTAATCCATCTCCAGTTCTTAAGAGAGAAATTCGAACAGAGTTATCTCTAGATATCAATGCATTCATTTCTCTTATACCGACAGTTGCAGGACTGTTATCATTCTCGTCGAGCACAAACTGACTCCATAGAACCTGGAGAAGAAATGGTAATCAACAGGGTATAAAATGGCTGTGAAACAGAGAGATGGTGAATTAGAATGAGTGAAATCTAAAAGCAACCAAAAGAAGACAACTCATCTGTTCATTAATATTTAGACTGTTTGATAAGAGTCACGTAGAATGGTGCAGATACTGTGGTTAGAATCTATAAGATAATCAATATTCTATGACAGATTATTATCAACAGTAAAACTGTTATAATTTAAATAACAAAGATCATTTGGAGGCACCAGTCAGTAATGTTTGCTTAGGATTATTAGAACAGACCAACTTATAATTCCCTCTACGCAATAACTTTCAATTAGTTGATCCAAGATAAATTATTCATACATATATGGGATAAACTGATTCAATTTAGTTTGAAATATAAGGCTATCATTCAGCAGAAGGTGTACAACTACAGTCATTTATTATTATTAACATTATACTTCACACTTCACCGAATATGTGGAATATTCCCTCGACAATTTATGAAATGTAGAAGCATTTTTAAGGGCGAGATATTTCCATACAGAAGGTTCAGTAATAGTCATTAAACGATCAATTCGTCACGAAAGTTGACTTCAATTGTATTCGGATACATAGAACATGTGCTCGTAAGTAAAACAAACTTACATTATCAATGGCGATGATTCCACGAGGTCGAACTAGTTTTAAACATAATTCGTAATATTTACAGTAGTTTCGTTGATCTAAATCGATCAGGGCAAAATCGAATGTTTCACTCTCTCCATTATCAATCAAATTTTCTGTTGGCACAACAGTTCAATCAAAATATACAAAGTTCAGTTACCAAATCAATAAATAGTTTACGACAAAACTGTTATCAAACTGAACGTACTTACATACATCCAACTGTTATCGAATACTAATCGAATAAATGTATTCGTTCAACGTCATCAGTAAAATTGTTTTCATTGACTAGAAGAACACCTATATCAGACATTGTACATGTACCGTTCACCTACTCACAACATCGCAGTGTTCAAACCAACCTCCGAGCACACATCTAACTTGTCGAGATACATTTATATTTGGTGATGTAATGCTACATCTGTAGATAAAATATCACGACAACTGGATGTGAGGGTGAAGGAACACAAACTG
This sequence comes from Schistosoma bovis, assembly GCA_944470425.2. Taxonomy (NCBI): domain Eukaryota; kingdom Metazoa; phylum Platyhelminthes; class Trematoda; order Strigeidida; family Schistosomatidae; genus Schistosoma; species Schistosoma bovis. Next base: position 43,326,405 of record OX103956.1, on the reverse strand, counting down.
CGCTTTAAGGACATTCAGAAATCCTCAGATCATATAAAAATGCTCGCAAACACATCAGTGATAGCATTACACTCAATACAACCCGATCAAACAACTGATTGCAATGACACGAGAATCTTACAAACAGGTTTTGATTCTCACAAAGAAAGACTAACAGCCGCAGTCCTGCACATATGGGCTAGTCCAGAGAATATTAATACGAGAGATGGAGTACAATTAGCTGTCCCATAGTAACTGATAAGTAATAAGTAAACCTGAACTCCATTTAATATATAACTGTCACAATTGATTGATCACTGAGTGGCGATCAATGTCATGCGTGTCTAGTCCTTCTTAGTGCAGATCGAATGCTATTGATCACATTGCAATGTGGCCACCAGTCTAGGTGACTCGTCACTGCGGGCAGTTCTACTATACAGAGCTGGAACTTGGAGAACTACAACAACCACCATCAAGAAGATGCAAGTATTTATAATTAGTTGTCTACGCAAGATACTCAACATCCATTGGCCGGATACCATCAGCAACAGCCTTCCCTGGGAGAGAACGAACCAGATATTAGCTGAAGATGAGATTAGGGAAAGACGATTGAAATGGAAAGGCCATACATTAAGGAAATCATCAAACTGCATCACAAGGCAAGTCCTAACTTTGGATCCTGAAAGGTAGCGGAAAAGAGGGAGGCCAAGAAATAGAAGCAGATATGAAAAGGATGAATAACAACAGGAAAGGATTGCTTAGGAAAGGGTTGGATGGAGAGTGCCGGTGGGCGGCCTATACTCCTATACGAGGAGTAACAGAAGTTAGATTATCAAGATAACAACAATCATACTCAATTGTTCTAATCACCTGTCTCACCTGAATATGATAAACGATTAACTGGAACTGCAAAACAACACAAACATTCATTCATTTATTTACATTCTGTCTATTTATCTTCATTTGATGCATACTGTGACAAATTTCACTCATACCATACATAAAAACTGTATGCTTATCTCTGAAAACTCACGAATCACAGGAGATAAATAATTTGTTAAATTTCTTAGTACATGGTCGTGAAGATTGTTGAGTTTTGATTGGGATTATGAATCGATTGATGTTAGACCACTATTGAAAACCTGGAAGCACTGGACGGCCGTTTCGTCATAGTATGGGATTTCACATACTGATGATTACCATGTGCTCACTAGTGAATAGCTTCGCGAAAGAATTCTCGGAGTTCTACTTAGAAGCCGTGACCAGTGGAGTTATTCCGTGTCGAGTAGAGACAGGTATCTACCTCAGTGCAATGGAAGATGGTCGAGCGTTTTCGTGGATTGGTTGAAGTTAGACATTAACACCGTTGGATGTCGGCTCAATGGTCTATGGGTTAAGAGTTCGTGCACGAAGGTGAAGGTCCTGGGCTGCAGTCCCGTGTGTGAGATGGTGCGTGCGTACTTATGAGCAGTCTTGTACGGAGACAATACGGTCTTCCAGTGCTTCCAGATATCCAGTGGTGGTCTAACATCCATCAAATCATGATCTCAATCAAAATTAATTTAGAAATATTCATTTCATGTCAACATTGATTATTATAAAATTTTTCAAATACTGTGAATCTATTACTTCAAATTTAGACAAAAATTTTCATCTAAATTGAAATTATATCAGGAATCGTAAAGCAATCTAAACGAGACCTGGTAATGTTGTCTAGTGCAAACATTATAGCTTCTCACATACATCATGTACATTATAGGAGGGAACTTCATCAAACATATCAATAATACACTTAGAACTAATGGACATACAGATACAATAAAGTGGTCAGCATTTTTCAATAGTCTGTACAAGTGGTTAACTCAGACAATATTTAAACCAATGGGTATCGAAACCGATAGCAATGAAAGTTGTTTGCAGTTCAGTCATTTGATATCTATATATTTCTGACCACTCCACTAATACTTCTTAATCAGAAGATTACTTGTGGATTCCGTCCACATTAACCAACATTCCATTATTTTCAACTATCTTAAACAGAAATGTAGCATGAATTCCACATATATTATCTTCTTCCCAAACCAACCAGATAGCATTGCTGACACTACAGAACACATCAGTAATCCGATGGTGAAATGCTTATCTTCACGGATATTCTATGTTAAAACACTGAATGTTCATCTGTGTTTTGTATTTCTTGGTAACAATATACCACACCACATTGTCAAACTTACGTAGTGTTTGAAGCGCTGGACCGAGTCGGAAGTCAATTTTCGATTCTACACCTGCCTTCTTCCATGCTGGCAAACAATAGACTTTCAGATATTCATCCGTTTTATCCAAGGCAACTACACGTCCATCTGATGGCAATACTTCCGCGATAGACAATGCACTATATCCAGTATAAACTCCTATATTCATTTTAAAATGAATGGAAACATATCTGTTGATAATGACTGGTCGTTAAACTGGTGTATATTGACCAATCAGAAAACAGTAAAATTATCACACTAACATCTTCCAAACTTGTCTAGATAGCAATGTCGCCTAACAAAACAACTATTAGCTTAACAAGCATATGTGAAACCAACTATTACTGAACCAAACAACCCAAACGTTTGTGAACGTCAAAAATCCCAGACATAATTGACTATCACTAGTAAGATTTCTATTCATTTTATCAACCATATTCATGGTCAACAGGCCTGTGATTTGGAAGGAAAGCTCATGGTTTGAGGATTAGACTACTAATGTGGTATTTGAATGGACAGGAAGTAGTTGTTTGTAAGTTTAATTCATCTAAATACTTTGACATTCACATTCAGTACACAATAGAATGAGTTTATGTAGAGACAGACTCGTGCACTAGTAAGCACTGCGTTACACGTCTCACAATACTCATTATTTATTTATGTAAATAATACAACGTTCGACTTTCCACAGTTTGACGTAAACAATCATTTGTCTCCAGAAATTGTCTACGCTTATGTAGGACGATGCAAGCATCTCAGATTCCACTACCAGTCATCATTCAACTCTGCTTAGAACCGATGACTGAATGACGATACGCGTGCAAACCAGACTGATCAATTACAACACACATCGACAACGGCTAAATGAAAACTGTTTCAAAATAAAATTCACAACCGTCGAACAATCTACTGACTATTTGGTCCCAGTTCATCAGTGGATCATGTGTTGGTGCTCAAAATGAAAGGAACTTGCTTCGAATTTCCATGTGAATACCAATAACACCATGCAGATGCATCTAGCTGATGGGTCTAAAATGCAATGAGATCAGTGTTCCAGTTTCCACTAACAGACCAATATGCAAGTCAACTACGAATGTGTTGTTGATATGTGGTAACAACATACTTGCTTCAAGGTAATTCTCTCACTCATTCGACTCTATCTGAATAGACACTGATAATCAGTCAGTACTGGATGACTTTATCCTTCTACTTTTGAACTCTTCTTCTTTCCATATCTGCCACTCCAAACATGATTTGTGCATTCACGAATTCAACAACCACTCTGAAATATAATACTCACTGGAGAAAGACGAATGACGGAGTAGAGCATCCAATCTCCTTAATCGTCTTCAGACGGTAGAGTTAAGGAGCAATTATCTCCAAGTGACAGACTGATTTATTTAACGCTGACTCATTCCAAGTTTCGGTAAACCATAAAACAAAGTTAGCCATAATATCCACATTCTGTTTATTATGTTTCCACTTACATATACCTTTACAGTTAATTCAAATAATTAATTAAAGATAAGCTAGTAATATTTATGTAGTTTACTTATTTCGTCAAGGCTGAGACGGGAAAATATGTCGAACGCAGACTCATACAAAATTGCCGTAAACCATGAAACAAAGTTAAGCATAATATCTACCTTCTATTCATCCTATTTCTACTTATATCTACCTATACAGTTAATTTGAATGTATAATTATGGACGAGCCAGTAATACTTGTTTATTTGACTTATTTCATCAAGGCCGAGAACTTGTTCGAGAAGCAATGGGTTACGTAGAATGGATATATATGCTTATAAACAAACCTACATACACTTCGTACTTACCAACATCAAGTGTCTTTCTAGCATTTATCGCATAACACAAATTCGATAGAAGTTGCATTTCTATACTGGAGAAAAGCATTAATGACAGTGGATGTTTTCTACTCTCCTACAATACATTTTTAAAATACAATAATTGCGATGATTACCTGCAATAACCACTTTTGTGCTTCAGACAGACGTAGTGAATGATCGTATATATACTGATGAAGTTTGTCTGCGCTTTTGGTACAACCATATTCGGTTACTGATTTTGAAATGCTAAGGTCGGTCATGTTTGTAATGAGCTGTACTGAAACAAATTGAACATATGTACATTAGTAAGTTACTAGGGTTAAAATGTAAATATTCAGTGATATGATGATTATTTACCACTAAGATATTTATGGTATGTTTCCCTTTGGATTGAATTGAAAGAATGTAAAATGTTCAAATATAGAACGCATTTAATGAATAAACTGATTAATATTAAGTTATCGAATTATTAATAGTGACTTATATTAAAATTCCTGGAAAGTGTTCTGCCCTACTGCATGAATATACATTGTAATGTTGATATTCACGCTGAAATTGGAACACGGTGTTGATTACCACAAAAATCCACATCTACTGGGTTTCACTACCAGCCACCTTCCGAAAGTTGATCAAACTGTAGCTGAGAACAATATCAAGGCATCTCCTCAATGAGCCTGTACGTCGATAGTAAACAACCAATAAGAAAATACGGAACCCTTGAAAATACTGATAAATATTATGCTTATTCAATAAGCAGTTATGTTATAGCCAAACATAGATCAAAGGGAAAATAATTCTAGGTAATTCAGACTGATTTGTGCATCTAAGCTACTAATTAGACTATGTTGTGCTGTATATAGACTTTGATAACTAATACATAAGTGACCAAGATTCTGACAAAGTACTGTACTGGATTGATAAATTACGCATCTAATTTGTTTTCACTAGCGTGAATAAGCAATGCAGTTAATAAGGCTGTGAAGGAGGGTTTGGCAATTCGAAGTATTAAGTAAATTTACTCGATTGGATAACACGTTGACCTTAATTGAATCAGTCTATGTGTACACAACGGCAAAATCATAACATCTGTTCAATAACTTAATTAACGGAAATAAATGTTAACACTTCATCTTAACGATCTTCCTCCCATTTGATACAAACTAGTAAAGAAAGTACAATTTATATTGCTGTTCGCTCGACATTTCAGATGCTTTCGTATGAACAACTAATCTACAATGTGTGAAACTGACAATCTAGTGTCAGTTGAACAAGATGACAAACTAACATGGAACAGCAATCCACGTGCGAAGGCAATCAATACTGTCATTTAAATTTGATAAACGTTCCTTACACAATATAGAAAATTATAATCGTGGACACATTTTAGTCAGTGCATTTCAAGGCGGACTAGAAGTGAACCATGTAAAATAAAAAATATTATGAAAGGTAATAGATGAGTAAACCAAGTAAACAGGGGGTAATCAGCATGACATATATGAACTAATTGAATTTACTTATTCCTGAGCACTAAACGTGGATACGATTGGCCGTATTTTCATAAAGATGATTCATTTGGAATGAAGTACTCGGTGGTGGATTTGTCGTTCTGTAGTGCTTATTTAAATATTAGGACGCAAGTTCAGACATATCTGAGAAATGCTTTCGAAACGATCATGTTTGATACACTAGTCAGTCTCGACATATTATCTCAAAACAGGTTTTGTCTATATATGACCGGATGCATCAATCACCATAGACCGAATCCTCTGCTTGATGTTCCTTACAGAAGTGATGCAAATGTTACCAATACCTAAGGCGAGACTCATTTTCACAGAGGCACAACTGTAAGCACATTTTGTGTTGCGTAATGTTTCAGAATATTGTAGCTATTCAGCCAACGTTCCATATTTATCAAAGCAAGAGTTATTCCGAACTCTGCGATAAAATGTCAACGTGTGTCGAGAATCTAGTCGTTAGCCTTCTGTGAATGTCTCACATAGATAAACGCCGTTTTCTACAATACAGTTTACGGACAGAACACTCACCAATCGTCAGCGGTATCAAGTGAACCAAACCGGTTCCTACAAAAATGTTCTTCCAAGGTCACTGAGAGGTTGACTTACACACGTCGATGCTGTAAAACAATTCAGTCTTCGGTAATAAGGATAGTAGGTTGGTGAACCTGTGTTAATCCTGACACATTGCCTTCCAGTGAGGGTCCAGCTCCTCCTTGAAAATATTCACTGATGAGGCTGATACCACTTGTTCGGGTAAGGCGTTGCAGTCATTGACCACTCGATGAGAATAACGGAACACCACATTAAGTCTAGGAGATCGTGGTTTATGAACCTTCTTACTATGACCTCGGAGATTATTAGTGCTGAGGGGAGCAAAAAAATTAGACATATTAACACCCAAATCATAATTCAAGATATGAAATGCCAGTATAAGGTCACCTCGCGTCTTACGATACAACAAGGGGAAAAGTTAAGGCGATTTAAACGCTCATTGTAGGGGATTTTAGAAAGACCCTTCACTAATTTCGTTCCTACACACTAGAAACGCTCGAATGAGTTAAGGTCCTTTACCAGACCATAACGCACGAAAACCTTTGACAGCGGCTGCTTTGCAATGCGTAGTTGTTTTTAAATCATGACTTAATACTACTCCTAAGTTTTTATGTTCTTGAACGCATGGAAGAGGTTTACCGTCAATAGTATAATGGTAACTATTACCGTGGCCGATATGCATTAGCACACTCTTCTTAGCATTGATTTGTAAGCCCCACTCTCGAGCCCATCTTACCAAATCGTCTGAGTCAGCTTGAAGATCCAGATGATCAGCCGCACTTTTTATTGTTCTCCATATTTTAACGTCAACCGCAAACAACAATGTCGACGACTTAAGCAACAGCGGTAACTCATTAACGTAGAGAAGGAAGAGCAGAGGGTCTAAGATGGTGCCTTGTGGTACACCACTTTTGACCGACTTTCAATCAGATAGCGTTCTGTTGACCCTCACTCTCTGTCTGCGGTCACATAAGAAATTTCCTATCCACTCATGTACATTACCTGATATTCCGAAGCTCATGAGCTTTTGCATAAGACCTACGTGTGAAACCTTGTCTAATGCTTTGCTAAAATCTATGAATGCCACATCGGCAGACAGATATTTATCTAAGGCTGCTGACCAATCCTCTCTCGCAATAAGTTATTCAGGCATGAACGCTTGTTACGAAATCCGTGTTGCTCAGGAGCTAACAGATTGTGTGAATCTACGTGGCTTAGCAACCTGACCCGAATTATCTTTTCAAGTAACTTAACGACAATGCTAGTTAGACTAACAGGCCGGTAGTTAGATATGATCTGTCTCTGACCATCCTTAAATTTAGGATTTTTATAGCACTATAAACAGACTTGAAATTGAGTGATGATGGAGCGGGATTTAAGGATACAAAACGTCACAGTTTGTCATAACAGCTTTCATGATCATTTTTCACAAGTTAAGTGAGTCATCCAAGAGGCAACCAAAGACTAGATATGAATAAATATGCTACTACCACTAATCAGTTTTACAGAATAGGAAAAAATTAGGACTAAGGAAGAACTCGGGTGAACTGCTTTTTAAGTTTCACTTTTGCTTCTACTGAAAAAAAGAACCGAATACTGGAAAATTCATCCTTACTGGCTGGATTTGAAAGATGTCTGCATGGATCTCAAACTGTCTAAACGCATTAAGAGACTGTAGCGTGGTGTCGAGTTGAGGTTAACTATGAACACCGCTACCAAGAAACACGTGCCAAATAAATCAGAAGGCGTAGGTTGAACGTAACCAAAGAAACCCATAAAATCTCCGAGAAGCCAAATACCAGAAGGCAATTAATGGACCAAATCGAGATATATATTTGCTGACGATCTCATGGTATCGAAAGGACACCGAGATCGTGCCAGGATACAAGCTTGGTTACAGAACGTAACCGAGTTCGCTCGAAGTTACAATCAAAGTGTAAGTATGAGAATGGAAGCACAAATAGCTGTCATTAGCACAGTCAAACAGAAGCACATTAAAACAGTCACTGGTACACTTGGTTATAATAATAAGCGTTTTTGTTAAACCAATCGTGTTCTCGTGATAAATGTGTGTCACTACAAGACAATCGACTTAGGCAGAAATACATGAGCCCCTCCGAAACAACGAAAACAACCTCAGACCGAGAGGTTTCTACGTGGTATTCGTTCACAGCAAAGTCATTGCAAAAACACTCTTAGGGTACGGTGAAGCATTTCACGGTGTAAATCACCAGCGTAGATGATTTATGTCGAAATGACTGGAGGCTTACTCGAGTTAGACGTGAATGGTGTGACGAAGCAGAGAACGTCGAAGTCACATCTGGTGATCAGCCCCTTACGTGGACTACTCCATTGACGTATCAAGGTAATATAAATGCTTTGAAGACTGTACAACACAGAGGACGTTATTACAGAAATATATTAGTTAAAGTATATACAAGCGAAGGTGGGACCACTGCCGCATGGGCCAGTCCATGGCGTACGACCAACTAATGCACGTTAGTTGTCCTTGACCTTGACGAGGATCGATGATTTGTCCGATATTCAATGACCCAACTGCATGGTGATTTGGCTAGGGCTCAACAGTATTTCACTGGCCCCACAACAGTATTAAAAGTGTGCTATAGGAATGCTTGCATACCCCTAGATAAAGTAGCAAGTCGCATAAACGTAGTCAACACAGAAAATTCCGACTTCATTACTATCCCAGATATATGATTAACGTCCGGATTGTATGATGGTTGAATTTGAGTGCTTGGTTTAGAACTTCGTGTGTCTGACAGAGTAGTGAAGTTATCCTTTGCACAGTATGCACCTTAATCATACAAGCTGTCACGACATTAGCACACGACTCAGAAATATGTGAGCTAGTGCGCTGCCGACCGGAATGCACGGGACAAGACATTGAATTATTTGTAGCATGCACCTGTCCAGAATGTGAGGTGGATGGCTCCGTCTTATGTGAAATTGATTTCTGGCCGAACGAGTGCAAATCCTCCATAATAAATGATTTTATTCCACCCTCTATAAACTGGAGAAACTCGGATATTTGACTGTCTAGAACACAGATCGATTAAAAATTGTAGGGAACAACAATTACATCGGCCTTAATCCAGCGCACGAGATTCCACTAGATATAAATTACGAATATCCTCATTTCTATTCGAATTAGTCATCACAAATGCTGATGATGTCAGCGGAATAATTTCTCTTCAATACATAGGGTGAAATATTTGTGCAATCACTTTATTCAAGTTCATGTGCTATATAGTCTGTCAAGTCGATGCATCAACCTCGTCCTGACTTAAGGAAATAGGAAGTAAAGGTTATAAACACTTCAGCCACGACAGGAGACTGAGAAACTCACTGTGGGTCCTCATTAGTGAAGGCGCCAAATCACTACTGGGAATCGCACAATTAAGTGACCGAACCGTTTATACACTGAACAGTCTTAAAGAAGAAGCACGACCAAACCTCAGCAGACCAAAGAACTCGACGTTTACCAAGACAAATTATAGAGAAGATCAGGAAAATGCAGAAGACATAGAAAACCATCCCAGTGTGGTTTCCACATATAAGCCTCTTCTAGATAAAAGATTGGACACAAAATCGGCTGCATTTCTCACACTTCCGCTGCACATAACGGTTGTTGTGGGTCCAAGTCATATTATTTGTACATAAAATGACATTCGATAATATCTCTAACGATACCTAACACAGTGAAAAGACTTCGAAGACTCACCTTGCAGTTAACACTTTTACTGTCTTATCCTGTCTTTAAAAGCAGGTGAAGTGATTTTATTTTGCGACTGGCTAAGGAAACTTAGGACTATATCAGTTAGATGTATGATGAGGAGATATTAGAGAAATATATCGTGAACCCACTGACATATGGGCAGGCTTATAGAATGTAGTTGGTTAGGCAGATTCCATTGATAGGGAGACACGCATTGAGACGTTAGACTTTCATTGTTCTGTTGTCGAGGAAGAAATTTCGCTTGATGGACTATCCTCAGTTGGAGTTCAGTGAATACTACTACGTCATGCTATGATGAGCATAGTGCAGAAGACTCGTCATAAAAACACTATGATCCTAATGATCGGTTGAACGCCTTGTGTTAATTGAATATATCAATGCCATAAGTGTTTCGATGACCTTCTGCACTTTCACATGAAAGATGGGACCAGGAACATGTGTCGTGCTTTTTATGCTTGTCGGAATCTCGTGGTAGAAAGCCTCAAGTTAGATGTCAATATGTGTGCCCAAACACCCACATGCAATCGAAGTATGAGATAATGCAGATTGGAAGCGTCAAATTGTTCTCATGGATACATATGAACCACAAACTGGATCGTGGAGGAAGAGATATACGCACGATATTAAAGGGCAGGGCGATCTGGGTTATAATGCTGATCAAATTTTTTTCAAATGAAATTAGGACAAAAATACCTGTAAACATAGAGAGTAAGATGACATGTGCTAGAAAATGTAAAATATAATTAAACATTGAGCATGGAGAAGCAAACACTTGGTTTACTGAATATTAAATGTGATTTCCTTCCCTCTCATTGATTACTGCTCCGGAAGCACTGGTAGACTGCATATAATTCCTATCTAGTTATAAATATTATCTCGTGTTATTCTGTTTCTTGAACCCTGGATCTGATATTATTTATTTATTTATTTAAACACATAAATATTGGTACAGGAGGGCACCAAATATATATGCGCCACACAAAACAATGAGAATTTGCAGAGAAGGAAAAAAAGGTAAGGAGCGTAAAAGAACGATAACGAACAGATTAGTGTAATAATAATAATGAGGGAAGCAGAAACCTACACTCAGAAGAGATATTTCAGTTAAGGAAGAAGCAACCACTTTTTATGAAGAAAGTGAAAGGTTACAGCAGGATCGCCACTGGCTTCTATTTTCAGCCATATCTGATAACGTCTCTACTCGAGAACGTCTAGATAGAGCCGAATTTCCACCATAGACGAGCTGTTGTATAAGTCGAAAAATAAGGATTGAAGAGTAGGAATAAAAGAGTGAATAAATGATGTAGTGAATAATAACAATAGTAATAATAATAATGTGAATCGTTTGATTAATAGTTGAAGCAAGAAAAGTATTTTCCATAATTATCGACAGCTCATCATATTTGTGTGCGGGCTGTGATACTGCTCGAAGCAGGTGGTTATCTTAGGGGGCCACACCCCGAGCCTTCGACCTGAAAATCTGATCCACAAGGCAGTGGAGCATCGTGAGGGGATGCGGTCCCATGGTAGCCGGTGACCAACGATTGGTTCATACGCCATTTGTTCCCGCAGGATACTGGAGCCCATGTGCACCATTGGTTTGGAATCCGGTTAAAGCACAGGACATTCGCTTCTCGTCCTCTCATTTTCGTAAAAAACACCCCCGCAACGGGAAGGCAATGAGAAGGACGTCCCTGGCAGAGGCAATATACGCGTGGCCGTGTGAAAGCATTTCGAGAGGGAGAGCGAACCCACCCCACTCTCGGCCATACCAGGGCATTTGAGGCCATTATTGTATTAGTTTGTCGTCGTATTATGCCTGAGAACTAATAAACTAAACAAACTAACCGTCATATTTAAAAAATTCTCACACAAGTCATAAGCCAAAAACAAATTCCACTTTTCCCAAGAACCCAAACCTGACAATGAAAGGCTTGTAGCGGCAAATATGATATGAACCAAATGTCTGGCCTCGCAACAGTCCGCCCTCTAGTATCCTAAGGCCATTTGCAGAAATAAATGAATACTTCTGAAGCAATGACAAAGCACGCGTAGGGATAATCACAATATATATATTTCGTGATCAGTTTTTGTCACTAATTGTATCTCTTTCATTAATTCTCATAATTGGTCAAGGTACTAATGTCTGTGAAAAATTGTTTAAAAAACATGACACTGACTCTCTCGTTCCGTTTTTTAATCCCGCATAACATGACACGCTGGTTATCGCCCACAAATACACCGCTGCACACAAATGTCCCTTCTTCCCAATTACCCATTGTTATGATGACAGAACTCTAATATATTTGCAATATACAATTACATATCACAGTGATATTTTCATTATAAATGAAATTATCAACTACATGTAACTGCGGATTACCAGTCCAAAAGAAATTCGAACACGCCGTTACTGGATAACTTAAATAACGTCCTGTGCATTTATTCTGTCTGTATAATTTATATTTGATATATTAACACATTAATTTTTGAGCCAATAACTGTATCATTATTGTTGTAATTGATATATTTTTGGTCCACCACACACGATACTGAAGTATATCAAAAACGACAAGTCTCTAAGCGAAAAGTTCCTCAAAAACGACTCTATCTAAATGGTAAAATAAAGCATTCCCAATCAGTTCTCAATTAATAAATTACATGACAAAAACTAATTTACAAGCAGAAACATATTAAGAAAACAAATTCAAAAGGATCCCTATTTGAATATACAGTTACATAGACAAGTTATAGTTCGTTACGTAGACACTATACAGGACCAATGAAACAAATTTTGATGGACCCAACCAAAAATCATATTGAAGAGATATATATATTGTCTAGATATACGAAAACCATTTTTCAGTAGTGCCTAATGCTATTTTTTTTCAAAAAAAAACGTAGATTAACTGATTTATCTTAGAGCAAGATTCCTATTTTAAGTAAGGAGTGATTTCCAAACAGAAAATCAAACAAACCAAATGTTTGTAGATTAGTTGAAGGTCATTCGCACCGTCAGGCAGAGTCAATATGATGTATTAGTCGCTTCATTCTAGATCGTAAGCAGAATTGACCAATATTATTGCTGAAAACACACTATCCATAACCCTTCTTTAGTGATAACCATTTAAAAGTTATGGTATGAATGTAGTGTTTTAGACAAAGCTGTGTTGTACACTCCGCCGAACTCATTGTCTTTATAATTATTGTATTACAAGCAAATCGAACCGTTGAGCTCCCGCACGGAGGGTTATACCAAAACTTACTATGTAACAATGAAGGGGACAGTTGGGATCAAAATTCTAATCACGTGGAAAGTAATTCAGCGTTCGGAAGTATAGATAGCTTCTGGCAGACAGTTCATTAAGGGAATGCAGGGTTGGAATATTTGTACGTAAGATTTACATAAGAAAACAAAAATGCATTGTGCGCTAACATATTATTGTCACACTAATTTCTAGACTGACAAATAATAGGCTCGAAGTAATTCACGATACCTAAGGATAAAGTCGTTTCTTATAACCCCAGGATAAACAGTTTGTTCTGAAAATACTTGGAATCTAATAGACAATAGGAAAACTTAGAAACAGTTAACACAGACAGCACTGACTTCATTGCCATCTCAGAAACATGGCTAACAGTAAGCGTCAGAGATGTAGTATTAGGTATCATACGGTGCTGAAAATGTACACTAACAATAAGAGCTATCGCCACAGTGGTGCACGTCTCAGCAACGTGTGGATCGGTACTCCGCCAAAAGGTATAGTAAGTGATTTCGTGCCAACGTGTAACATTTTCCGAAACAAATAGATATGGACTAGTTTTCCAAAAGTTCAAAATTAGCGAAAAAACGCGGTTCAAGGTGCGAATATGGAGAAGGGTCTGAAATAGGACGAGACGCGTGTCCTGGATTTCACTGCCAGCCACTATTTATCGAAGTATTTCTAGTTGCATTTCCAGGAGGCCTTTCAAAATTTGGGACGTTAATACTGCTTATACACATTTGAACTTGTCCTACTGAATAGGTTAGAATGATTTACAAGCAACTGTAATACAAATACCCTTCCAATTAAAAACGAAATTTCAGGTTGATTTAACTGTTACTGGTGTGAATCATCTGATGGTGATTGGTTGATCTCTGTTTAATAACACATTTAAAGTGTAAAGGTATATTATGTTATCAAGACAAACTCTCTAACCGCTGGCTTAATAGCTAAGCATATTCATTAGTTACACATGAATCACGTAAAACAACTAGATTTAAGCAACAACAGAGATATTTCACATAATATCTTGACAGATATGATAGAAGGCAACATATGAATGTAAATTACAGTTAGAGTTTCGATCTCGATTTCTAAAGTAAAATATGTCGTACAATCCACTCATAGCAATCAATGAGTATTTAGGTTACATGTTTCGTTATTGTTTAAATCCTGATGATAGCTGTTATTCCCATTGAGATCGAGTGGATTATACAGGGTTGTATTTATGCGACTAACGATCAGTATCAGATGGAATTATTAAGTGTTGATCTGAACGTTCATAATTTCTAAGATTTCAACTGACCAAAAATTAACAGAGACGGTTGACAGCATTCAACAATCCATGATGAAGCAATATACCACTCAATTCAAATCCAGTATGCTAAACAAACGTTCACAAAAATAATTTTCGGCTGACATCCATGAATGCAGTGAACACATTGCACATGAGGAATGATAAAATAATTAAACATAAATGCAGAGTTACTTCATAAGACTCGTGCGTTTTAATGTTTAAAGAAATTTCAGTTTTTTTGATTTCAAAACCACATCAGGTGTTCTGCAGAAGCATATCCCTCCATGATTAGACCACTATATTCTTGGAATTTTTTCGTTGTATTTATGTATAGATTTATTGAAAGGCCAAATATGTTACGAGAAAACAATATTGGAAGTACCTATGTGATTGTCATTCTTAGGCATACAATAATGCATTTTGTTATATACATTAATAATGCCATAAATTGGTTGGGGTGGTGCATTTAACAGAGTGAAGTATTCTTACCGAATTGTCTCGAATACGTTTAGAGAATCGGATGGCAGAAGTGTTTCGCCCACTTTTACTTTCGAATCACATCATAACATTATGGATGGTAGGGGGATGTTTAAACATATGTATAATGAAACAATAACATAGGTACAATATGAAAGAGTGAAGAGGAACTGGAAGCAACTAGAATAGCAAAAATATGATAACGTGAATGTTTGCATAAAACAGTGTATCATTTTTCGATCCTTTAAATATGTATGGAACGCTGGCGAAACACATCCATTTCAGAAGCGTAACCATACCGAAATATTACCATAGTAATTTGACGAAATACGTTCGTCTTATCAGGCGAACATTCAAAAAATAGAAAAGGGAAACTGAAACAAGGTAGTTAGTCATCAGTGACAATGAATAAAAAAAGAACATCTGAGATATTTTCAAAGTGCAGAATGCTGTAAAATACAAACAAATCCATACTGGATTTGTTGTAAAGAGAAAAAGTAACAAATTAGAATGAAACAATCGTTGCAAATTATGAACGAAAATAAAACTGGTTTATTAGAAAGCCCACAGAATGCAAACACACATACACACATGAGCGACAGCATACAAGTAGGGAAAATTAAGCCAAATATTCATAAGCATCTCGTTCATTGTTATCTCGCTTAATATATTCTCTTTCAATGAGAGCGGTAATACATCGCTGAAACATAGAAAATATAAATAATAACAAAAACGCTTGCGTTAAATATGTTTAAAATGATCAAAACTAATGAACCTAAAAATGTGGAAGATAAATAGTATTTCATTCGATCTTATTCAGGAGGTACTTAGAATAAACGTTTGTTTTACTATACTTTCCTGTAGCTGAAATTTACTTTGGCCCAGACTATAATTTATGGAAGAACCAATCACGTATAAGAAAACAGGTCACGAATTTTGGCATTATAGCTGATGTCAGTTCGTGATGAAAACCCTTAATCTAATTTCTAACCCAAACCATCAACTATAAATCAAAATTGTAATTCCTCACACAGGTTTATAACCCTCCTGGTTATTAGGTGGACACTCACAGGGTCACTTTAGCGCCACCCAAACGTCTTCCATAAATTATAGTCTCACCTTACTTTGATTTATTAATTTACAATATTGTTTCTCGAAACAAATAAATTAGGTCTAAAATCAATTCGGTTATAGTTAATTGCAATCATGGAAGACATACAATGATAATGATTGGGAAATGTGGAGCATAAGTAGTAAACAAACGAGGTAGATTGGAACTTTAGTCGTATAACAGTAATACCTTTAATCTGCCTGATTTTGTACGATAAAAATTCAAACAAGTTGCTATTCTATGTTGTTACAACAGTGAATTCAGAAAATTAACCCACTTCAGCATTTTAAATTATTTTAATAAAATCTAAATATAAATTACACAATTTATTTTCAACGGATTTGATTTTATTACTTATTTTAACACATAAATATTGGTACAAGGAGGCATCAAATACATATGCGCCATCTCAGTAACCTCAACCGGAGAGTTGTGTTGGACCGACCAGTGCCAACACTGTACAGTTTTCTTCTATAACATAATGCCGTTTCATATACTGGTTACCTCTACGCTTTATCTATCTTATTTTAGCACTCAACCTAGTTGAAATCTTTACACTATGGTTATATATAGAAATATATTTAATCATGCGATTTCTTGAAGTACATTTAAACAACCATATTATCTGAGATTTCATGACAACTTTTAGTACTTCATGATAATTTTTGAAAAATAATTGTTACGTCACTAGACACTCATGAATGTTTTTGTTAGGCATGTCACCATACTTATATATAAGCTCCCTTAACATCAAATATTCTAAGCGAAAGTTTCCACAATAACTAATGTATGCTAATAAGAAACAAATGTAACCAATACTCATTTTTGAAGCATTGTGCAACCACCGAGTGATGTAGAAAGTGGAGCAGTAAACGGGGGTTATATTTCAGTTGAGAAGTTTGTGAACCCCTATCAACTCCCCAATTTCTCCTTACCACCATGCACTAGTCTACGTAAAACAAGACTTTATGTCTCCAAATTAAAATTTCCGGTGATGTAGACTTTCTGCTTCGAGTTATTTAAAAATGCTAACTCATGACATTTAGTGTGATAACTCACCGTCAGTTGTTTTATTTCAAACTACATCTTTTGTTTATTTTAACACATAAATGTTGGTACAAGGAGGCATCAAATATATATGCGCCACACAAATCCTTCGATTTGTGTGAGGGCTGGGATACTGTCCGGGTGCCCGAACCGAAGCGGGTGGTTTTCTTAGGGGGCCACACCTGGAGCCTTCGACCTAACGGTCTGACCCACAAGGAGATGCATTCTCATGGTAGTCGGTGATCAACAATTGGTTCATACACTGTTTGTTCCTTTAGGACCCTGGAGCCCGTGTGCACCATTGGTTTGGAATCAGGGTTTTCCAACTCCGCTAGACGGATCGTCCGTATCCACTAATCCGGTTAAAGCGCCGGACATGAATGTATCACATCTAAACTATTTAAATTAAATGACTAAACTCCATCAAATGTGCCACATATAAACCGCATGTTGATAAGACTGTGTACATTCATCGAATGAGGTGGCTGAGACAATTATTTCACGTATCTAGTGAATGTATAAACTGGTAGGATATACCAGGTCGGTAGGAGTCCCCCAAGAAGGTTGCATGTGAAGGAAGCATGATATGTGCAACAACAAATTAAATCACTGACTGCTGACTTAGATATAATCAATATGTGCAAAATTTTATGATTGAGATTAGTGAAATAATTGTAGTTGTCGTAGTTGGAGAGTGGGTTTCAGTTCACTGATAGGTGATATAAACATTATTGTGTTTTATTTTGCCTTGCATCAGCGATTCTATTTACTCTTGTGATTTGTATTTCCAGCTTCATTATTCAGTAAAGTTTTTTATGTTATTTCTGTTCGTTTTCCATTTAATGTGATAATTTTCCCTCGATTTGTTGATGTAAAGTACGGGAGGTTGGAGCGATATACATTTGTAAACAAAAACTCATTTTGATATCTGATTGTCTTTAACCGACTAATATTAGCATTGAAACGTTTATATATGACTGAATTATCTATGAATACATCAACATACTTCAACTGCGTGAACCAAGTCCACTGATAAAGAGAATTTATTTATTCATATAAGGAAACTTTATCTGAACGAAAATTAACAAGTAAAATTCCTATCCTTGAATTTAAGCTACAATTTAGATGTGAGAATTAGTAATAATATTCAATTGCACAAACTGAGAGTCTAAGTCAAGTTGGCAACCTATGATTAAGGTAGTTGGGATGAAAGTTGAACTATCTAAGAAATCCAGAAACAATTTTTAGAAATATTATCAGCGTTTAGCATTTATGAAATTATAAACTGTGAAGCAAGAAATTGATGATATTCTATTCATTTTCGTATATGCGCCAGCCAATTCGACTATTGAGGGTACTGAATGATAAAAAGAGGAAATGTTTACACTATCTACTAATTATAACATCAAATAATGATCTTGTTTTTCATATATATATTACTAAACAAAACTTACTTTAATTAATAATACAGTGGGTTTAAATCGAGGTGTTAATTGTGTAACAACTTCCGAGATCAATTGATGGTGTTTCATTACTTTTCTAGTCTTCATAATACGTACTATACAAGCCTATAGAAAAAAAGAGAATAAAAGTGAGGATTAAAATGGATTGGCATATTAAACTCAAAACTTATTTCATTTTGAACGTATAAATTGGTTTAGTAGTGAAGAAGCTGGAGACAAATAAGTCGATCAGCATCTATCCTTAAAACACGATCGGATTCTAAAATACCATCCAATCTAGACTGATCATATTCTCTACTTTGTGATATAGTAGATTAAATCGATACACATTTAAACGGATAATTGAGTTATTCAGAAAATTATATTTTTAATCAAATGATATTCTAATCTGAGAATTACATTTCACAGTACTGTATTCTAGACTATTTTCCATATTAATCCAATTGTAATTATAACATTTTTTTGATTGAGATCATAAATAAATTTATGTTAGACCACCGTTGGAAAACTGGAAGCACTGGACGGCCGTTTCGTCCTAGTATGGAACACCCCAGTAGTGCGCATCCACGATCCCGCGAGCGGGATTCGAACCCAGGACCTATCAGTCTCGCGCCAGGCGCTTAACCAACTAGACAACTGAGCCGGCATCCAATGGTGTTAGTGTCTAACATCAGCCAATCCACAAATAAAACTCGGCTATTCATACGTTTGTTTTTAATTATTCAGTCATTCAATCAACCAAGTGTTTATCGTGAGCAAGTGATTAATTTCTCTGATTCATGAAGGTTTGTTCTTTGAGAGGAATAGTTCGGTCGTGGAGCACTCATTGTTTCTCTGATCAACATTATCATCTCCGCTTATATTAATGAATTTGGATGATTATGTACACACATTTGACTGGAAAAAATTTTGATATCGCTTCCTTTCTTAAAAAAACTTGTTAGTTTCATCTCGCCGAGCTAACGTGGATGTAGGAACATTGGCTAGCAACTCATGTGTTAGGAGGTTCTTTGTTGATCATAACTGACTAACTAACTGATACTATAATAGAAACGAACAAATGAAATAATTACATACAAGCTTTACCAGTCAGCATTGTATGTTACATCGAATTAATGAGATGAGACTAACATTCGTGTGTCCTTATCTACATCAAACTAAATGATATACAGATAGAATTTAGAACTTTATAATTGAAGATTATGTAAGTATATGTACACCATTAAGTCAAAAAGGTTCTTTTACATAAAGTGAATGAAGATATTAACACACATTTCCATCACACGAAAAAACTAAAATCATAAGTAGATAAAGCATTTTTAGGGATCAACTAACCTGAACAATTAATTTTCGATCAGATTCTACATTCCCTAAAGTCTGTTCAATTTCTTGTTTCGTTTCACTTTTCAAAGGAACATTCAAATAAACTCGAACGCGTTTACTAATCGAATTGAGATTGACATGAACAACAGCAACAAGAGAGAAACAGTGAAGAAACGATAACAAGTAAAAGCAAATTATATTAACTATTATTGAGCATCAGTATTGTATTGGTCTGAACAATCAACAACAATGAAAACAAAATCTCTGAGATTTTTATGTATATAAACTGCCAGGGAAGTCCTATTCACTGCCCTGTAGTGTCACAGGTGTTCTTTACGAAATCGAGAGGACGAAAAGCAAATGCACGGCGCTCTAACCGGATTAGTGGATACGGACGATCCGTCTAGCGGAGTTGGAAAACCCTGATTCCAAACCAATGGTGCACATGGGCTCCAGGGTCCTAAAGTTACAAACAGTGTACGAACCAATTGTTGATCACCGACTACCATCGGACTGCATCTGCTTACGTTGCTCCATTGCCTTGTGGGTCAGACGGTTAGGTAGAAGGCTCCAGGTGTGGCCCCCTAAGAAAACCACCCGCTTCGGTTCGGGCACCCAGACAGTATCTCAGCCCTCACACAAATCATTCGATTTGTGTGGCGCATATGTATTTGATGCCTACTTGTACCAACATTTATGTGTTAAAATAAACAAAAGATGTAGTTTGAAATAAAACAACTGACGGTGAGTTATCACACTAAATGTCATGAGTTAGCATTTTAAATAACTCGAAGCAGGAAGTCTACATCACCGGAAATTTTAATTTGGAGACATAAAGTCTTGTTTTACGTAGACTAGTGCATGGTGGTAGGAAGAAATTGGGGAGTTGATAGGGGTTCACAAACTTATCAACTGAATTATAACCCCCGTTTACTGCTCCACTTTCTACATCACTCGGTGGTTGCACAATGCTTCAAAAATGAGTATTGGTTACATTTGTTTCTTATTAGCATACATTAGTTATTGTGGAAACTCGCTTAGAATATTTGATGTTAAGGGAGCTTATATATAAGTATGGTGACATGCCTAACAAAAACATTCATGAGTGTCTAGTGACGTAACAATTATTTTTCAAAAATTATCATGACGTACTAAAAGTTGTTATGAAATCTCAGATAATATGGTTGTTTAAATGTACTTCAAGAAATCGCATGATTAAATATATTTCTATAGATAACCATAGTGTAAAGATTTCAACTAGGTTGAGTGCTAAAACAAGATAGATAAAGCGTAGAGGTCCAACACAACTCTCCGGTTGGGGTTACTGAGATGGTGCAGTATTGTGAAATGCTATTAGACAAGGTTCAGAATAGGAGTTAATGGGGATGATGCTATAGTTTTCTTTTACATTCTTCATATAAATGAAAGAAACTATTTTAAGTGAAAGTCTTTCCTAGGTATATTTTCGACTGAACTGTATCTAAACCTATCTACTACTATTGTTCACTTTTTTTCCCCAATACAATCTCTGTACTTGTTTGATGCATCCTACTTTCTATGCCTGCTTGTGTCAGATCTACACAAATTTTATAAGAGAGCTTTTATCTATTCATGAAAAAATTAATGTATTATGCAGAAACCAATTATACTTGTGATTCTTAAATAACATTTCCTCCTCCAAAATAGAGCAGAAGAACTGTTCGCTCAGTAGGTTTCCATTAAAACTATGTTATTTACATAATCCCTTTTGTTGTTTACATAATAAAATATGGGCTAAATGCTGGATAAATATAACCAGTTAGACTTCCAAATGATTAATAGCAAGAACTGAAATGATCACTTACACAAAAGGTAAGGGTCTATTTGGCCTTGTTTACTGATAAAAAATAGACATGAGGATTACTAATATGCTGAGAATATTGCATAATACATTTTCGCAGCTTTAAAAGCCGAAAGTCTGCATCACTTGTAATGATTTTTGAAGTTTAAATATCGTTTAATAGGTTGTTTCTGAATGTTTATAAAATAAATACACATATTACTTGTATAGTAACATTAACAGTCGTATGCGTCAGTCAGTCAGTCAGTAACAACGTAGAACTTCGTACGTACGTACATCAGTTCGAGTTGCCACACCACATTAGCACACAGATGCAGTGGTCGATTCAAATCCCGTAGTGGTATAGGTAATGAGAGTATAAGCATTAGCATTTGCTAAGTAAATTATTAAACTGGTTCAGAGTCAATCTAAATAGTGTGGATCCATTCACTCGTTTTCTTCTCATAGATCCTAGGTCTTAAAATTATTTTATACCATTTTAATCTCCATTAATTATTATTACACCTTGAACTACATTCTAAATCTCTAATATATACCTTACAACCACTGAAAATATTAATCTTTTTGTATTAGTCTTGCTGTACTGCTGATGTGGTGGTAGCCGATGCATGATGGGTTAGGTTCTATAATTTATATGACTAACTAAATAACGGTATTATACGAGGACATCAGGAAAAACGTGAAATCGAAAACATTTGTTTTGGTATTTTTTTAAAAATGTAATTGCGTCAATTGAATGCAGACTATTCAAAACCGAACCTTTAAATATTAAAGATGTCTATAAATAATTTTTTCAAGATTACTTTTATTGTCGTCAAGTACCGCGTTTATTTTGTAAAGTTACACAGTAACATATACTAAAACGTGGTACAAATAATCTGGGATCATGTTTTTTTAGCCGACAAAATATAACAGAATTTAATGAATTAAACTGAACATGTGATCCCTCACACTGACCGACAATATGTTTTTGCACTATACAAATGGATTATTTGTTAAACTAAACATAACATACAAGTATTTACGAAATACAAGGACAAAGTTGCCTGACATATACAACAATAAGTAAAAAGAACGACTAGAAATTGTTTTTAATGAATAAATATAACACAATATTATGAATTGTTCACAGTGAAGTTGTGTAAGTATTTTGTATTTTAATGTTTATGATATAAAAATCTTAATGAAAATACACTTAGATATCTTAGTGCAACCTCGTGAGGTGGGACCGTGGATGCACACTGCTGAGGAGCCCCACAATACGACGAAACGACTGTCCAGTGCTTCTAGGTTTTCCATGTTGATCTAGCTTCAATTGACTCATGGTCTGTCGAAAATTTATAAGCTAATTAATATTATTCATGTGGATAATAATGATACGATGAAAGACACCATCATGGTACTCTATTTTTAAGGTGAAATATACGAAGTTATCAGAGGACAAGAAGAAGTGTAAAGTGAAGGTCCAAAGGATGATGATTGATTATCTGTTAAGCCACACTACCTTTGTTGAAATTGATATGTGTAAATAATAGCTTTGATTGACTATTAATAAACATATATTGTGTGAGTAGATTATCAGTTTAGTCATCTCAATTATTTCAGTAAATTAACTTCCCGGTCAATTACATTGTCATAATACATAACACTTAGACTGACCCTTGAAAATCCATGTGCCTGTTGATAATCTTGACACAAAAATGATATAATTCAAATAATATACACTTCAAATAATTGTGAATTGAAATAAAATAATACACACAAAAATCAACTAACTAACTTTTTATAATCTGTATATAGCGCCAAGTGTGTATCCGGTGATAAATTTGATTCGTTCGAATCATCACTGATTACAGTTGATTGATCTATTTCACATTTTGGATCGGATACAATTTTCAATACTTTAGCTTTAAGTAAAATCTGTAGAATTTGTAATAATGTAGCTTCTTCAATACCAGTTTGTAGTTGAATAGCTGACACCGTGTACACTAATGATGAATTATACAACATTAAAACAGACATCTGGTACGTTGAAACCTTTTGTTTAAAAAAAAGTGGTAAAATCATATACAACTAACTCAAAGCGACTGGTTTCACAACAATTTTTCGTAAAATATTTTAATAAATGAAATATATATAACATTTCCATATTCTGCAAACTTAAAAGCTAAGATGTCAAGCCAAAACTGTTCAGTACACTTTCTCGTTTAAGTAATCAGTCAGGGGGTGAGCCTGTAGCACACTGGACACAACCCGTTACAACAATATGACCTAAAGTCGGTTAGATTGTCACATGTGAACACTTTTTTTGTCTTTTTGAGTACGGTTATCGTACTATACATATAAAAAATTCCAAATATCATTCTATTTCTTGGAACTTTACACCATAAATGATGAACTCTCAATATTATCGAATTCAGCAAATACTCCAAACCCTGATCTTCCCGATTACTGCTTATACTCTTATTACCTCTACCAATACGGGATTTGAATCGACAACTGCATCTCTGTGCTAATGTGGTGTGGTAACTCGAACTGATGTACGTACGTACGAAGTTCTACGTTGTTACTGACTGACTAACTGACTATGGTGTGAAAAAATTATTTATCATTGAAGTCAAACATATTACGGAATGAGTAACCATTAAAAAATTCCTTTGAATCCATTTCACAAAAGATTCATCAACAAATCATTATCCAATAAATATATATATATATAAACATAAACATACTTGAAATATATATCTAGTTTTAGTATAGTTAGTCACAACTTCACCACGTGATAAATGATAACACCATGTCAATTTACGACCAGTATGATGTTCTTGATAAAAAGCAAGAAATGTATTGTGACATTGTTCCAACTAGGATTCGATTTTATAATGAAGAAAGAAAAAAAAAGAATTCAATTGAAGATAATAAAAAAGACGAAGCGGATATCATGAACTGAAGAAAGCAGGATATACAGGGTTTGGTGCTTTTTACACTATGAAACAAAACCAAACTTATAAATTGGAAGCATGTATTTTATTTTTCAAGTAATTAGGCGAGGGGTGCATACTAAGACTGAAATTTATCATTTTAAAAACGGAGAGACTATAATTTATGGACGAACCAATCAGATCTACGATAACAGGTCTGAAATTTTGGCGCGAAATTCATTCACCCATCTGGCTAAATAGAGTTTTGGTATTGTATCTTATGTCAGTTCGCAATGAAAACCCTAAATCTAAGTCCTAACCCTAACCGTCAACTGTAAATCATAATCCTTATTCTTTAAACTGCTTTATAAACCTCATTTAGCCATGGTAAGTAGGTAGGCACTATCAAGGTCACTTCAGTGTCGTTCAAAGGTCGTCCATAAATTATAGTTTTATCTCAAAAACACATGAAAGTGAATTGAAAGAATTGAAAGTGTAACTTCTACTACTACTATATTTGAAAATAAGTAAACACATTTTTCATCACACTATGATGGTTTATTTGAAATGTGAACATGATTGTTCAGTGAATGACTGTAAATCACTGTTCGATATACTACTGGGCAATATGAGTATGAGTAACTGAAAAATGATTGATTTCAAATATTTTCTGATCGAACATATTAAGAAAGTGTGTTTGGATACTTCGATAGTCCTCAGTAGCCGATATTGTTATCCATGTCACATATTTTTATAGAGGTTTCTACTATCCTCAGGCCACGTATACTAAAATCAATAACTTTATTCTCTATGGACAATATCTTCTTTGAAGAAAAGTTTCTTTATTACCTTCCACACTAAGGATCCAACAGTAGATTTTTGGAGACTAAGAAGCAGTTAAGAAGACCGTATGAGAAAAAACTGCTGAAACCTCAAAAAATAGGAATAATTAAACTGACATTTCTAAAATGACAAACAATTTAACTAAGAGTTTCTCATCCAACTTCACGAATTCAATACATCGATAAATTTTCAACAAAAAAAGAAGAATCATAGTATTTAAACAGTAGTCAATAACTTACTTCAGGAGGAATAGAAAAAGGTCCTTGAGCTTGAAATGGCCATGCGTTTGAACTAAGAATCATGATATTAAAATCAGCTACACAAACATAAATGAAATATTTACAAATATTAAAACATTACTAAGCATCTCTATCTAGATTGATCATGATAAAATAAGAAAATAAGAAAACTATTTATAAATTATATGATAGTCAAAAATTATATTATATAGTTAGATCTTATTGTGATTGGCAAGTGACTAGTGTAGCAGTAGATTCAGTAGCAGTGGGTCAAAATTTTCAATACAAATGTCAAAACAGTTCTACTATATGGGGTGGAAACATGGAGAACGACGAAAGCCATCATCCACAAGATACAAGTGTTTACTAACAGTTGACTACGCAAAATAATTCAGATCCGTTGGTCAGACATTATCAGCAACAACCCGTTGTGGGAGAGGACAAACCAGATTCCAAAGGAGGAATAAATCAGCAAGAAGCACTGGAAGTGCATAGAACAGACACATATTGAGGAATACACCCAACTGCATCACAAGGCAAGTCCTCACATGGAATCCTCAAGGCCAAAGGAGGAGAAGAGGAAGACCAATGAACACAATACGTCGAGAAATGGAGACAGACATGAGAAAAATGAACAAAAATTTTACAAAACTAAAAAGGAAGCCCCAGGACAGAGTGAGTTAGAAAATGCTGGACGGTGGCCTATGCTTCACTGGGAGTTATAGGCGTAAGAATGTAAGTGATTGGCAGACAACAGATCAGCAAATCCTTTATCTCTTATTTATTCAATGTGTGGACATTTTAATGCACTAAATGAAAATCTATTCAGTCGGGTAGTTGAATTATGTTTTCAAATCAGTTTGTTTGACTGTGATCGAGTCATTAGCCTATTGTCTTGTGTGAACAATCATCAGTTAAGCGTACAATATTATGAACCGTTGTCATCAATATCGTTGTTAAACTCTTCAAACACTTCTATAATAACAATATGAAAAATAGATCCAGATCAATGTAATGAAATCAATATGTATGATATGTAGAAAATCGAAAGGTGTATGACTATAGCATGATGATGCAATCAAAGGAAGCAAAGTTACACAAAGAAAGATACCATACATAATATTTGTAGTCAATGATGAAGTTCATGCTTAATGGTGTATACAAAACAAACTATCTTTCCAAATGTTATAGGAAAGTACTTCAAGGAATTCATAACAAAATAGGTAAGCATATTACCAAAAAATAGATGTTTATTTAAATGACAGCGTATCAAAAAAGAAATTTATGCGCTTGCGTTAAATCACAATTTTTCATATGAACTTGTTCAAGGAGGATACAAATCTATGACAAACTGGTTGAAGATTGAGTTAACATGGTTAATCATAATACATTTCAGTGATTAAAGTGATTCTTAATATTAAATTTTAAATAGAAACACCAATTCGTGTCGGTTGTGCGAGTTATCCACCTCAAACAATGCAAAAAGGGTTGAGCAAGATTATGGATCAATTAAATTTAAACATTAACAGCATCGGATGCCTGCTCAATGGTTTAAAGTTTACGCGCTTGCGTTCGAGACCGAAAGTCCTGGGTTCAAGTCCCGAGTGTGGAATCGTGGATACGCACTGATGAAGAGTCTCATACTAGAACGAAACCATTGTCCAGTGCTTCCAGGTTCCCAAATGTGGTGTCTAGCTTAGATCGACTCATGAATTCAACTGTGAAAATAAATTAATGGACATTAGAATTGTTGTCATGACTGAGTGAATGATTCAACTTTCAAACACTGTGTAGGTTAGAATTCTGTTCTGTTGCATATATCTATATAAATATGATAATTGAATTTTAACGCTTAGTGTAAATTCAACTCCCTAGATGTGATCAATAAAAAAAATCATATTGAAAACTTATTCTATGATACAATACATCGTATAATATACACTAGTTAGTTATTTTTATATAGGATATCAAATAAATACACATGGTCAACACATAGTTAAACAAAAAGAACGCACTAAATTTAAATAACAAACAAACAAATTTCTCTAGGGAAGTAAAGCTATTGTGTAATACGAGAAAATCATATGATTTTTTTTTCAAATTACATCAGACATCATGTGCCCATGTGATTAAATGGAATGTTACTAGGGTGGCTACTATTATTAAATAAAGTATATAATGAAATATGTATGACTTGCATAGTGTGTGTGCGAGTAGATGATATATAACATGACACTACTTATAAATATATATATGGACAGTATCATGTTTAAAAGACAGAAAAAGATGATCGAATCATATCATCTCTCCAGCGAAAGGTTTGATAACATCTAAACATTTAATTACACGATATATTTGACTTTTTAAAGTGAAAACAAAGTAATTGCACATCAATTAAGATACTTACAGAGGTTATTTACACAAAAAGGATAAGTATTAGAAAGATTTTTGTATATTTCTTCTGGATGAGTACATAATTCACTCAAAAAGGACGTGCTAGACGAACTGCAAAAACGACTACACTTTGTGGCTACTGAAGTAGGAACGAATTTACACTGGTTACTTCACATACTTTATTTTATAGTACCAAAAATTGCAACTTAACATTCATGTTGCATACTATTGGGAAAATGTCAGTTGGATGTGTTTATATTTTATTAGTAATGTTACTTGTTGAGCTGAATTATTCTAAATAATGAGGTAGAGAAATCTAGTTCAGTTTTGGGATCCAGTTTTAAACCACCATGTGATTCCAGTCAGCTGAACAAACCAAAATATTTTGAGTGGGTTTCGAACCACAGACATTAAGATTAACAGTCGAATGTTTAAATTATGAAGTTACCAGCCTGTATACATCTAATAGGCGATATTGACACATTCAGCCATGTACATCAAAGACACACCGACCGTGACGTGGAATAGTGAATAATAAAATTGTTAATTGGAATAAAGGTAACAATGACAAGATCAAGGCATAGAACTAATCAATGAAATCACTGAATTCTCGTTTGAGTCATGTTGGAAAGCTCAAACTGTTTTAGTCAGTCACTGAGTTGTGTCCATATATATCTATGTATATTTGCATTAGTTTAAGCCGTCGTTAGCACATTAACCCGTCGAAATCAAATTATCAAAACAAATCCCAGAATAGTATAAGTGGTAACAGTATCAATAGTAATGAAAAAATTAAATAAATAAAAAAGTACAAGATTTTACGACTCGAGTCCTAAGGGAAAACAACGAGTGAATTCACCTACCCTACTGCGAACAGATTTGAGTCATTGCATTCAAAATCTCAGGTCATTATGATAATCAAGTGAAATTCAACCAGGTAATCCGCACCTACTAAAATGGCTCAGTCTAATTGTTAGTGACATGTTTTCTCCCTGAAATATTAAATCAATTGCTATTCATGAACTCATGATTCAGTTGCATGTGATCCTATTGAGCTCATGTATACGTGTAGTGAACGAGAACTCATGTGGGGAAAATCAATTTATTGTTTAATGAAAAGTTATATATATATATATATATATATATATATATATATATATATATATATATATATATATATTAAATACATCATTTGAGCATCTTTGCGTTGCCCTTTACATACTCGATTATTCCTCTACTTCTGTCGTTATTTTGATTCCTCTCTCATTTCCTTTTTATTCTCTTCAATTCAATCTTCTGCTGCCAGGCGTTCCACTTCCGGTTGAGGCTACATACTACTTATATTTGACAGCATTAGTAGAATATACTACATACGTATCTTATGTATAGATCTTTGATCACAGTTCAGATTAATTTACTTGCTGCATTTATCATCTTTTGATTTACTACCTTCCAGCGCAGATATAAAGTATGGTGACTCGGTGTGACAAACATTTGTGCAAGATCCCATGTCAATGTTGGTTGACCGGCTAAAGGCTGGAATATTCAAGTCACTACAATATAATTAATAATCTGATGAACTACAGCTTTGGTACGACTATCAGTGAAACAAATTATCATGAGACCCCTAGGACAGATGAAGTCAAACATCACCTTCTAGTCACAGAAGTCGTTAATTATGTCTATGTTCCAAATATGACTCAGAACAAATAACTGACTGAAACATTTATCAATCCCAACAGTTAGTCAACCATTCTAACCCCTTATTTACTAATGGCATGTTGAAATTATCATAATATCTAGCGTCCAGGGACTTATTTATTATGACAACAACATCGTATTATAATACCAGTTTATCGTGAATTTGTAAAGTTACCTATTGATTTCTCTTTCTTTCTCTCTTTTTCCTTCTTTTAACCTTTCTTAATTAGTCAAGTTTTAACAAGGAAACCAGTTGGATGATATCAGATGTTTAAACAGCTTAACATTTAACTGTCAGTATGTGATGTTTATACCGATTGTGTATAATAACAATAAAAACAAACTATATTATAATACAATTTTAATTGAAATTGTTTCTACTTCCCATGTTCACTAACATGCGAAGAAAAAGTTTTCTATTTCTGAGGCGGAATAATAAGAAAAAACTATCATATACTTACCTAGAATGCAAATTTAATGATTTAAGGTGAACTAAGATAAAAAATCAATGTGTTAACCTTTATACTATTATTTGAAAAAGAAAAAAGGATGGATGGATAAATAGAAAGTGAACAAAAGGAAAGTAATATCCTGTATTAAGTATTGAAAAGTATCTTTTCCATGAAATAATAAAGAGAAAAAAACAATTAACACAAAGCTTCATATTTGAATGAACCTCCCATTTGTTCAAAAAGAAGACTATAGATTACTGACTAAATGCTCGTGAGATTTATCACCTATAATAAATTGCCCCCAAATGCCCTGATATGTCCGAGAGTGGGGTGGGCCCGCCCTCCCTCTCGAAATGCTCTCACACGGCCACGCGTATACAGCCTCTACCAGGGAAGTCCTACTCACTGCATTCTTGTGGTGGGGGTGTTGTTTAAGAAATCGAGAGGACGAAAAACGAATGTCCGGCTCTTTAACCGGATTCCAAACCAAATCAATAGTGCACATGGGCTCCAGTATCCTGATGGAACAAATGGCGTATGAACTAATTGTTGGTCACCGGCTACCATCGGACTGCATCTCCTTACGATGCTCCATCACCTTGTGGGTCAGACCTTTAGGTCCAAGGCTCGGGGTGTGGCCCCCTAAGAAAACCACCTGCTTCGGTCTGGGCACCCGGGCAGTATCATAGCCCTCACAAAAATCGAATGATTTATGTGGCGCATATGTATTTGGTGCCTCCTTGTACCAATGTTTATGTGTTTAAATATAAAAAAAAATAATAAATATAATAAATTAGTTTATGCTTAGCATAACAACCAGTATGAATAATAAAAGTGACTAAAAATAAGATAATCAGTAGGCTATTTTAGGTAGGAAATCGGGAAAGATTTAAAGAAACATGTCAAACCTACTACCTTAACAATCATAGTTATGGACTATTTTATGGTATGAAAGTTGCTTTGTTATTTGGATGAGTCGGAGTATACGGATTTTTGGTAACTTACTCTTAAATACATTCTTCTTATTTTATTTGAACATAAATATTGACACAAGAAGGAACCAGATGCATCACACCTTAGAGTTTAAATAAATGCTCCGACAGTTTCACAAACATCTAGGTGATAAAACTTTTAAAAATAAAGGCTATGGAAACACTTCTCACTGGTTCACAGACGAAAGTTACAAATCAACATATATAAACAGGTTAACAAGAAACTTTGAAACGAGACACCAAGACGAAACTGAGAATTTCAACTTTACAATAAACTTTTTTCAGAAAGCCGAACCAAAGAAGAAAAATCATCTTCTTGAATAGTTAAAGCTATAAAAGTTTGATATATACATAAAACTTACTTCCTTTAATTGTGCTTCCATTGGCTTCTTCTTGTTTTTGTAAATAATCTGAAAATTTCGCATTCAATTCTCTAGTAGCATTAACATCTTGAAACATCCGTTGTAATTTCGCGGTGTATTCAAAACCGCAAGCTTCTTTTAATTTAGAAATCATAGAAGCTTCAGCATCCTCGGATACAGATTGATTATAAACTAAACGGCGAGCCAGTGTTTTACTATAGAATTTTTGAAAGACATCTTTATCTTCAATATAGCGGAACACATTCATCTAAAATGATTAACCAGAACAAATAAGCAAAACTACATAATGACAGGGAGCGAAGAATGAGAGGCGTTAAAAGGTATATCGTGGGTATTTTCACTGCAGATTAGCACAAATTCATATACAAAGAACAATTGATTGAATGATACAAACTAAGAGACATTAAGTACATGCTTTGAAATAATGTAGAAAATATTATCAACACTACTGATATAATTCCAAACCTTAAAAACAAAACACTTCGAAGAGATTTTATGGTCATTTCATTTGTAAATAATTTGTACTGATAGACTTTTCAATACAATTGAGATAATTTTATAAACAGAAGAAGAAAGAAGAATTATGCAGTCTGTATCAGTTAGGTGACACGGAAAAATAATTGAAAAAATATTGAAATACTCACTACTTGTCCAAGTGTTTCTTCTAAATCATCCAATTGAATATCTTTTGCACTGAAAAAGGAAGAAAGAAGCACTAAATAGTTAGAACATAGCCAATATACATACATATATATACGGACTCTTATGAAAGCACTCAGTAATAAAACTGACAGGAAAGTGCGAAATAACATAACCAGATTATCTCTAGCTACTATGACTAGTTTTAATCCTCGATTTGGAGAAACGCAACAAATACTTGTAATCATAACTTGGTTAGAAATCGATCAAATGCCTTATACTCCAAAAACGAAGAATTTACACATAACTGATCAATATCTAAAATCATAAATATCAATTACCAAACTGAAAGCAGGATAATTGTAATAGCTAACTGTAGTACGAAATGTCCACTGATTTATTGCACCAAAAATTAGTCATCGCAACAAGATAAGGATGTCTGGAGCCTGAGTATATAAAAAAGTTCGAGTTGTTGTACGACTAATAATTTATAACTAATAAAAAGTTTGAAATTCAAATAATTTACCGAATATACGTAATGGTGGCTTAGTGATTACAGCGTTCAGTTTCCAGCAACTAATTCCCGTATTCAAAATTCATCCGTCTATTTCTTTTTGGGTAACCGGGTTGTATCCTTAGCCTTTACATTGAGAATGCGGGCCATACCCAAGTACCTGGCGAATGCCCAACCGTTGTTGCCACCTTGACGTGGTGGTCGGGCTTGCCTATCGTGATGAAGTAACCGAGCTATATTGGCTGGAACAACCGTTCCTCAAGGTCCTACCATGTCAGACAGGCCAGTTGAAGAGCGGTAAGACTAAAAGCAACAAACCCAAGGTCCGAAGGTGAAGTCGTACTGCTGACTGTACAGAGGTGTGACAGCAGTAAGGTGTTTCCTTCAGACAACCAGCATGACAGCGATGCTGCCTTCCCACAAGGAGGGGTGGGGTTAGAAAAGGTCGACCCTAAAAATGCACACCTCGCCTTATCCCACGGATATCCGTCTCCGGCGGTAAGGTCTCAATAAGTACGGAGCTAACACAAAAATTACCCATAACAAGGTCGTGTGTGGCCGACCTCAAGCAGTTGTCTCTTGGGCACTGCGGTCACGCTCTTAGGTCACTAAGACCAGCTCTAATCCAATTTCCTTTCCAGGTACCTCCAGAAGAACCCTTCCACGGTGTGGGCAACCGGGAAGTGAGAACTGCCCTCATACCTCTAACAGCACTCAAGATATGGTGAATGAGTTAGTAGATTAATATTTTGTTTACATGGTATTATATTCCGTTTTACGTCACATCAACTGTAAGAAACCTTGTGATACTATCTGGTTGCTCAACATGAAATAAGTAGAGCGTAGTTTGAACTTGTTACCTGTTAGTTAAAATTCAAGTGCTTTAATATATATATATATATATATATATATATATATAATACAAAATGGTTTCTGGTGTTCTGAACTTTACGACTGAACAATTAAACCAACTAAATCCTCATATTATTCACTAAGTTAAGTGCTGATCAAGCAATTATAGAGTTTGACAGAATCAGTGAAACGCATTGAACCCAAGCTGAACAGAAAAGGATAAATTCGGGAGAGATGCTGCCGTACTCTGGTCATGAAGAAGAAAATATCTCGCACACTCAGGAAGTTGCTCTAATGCTGTCCAAAGAGGATGGCAGTATCACAGCCCACACACAAATCAAGCGACATGTGTGGCGCATATGTATTCAGACAATAGAACACACCGCATCGGGAATCGGAAGCAGATATCAAAAGGACAAATAACAACTGGAAAGGATTGTCCAGGATAGAGTTGGATGGAGAGTGCTGCCAGACGGCCTATACCCTTCCACAAGAAGTAACAGGTGTAAATGATTGCATTTTTTTAGCTAAGCAAAAAAGGAGGCCAATATACTTAAAGGCTCATAACAAATCTTGTGATTATAAATATCAATACCGAGCTACAAAATACAATTCAGTAGTAATATTTAAAAAATGATCATGAACACAACTAAGGCTTGAAAATTTAGGAGATATAATTTAAAACATTAATTCATAATAATAAACTAACCTTTTCTTTAATAAGAAATCTGCATATTTAGCTAAAAGTTCAGGGGATTTTCTTTGATTTCCAGCTAATTCAGTGACAGCATTACGATTTATAAAACGTTCACACCCTTTATCTAAGGCACGTGAAAATGCAGGATCCCAAGCGAAGGCGGATAATACAAGATTATAATGTTTTTGATGAACTTTTAATATTGTATCAATATACAATTTGGGATCCTAAAAATTCAAATAAACCCGAAGTAAAATTGAGAAAAATGTATAGCCGTGTAAAGCCTATCAAATGTCTCGATTATGTGATGGTATAAGCTTTCTGATCCAAAATGCTTTTAACACTAGTGATCAATAATAATAAACAAGGAAACTGAAGCTTTTATTTCATAGTATTAACAGACAATTAAGTTTTTTGTTTGATCGATGCATAAGTCCATTTCCATCAACAAAAAATGCTTAAGAGAAATCTTTTCACTGATTGTCAATGTGTGGTAAAAAGATATGAAAAGCAAAACAAAAGTGAATAAACATCAACTCACATTTAAAGCAGCTTCAGCCACTTGACGGATAGCTTCCCATCCTTTATCAGCAACATGATCTTCCATGACAGAGACCAGAACACGTATTCCACTAGGAAAATGACCAACTAAGCGATACATTCTCCATATATCTAAATATTACAATAAAATTTCATAATATCGTAAATTAATTATGAGTGCAGAGATGGGATATTAAAAAAAACACAGGTAACTGATAAAGGAAAAATATGTGGGGATGAAACTTTTCCTAATTATAAATGAGGGGATCTTTGGAACAGTAATAAACTATCAGAATCTCATAGATATATGCTAACAATTTACAGCTAACTTTACAAATATGTATAGTTAAGTTGCTTAACAATTATACAATAAAATATAGGTATAATATTTGTCCATTAATAGATCCCAACACTTACCATTTATGATTCACGTTGGGATATATCACAAACATTCAAATTATTGGCTTTCTTTACTTATCATCAAAAAATTTCTATATTCGAAGACAGTTAAAGGTTGTTATCAGCAAAGGTAAACATCTATCAAAAGACCGTCGAGTAACAGTTACACTGAATCTTTTTTTCTAAGCATAACTAGAAAATTACCATAAAATTAACCAACAGCTGTACACACGGATAAGTCTCTAAATCTCAAGAGGATAACCAGCTTTTTTAAATGTACCAATATCCCGGGTTAATGAGTCGCAATAAGCTAGTCAATTATGTATACGGGGCTTTTTTTTAAAATCGTTTTTAACTATACAACATTAATCAAAGTGCATCTTCCATTCGAGTATCGAATCGGTGTATTTCTAAACTGACAAATAGACATAGTAATGACACCTATCTAAATGCTAAATAATATTTCTATTAGATGTTGGTTGGAGGTAGTCAACAGGAAACCCTGGACCCGGATTTCGTGCTACTTGGCACTCGTCAGCAAGGTGTACCTGTAATCTTGAGGGAACTGGTGCTCCCTGGCGGATTCGATATCGTGTCACCTAGCTTCACAGTCAGAGACGTTACCACTGTTGACTACCTCCAACCACCATCTAAATCTCAATACATAGTGCCCGCAGTGTCGAGTCACCTAGACTGGTGGCCACATTGCAACATGATCGATAGCATTCGATCTGCACTAATAAGGACTAGACAAGCATGAGATTGATCACCACCCAGTGATCAATCAATTGTGAATATTTCTATTCTATTTTAACAATTATCTGTTGGTTTAAGGAGTTGAATAATTCTAAAAGTTTTAGAACATTTAAATAATGCAATGTGCAACATTGCAAAACCAAAATGAGTCTAATTATTATTAGTTTAGAAACAATCATATGAGATTTTTTTCCAATCTCTAGGAAACTGTAGTGCATAAGTGTAGGATTTTTAAATTCACTTTAAATTTCAAACAAGTGTACGCGAAAAATTCAGTTACTAACTTACGCCTGTTACTCCCAATGGAGCATAGGCCACCAACCAGCATTCTCTAACTCACTCTGTCCTGGGGCTTCCTTTTTAGTTTTGTAAAATTTTTGTTCATTTTTCTCATGTCTGTCTCCATTTCTCGACGTATTGTGTTCATTGGTCTTCCTCTTCTCCTCCTTTGGCCTTGAGGATTCCATGTGAGGACTTGCCTTGTGATGCAGTTGGGTGTATTCCTCAATATGTGTCTGTTCTATGCACTTCCAGTGCTTCTTGCTGATTTATTCCTCCTCTGGAATCTGGTTTGTCCTCTCCCATAAAAGGTTGTTGCTGATAGTGTCTGACCAACGGATCTGAATTATTTTGCGTAGGCAACTGTTAATACACACTTGTATTATCTGGATGATGGTTTTCGTCGTTCTCCATGTTTCCGCCCCATATAGTAGAACTGTTCTGACATTTGCATTGAAAATACTGACCTTGGTGTTGGTTGAAAACTGTTTTGAGTTCCAGATGTTCTTCAGTTGTAAATATGCTGCTCTTGCTTTGCCGATCCGCGCCTTCACATCTGCATCAAATCCACTGTGCTCATCAATGATGCTGTTAAACTTTTTACATCTTCCAAATCTTCTTCGTCAATTGTGATTCGATTGTTACATGCTGTGTTGTGTCGGATATAAATTCATTTAGGGGAGTTTTAAATAACCTTATCTTATTATTAGTCTGAAGAATTAAGTCTCAGACACTGTGTTTTATGTTCAGTTATGAATACATGCACAAAAATATGCACATAAATGTAAGTAAACTGTTAACGTTCTTGTGATATTCAATTAAACAATAAACTAATCAGTAAAACAAATTTTTTTAAACTCACCTTCCTCTCTATCTTCATTGAAAAGATCTGAGAAGACAGATGTTAACCGATCTATATGTTCACCAATTAGATAATGTTCACAAGATCTAATTAATTTGGGAAGTGTACTTATATGTAGATAAGTTTGAACACGAATACGTTCTTCATTTAATCGTGTTTCCACCTATAAATGAATGTAATTTCAAAACTAAATTATAAATAGTAAAAGATTCAGCACAATTTAAGCATAAATACAAAATACTAAATATTCAATAATTATCCAATGGCAGAGGTGACTATAAGCAATATTAATCTTAAATGGTTATCGTTGAAAAACTATGATGACGTTTAGTTTCATGATTCATGAGATTAAACACAGTTATAAGACATGTTGCACAAGGTTTTTATCTTGACAAGAAAATTAGTTGGTCAGTGGAATTAATAAAACCAGCAATTGTAGTGATCCATAAAAAAATGTTATACTGTTAGTTTAACCTAGTTATCTCAACGGTAAAGTATCTTTCTAAGATAATTAACAATTTAATGTGGGTAGTGTGGAACTGACACTTGACCGCATATTCACAACAGCATACACATCCTTTTAGATTAACAAAACTTACTCCATTCTCATAGTTTCGTCTGTTTAACTAGGTTCTCTTGACTTAATTCATATCTAATTGTTTAAAAAATGATGCAAATCTGTACATAACATTTTCCAGAAATGTGTTTTAAAACACAGTCTCTGTGCACTGTTTAATAAAAAGGACTTCTTATATTTAGTTGCCCACTAATGTTAATGTTATTTCTTACTACTTTGCTTTTCCACTA
The DNA here is from genome assembly GCA_944470425.2 of Schistosoma bovis. Classification (NCBI taxonomy): domain Eukaryota; kingdom Metazoa; phylum Platyhelminthes; class Trematoda; order Strigeidida; family Schistosomatidae; genus Schistosoma; species Schistosoma bovis. The sequence goes on along the minus strand of OX103956.1, from coordinate 43,288,411 downwards.
GCTGAATGTCGGAATGAACATCTGTAAACATCTACGTAACAAAACTAATAGACATGCCAATATCAGTCAATCATTCAAGTAATCATTGGTTTAAACCCGGACAATGTGAAAGATTAGTCTTACCATAAGCTACCAAACAATATGCAAGGTCAAACAACAATCACTACAGTAACGCAGATTCAGGTATACTAAATCAACTACAATTATCTTGAAGGATAATTTGGACTTCTAATCCACTTAATTATTAACATTGGTTATCCCCTACAACTATATTTGCAAAGAATTATTTTTATTAGCAAGAGGTTCAGGCACTGTTGCGGCACCTACCACTATTTTTACGAAGTTTAAGAAATAAATCGTTTGGCTATAAAATATCGCCGAAGTGAATGGTTAGAAGTTAGCCGATTGTCTTGTAATACTTACTTAGACCAAACATGTACGCAGGTCGAAACAAGTGTCTGCAACTAATAATGATGCAGAACTAGCTTGATGCGATACCTACTTAGAAATAAGTTGACCACTTCATTTATTCACATAAAGTTATGCAACCATTAAAGTCAGGAAATATGGAGAAGATTAGTCTGCTACTAAAATCTTTATTTTATTTAAGTCTTTATTTTATTCAGAATGCGAATATACTGACTAGAAATGAATATATAATTTATCATAATATCGTATGTAAATACACATGTGACTTGCTTTTTGAAGGTATTCGGGTACTGTGTTTGACTGCAAAAACTGAGCACTTTCTAATCGGTAATACCGTTCAGTTTCAGTCAAAAATGGTCGTTCAAAGTATTCCTGATAAACTGATAGATTGGTTCGCGTGTCCGATGTCAATGATGATGTCGCACTAGGAGTATTGGGAGTCGATTCATCCACTGGATCTCCGGAATGAAGTGGACCTCGGAAATTTGGGGTGGTTTTATTTGATGTACCCTGCAAGCTGGATTCCTAACAAAAAAAAAACCAAAGTATTTCAAAATACGTTAACTTAAGGGGAAATATATATATGATAAGACATAACTTGGATAACTAAACACTTCCAACAATAAGAATTATGATGAATCACTACACCGTTAACGAACAAATTATTAGTCCAATTAATATAGTTGAACTTATAAACACTGTACCATAGTTGATAGATATAAAATCTAAATTTATGTTCTTATCATACACAATTATCCGTGTAAATAAATGGAGTAAGTAATATTAATCTTTTCAATACACCTCGATCAGAACACTAAGGACAAGATATGATGTTATTTGCTTCCCAGCGACATTAGTATGAGCATTAAGATATTTTTTCTTCGAATAATCAATTGTTTACTCATATGTACAAATACAACCATCATTCTTGATATTTACAAGCCATGATGCTATTGCTTAGCATGTACCACTCCATATTTTACTGTGAACAAAAGTTACCTAGTAAGCAATGAATGATGCAGAAAAAATTTCACTAAGAATTAATGCTACATAAAAGATTCAAAGGACTCACGCAGAGTGGATCGATTTCTGATTATTTTTTTCATATACGAACTAACAGATAAAAGTAGGTAATAAAGTATCAGGAGGTAGAGACATGTCAACCTTATATATTCCTTGAAAAATTTCGTGAGATCATTTGAATATATAAGGTTGACATGTCTATCATTTGAAACTAACCTAAGAAATGTCACTAACACCAAAGAGAACATCAACAGATGGTTATGTGAAATATTAGCTTAACCACAGTTGTAAAAACTTCACTTGAGAACCCACAGTGCTGTCTCCTACGTGTTCACTATGAAAGCTGAGAACTATTTTATTTATCGTCCTGTATATTTTATCCCTTGAAATCTCATCAAGTTAGTCTGAAATAGTAAAACCTAAGGAAACCTATCACTATAATCTAGTAATCTAGTGCCCCCAAATGCCCTGGTACGGCCGAGAGTGGGGAGAGTCCACTCTCCCTCTCGAAATGCTCTCACACGGCCACGCGTATATAGCCTCTACCAGGGAAGTCCTACTCACTGCCTTCTCTCACCACGGGGGTGTTGTTTACGAAAATGAGAGGACGAAAAGCGAATGTCCGGCGCTTTAACCGGATTCAAAACCAATGGTGCACATGGGCTCCAGTATCCTGCGGGAACAAATGGCATATGAACCAATTGCTGGTCACCGGCTTCCATGGGACTGCATCTCCTTACGATGCTCCATCACCTTGTGGATCAGACCATTAGGCCAAAGGCTCGGGGAGTGGCCCCTTAAGAAAACCACCTGCTTCGGTCTGGGCACCCGGGCAGTATCATAGCCCTCACATATATCGAATGAGATTTGTGTGGCGCACATGTATTTGGTGCCTCTGTACCATTATCTATGTGTTGAAATAAAAACAAAAAAGTAATCTAGTACTCGATAGTGACACCACTGATTGTGTGACAAAATATAGATTGAAAAACATAGTCTCCATCTAAAACGTTAGATAAGTAAATAACTAGATAGTTCGATGCTAACTTGTTTACAATAAACTGAGAGACGAGCGATGATGAGTAGATAGGTAGGGTTATGAGAATTGAACATTAATATGCAAACAGTAACTCAAAGTACTTACCACTTCAGACTTATTTGGTTTTAAAGTAGAACCACTAGGTTTAGGGGGAAAATTAGGAGATTTAAAAGGTTTCATTAGATATGGCAAGGGTTCACTAGGTGATGAAGCAGTTCCAGTTAACGTAGATGTTGAGAAAGACTGTTGGTCAGACGTAATACCCAACTCAACCAGGCACTCAATAATCTTTCTTAGTCGTAAGGTAGATAAAATTTCTCCACGTCGTTCACGTTCGATCTCACGAAGAATTGCGCTGATTAAAACCCTAGCGTGAGGTTTTAGTAAATGTTCGCGCCATGTTATCAGTGCAAGCTACAATAAACAGAAGTTTGCGAAATATTTGTTTGTTACGTCTTTAATACTAAATATGCAGAAAGTGATGAAATACATTTGTTCTTTAGAAAATCGAACGGTCATTTAAGTCTTCATATGAAAGCTCAATGTTTACCTCTTCAGAGCTGACAACTAATTTTTTCCAAAAAACACGAAAATGTATGATTACGAGGTCTTTAAACGATAAAGACATAAAATGTCAATTAAGCAGAAAAATAAACCAAAAAAATGAATTTCCAAACAAGCTTTTTTATGAACAGCAAGTCGATAAGTATGTTGGCTGAATAGGAACAGTTGTCAATAAAGCAAAGCTAATTCATGAACGGTGTACCAAACAGTAAACCAGTAAACTGAGTGTTTCAACACTATGAAATAGGTTGATAGTCGCCCCTATCAATAAAAAGAGTTTACGTCACCTATGCAAAAGCTATCGCCGGATAAGTTTACTTCCGATTGCGCTCAAATTACTACCGACATACTTCGCAGATGGTCCAAAACTCCTGAAAGATTGACTTGTGAGGATCAGACTGGTTTTCGTTCTGATCGAAGATGCATTGGTCATATTTTCACCCTTCGCTAAATGTTAGAACACCACCATAGGTATTGCAGGTCAACAATCGTTGCATTTCTTGATATCAGGCCCGCTTCGATTTCTTTAACAGGACTGTTCTCTAGGATTGTCTATTGAAAAAGGGTGTCCTAGAGAGGATTATTAACATCTTGAAGGCCTTATATACAAATACTTCAAACAGAGTAGGGGAATACAACCATCTCTCTTCGCTGCTTCATTCAAACACTGGGGTCACGTAGGGTTGCCCATTATCATCATTCCTTTTCAACTTAGCTGCTGACGACGTTCTGGTAACAGCTCATACGGGTCTAGGTAATAGTGGTGAGGATTTGTTATCTGGAGAAATGTATTCCGACCTTGAGCATGCGGATGATATCTTATTGTGAGATAATAATCAAACCACGAAACCGGCACTTAGTTGGCAATTAGTGTCCGTAGGTATGGCATGTGCTTTGTACCTTCTAAGTGCAAAGTAGTTTTCTCAGCCTGGTAGGGCACTACCTGCATTTACTCTTGGTGATGAGCAGATAATAGTCGAGTTCATGTATCTGGGTAGTTGTATAGGTGCTGGTGATGGCGTGACTGGTAATATTAAATCACAGTGAAAAACAGAGCGGTTTATACCAATTCGGGCCATCTTTGACGCCTTCGTGATGCCACCCTAGCTGGTAAAGGTTGGATCTACAGCGCGTCAGTGAGAGCAATTTTGTCCAATACTTGTGAAACCTAACCTGTTCAAGTTGAGGATGTTAAGCGACTCATGCATTATTTACCGAATCTGGGATTGACTGGAAAGAGTGGATAGGTAGTCAGCTTATGACGTGGCTCTGTGCTATAGAAAAAAACTGCACAGGACTGGCATCTGTTAGTCCTGTACAATTCCCTGAGTAGCTTGAGGTGTTACCCGACATGGCTTAGAATACAAGCCAGTGGGGATCCTATTGTAGCTTTCTTTTACTTTCTTCATATAAATAAGAGGAACATTCCATCCTGATTGTATTTTCCTTAGATGAACTACTTCTTTCACTATAGCTACTATTATTATTGTCATTCTTAATGTTATTTACTGTTATAAATTAATTCATTCGTCTTTTTATTATTATTATTATTATACTTACCTTTTCTATGTCTCTTAACAATCTCACTTTTATTGTCACGCATATATATTTTGGTATCCTTTGTATCAATGTTTATACGCTTAAATAAATACCAAATAAATAAATACTGAACTACGATAGAACTCAGGTATCTAGTTCAGGAACGAATGATCGTTCAACACAGTCAAGACTCTAAAATAAACAGGTTGACTTGACTATAAAGTCTACTATATGACAATTTTACTGTAATATGACAATCAAATGGTGTAACCAACATAACTGATCGACATCGCTTTCAGCCATCCAGCTGGCATGATAGCATTACCCATCTAACCAAGGCGCATCAGATGTAGCGGAGCCCGAACTTGCAGTCTCAGTCAAAAACGGAATATCCTAAAGAGCAAGTTGTCTCCCCATGTATACACATAAGATTTTTAACCGAAAAACCTCTCACACAGTAAATACGCATACTTAGGTGGCCAATAAATTAGTCGTCACCGACGTGTAAGCGGTTATAAATGTCACCCACTTTGATAACAGTATATATAAGCTACTAAGATCAATGTTGGCTAGTGTTGGAGACGGTTGGAAGAAAGTTAGGGGCGACAAAACCAAAACGTGGCATCAGTGCTTGAAGTCACTAATTTCTGGTCTGAGCCATGTTGGTAGATGCAGACTACTTGGTTGGAGACTGTGTGACATGACTCAGAATCCATCACAATGGCATAGGTGTATACACTCTGTCTTCCCTTAAACCGTGTGATTAGAATTGCTTTTATCTTTCTTTCTACGAACGAATTCTTTCTTCCTGTACTATATCCTTATATGCAATCTTTCTTTTATATATTATTATCATTGAAGGGACTACCTCTATGAATTTGGTGTTCATCTTGTTGTGCTAATGAGTTATGGCAAATTGGACCGATGCACATATGTACGTGGTCCTACATTGTAATTGACTGGATGACTACTTATGCCAAATAATAGCAAAGCATCCACTATATACTAAATGTCATTCAGATGAACACAAATTTTTTGAGACCATCATTCCAAAAAGGTCATAATTATTGAGCAAGGGACTGAGTAAGAACCATACAGAGATAGAAATGCACAGACTACCATTATACGTTTTAGTGGAGAACTTAACCATATGAAACAGTATGCGTGGTAGAGATAGCACTAACAAAGTCTGAAAACACCCTGCGGAAGCATCTAAATGACATTTGGATAGGGTAACATCCTAAACACTAATAATCTCATTACTAAACAAACCTGTAAAATCACTAGGACCAGGCAAAATACACCAAAGGTTACTAAAGGGATCATAATTTTTAACCTGTCTGTAACAAAAACACTTGGTAGGAAATCTTATACCTGAAATAAATATTTGGCACGATCTCGAAAATTAGAGTCAGTCGGCCACTCAGCTACAAAATAGGACCAAGCACATATGTGCATCGGTCCAATTTGCCATACCTCATTAGCACAACAAGATGAACACCAAATTCATAGAGGTATTCCCTTCAATGATAATAATATATAAAAGAAAGATTGCATATAAGGATATAGTACAGGAAGAAAGAATTCGTTCGTAGAAAGAAAGATAAAAGCAATTCTAATCACACGGTTTAAGGGAAGACAGAGTGTATACACCTATGCCATTGTGATGGATTCTGAGTCATGTCACACAGTCTCCAACCAAGTAGTCTGCATCTACCAACATGGCTCAGACCAGAAATTAGTGACTTCAAGCACTGATGCCACGTTTTGGTTTTGTCGCCCCTAACTTTCTTCCAACCGTCTCCAACACTAGCCAACATTGATCTTAGTAGCTTATATATACTGTTATCAAAGTGGGTGACATTTATAAACTAAAGAGGGAAACGAATTACGATTGCAGGAGTTCATACTGGAATGAGTGGATGATGGAATGACATGATACACAACAAATACTAATTATAACATCTAAGTGAACTACGATACATGAAAGCCACCAAGGTTGGATGAATAGATAACCACAAGTAGAGGATTACTGACTGTTCTGAGTGCATATAATATCAAGAAAAACCATGAAATCTTTTATGATGCACTTAGTACTACAACTTCAAATACTTCACTACAATAAAAAGAATCACGTACTGTATAAACGACATAAACATTCTTTCGTCCCTCTTCACATTCTCGTTTAACCCAATGTCTATTCAAGTAATTACAAACCCCATCCAGAACTCTGGATGCAAAACGGAATTCTGTCCAAGCCTTTTCGAAATATGAAAGAGTTTCCTCATCGACTAGATTATTTCCTTTCTGTAAAGAAGAAATGACTGGAAAATATTGTAATTTACTAGCTTCAAGGAGTGGACATGAGCCTTTAAATAATTGCGCAACTTTTTGTACAGTTCAAAACCTACTAATTTCCCCCCAGGTTCAGTTTCTATAGCATTCCTACTGGGGGTTGCATGAGATTTCGGGTCGACTGATGTACAGTAATTGTAAACATGAGTATGAAGCTCCATGTATCTTTTTCTTTTGATTGTCTCCAGCCTGAATATAGCGTCGAAACCACTTTTTAGGTCATCCCAAACCAATGCCAAATTCCCAGCAGAAGCAGACATATTTAACAAATGGGAGGATTAATTTACATAGGGAAGCAAGTATGCGAACAGCCGCGCATTAGTACAACTGTCCAATAAAATCCAATAAACAATTACTTTTTAGATTTGTTGGACATAAAAATTCATATTCATTATTGTTGTGTTCTACTCCTTAAAATATGGAATGGCTGATTTATTTGAACTAATTGCTTGATGTTGAAGTTCTAGGGCATCCCATTTCACCTCATGAATAAGATTTTTACGATCCTTACGAAATCTTAAAACGCTCGATTCTTAAACGAGGAGACCTAACCGATCGACAAAGGTTAGAACAACTCTTCAATAACATCGACCTGCAACACGGTTCTGCGACGGACATGTTGCAACGGATGAGAGAGGTAATAAGCCCAAGAACTTTCGACGAAGGTCTATTCAAACAACTCTTCTTGTCAAAACTTCCCCAACAGGTGCAAGCAGTTCTGGTCTCGTTCCAGGACAACGCCTTAGACGAGCTAGCTGCATCTGCCGACCGCATTTTAGAAATTACGAAATCTACTACCGAGGTATTTTCAGTCAAAGAAAAACCTCAAACGACTCAGAATGATATAACCGAGTTATGTCACACACTCACGCGTTATCTTAGTCTTCGTACCGACCGTAAGAGATTGCGCACCCCACGTAGAAGCATGTCACGTAAGCGATCTGTCTCTAGACCACGAGAGACAGATAACCCCGACTGGTGCTGGTATCATAACCAGTAAGGAAAGTTTTCCAGAAATTGCAGAAAACCCTGCAATTTTCCCAACACGAAACCGACTGACTCGAAAAACAACTCGGGAAACTTCCAAGCCGGCACGCGTTAACGGCAACCGTAGCCGGCGAACATAGCCGTCTGTTATACGTCACAGATGTGACAACGAGAGTTCGCTACCTCGTCGACATTGGCGCAGAAAATAGCGTTCTCCCAGCAAATCCTAACGACCGATTTCACGAATCGACCCTAAACTTACAGGCGGCAAACGGAAAACCGATCGCTACGTATGGCAAAAGGTACGTTTACCTTAACGTGGGTTTAGGCAAACACATTCACTGGATCTTCGTTGTTGCAGATGTTTCTATGCCAATCATTGGTATGGACCTTCTACAACATCATCTGATAATCGATACGCGCAAACGAAGGCTAGTAGACGGAAACACTAATTTATCCGTTTGCGTAACTTCCTTTACTGGTTGCAAATTATCCCCAGTCACAATTAAACATATGATAGACCCACTCCATCAGCCACTACTCGATAAGTACCCTGGGATACAACAAACTCAACCGAAACTACAGTGTGTAACCAGCAACGTTACATATCACATCACGACTACAGGACCACCTGTATTCTCTAAAGCACGACGACTAGCTCCCGAAAAGCTAAGGTTAGCGAAAAACGAGTTCGACCATATGATAAACTTAGGAATCATACGACCGTCAAGTAGCCCATATGCATCTCCGTTGCACGTGGTCCCTAAAAAGGACAGCAACGATTGGCGTCCAACTGGTGACTATCAGCGATTGAACGCGAAAACCATTCCCGATCGTTACCCGTTGCCTCACATTCACGATTTGACAGCTACCTTGAAAGGTACAACTGTCTTTTCGAAAATCGACTTGGTTAAAGCGTATAACCAAATCCCTATGGCTACTGACGACATACCGGAAACAGCGTTTCGGTCTAAGAAACTCTGCTCAAACATTCCAAAGATTCATAGACGACGTTTTTCGAGGTCTCAACTTCGTACATGCGTATGTTGATGACTGTCTAATCGCAAGTCCGGACAGAGAAACACATCTCAAGCATCTGGATCTTGTTTTCGAACGACTACAAAAAAATGGCATTACTGTAAACGTTCAGAAATGCCAATTCGGAACCGACTCATTAGACTTTCTGGGACACACTATCAATGCTCAAGGTATCCGACCCCTTAGAACCAAAGTGGCGGCCATTCTGGATTACCCAGAACCGACCATCGTCAAGCAATTACGCACGTTTAACCGCTTCGAAAGTTTCTATAGACCATTCATACCGAAATGCGCATTACTTATGAAACCTCTTACCGACCAACTTCATGGAAATGCAAAATCCATTAATTTGGACGACACCGCACGAAAAGCATTCTCCACAGTCAAGGAACTTATCGCTAAAGCAACAATGCTCGCACATCAGGACACCCGAGCACCTATTAGTATCGCAGTAGACGCATCCGACTCAGCAATCGGAGGAGTCTTACAACAATGGGTTAACAACTCCTGGCAACCATTGACATCTTCCTCTAGACGGTTGCTAGACACCGAATCGAGGTACAGCACATTAGGTAGGGAACTCTTAGCTATGTACTGTGCTGTACGGCATTTTCAACAGTTCATCGGAGGTCGTGAATTCACTCTTTTCACTGACCATAAACCGCTTACATACTCTCTAAGCTCTCCTTCAGACAAGTACTCACCTCGTGAGTCTCGACAACTGAACTACATTTCGCAGTTTACTCCAGATATTCAACATATTTCTGGAGCAAACAATGTAGTTGCAGACGCTTTGTCTCGCATAACTTCCTTAAACAGTTTGCAAGGAATCGACCTTCTTAAACTCGCCGAGCTTCAAAAAGAAGACAATGATCTTCAGCACGAGTTGTCGTCCACAACAATTAAACCATGCATCAAACAGATGGGAACAGGTAACGAAACCTTACTTTGTGACACATTTACAGGTAGGGATCGCCCAATCGTGCCGAAACATTATCAACTCAATGTCTTCAACACATTGCACAAACTTTCTCATCCAGGTGTTCGTGCAACCATCAAGCTTATAGCAGAACGTTTTGCTGGCCTGGCATGAATAAAGACGTGAGGGAGTGGGCACGCTCCTGTGTAAGCTGCCAAAAATCTAAGGTTATCAGACACAATAAATGTTCCTTAGGCTCATTCAAAACTCCCGATGCTCGTTTCGACCATGTTCATCTGGATTTGGTAGGACCTTTACCAGATTCAAATGGATACTCTTACCTCTTAACCTGCGTAGACCGTTTCACTCGATGGCCAGAAGCAGTACCTATCAAGGACATCACTGCTGAAACAGTGGCTCGCACCTCCGTCGGGCGATGGATAGCAAACTTCGGCTGCCCTTCAACCATCACTACAGATCGCGGACGTCAGTGTGAATCTGAACTTTTCCGTCGTCTGACCACACTTTTAGGAATCACTCGATTCCGAACGACCGCCCACCATCCACAAGCAAACGGGTTGGTAGAACGTTTTCACCGACAACTAAAAGCTTCGCTATCAGCTGTAAACGTTTCACAGTGGACTGACGCTCTTCCACTCGTCTTACTAGGTATTCGCAATGCAGTGAAAGCTGACATTGGATACACTGCGGCCCAACTCGTTTATGGAATGACACTTCGACTTCCAGGAGAATTCGTGGATCCTTCGTCCTCTTCAATGAACATGGATCTAACCTCCTACACGAACAGGCTTACAAACGCAATGCGTTCAGCTAAACCTGCTTCCGCTCGACCACAATCAACCGATGTTTTCGTTCAACGTGACTTACGATATAGTACACACGTTTTCGTTCGTCGAGACTCGCATCGACGACCATTCGAATCAGCGTACGAAGGACCTTTCAAAGTTCTTCAACGTGAATCTAAGTACTATATAGTCGATAAGAACGGAATAAACGATAGCATCAGCATCGATCGCTTAAAAGCAGCGTATTTGAAAGGAAATCACATTCACGTCAACTTTCCTTCGGTACAATCGTACAACACGACTCCTACACTCATAATTTTTCAACCGACAACCAACACTAGCGATGATACTCCGAATGTATCTGAAAATAAACCTAAAACGACGCGTTCTGTAAGAAGAGTAAGATTTCCAGAACATTTAAACGACTACTGCACGTAAGGCACTAATCGACATTTTATATTATCTCGAATTTTCTTTTTACGATATATAATATTTAAAAAAACAATTTTAATATGCCTATATATTTATATTTTTATTTAAAAAAAAACAAAAAAAACATTTTTTAACGCTATTACGTGTGCTTGAGTATATTTTCCATTTTTTCGCCGACATTGTGTTTTTACGCACATACGAGTGTATTTCGACATGCACTTACACTTTCTTCTTTCTTTTCCAGGACGGCTGGAAAAGAACGATGCTGTTTACGAGAAGTTGAAATTTTCGTTGTAACTTTTTCTTTTTTTACTATGTTGTACCTCGGTCCCATATAGTAAGGAAAGACGACCAGACGCTGCTACACTTAGTAAGCTATCAGAAGAGTGTTTACCAACGACGAACTCGTTGGGTTTAAACTTCTGGCTGGCCACGTCTTAGGGTCGTCACTGCCCCACTAGGGGGGGAGTGATCTGTAGCGGTAAATAAATCCCCAAAATAAATAGCTCTAAATTTTCGACATTGGATGCTGACCATATGTTTTAGTGGACTCATCTAGCTGAAGGCGCTCGGTCATGCATCCGCACCAGATCACGTGTGGTAACGTCGTGCTCAACATCTACCGCAATCGCTAGCCAGATTGGATCAGAAAATTCCGATATATTGGTAATCGCCCAATGCACTCTTCCGATCTCCTCGACTCTGTCTTTTGATTTCTCTAGGTGGGAACGAAATATGTTAGAAGGTGTTACTGGTAGAAGCCTTGTCAAACACTGAATACCTGTGACATCATCAACCTCAATGTTTAAGATCATGAGTCAGTTGAAGCTAAACCACCATAGTAAACCTGCAGGCACCGGGCGGCCGTTTCGTCCTATTGTAGCACTCCTCAGAAGTGCGCATCCACGACCCCGCTCCCTGAGAGATTCGAACCCAGGACCTACTGGTTTCGCTTAACCACTAGACCAGTGAGCCGGCATCCAATGGTGTTATTCTCTAACGTCAACTAGTCCACGAATAAGATTTAACTCAGATAATTAGGAAGAGAGACGATCGATAGGCTAGATACGTTAAGATGAATCAGATGATTCTGTAAAGTATAAAAGAAGCTTTTGCTTAATAGTCGTCCATATTTAGTGGCCGTGCATCACCAATGCCTACAGACGGAAACCTAGGTGTATTTACCAATTAAACAGTAAAAATAATAACAAATTATAGTGCGAACCTGCCCTCAGTCCTCACGAATATGTCACGTTTCCTCTAAGGAGACACTTGGGAAGTCGCTAGGACGACCTCAACTGGTAACGAATTTCAGTATTCTGCTACTCTTAAGGAGTGGGAGGTGTGCCTATAGTCCGTGACACTACGATGCATATCCAATTTCTGGGTATAACACTAAGTATTATATTTCCAGACTGATCTTCAGTAGATATTCAAGAGAATGTTCAGAAGTCTTTAGGATTCTGTAGGTCATTAGAAGGTCACTTCTAAGACGTCTATACTCTAATGGATAGAGGTTAAGTGATTTCAAGCGCACTTCATAAGTCCTGAATGTGGGTTCCCCCATTGGTCAGGTAGAAAGTTTTACCGTCGAACTGACCAAAAATGAGCTTCAAGTCACTAGCGTAGGACTTCAGATCATGGAGTAGCCAAACGCTTAGATATTCATCAACACGGGATACTTCTAGCCGGGACTACCTAAGCTGCATGCGTTGTCTGCAACTTGTTTCACATGGGTAATTGTACACTTCGAAGTGTTAAAGAAGAGTCCGTTGTTGTCCACCCAACTTTGAAGTCTAGTCAGATACACCAGAAGTGCCAGCTAATCATCTTGGTTGTACACATCGTCAGTGAAATGTCATACGTCAGATGATGCTTTAAGAGGAATGTCGTTTATATCAACGTAACGAAAGAAGAGGTCCCAGTAACGAATCGTGGTGAACGCCACTAGCTTTCGAGAATTCAAAGAATATGATTCTAACCTTCCCTTTGAGATCAATGATAGTTGTCTATCTGACCATCATCGTCAGCTGGTTGGCAAAATGAAGAAGTATCTATACACATAAGTCGAATTTCTGAAAACACGATTATTTGATGCGATGAGAGTAACACTGACAAATTGTAAAGGGTGTGATTTGGAATTTGAACGGTCAGATGCTTTGACCTCGGAAAGCAACTTTTGGTACCGCCAGATTTATGAACTGTCTAATGGTGGAGGGTTTACCATCATGAGCTCACAGTCTTCTCTGAATGATATATCGAATGCTATCAGACAAGAGATTATACGATTCGAAAGTGTTCATCCAAATATCTATGCTATATACGACCTTATTGATGCAGTTGAGGATAAAAATTTGGCAGAATCATTGCGTCAGTTAGTTGTGTCAATTGAAGGTACCGTATCATTTGTCAATCAAACTTTTCGTCTCTTAGACGCATTCGTCAATAGTCAGGAGTTGACACAGAGTGGCCATGTCAAGAGTGAATCCTGTTCGTTCAATCTAACTGAACGGACCATATCCGAACGAAAAAGGAATATCCTTTTTTAGACGCAGAAGTCTCTGATACAATAAATCGACGCTCAGGTTCACTTCTGTTCAGTTGCACGTGAAGCTTTCGACGATGTAGCAAGTATGGGCCGGTTGAAATGCCTGAAAGTACTGTTCCGCCAAAAGGTCAGCGACATCACCAACGTTTTTGGTTGGACATTTGGGTCCGATTCTGGCTTGTCGAAGAGAGGTTACATATCGTAAGAAACTTTGCGGAGTGAAAACAAATTTATCGATAAGCTTAACCTGAAACTGAATCCTGTCTTCCTTTTTGCTTTATTGCATTGGTTCCTTGCTTCCTTACAATGCCTATATGTATTGTTGCCACTATTTCGTTTGTATTCCGCTCATTAGTGCTTTTGCGTTGTAGATCACCAACGTAGATGATGTATTTCGAAAATGATTGGAGGCCTACTCGAGTTAGACGTGAATGGTGTGGCGAACCAGCTAACGTCGAACTCACACCTCGTGGTCATCACCTTACATGGACTACCCCATTGCGGTACCAAGTCACCATAGATGCTTTGAAGACTATACAACACAGAGGACGTTATTACAAAAATATATTAGTTAAAGTAGATACAAGCGAAAGTAAGACCACTGACGCATGGGCCAGCCACGGAGTACGATTAACTGATGCGCGTTGGTTGTCCTTGACCTTGATGAGGATCGATGATTTGTTCGATATTCAATGACCCAACTGCCGGATGATTTGGCTAGGGCTTAATGACATTTCGCTGGCCCTACAGCGTCTTAGCGATCGAACGGGACGATTCCTTATGACTGTAGATTGTTTGTAAATTTTGAGGATTGCTTGTGGGACAGACTGTTTGGTAGCACGAAAGATCTTGTGAGGTAAGAAATCCCAATGAGCCTCCAAATCAAGCTGTGAGTGTACTTTCCTATCCAACTGTTGTAAATTAACCTGTAAAGCTGACATATCCAAACGTTTGAATTTCTAACGGCGGTTGTTAGAAGGATGTCTTAGCTCAGTTTTGTACGTAAAATTAAAAGCAAGTTCATGTTACTGGTTCGCAGTTTGAGACATTCATGTTTCAACAATGTTTCTATCTGATGTAAGATAACTTGATAGGACCTTTGAGCGACGCTAAGGTGACATTGAGAGTGTCCACCTAACAACTAGGACCAAATGAGGGTTATAAACCAGTGTGAGGACTTCGAATTTTGATTTACAGTCGACGGTTGAGGTTATGAATTATACTTATGGTTTTGTTATTAACTGACATCAGTTATAATGCCAAGATTATTTAACCAAACGGATGAGTGAGTTTCGCTCCAAAATCTGAGACCTGTTATCCTATACGTGATCGGTTCACCCATAAATTATAGTCTTGTCGGTAACTTTAACTCAACCTTGTCTGTAGAGCAAAACGATATAAAAGCTCTTGCCATTTGACTTGCTTGTCACATGGAACTGGTAGAGATAGTATATTTCAACAAGGAGCTTGAATTCGAGCAATATTCAGACATATCACAAACGTAATGGAGCCTAACATTACGAAGGGAGGGACGGCGGCGTTACTAACCAGCAAACATGATGGTGAGGAAATAATTTCAACCTACCTATGTCTGTAGAGGAGAACGTGTCGTTAAATAACAGCTCCTTATGGTCAAATTACATATCGCGAACCATTTGTATCGACGCCAATTGATCATGCAAAATACCTCTTTATATCATGTTTGTGCCATCGAATTAGTTTAACTTCCTACTGAGTAATCCTATTACAAGCAAAATTAGACAGTTCGCTGGAAACAAAGCCTGCTCATGACCAAATAAAACATATGAAAAACTCAACTTCAGTAGGCATGACCATTGTCTGCTTTGCTTCAAATTATTTTTCCTACCCTACTTTTCACACCCCTCGAGATGTGCCACCGAATACACACATGAAACCGGTGACTTTATCTTGCGCTATCATTAATAGATCAAGTGTTCCAGAAGGATATAAGGTTGTCGTTTCCAGAAGTTCTCAATTTTCTGTGGGTTTATTCCCGACCACCAGTTGCACGTCGCAATGCAACCCCCATAATGCTCGCCAACACTCGTATTGACAACACGAGTCTTATTATTATCTTCATTCATATGTGGGGAGTGTTATTCCCCATAACTCTGTGAAAAATGTGCTCTACAAAATGTCACCCTAACTGAATAACCTACTACAATGAAGACTGTATCTTCTGTAGCAATTCCATCTTGCCTGTAAGTTGGCATGCATCAAGTGACAGACTGTCAGTTGAGAACAAATTATTATTGTGAATATTATTAAAAGTACATAATTCACACGACTCATTCATTCTATTTGGCCAACTGTCGGCCTTTATATATAAGCCGTTTATGCTTTCATTTTGAAACGCGTGAGGTTCCTCCTCTTGTTTATCTAAATGAGCCTTATGTAAATGGACAGGTAATACACCTACACAAGTTTCCTCGAGTTGGTAGTACCTATACCTTCTAAGTTTCTTCATTGGTCTTGACAGTCCATAAGTAGAATAGCCAGTTCCAATTTACTTTTGTGCTTGATCTCTGCGTCGTGTGGCCTGATTAAATACATGTGGATTCCAATTGGAAACTGACGTCTGTAGGTACAGATTCGAACGCCCGCTGAATTTGATGGGGAGTATTATACAACCAGTAAAGTGCCACAGAACTTGACAAATCATGCAGGAGTCAGGTCAATGAACGTCGAGAAGTTTACCGACCATCATCAAAATCAAGGATAATCAACAAACACAATTAACTGCACACCAAAGATTGTATCATATGGTAGCAGTCTCACTCTGTTCCTCGTACCCGCTCTTACTAATATAATCGGTAATAGCGTTATTTGTGTCGCACGGTCGTCATAATAGCTGAAGAAGATGAAGTGTTAAACCACGTTAAGTACCAGCCGTGAGATTTGACTTCGCCATTCCTTACTAACTCGCGTAGGCTCCCGACGATTTTACAGCGATCACCAACGTTGGCTGTCAACATGCTTTATACCTCTATGACACCGAAACGACAAATTGTACTAGGTACAACTTACTGCAATCACAATTTTACAAATGCTAAGACAAAAACTATACAGGTTATACGAAATCTCTAGAAATGCCCTACAAATGGTTTTGATGTTAGGGGTGATATTACTCTGACAAACGCCCTTTTAATCTTACTCGTTAAAAGATAAACGACGAATAACACTTGGCTCGTGCAAGCAAAAACCGAAGTCGATTAACGCTGCAAAATCTGTCTCGGACATTTCAATGTGTGAATCCGGAAAAATCCTCTTATACACGAATTCCTTTGTTTTCTTTATATTTAACGTTTATTTAGTTATCTGTATTTATGTATGTGGTCTGCATAACCAAAAATCTTTGTTCCATTTTTAGCGTCTTCCGTAAAATCTAAACCTGAGGAACTTCAGTAAATATATGCCGTTGGTTTTCTCACTAAATCCCCTTCGAGTACAAGTAGAACACAAGGATGATAGTGATCATTAGTGTTTTCATAATAACATAGGTTAATGAAAAAGGGTGCAGAAGATGTACTATGAAAGAAAATGAAAGTACGAACCAAAAAATAAGTCTGAACTGTACAGTTTTTCACAGACACAGGCACCAGTTATAACATGACTTGATAGAACTCAGTTGTCATAATAGGAAAAGATATTTCGGTCATCCATGAAACATTCCACACAAAGACAATAGGTATGTAGGTTGAATGATACAATTGAATGCTGAATATTACCACCAAATGTTCCCAACAAATAGGAAACACGTTTCAGTCTTAGTGGAATGGGATAAAAATTATCATTTCACATAAGAATAACAGAACTACAGTCACACAATATATCAACTGTTAAAAGACAACGTTGAAAAAATAAACATGAAACACCTTTAAAAACTCAAAGACATAACGTAGTTAGTCTATCGTAGAATCTGCAAGCACTACAACAACATGATGACTGCAAACAAATTAAAATATTTGAACTCAATATATGTAAATAAAAAAAGGAAATGGAGAAACTCCTCTATATTGAGTGCGGCCACGGGGATTTCCACACACATCAAAACATGTAAACGCAAAATGTCTCTTGCACCCTCATTTACATTTTTCATTTCCCTTTCGGATAACACGGGATTAGCATTGTTCATCTTCAGTGCAATCTAAGCCTTCTGATGTCGTTGTGGTTTTCGACTACTGCTCCGATTTTGTGCTGACTAACATTGTTGATTTCTAGGGGCTCCTAATCGAGTAATGTATTGATGATTAGTTCTGTTTTCATTTAATTGACTGGATCTATTACTAGGGTTTGTTGTTTCGGACTGCTAACTAATCACATATGCAAAGCACCGACTCGTTACGTTTCTATCATTTTTCGAAAAAGCACTATATCTGTGTTACTAGGGCCACTCCTATTATTTGACGATTAATAGTACAAATTATTATCGTAACTAGTTATTGTAAATAACATAGAAGTTGTCTAATATCCCATCCATCTTATTTTTGTACGGATTTTACGGTTCTGTACACGAAATGTTGTTTGTCATCGTATTTTTGTGTCCCTAAAGTGAAGTACGTCACTGAATCATTCCCCATTACAAGGATATTGGAGTTCCTAGAATTTTCCACATAACAAGTGCTACTACATGACGTTTGATAAGTCTAGACAAACCAATAGCCCCAAAAATATATCATTATTTAAAATACATGCAGATGCAAATCATTCGAAGGAAACATTCGGATACACCTTTAAGTAACAGTGAAATAAAAGCTGAAATACGCAACATGTACACGATCGGACTTTAATAGGGTAAGATAAGTGTGCCTTAGCCGACAGTCAATTCAGCTCTTGAATTGTACTCTTGGTGAGCTGATTTCTTTCTTTCCTGTACATTGTTGACTGCTCACTTATATCCACGGAATTGCCAAATTCATTTGCTCAAAAAATACCCCCTGTCGTGTTTGATGTACAGATGGACAACGATCTACCTTGAAACTCTATTCTCGAACTTAGACACCAACCACTAAGGAAAAAACAGACAACTGGCTGTACAGGCTATGGACTTGCTAACAGTTACGAGCCACAACTATCAGCACAAAGCAATATTTATATTGATCAAGTGCATAACGAACAAACGTCCATATGTTAATGACAACCATAAACAATATTGATATTTTTAATTGGTATGCTTCTACAGTTTTATACTTTAACTACGATGAAAGTGTGCAGTGAGAAACAACACATGACGAAAATGAACCAGTCAAAAACGGACTAATAGGTTTCTAAAAGAAATCACTTTGGTAAGAACGAACAAATACTAATGGTTCCACAACTTAAATTCGTTTGCACCTATAAAGAACACCGAACCTTGCATACTGCGGTCTGGTGTATCTAAGATTTTAATAAAAACAACCGAAAAATTTGTTAAAAAGCGGAAGACACCGATTTGTGTCTCAGTCCCAATGTAAATACAGAGTATCTTAAATAAAGATTAGTGATCAAGATGACAAACTTTGAGGATAATTTACTATATCCTAACAGCCATCTGTTAGAATCAATTCAGTTTGAAGTTGCCACAGGTATTTGTAGTTTGACAACGCTTAAACCAGTAACACCTACTATGAATCGTACCCACCAAGTGAAATCAAAAGTCAGGGTTCAGGAGGTTCGAAAATATATTTGATAGGCTATCGATATATCGAGAATCTATTGATCTACGCTGGCTAATGATTGCAGGGTATACTGAGCATGGCGTTCCCACTTGTGATGTGGTGCGGATGCATGACCGAGCGCCTTCAGTTAGGTCAGCACCTTGTAGTGTGGCGTCGAGTCGCGGTTGACTATGATCACACTACGGGAAGACTACGTGCCAGTTAACCGATAAAATCCCCATAAGCCAAATATCAGAAGGCAGTTGATGGCTGTAGTCGAGATATATTTGCTGGCGATCTCGTGGTATCGAAAGAATACCGAGATTGTGCCAGGTTACAAGTGTGGTTACTGAGCGTAACCGAAAACGAGCAAGGTCAAAATCAACAGAAGTATGTCTCCAGTACAGTTAAACAAACAAACAAACACAGTAAAACAATCACTGGTAAAATTGGTTATAATAATAATTATTTCCATCAAACCAATCGCGTTCTCTTGATAAAAGTAGGTAACTACAGTCTAATGTCGAAGACTTAAAGAGGATTTATTTGCCGCTACAAATTGTAGAGGCTGCTACTATTTGTCGTTTACTTAAGACTTGGTTTGTATAACATCAATTACTTATTTATTTGAAACAATTCATATATTTAACAAAATTGTCAATATTATCAGAAGAAACATGCCAAAAGACAATATTTTGATCAAACGCTTCATTGTATTGCAGAAAGAAACTGTTGAAGTGTTGACATTTACGAGTTTGACTTTCAAAAGTTTTTATGACATTACAGATATTTCCTGTGATTAGGAATATTTATGTGAAGTATTCAATTCAAGCAGAAACAAATTGGACGGTTTATGACTAATTGTTGATAAACTAAATTGCAAAACTATGATATTAAGGACTAGCTTGGGTTGGAAAAACAATTTCCAGTTGTTTGAAGGATATTTAAGAATGAAGGTTTTATTTTCCACTATATCAAAAGAACTGTATAAATACTATTGTACTATATTGAGAACATTGAGAATCATAAGAAAAATTATGTTCATCATCATTGAATGAAAATGCCAGTGTCAAATACTTAAATCTTCCTAATGTAGGTTATACATAGTGTGTAATTAAGGGAATGTTTGCTTGAATCATTTTGTTTTCAGTAAACTGTTGAATGAATCATCTAATCAGTGACACATTGATTATAGGCTAGCTGGTGAATTATTGGATTTAAAGGGCATTTTTATATGAAAATTAATAAAGGACAGTTAAATAAAAGTTCAAGTAAAATAACAAACGGGAGAGAAAGAGTAAGAAATTGTCGCGTTATCCTAAGCCATAGAGTGACTTAAGGATTACCAAGGTAAATTCAAGGTTACGACAAATTGTTTTTGTACATATAAGGGGGCTTTAAATTTATGAATAGCCAAGCCTTCAATAAACCTGTGAATTCGTACTCGACAATTTCTATACAACGTTTTAAAGGTTGTATTAATGTTAATTTTGTGCCTCGTTTCAATTACATGTTTCGCTATCGACGAACATGGTTTTCTACCTCTTACGCCGATCAGATCATTTGACACTAATTGGTTTTGCAGCCATTTAGGCACATTTTCAATGATTCTTGACTGTATTGTTCGATTACTCTTCCCTGTATATAAGTGTCCACACAAGCATGTCAATTTGTAAATACAATGGGATGTGACATAATCATTTGTGCATTGTCTAGGTCTATTTGGAATCATGGGCTTAGACCTTTCAATCACAACCAATTGAGCAGCATAATAGGTTTTCTTGATGGCTGCTTTCAACCTCTGTCTTAAAACTATGCTGTTGGATTAGACTCGATATTGTAGATGGATATAAACTTTCTTCTTTGGAACAGAATAAACAAGAGATCTTTGTATTAACTCACTTTAGTGGAAAACCATTTACTATTAATGTGTCAGTCAGTAACTTTTCATTTTTCCAACCGTGTCAGCAGTGCAAATTCTTTGAGTCCTCTTAAAGAGACTCTTAATCGAGCTTCGCTTGTATTGCAATGGACAGAATCTATGGAAATTTAAGTATTGTCCCGTCCAATTTGGTTTCCTATAGACTGACCATCTTATAGTATCATTCTCCCTTCGACTTAAAAGTATATTTAAAAAGGTCAATTGGCCATTATTTTCTGCGTCATGATTCATTGAATGAGTATTGAATGTGTAAGTTGTTAATGAGTTCTGAAAAAAACTAATAATAAAGTTTTACCGACTCTATCTCGAAATACTTATCATTTACACAGAATTTTTGTTCAGTGGCTAAAAACTAGCTTTAAAATCATTAAGTCATTTTAATATTGTTGTTGAATCATCGCTAAATTATGGTCACACCAATTTTACTCGAATATGTATGGAGACTTATCTTATTTTTTAAGATTCAGCGATATCCCGTTGTTGAGAATTAGTACTTCAGTATCATTAGTATTGATCAAGCTATATTGTTTCACGTTTTTTTTCTCATAATGAGTTGAAGAGTTCAATGGAAAGAATTTATTACAATATCATTAATATTGGAAAATGAAATGACATTTCGACAAATAAAAATATGGTTACGTAATGTTGATTATACCAAAAAAAAAATATGAATGCCAACTTAAATCGATATCCACGTTTATGTATCAACATGCATTTAGGTACAAATACATGTGTATGCTTGTAGAATATGTATCCCAAAGATCATTTTTTCACAACGATTGTTAACCCATCTCCAAGATTTAGCAAAGAGATTCGTACACGATTATCTCCAGCTATCAAGTCATTCACTTCCCTTATACCAACAGTTTCGGAGGTTTGATCAGTCTCATCGACCACAAGTCCCGACCAAATGACCTTGGGAAGAAATTAAAACAAAAAACTTGTGTATTATTTGCACAGGTTATTCCGTCAAGATTATTGTGCATTTTACCGACCCAATCATACTTGATAGCGAAACTCTGGAAGAGGTGGAATATTTCATGTACCAGGGAAGAATCATCGATGAACAAGAAGGATCAGATGCAAATGTAAAGGCGAGGATTGGCAAAACAAGGGTCACATTCCTACAATCCAAGAACATATTGAACTCAAAACAATTGTCTTTCAACCACTATTAGAGTCATAATCTTCAATACGAGCGTCAAGATAGTTCAACTGTACGGAGCTAAAACTTGGAGAGCTACTACAACCATCATTAAGAAGGTACAAGTATTTATAATTAGTTGTCTTCGCAAGATATTCAACATCCATTGACCGGATACTATCAGCAACAGCCTACTGTGGGAGAGAACAAACCAGTTTCCAGTTGAAGAGGAAATTAGGAAAAGACATTCAAAGTGGATAGAATATACATTACAAAAATCACCAAACTGTATCACGAGACAAGCCCTAACTTGGAATTCTGGAAGGAAGCGGAAAAGAGGAAGGCCAAAGAATACATTATGTCAAGAAGTAGAAGCAGATATGAAAAGGATGAATAAGAACTGAAAAAAGCTGGAAGGGATTGCTTAGGACAGGGTTGGATGGAGAGTGCTGTTAGGTGGCCTATACTCCTACACGAGGTGTAACAGGAGTAAGTAAGTAAGTAAGGAATTATTATGCATTTTAAATGCTGTTCTTACTAACTCACTTAGATCGGAGAGGGATTGAAAAAAGTAGTACTGAACAGTTACTACATTCTAGATCCGGATTCCTTAGTACGGCTCATCCCACGAACTCATATAAGATCAGGGCAGGTGTTTCATGCCTTACAACCATAGAGACACATTTAGACTACTAGTCTGAAACTAATAGTTTTGCTTTCCTATATTCCGTTAATTTTTAATAGAGCAAAAAACTTCATTCCTGACCGAGTAAAATTTCATAAGTGCTCATTATTATCTGTGTTCATAAAATCACATTTTTTTTTCAAAAACATCATAATGATACTGTTCTAGATATTTGCGTTTATATGTTCTCAGATTAAATATAAGTTATTATAATATGTGAAATACTTAGTAAGACTATAATGTATGGACGACCTTTGAAAGGCGTTAATGTGATCTTGAGATTGTCTACCTGTTAACTAGGACCAAATGAGGGTTATAAATTAGTGTAAAGAATTATAATTATAATTTACAGTCGATGATTAAGGTTAGGAATTAAATTTAAGGTTTTTCATCACAAACTAACATCAGTTATACTACCATAACTCTATTTAATCAAATGGATGAATGAATTTCGCTCCAAAATCCGAGATCTGTTATCTTATACCTGATTGGTTCATCCATAACTTATAATCTCGTCAACTACTTATATGTATTAAACAATGAACAATATGATAAGCTGACTTTTCATTCAATACACAACAAAAATAATATACATTTCATAACTTGAATAATTTTCTTTTAAAAGACAACTAAATTTGATCATTCATGTTCTATTGTTTTGTGTGATATTGTATTGACAACAACAACAATGACGACGACAACGACAAAAATAACGACAACAACAACAACAACAAAAATAACGACAACAACAACAAAAACAACGACAAAAAACGTAAATAAAATGATAAAATGTCAATATTTTCATTCTACTACTTTACATCGAATTGTTTACCGCAATAATAATGATAAAAATAAACTTTGATAACATCTATTTAAGAAAATAATATCATGTACAATTTGATAAATTTCTTAAAAGAAAGTTTTCAGATTTTTCAAAAGTAGACAAATATTTATTGAATAGTTGAACTCATGAGCCATTTGAAGCTAGGCCACTATGGAAAACCTGGAAGCACTGGACGGCCGTTTCATCCTAGTATGGGACTCAGTAATCTAGTGGTTAAGCGCTCGTGCATGAGACTGCTAGGTCCTGGGTTCGAATCTCGTGGGACAGGATAATGGATGCCCACTGCTGAGGAGTCTCACAATAGAACGTCCAGTGCTTCTAGGTTTTCCATGAAGGTCTAGCTTCAATTGACTCATGAATTCAACTATTAAGTTACTATAATATCCACAAAAACCCTTCTGTGATTAAAATGTTTATGTATTTCCTCTAGTGAATTATATAACTACTACTAATGATAGAACATTTCTTTAACCTTTGAATTGAAGAAGTGAAAACATTTATCCATGAAATAATGCAATAATTATAACTAACATCGCTGGCGAATATGTAACCGATTTCATGGGAAACTTTCATTTGAGTTTTATGACAGACAATATATTCATGATATTCTTCAACTTTATAGTTGACCATATGAAATAAAAGTATGTACAATATAAGCAAAGATGAGTGGTGGCTAACAGTGTAACCCAGAACGAGTGTTTCGTCCCATTTTGGACTCGTCAGCTGAGGTTACCTGTATCCTAGGGTAGATGTTCACCCTGGGACTCGAACTCAGTGGCGCTCGCCTCAAATGCCATTGTATTATCCACTTAGCTAATGAGTCCTGATAGCCATTAGCTTGTATAATGAGATGAAGTATAAATTCATTTCGTATTGTTTGTTTGAATCTTCCTATTAACGTTCAGGCCTGCAATTGATCAGTTCCAAATTGGATGGTATGCGCGTCCTGGATTTCACTACTAGCCACCATCCATCTTTGCTTATAATGCTTGTGACTTAAGGCAATATCGAGGCATTCCGTACAGGATGCACATATAGCAATAAGAGACTGATCGACTACAATCTTAACACATCAATGGGAAGATTTGAACAAACAATACAAAATGAAAAGTATGTACAGTTAAACAATACTGAAAAGTTAAATAGACTAGCATAGTTATCATTCATTAAGTACTTTTCATATCTGTTTACTAATGTCTTCATATAAATAACAATTAACCTATATTTAAACCAGATAAAATTAAAGGTTATTCATATAATGAAGGAAAAATCTACAAACACATACATTATCAATTGCGATTATACCACGAGGTCGGATCAGTTTAAGGCATAATTCATAATAATTACTGTAATTTTGTTTATCAGCATCAATAAGAGCAAAATCGAATGTTTCACTTTGTCCATTATCAATCAAATTTTCTAGAAATATAATGAAATTAAATTATAACCAAATTACAAAGTTAATAGGTGAAAAACATATCGGGAACGTCTGTAATTTTAAACTACATCTATCCATAAATACTAGCTCAGTACTAAATTTTAATCACTAAGCTATATTTTCACTTTTAACTTATAGAATAGGAGTTTATTGATCAACTTATAAGCGTTGCACATAGCTGATTCTTATCAGAATGGGTTTTGTGATCTCTCTTAGAAATTTCACAAGTTGAAATCATGAGTCAATTGAAGCTAGACCACCATGGAAAACCTGGAAGCAGTGGACGGCCGTTTCGTCCTAGTATGGGACTCCTCAGCAGTGCTCATCCACGAACCCGCACCTCGCGGGATTCGAACCCAGGACCTACTGGTTTCGCGCGCGAGCACTTCACCATTAGACCACTGAGCCGGCATCCAACGGTTCTATTTGATTCTATTTGTTACTGACTTACACATTTTTACACTTACAACATCCAACAAAAAAAACATAAGTAACTATTACCATTATATTATTCAGGACATTTTTGAGTGTATATGATTTACCGATGATAAAAGTACATTCTATATTATCAAACTAACCTACTTTCAAAGTTTATATGCAATAAATGTACTAGATGATAAGGCACTACAATGATCATGTTATAATTTGTGTAACCTTTTAATGTTGAAAAAAGTATCATTATTTAGATACAACTTGTTGAGTAAATGGTAAATCTTTCGATATTATTATAAATATAGTGGTAGACAGATATTTGAAAACTTGTAATCAATTGATAAGTATTATTATATCAATTACAAACCATCCAGTATTTTCATATCTTTCTATCTCCATATCTTCCAAAAGAATACAAACAAAGGTATAAATGCTATACAAAACCGTATGTAGCACACTAAATACTCAACGAACGGGTTATAAGATATGGCCATTGCGAAACATTTGATTGAGACGGGTCATAAAGTTGACATCAAATCAGCATTTGTAGTGTTATACAAAAGCCTTCAAGGACGTATACTAAGGTTTATTGAAACCTTGGCTATACGGAAATTGAAACCCCGTTTATGTGTTCAAAAACAATTTGTCCATACAGTTAACCTACCCTGGTAATACTGATTTATTATCCAGAGTGGTAATCACATTTGTTTTTGTGTACTTTATTATTTTTCCTTTGTTATGACTTACCCTTAACCTGTCTAGTTGACCTTTTAATTTTCATATATAAAGGTTCTTAACAAGTATATTAGGTGTGATCAGATTGTTCGAAATGTATTGCGCAAATCTATTATTACATAATTCTGATGAACTTCGTCTTCTCATTGCATTATCGAAAGCTTATACTGTTGAACCGGAAGATTATTCTCTGTTGCAAAGATTTTTAGTTTATCTTCTGAGGACATCATTTTATTATACATAGTTTAATTTACTTATTTCATGTACTTATGTGTACATATATTCTCATTATGTCAATGAAAGTAAGGGGAATGTAGTGAAATACTGTATCCTGTTTTTATTATCCCGACGAGAATTATGAATGGTAACTTTTGAGAACTATTTATGGACAAATACGATACATATATCTTTACCGTATAATTGTTAAGTAGCTAAATTAGGCATATTTATGTCCCTCTTATTATAAGCCTTATTTTGACTCATAGATTATTATTATTATTATACGATTTACCATTCTTGAGTTATACCCAGTCAATTAATTACAGTCTCCCACATTCACAGTCACTTTTGGCTAGATCTTGTACAAATGTTATTTCCTATCTTGTGGTACGATGTGGTTTGTTTGGTTTGTACATAAACCTTGAAATACATTATTCATGTCGCAAAGGCTGAGATTGGTGTTCTGGATTCAACAGGTAGAGCTAAGCAGGAAGAAGGAACGACAAAGACTCTAAACTGCTCATATGGGCATATGTGTCATTGGTCCGGTCGATAAGTTTCTGTTCTCTAATTGGCCGTTATATATTAACAGGGTATAAGGCCACAAGATATAATACCTGAGAATTGCATATTATGCTAAACATATAATTTTGAAAAAAACAAACGATTATTCTTATTATCAGAATGGGTTTTGTGGAGATTTTTAGAAATTTCACTGGTTGAAATCATGAGTCAATTGAAGCTAGACCACCATGGAAAACCTGGAAGCACTAAACGGCCGTTTTGTCCTAGTATGGGACTCCTCAGGAGTGCGCATCCACCAGTGAAATTTCTAAAAATCTCCACAAAACACATTCTGATAATAATAATCACCTCCTCATTAGTGACTGACTTCAGGAGATACTCCTGGAGTTCTAGTGAGAAGTCGTTACCAGTGGAGTTCAACCAGGTCTGTTGTGAGATAGGAACTCACTGAAGACAATGGTGTACGGTGGCGCAACTTCGTGGATTGCTTGAAGTTAGACATTAACACCGTTGGATGCCAGCTCAGTGGTCTAGTTGGTTAAGCGCCTGGCGCGAGACCGATAGGTCATGGATTCGAATACCGAGGGGGGCGGGATCGTGGATTCGCACTTCTGAATATTATTCTTATTGTTATTATTGTATCGAATATGTACTTTAAAACAACAATCAATTAAAAGGATATTTAGAAATAGAGCCTAACATTATGAGTTTCAATATGCTAATGTTTAATAACAGTAAGTTCATCATTACTTGTATTAGTTAATATGCATTAATAGTGTTTAATTTTAATTTTTGATTACATTACATAATAAATACAGTGACTATTTGTTTTATTCATAAATAATCATTTATTTATAATTTACAGACTAGTTTATCAAGTAACTTGGACAGTGTAGTTCCTTCAATGACTAATATTTATTTGGTCAGTTGATGAATATATTCTTTCAGATAATTTATCACTACAGTAATGATTTCCTCATGATACTGTAGTAAACAAGAACACGAGTGGGGACAAACGGATGTACTTATACACATAATTACAGAACACCTTAGTAAAATCTGAGAGCTATACAATAAATACTTCATTTGCAAAAGATCAATCACTCGTCTCATACTTCACTGTCCCATCATTTCCATATCAATTGTTTTCTGTTCCGTTATTTCTTTCTCAATCTTCTGCTGTCAGAAATTATATTCCTGGCTCGTGTTATATACTAATTATGTCGATATAAGTAGCATACACCGCAACATCACCTATTTACATTAAATAAAAGTCGTATTTATTCAGTGAGTCCGAAAACTACGCTGGTTAGTCCTCTGTACCTCGCGTTTGGTGATAGACTATTTTCACATTTATATAAAATATTTATTAAGTAATATATCTAATGAGTGATTCTTACAAGAAAGTTATTAAAAAGGAATATTTAACACCTCAAAGACTAAATTTCATGATTTATTAAAAATAATGATGCAAAATTGAATGGATCGTTATCAATGGAAAGTGGTTTCATAAATCTTCACCAATATATTGTCAATGTATTCAATCGAATAGCAATTTATCGTATATACAGGTTAATGAGATTATAAATGTAAAGTTGAAATTTTCGCGAATATTATCCATTGACCAATACGATTCATTTTAATTTCTCAATTAGAATATTTATACGGAACGTATATTATTTTTAATAATTAAAGCTAGAACACCATGGAAAACCTGGAAGCACTGCACGGCCGTTTCAACCTAGTATGGGACTCCTCAGCAGCTAGCATTCACCATCACGCCGCGCGAGATTCAAACCCAAGACCTATCATATGCTCACTAGTGACTGATTCCAAGAGTTATTTCATGGAGTTCTAGTCAGTCAGTCAGTCAGCTACAACGTAGGACCAGGCACATATGTGCATCGGTCCAGGTTGCCATACCGCATCAGCACAACAAGATGAACACCGGATTCATAGCAGTGGTTAGGTCAAAGGTAGCAATATGTAAGAGAAAGATTGCATATACAGATATAGTACAAGAAGAAAAAATTGGTTCGTAGAAAGAAAGATATCAAGCGATTTTAATCTCTTAGTTCAAGGGAAGACAGGGAGTGTATACACCGACGCCATTGTGATCGATTCTGAGCCATGTCACCAAGAGTCTCCAACCATTGGTTACGATAGTCACGCGGACCCCAACCAAGTAGTCTGCATCTACCAACATGGCTCAGACTAGAAGTTAGTGACTTCAAGCACTGATGCCACGTTTTGGTTTGGCCGCCCCTAACTTTCTTCCAACCATTTCCAATACCGGATAGCATTGCACGTCGTGGTAATCGGTGTTCAGGCATACGTAACACGTGGCCCAACCATCTCAGTCGATGAAGATTCATAACCTCATCAACTGATTTACCATCATTCCCTAATACCCCGCATCTAACCTCACTATTATTTACCCGGTGATCGCAGCGGATGTTGGCAATATTTCTAAGGCATCTGTGGTCAAATACTAGTAGCTTACGAGTGTCTTCTACTCTTAATGGCCATGTTTCGCTGCCGTAAATTAAAACAGAACGGACTGCCACGCAGTATACTCGTCCTTTCATTGATAGACGGATATCTCGCCTTCGCCATAGGTGACGCAAGTTGGCAAAAGCCAATCGAGCTTTTCGAATCCGTGCTGAGATTTCGTCCGATACCAACCCATTACGGCTGATCAGACTTCCAAGATAAGTGAAGTTGTCAACGCGTTCGACTACTTCACTCCCTATCCTTAGTTCAGGTGTTAACGCAGACCAGTCCTGAAGCAACAACTTGCATTTAGAGGGAGAGAAGCGCATTCCAAACATCCTAGCATTGTTGCTCAGTGCTACCAGAAGACTCTGCATTTTTTCAGCGTCTTCACCAAACAGGACTATGCCATCTGCGTATTCTAAGTCGATAAGTGGACCTCCTGGTAGGAGATCAATACCCGGAGTTCTAGTGAGAAATAGTAATAATCATTTCCCGGAGTTTTATTGAGAAGCAGTGATCAATGGAGTTCAACCGGGTTTGTTGTGAGATAGTAACTTGGTTAAGACAATGGTGGACGGTGTCGCAATTTCGTGGATTGATTAAAGTTAGACATTGACACCGTCGGTTACCGGCCGGCTCAATGGTCTAAAGGTTAAGCGTTCGCGCACGAGACTGATAGGTCCTGTGTTCGAATCTCGTGGGGCAGGATAATGGATGCGCACTGCTGAGGATTTCCGTACCAGGACGAAATGGCCGCTCAGTGCTCCCAGGTTTTCTACGGTGGTCTAGCTTCAATTGACTCATGAATTCAATTATTAAATTACTACAATTTTCACAAAACCTCTCGCTGAGAGTATTATTTTATTTAAAAGTACAGAACCCATCTACTGCATGAACTAAGCGACGAAATAGCTAATATAATCAGTTAGGTAAAGCATATCACAATAGTCAACATCCAAATTACTTACTGTCAGTCTAAATACTCCATTAATATGTGTTACTATTTGTGTTATATATATGGTTTTAAAATTAATGGACAAGTTACATTGGTTTTATTTAATTTCATCACAGTTATCATTAGATCAAAAATATAAGAGAGAAATCATATAAAACATAGTTTATATACATTAATACTATGCTTACGTAGTGTTTGAGTTGCTGTACCAAGTCGAAAGTCGATTTTTGACTCAACATTTGCCATTTTCCAAGCCGGTATACAATAATCTTTTAGATAAGCATCTGTTATCTCCAAGGCTAACACACAACCATCTGAAGGTAATACTTCAGCGATAGACAATGTACTATATCCAGTATAAACTCCTATTTTTTTTTTTGAAAAATATATACAATACAGTGAATTATATTATTATAAAATATAAGAGTAAATATGTGATTATGAAGTTAAGGTTATCAAGATTTGTAACTTATCAAGACAAAAGAAAATGATTTAAAAGTTATGGAGTTCTATTCACTGCCTTCCGCCCCAGGTTTTTGTCCATTGCAATACAAGCGAAGCTTCATTAAGTGTCTCTATAAGAGGACTCAAAGAATTTGCACTGCTGACACAGTGGAAAAAGATGAAAAGTTACTGACTGACACATTAATAGCAAACGGTTATCCACTAAAGTTCATTAATAGGTGCTAAAGTCAGTTAATACCAAGACCTCTTATTTATTTAGTTCCAAAGAAGAAAGTTTATATCCATCTACAATATCGAGTCTAATCCAACAGCATTGTTTTAAGACAGAGGTTGAAAGCAGCCATCAAGAAAACCTATTATGCTGCTCAATTGGTTGTGATTGAAAAGTCTAAGCCCATGATTCCAAACAGACCTAGATAATGCACAAATGATTACGTCACATCCGATTGTATTTACAAATTGACATGCTTGTGTGGACACGCATATATAGGGAGGAGTAATCGAACAATACAATCAAGGGTCATTGAACATATGCCTAGATAGCTTCAAAATCAATGTGTGTCAAATGATCCGATAAACGTAGGAGGTAGAAAACCATGTTCATCGATAGCGAAACATATAATTGAAACGGGGCACAAAATTGACATTAATACAGCTTTTAAAACGTTGTATAGAAATTGTCGAGTACGAATTCCCAGGTTTATTGAAGGCTTGGCTATTCATAAATTTAAACTCCCCTTATGTGTACAAAAACAATTTGTCGTAACCTTGGATTTACCTTGGTAATCCCTAAGTCACTCTATGGCTTAGGATAACGCGACAATTTCTTACTCTTTCTCTCCCGTTTGTTATTTTACTTGAACTTTTATTTAACTGAACTTTATTAATTTTCATATAAAAATGACTTGACAAGTATATGAGTGACCAGATTGTTCGAAATGTATAGCGTAAATACATCACATTTTTCAGATCAACTCCGTCTTCTCATTGTTCTATCGAAACTATATTTTCGATAAAAATTTTTTCTTTGCTATTTCTCATTTGATCGTTAAGATCTGAATGTTATATGGTTTGATAATTAATTGGCTATCAGGACTCAGTAGATCGGTGTATAACGCGATGGCGTTTGAAGCGAATGGCACTGGGTTCGAGTCCCAGAGTGAACATCAACTCTGAGATCCAGGTACATCCAGCCGACGAGTCCCAAATAGGACGAAACGAGCGTCCTGGATTCCACTGCCAGCCACTATTCACCATCGCTTACAAAAAGCTTGTGAATTAAGGCAATATCTAGGCATATGCACAGTATCCACATATGCCAATAACAGACTGATCAACTGCAGTCTTAAACTTCGATGGAAAGATACAAGCCAATCAATACCAAGTGAATTAATTTAATTATTGATAGCAGTTAGTCCCATGAATTGGTATAGGGAATGTAATGAGAATCACAAATTCAGAACAAATTTCATCTTACCGTATTATATAACACTTTTCATTTGAAGACAAAAGTGAATATTTTGAAAATATAACCTACACAAAATTATGCAACAGTATTTCAGATGGAACAAGACTCTGAAGATAATAGATACCGATACTCATTTTATGTTTAACTACATCTGTTAATCTTTTTTAAAAGATAGCCAACGCAAAAGATGTTACCTAAATCTCAAATATACACTAATTTTGAAGATAACTGTAAATATTGGAGGTGTTGTGTTCTCTGAAATGGAGAATTTAGTTACTAAGCTTCAATTTTCTTTCCTGGAAACATTGTCAAGAGATATTTCAAAGAAAAGGGAGTTATTGAAATCTCTTTATGAATTGATTATTCGCCTGTTTTGTTTATCTGAAATTAGGTTAATGCTTATCCATAACTATGTCATCATTAATTGTTTGTTTATTCTAATTGTTTTCCATCCTCATCTGATTTCTTGCATCACAGTTCCTAATCCGTTTTCCTATTGACTGATAGATTTTGCACTATTAACGGATAACTGGTGCTCATGAAAGCAAAGACGAAGAGAGCAGATACTTTATAGTATTCGTTGAGGATGGTGGGACTTCGTTTTTTCATTTTTTCATCTGTCGTGGTGCTTTTAATATGTACAGTAGCGATCCCAAAACATTCTTAATTTTGTGGGTTACACTTATCCCTAGTTGCCTTATTAATCCGTTTGTAATTTTGAAGATATTTTTTATATTGAGTAAAGTTATCCGTTTGCCTACTTTTGCTGCTGACTTGGTGTTCCATAGTCTGTTTGATAGATATTTCTTGGCAAATTTTTGTGAGTAACCATTTTTTCTAGAATACATCCATTAAGTGTCTTGTTTCCTTTCTTCATGTAATCTCTATGCTATAATATCCCTTCATTCTTCTGAATAAGGTTTGTGTTCAGATGATTTAATGAATCACTAGGTCATTGTTGTGACTGTATTTGAGTATTTCATCAATATGGACAGTTTTTATCCCGATAAGAATAATGAATGGTAACTTTTGGGATCCATTAACGGTCCAATACTATGCGTATATTTTTGTCGTATGATTGTTAAATAACTAAACTGTTCATATTCATTTTCCTCTTATTATGAGATTTGTTTTGACCTATGAACTATTATTATACCATTTACCATTCTCGAGTTATGTCCTGTCTATTAATTACTACCTACCCCATCCACAGCCACATTTGGCTAAATCTTGTACAAATGTTGTTTCCTATTTTATGGTAACGATGCGGTCTGTCTGGTTGGTATGTAAATCCAGTATGTTTGGAATACATAATTCATATTGCAGAGGCTGAAATTGGTGTTCTGGACTTAACTGGCTGGGCTAGGCAGGAAGCAGGACCGATAAGTACTCTAGACATCTCGTACGCGTTTTGTACGTCACTGGTCCGATCGATAATTCACTGCTCTCTAATTGGCGGTATCATCACGTTATACATTATCAGGGCACACAGACTATAAGTTATAACACACAGACTTTTAATACAATTGAGTTTTAAGTTTTCCCATATTAGTCCTAGTGACTGGTTTATGCAAAAATGGTGGCTTTTTGTCTGGTTTTATTATTAAGTTGAATTTTGTGTCATCAAAGATGCTGCTAATCAAATTATAAGTATTTTTAACGATAACAGCTAGTTCGTTTACATAGCGAATTCAATATTTGCTTTTTATAATTGGCCACGAACACCCAGATTAATCGCAAAAGCCGATAACGAAACTAGGTGTTCTATCATACATGGCCTTAGTTGTTCCCGACAAGCTTTCCACCTTTGAATCACTGAGTTTTTTGATATTATCTGTATACAAAGAATACGCATACATAGTACACTTAAAGACAATGAATCACTTATCGAATAACAGTAACAATACAATAAAGAGATTTTCTAGGAAATGTTTTTCGAGAATAGATAGGATATACTTTCCTCGAAAATAATGTAAAAGGTACCATTAGATAAAATCGAGCTATCTAAATGAATACACATCATCAAGATACATACATATAATTAGATATAAATAAGTACTTACCAATATCAATTGTCTTTCTGGCATTTATTGCATAGCACATATTAGATAAAAGTTGCATTTCAAGACTTGATATCAAGTAATATGCTTTAGGATCATCTTTTGTTTTCTAAGAAAAAATTAGTGATAGCCATGATGATGATTACCTTTAAAAGCCATTTTTGAGCGTCTGATAAACGTAAAGAATGATCGTTTATGTACCGGTCAATTTTACTGTCATTCTGGACGCAACCAAATTCTGTAACTGTTTTGTGTGTGATATTTGATGTCTCAATCATCTGATAAGCAGGAATTTCCACTAGTTTGAACAAAAGAGACCTACGAAAACATTAAAATGACTACATGTAATAAGTAAAAAAAATGAGCTATTTAAATATTTTATTGACTGTGAAAGAAAGAGAAGTTAGAATACTGACAGACAGAACATTGCAGAAACTCATATAAACAACAGCAGTTCAATTATTCACATGTTACAATAACACGGAAATCCAATAGTGAACAGGAAATGAATCAGTATTAAATTTCACTATTCCCAAGATCTCGAGAATCATAAGTGGTGGAAACATACAATTCGATTTACAAACCATTTCTAGTCAGCTCTTCCCAATAGGTATAGGGTAAAATTTATCAAGGAGATTATACTTGACCACTGCTTAACTGTTTAGCCTGACAGAATATTTTGACTAAGCCAATGAAGAGCTATTTATTACCGGCATCTACTTCGAAAGAAATCATACTTTTACATCGACATTAACTTCAATGCTTAATACAGGTCTTTCACAGTAGACCAACTGGATAGCATTATGTTTACCAGTTATATTATTTGTCTTCTAGGTTTTTTAGCTAATGTCACAGTTGTATTCTTCTGATCCTCGATCAAGTAGAACATATAACTCAATGATAAAATCTGCCATGTTATATAGAAGTATATTTATCTGTAAACAAACAATATCCGAAGCTCATTTGTAGCACACTATATATGGTTGTGAAGAATATTGTATGCAGTTGAAAATTATAGTTGTGTTGGTTTATAATATATTAATGTTAGTGATTATTTAAACTAACTAGTTGTTTATCAAAAATGAACTTTTGGTGATTATTCTTCAACAAATCGATACAAATTAAGCTTAGATATTATGTTTATTGTTATACCCTGTATCTTCTTCCTTTTCTGATTATGTTCTTTCAAGTCTCAAACAACTATGTTGCACTTGTAACGTTGTTATGAGAAGTCAAAGAAGAGAGGAATAGGTTCGTTCTACTCTACAGATCTTGTTATTCTAGCCTTCGGTAAAAACATTATTACAGTCATTTGTATTTAGGAAACTATACAAAGTAACCCAATCCCTTAAAACGGAAGTATAAGCCTCAAGTATATTTTTGTTCAGAAGCTAATGTATGAGTGTATATGCGCCCAAAATGTAATTTTACTTTTTAAAAAAAGTGACATAAGATTCCGAAAGTAGTTTTCACCACTAACGTGCCTTATCAGAAAAATCACTAAAAACCAGAAAGTCAAGTAGCGTGAAGATTTCAAAACTCAAGCATTGTTAACTTAACATCCTATGTGATTATGAGTATGAAGCACTCAGAAATTGTTAATGAAGACAAGATATTTTTCAAACTATGCTCTGCACTTTTCTAACGGTGGCAGTTTGTGGTAGGAACTAATTAAAAAGTTCATAAAGTTATATACAAAATGATTTCACTTGAAAATAATTACTGTTAAATTACCGATTGTAAAGCATTGTGAATTAGGTTAAAACATGGGGGTTAACAAAAAAAATACTGAACTATAGATAAATTTTTATCTATATTTAGAAAATGTTAACTATTATTAGAATAAAGTCATTCTAGCATATCACCTATATATTTAATGGTAAAGTAATCTGATAAAGAATGTACTTAGTAATAGAAGTTCATAACACTGTTAACGATATAATTAGAAAGTGAATATGTTATGTGGATGAATTAAAATGACCAAGCCATATGAATTATTGGATTTGTTTAAATGTCTTCACCTTTATAACTTTAAAAGATCAAAACTTTTTATTCACAAAAGTATGCAGTGCATCAAATGATGACTGACTAATTTTAACTTCAAAGTTTATTAATCAAGATTTTCTACTATTATTATCAAGATATTTTGAACTAATAGAGAAATACATGAGATTGTCTAACAATGATACTATTCATAAGTCTAATTAAATGATGGGAATAAATCAAGTTTTTCCTAGTTGCATTTTAAATAAATAAGATTTCTGTGCATTCGGTCTCCCTAGATTATATGTCCTCTCATTAATTATTGAGTAGTTGCTCATAATTAAACAAGTCAGATATTTGAAAATACTTGATAGAACTTCAGGCTGAATAAAAGTTACTCCTAGGCTGGTGATAGATCTGTTTAAAAAAAGTTCAAATTTCGGAGAGACTATAACTTATGGATGACCTGTGAATGACGCTCAAGTGACCTTGAGAGTGTTCACCTACTAATAACTAGGACCAAATGAGGGTTATAAACCAGCGTGAGAAATTATAATTATTATTTAAAGTTGATGGTTAAGTTTAGGAATTAGGTTTAAGGTTTTCATCACGAACTGACCTAAGCTATAATGCCAAAACTCTATTTAGCCAAACGGATGAGTGGATTTTGCGCCAAAGTCTGAGAGCTGTCATCTTGCATCTGATTGGATCGCTAGTATATTATAGTCTCGCCCAAATTTCTAGTGATTTATTCATTAAAAACAATTTTTAGTTCGTTACGCATAACAATCAACTTCCTTGACTATAAAAACGCATTTGATAGGGTGGATAGGAGAACCCCATATAACCTTTTTCGATACTATGGTTTACATCAGAAAATCGTCAGCACCATCCGAAATTCATACGACGGACTACACCGCAATGTTATACATTGAGGGCAGTTGACAGACGCATTCCAAGTGAAGACAGGTGTCACACAAGGTTGCTTGCTCCCAAATTTTCTCTTTATTTGAGTGGTTGAATGGATTATAAAGACTTTAATATCTGACGGAAAGCACAGAATACAATAGACAGATTGGATGCGACTAGACGATTTGAACACCGCACATGATTCGCCCTTCTATTCCACACACACCAACAAATGCAGGTCAAAACAATCAGTGTAGTAGCATTCTTTGCATCAGTAGACCTCAACATACACAAGGGGAAACCAAGATCGTCAAACGCAACACGGAAAACAACACAATCACACTTAGTGGAGGAACTCTGGTAAACGTGTAATCTTCCACGTACCCGAGTAGCAATATCATCTATGGACGAGGAGGATCCGATGCCGACGTAAATGCAAGGATTGGCAAAGCAAGAACCTTATTCTTACAGTTGAAGAACATAAGGAAATCCAAACAGCTATCAACCAATATCAAAATCGGAATCTTCAACATGAACGTCAAGACAGTTCCACTGTACGGAGCTGAAACGTGGAAAACTATTACAATCATAATCAAAAAGGCACAAGTATGTACAAACAGTAGTTTACATGAGATACTAAATGCCCGTTGACCAGATACCATCAGCAACAATCTACTGTAGTAGAGAACAAATCAACTTCCAGCTGAAGATGAAATTAGAAAAAGACTTTGAAGGTAGATAGAACACACATTACGGAAATCATCAAACTGCACCACGAAGCAAGCGCTAACTTGGAACTCTAATGGGGAACGGAAAATAAGGCAATCGAACACACGGTGTTGAGAATTGGAAGCCGATATGAAAAGGATAAGTAGCAACTGGGAACAACTGGAAGGATTTCTCGGGACAGATTTCGATGGCGAATGCTGGTGAGCAGACTATGCTCACCCAAGAGGAGTAACAAGAATAAGTAAGTAAGCAAGTAAGTAAGTACAAGTCACAATGATAAAAGTTTAAAACCATAAACCATATTTGTCTATTGATTGTTGACCATAGTATGGTTTTTCAAACGCGAAAGTCAAAAGTCTTCATACTGTGAATTAAACATGTATAAGCAAACAATATTGTTTTCAACTGGGCCTTCATCATGTTTCATCTTATTATACCTTAATATCTATATCCATATGTAGATATATCAAACCAATCAAGGTCGTTTAAGAGTAAGTGATAACAAAAAAGTTAATTAAACAAATGAACATGACAATTATGAAGTATAAATTGATAGTGTGACGACAGATGTACCAATTGTGATAAGAATAATGAAATTTCAAATCAATATTTCATGATAGGAAGTAGGTGAATGAATTGAGAAAACGGACAATGAATTTATAATTATTGGAAATTATTAGTATTGCGTAACTAGAAGTGTTCAGATAATTT
This sequence comes from Schistosoma bovis, assembly GCA_944470425.2. Classification (NCBI taxonomy): domain Eukaryota; kingdom Metazoa; phylum Platyhelminthes; class Trematoda; order Strigeidida; family Schistosomatidae; genus Schistosoma; species Schistosoma bovis. Next base: position 43,249,335 of record OX103956.1, on the reverse strand, counting down.
GAAATTGAAGCATATGTTTGAGAAAAGGAGTGAGGAAAAACAAAAGAACAATAATAGGTAAAATCGTATGTGTGAGCTGTACTGAATGAGTATTGGTACGTCAGGTTTACGTTTGATTAGTTGAATATGGTTCAACTAAAAACAGACAGAGAAAGCGTTAAGGAAAAAACATTTTACTCAACACAATTTACGATGTTTTGTCCCACTAGTTTTGTCATGAAAATTCTATTGTTTGGTCAAGAATGTTGGAGATTTTACTGCCAATGTTATTAGAACAAGGTGTCTATTTTAGGCTGAAGTTCAAATTTGCCTAATTTAAACGTCACAATGAGATCGTTTTTAATATGAACAACTTTCTTAGATCCTGCGTCACTCAATAAGGAATAAATAAGAAAGTTTATTTGAAATTCGAATGATTTATTTACCCTAATGTTCCACTGTCAAGAATAACAACCATGAAACCAATTAACCAAGTTCACTTACATTTCAGTAACCTTTTCAGAAGGGAGGCTAATAGATCACTATATTTTGAAGTGGTATTGAATTATATTTGTATTTAAATTAAGCCATGATGACTTTCTGTTTAATAAAAAGCAAATTGATTGAATAAATATTACCATTCAATTACACTGTCATAATAAATCTGCGATAGTATATTGACACACATATGTTTATATTTCAGGGTACCAATATAAGACTGATTAAGTGATAGAATTGCATGATGAAATAACAACTCCACAAGTGAATATGAAAACAGTTTCGAATGATGAATTGAGTAATTAAAAGGAGCATAAAGAAATCAAAATAACCAGGGTGTTTGTCTTCAAGACGACTGAATAACTTGATTTGATGCCTAGAAATGATAAATTATTCTATAAGAGTGTAGTTGCAATTATTTATTAACGAGGTAAATATTAATTGCAGTCTTGTAGAAATTAATAAACTAACACGCGTAAGAAGACGAATTCATCATTTTAGACCATTTTGAAAGGGTTTTTGACACTTCCTCCAGGCGAACAAAAACTACTGAAGTTGCATATCGCAATATCAACTTTCTGGAACAATATGCATTACAATTTATGTACTACTGTTTTGTTCGAACAAAACAGTAAGAATATATGTAGATCTACATATATCCTCACAGAGAATACTTACCTGTCGCTATCGGTTTTGACGATCAGTTTTTGGTAGGTGGCTTGAATTTAGCTTGCGTGTTAAGGGTGTGTTCGAAGCAGTTTGTGGGCCGATCTGGAAAAGAAAAGAACAATAGAAGGCGAGCCGATGAACCAGTGGGCACACAATATACACTTACACCGAATGATAAAAGCATTATACGACAATAAAAAGTAATTAAAACGTGAGGTCAAGAAAATATGGCAATCGAAACTAAAATATTGATGTAAAGAAGTTACGAATGATTTACACAGTATCTAGTTAAATAAATCTCACCAGATTGAAAAACACATCATCTCAAGGTAACAATTAGTCCACTTAAACAGTCTTCAGTCTTCAGTAATAAGGATAGGAGGTCTATCGACCTATATTAATCCTTGCAGTTTGTAATACTGTGGAGGTCCAATCCCGTTTTGAATGTATCAACAGACGGTGCTGATATTACATGTTCCGGTGGAGAATTTCAGTAATTCACTACTCGGTGAGAGAAACGGATCTCAGGACGTAAACGGTTTGACCTCGGTTTTTGAACTTTCTTCGAATGTCCTCTCAAATGATCGGTTCTAAACGGAAGCAAAAGATAAGACATGTTAATGCCAAGGTCATCGTTCAGTATACGATAAGCCAATATTAGATCACCCCGTACTCTACGGTAAGATAACGGAAATAAGTTAAGGTGTCTCGGTCTGTCTTCATAAGATAGGCCAGCTAGACCTTGTACCATCTTAGTGGCTCATCGTTGGACTCTTTCTAGCATATCTGCTTCATATTTCAAACAAGGATACGCTGCTTGAATCCCGTATTCTAAATGTGGTCGCACATAAATCGGGTATAGTAATCCAAACATTTCATCATTTAAATACTGTAAAGACCTACGAATTGACCATAATACCCTATAGCCTTTTGCAGCAGCAGCCTTACAGTGACTAGTGGTTTTGAGATCATTGCTTAATATAACTCCTAAATCTTTATAGTTTCTTGCTTTGGGTAGCACGAATCCACGTAGTGTATAGTCATAGGATTCATCAGAGTTATTTAACTGCATCACTACACTCTTATTAGGATTTACTTCTAGTGACCACCTGTCTAACCATGCCACCAATGAGCTAAGATCGTCCTGTAATACTATTCTATCCGACATACTATGTATAAGTCTCCAAATCTTTATGTCATCAGCGAAGAGTAGAACGGATGATTTTACTAAAGTTGGCAATTCATTTACATAAAGCAAAAAGAGAAGAGGACCTAGGATTGTACCTTGGGGAACCCCACCTTTTACAGGCACACACGTGGATAGAACTACATTAACCCTTATCCTTTGTCTCCTGTCATAGAGAAAGTTACTTATCCAATCGACGACTGTATAATGGATTCCAAAACGTTTCAGTTTCAATTGAGGACCAGAGTGGGAAACCTTACCAAAGGCTTTACTTAGATCTATGAAAATCACATCCACAGGAGCATTCCGATCCTTTGCCGCAGCCCAAACTTCTCGTGCAACGAGAAGATTTGTCAAACAAGATAGGCCTTTCCGAAAACCACGTTGTGCCCTGGGGAAAAGAATGTGCCTTTCAACATAGTTTATAACAGCTATCCGAATGATTTTTTCCATCAGTTTTACAACTGCACTAGTTAAGCTAACGGGTCTATAGTTACGAACTAAGTCCCTACTCCCAGCCTTATACACCGGATTTATTATGGCGTCCTTCCAGTTTCTAGGAGGTCTGGACTGTCTCAGAGACATATCGAATAGTATCGCTAATGGTTCAGCAATTTCATCTGATATGGCTTTCATAATCCTAGGATGAATATCATCGGGACCACTGGACTTATCAGGTCTGAGATGCTGAAGTAGCCTTAAAACAGTATCTTTCTCAATGACTACAGGATCCATCAGCGAGCCGTCACGGTCACGATGAATCATTGGTCGTTCCTCATTACCGATAGAAAACACTTTACTAAAATATTCCGATAAAGCTTCAGCTTTTTCGGCATCATTCTCTGCTAAGAATAACGGATTGTCTCGTATCAAAAGTGATGGAATTCCATCGCTTCTCTTAGTTCGCCTTTTTATATACGAGAATAACCGTTTCCGAATATATCTAGAATCCCTAACCAATTGTTTTTCGTATGAATGTCTAGTCTTGCTTATTAACGCTTTACAGGCATTCCTAATCTTACAATAACTGGATCTGTATTGTTCTAAGCCAGTAGATATGAACATATTCCAGTGATTCCTCCTTTTTCTAAGGAGTTTCCTGATCGTTTTAGTTATCCATGGTGGACTATTATTCGGTCTTCGCGGTACCAGGTATGGTATGAACGGGGACGTAACTAGTCTAAATTTACCTTTAAATACAGACCATGCTTCTTCAACTGATATCCTGGTATCTACTAACTAATCTATCTTAGCAGCGCATTCCTGAATGGCTGATATGTTAGCTTTCCATACATTTGGGCGAGGTGTAACGTGATCGTATAAAATGTCCCTAGTTCTAAACATGAATGACAAAACAGCGTGATCGCTGTTCTCTAACGGTGGGAGAACATTTAAGTCGACAATATCCTCAGTCTCATGAGTGATTACCAAATCCAGCAGAGAAGAACCCTGGTTAACACCAAAACGTGTGGGTTGGGATACATGCTGCACTAGTGCATGCTCCATTATTGTTATCAGTAACCTACTATCAAAGGAGTTTATAGATCCTTCTGTGGTCATATCAGTCCAACTAATATCAGGTGCGTTAAAGTCTCCTATTATCAAGCATCTGGTTTTTTAACTCCAAAGATGAATGTGCTCTAAAATAAAGTCATCAGCTAAACAGATTGGGCTGCGATAGATGACACCTAGCATAAAGGTACTACATCCTATAGCCAACTTACAGCTAATGACTTCACAAGTGCCGCTATCAAGGGATTCACTAGTAGAGGAGCGGATATTAATGGTATTGGCTATATATAACAGGACGCCGCCTCCTTTTCTACATCTATGTCTATCACTCCTGATGCAATGTTATCCGGATAATTCTGGAGTAATGTCCAAGTCAAGGATTAACCAAATTTCTGTCACTGCTACTATGAGTGGCTTTAACCTGTCCACTAGTGCTTCTAGTTCATAGAACTTATTTCGTAAACTACGAGCGTTGGCATATAAAAGTCCTAACTAGAACAGCCTATCCATACAGGCCTTGGTAGCATTCGCTTCCAAGACCTGACTATCCGATAGTAGTGTATTACTGGTGCCTACATATAGAAACCTAGGTGTATTTAACAATTAAGACAAAAAATAATGGCAAATTATGCTGGAACATTGTTTGTAGTCCTTACGAATATGTTACATTTCTTTGTAACACACTCTTGAGAAGTCATTTGTACGGGCTCAACTGGCAGCGAGTTCCAGTATTCGGCTACACTTAAAGAGCAGGACGTGTGCGTACAGTCCGTACTGCTATGTTGTATAATCTGTTTGTGGGTGGTACCGATGGGCTTTGTGTTGTGACTGATCTTCAGTAGGTATTCAAGAGGATATTTTGGACGCTGTGAGTTATTAGGTCACCTCTTAGAGGTCTGTTTACTAACGGGTGAATGTTTAGTGAACCAAACTTCTCGGGTTACCAGTAGTACCAATAGGAAACAAACGTTGTCAAACATGAATACCACTGAAAGTGAGTACATATTTTAACTCCATATGCGGTTCTCTTAAGCAGACCACATTGTATTAAAAAATATTTAGAAAATGGAATGTTATCTGTTATGGTCTGTTTCCAAAACCCCACTATTGGAGTGCCATTTGTGTTTCTGTGAGCATGTATATGTAAACAAGTGTTTTAATGTTTTCCTTAGGAATTTAGTCTACATACATCAGCTACAGACCACATAAATTTTCACAATTGATTGATCACTGGGTGGTGATCAATGTCATGCTTGTCTAGTCCTTATTAGTGCAGATCGAATGATATCGATCATGTTGCAATGTGGCCACCAGTCTAGGTGACTCGACACTGCGGGCACTATGTGTTGAGATTTAGATGGTGGTTGGAGGTAGTCAACAGGAAACCCTGGACCCGGGTTTCGTGCTACTTGGCACTCGTCAGCAAGGTGTACCTTTAATCCTGAGGGAACTGATGCTCCCTGGCGGATTCGATCTCGTGTCACCGAGCTTCACAGTCAGAGACGTTTCCACTGAGCTATCCGAGCCGTGACTAACCTCCTGTAGGACTGAGATGTAATCACAATTAATTGATCACTGGGTGGTACCAAGTGCCAAGTAGCACAAAACCCGGGTCCAGGGTTTCCTGTTGACTACCTCCAACCACCATCTAAACCACATAAATTTTCCCTAACAAACCACTAAAACTGCAGATTCTGGGAGATACAAGAATACTGTCGCCGAATTCTTTCAATACAGAAATAAAAATCACTTGGTCACTTGCTCCAATTGTCATTTTCAGAGGAGCATAGTCTACTTGCCATCATTCGCCATCAAAATCTATCCCGAGAAATCCTTCCATTTGTTCCCAGTTGCTACTTATCCTTTTCATATCGGCTTCCAATTCTCAACACCGTGTGTTCGATTGCCTTATTTTCCGTTCCCCATTAGAGTTCCAAGTTAGCGCTTGCTTTGTGGTGCAGTTTGATGATTTTCGTAATGTGTGCTCTATCTACCTTCAAAGTCTTTTTCTTCTTAAAATGGTACACTTTATTCTGCGACATAAGTTTGTGATGAATAAAATTATTGGTATGGTGTATTTATTTTACCAGATATGAATTATCCTAATGACTCACATGTTTATTATCAAATTTCTTACAAAAATGAAAAAATATGTCGAACGAATCAAGCTATGATCGAAATCCTTACACAGTTTTGATAGATGCTGATTTCCGAGTGATCCATTATCGAACAATGAGATTCTCAATAAATTTTATGAAAATTTCTCAGAAGAATCAAACCCGGATTCTCAACATCTAGTCGCTTCTAGTGGATTCTCTAGTCAATGCGGCATATACGTTTTAAATAAAGCAACATTATTTGTAACTTGGGAATATGAGGATCCACTATTATTTCTTGGGAGAGAATAAAGTCGCGAAATTTAAACTCAGTATCTAAGATCCCAATTTTTCAAAATAGGAAGATGTCGAAAGATCCAGAAAATCCCTCAAACAAAGCCAAAAGAGGCTCTGGAAACGCTGAGAAACATCCCATTAAATCAGCATCCAACAGACGTTTTATCAGCAACATATAGAAAATAAAAAGTCACAAGTCACATTTCTGATTGTATGGTACCTGTACTGATACAATATTTTGTGGCATTCCTGAAATTTTGGGAAGCTCAAATTCATCTAAAATGCTATAAGTACCCTAGATTTTCTGTACATAAAGGAAACTTAGGAGTAAGGCGTTTCTTCCATATTTTGCACTTTTTCTCTCGTGTTCTGGTCGCTGTGTAGATTTAGCCCGGGGTTACTATAAGAGTTTAAGAAACGGAATCTAGCATTCAATTAGAAGACTTATTAGATCTTGGTTTTTCACTATTGCATGTTTAGACCTACGGATTTTGATGATGTTGCTACAATGGTTGTGGTGACCCGCACTCATTAGTATGTATGGGTTAGAAGATATAAATCTGTAGTGAACGAACACTCCGGCACGAATAACCAGTTTATTGTTTAATCCACAATTACAGAGTGCCTACGTAAGATATGTTAACCAGACATTAAATAGGTTATTTGCACCGCTTTCGGTTGTCCTTTACATGTTTGATGATTCTCTCAATTCTGTTGTTGTTACAGTTGCTTTCGTTCTGCATTTCTGTTCACTTCAATTGAATCTCCTTGGTATTCTGTTAGCAGTCTTCCACTTCCGTTTGGTATCACATAATACGTATATCTGTTAACATAAATAGCATACATCACAGGTTGTAGAACGTGAAGCATCTTCGCAGTTACTTGTGTGTCAGACCTCAGTGCTTCACATGGTATGTTGCCAGGTCCTTCTGATTTCCCACTCCTGATTTGCATAATGGCCATATTGGTTTGTTAAATCCTTGGTGGAGTGACACCTATAGGATTGTCTGTTTGTGGCGCTTTGATGTTCGGTGGATTCACTGGATCTTGCATATTCAACAGTTCCTCAAAATGTCCTGCTCACCTGTTCTTCTGTTCTTGAATCCCTGTGATTGGTTTGCCTTCTTTGTGATCGACCAGTCAACTCGGTTTACCGTATTTTTTTTCCGTTTCTATGATGTGTTATACGGTTACTTCACATTTCTTTCTCCGGTAGCTTTTCCTCTGTCGTTACCAGGTCGTCTAAGTTATGCTGATTATCGGCTCTAATGCTCTTCTTCACTTGTTTATTCACTTATATGTATTCAGTCTTTTACCTCAACGTTCTCTGCTCAAAGTATAATATATTTCTGCCGAAGCAGGTACACACCATTTTTACAGGCGTGATATACAATTCACGACATTAGTTCGCGTAAAGTATGCTTCCTAATTAAGGTTGTTAAGTAAATGAAATCAATAAAAATAAAAGATAGTACATTTGGACAGATGTCCCAGAGAGTTAATGACTAGGTTTGTAGTTTAGTATCGCACTGTGAGTGCTGTTTTCATGATCTATCTCAAAAAGGTCGTCGTGTCCACTTTGCAGACCAGGCACAAACTCTGCATAATTGTGTTAGAATTCTGGCCCTGAAAAGTATTTATGTAACACAACTGCTCAAGGAGTTTATAGTTGTTACAAAGTACCCATATGTAGTGGCATTGGACCATAACCACACAATCTTCAATGCTGAACGCAAGACTACTCGGAAAATAGATACCTAACGATAGAAAAGGCGGGAACAATAGAAATGAATGAATTGGAGTTGATCGAGTGGCATGGCTCGGCCATGCAGGCGTGGTACATCTGAATGTTATCTTATATCTTCTATTCATACTAAATATATTGTTCCTCCTCTAGCCTAACCTTGTTCTACATCATGTATTGGTAATTGATACGGTACAGTGAGTTGGTGTAGTCGATGGTGTGACTTCCACGTAAGATCTTATAGATTAGGCAGTCATATCATGACAAATCTACAAATTTAGGATTAGGTCTATTATTAGAGCGGTAGTAATATCATAGTAGACCATAGTTCTACACATAAAGGACTCTTCATATAAGCTCTGACGTTAAAAAACGCGCACGTTAAGTTCGTTTTAGGCCTCAGAAGCTCCATAACTGTGTATTGAGAGCTTAATGCCGTAAAAGAGAGTAACAAGGGAGCAACAAGACATTTGAATATAAACCCTAAGCAATGCTTAACAGTTTTTAATGGAATGGACACAGATATGATATATTAGTAGATAATATTCATACTAGCTGCCGTTGCTACAGGGAAATGTGGATAGAGCCTTGAGATAAGAGAATACAGTAATAAAGGAAATCAGCTGTGTTATACAATAAGATGGAATGGGTTCAAATAATGTAAGAGAAGTCTAAGTTAGAATAAGTACGGCTAGCAATATCGTATTCTTTCTTTAAAAGTTCTTATAGGACCCTATAACCCTACTTCGACGTTAGAGCGATTTAGAGTAAATGATGATGTGATTCTGACGTGAGATCTTATGTATTACGAAATCACTTCACGGCGACTTGAACATGCGACATGTTGTATGTACATCAAATATAGAAAAATAACTCATTGCAGATACATAGTGCAAGGCAAGCATGTTTGATCGTTACTTAGGTTTAAATAACTACGTTTTCTCTTGATTAGAAAGACATCATGGAGTGAAAGGCGGTACAATTACGTATATCCGCCCAAATATTTGAGCACATCAATTTGAGTATTAATCCCCTAATGTTATATATGAATGTAGTTGGGCTGCTGCGGACTTCAGATTGAGAAAATATTATGAATACGTATATGCATACATGTATACATAGATATGTGTATGTATTTACCACTCCACGCACATACTAACTTTGACTTCAAAAACATTTTCACAGCATCTTGTTAACCACACACGTCTGAAATCATTGTGCAAGACTTCGACCTGTGAAAAATAGCATTAATTTCGACTATTTTTTACCAGGGTAATGTAACACGTTGGCTGGAATAATGGAAAACTGAGAGCGAGTCCAATATATCCGAAAGAAGCCTAGAAGACTTAATATACTTAGATAAGTATTAAGAATTAAATTCGACTGACTTACAGTGCACGTCAGTCATGATATTCCTAAGGGTGTTCATATGCTCGTACTGAGTATAGTTCATCCTCCAACCATCATACTATGAGGCGCTCTTCATGTCTTAAATTTGAGTTCGCGAGTTGTTCAGGTAGAAAGTTTTACCGTCGAAATGACCAAAAATGAGCTCCAAGAAGAATGTAGTTTACATCAACGTAAGAAAAGATGAAGTTCTAATAGTAAATCGCGGTGGATACCACTAGGACATCCTCTATCCTGAGGAACTGTGGAGTTTACACTAATCTTATGAAGTAAATATATAAAATGAAATAAGATAGTCAAATGATTTGTGATTTTGAACCTTATTGATTGAGCTTATTGATAAGACTGAAGATGGCACAGGTATTCAGTGTTTGACAACGCTTTTACCAGTAAGACCTTCTAATATAACTCGTACGCACCAAGAGAAGTCAAAAGACAGAATCGAGGAGATCAGAAGTTGTATTTGACGATTGCCAATATATCGGAATTGTCTGACTTAGTCTGGCTGGCGATTGCAGATGTTGAGCACGGCGTTCCCACACGTGATCTAGTGCGGATGCCTGACCGAGCGCCTTCAGCTAGGTGAGTTTGTAGAATTATGGTCTACTATGATATTACTACCGCTCTAATAATAGACCTAATCCTAAATTTGTAGATTTGTCATGATATGACTGCCTAATCTATAAGATCTTACGTGGAAGTCACACCATCGACTACACCAACTCACTGTACCGTATCAATTACCAATACATGATGTAGAACAAGGTTAGGCTAGAGGAGGAACAATATATTTAGTATGAATAGAAGATATAAGATAACATTCAGATGGACCACGCCTGCATGGCCGAGCCATGCCACTCGATCAACTCCAGTCCATTCAATTCATTCTCCGCTCCTTCCCCACTGTTAGGCATTTCCCCGGGTTAAATATTGAATATCTATTCTCTGAGTAGTCTCGTGTTCATAGCTTTGTGGATTGTGTGGCTATTGTTCAATGCCACTACACTACTCTCCCACCAGAATCAACGTGATGTTGGTTCGATACCAAATTGGATGGGATCGTCGCGCGCCGGAGGTTATCAAGGACAATAAGGATCCTCCGGGTATTGATAAGCTGAAAGATAAATAAAAAAGACGGCAGTATCTGGTCGGGAAATACATGTAATAATCTTAAAATATCTGCTTTCATGATTAACACGCTTAAAATGAAAATTTGGTTGAAGATTATTTGAACTATAAAAAATGGGATTACAATAATAATAATAAAACGATGCGTGTTAATAACTTCACTTATAGGCAGTAATTATTTTGTGTTTAGAAATATTAAAATAATGAATATTGTAGAAATGTTAATACTGGTATTAGTTTTCGTTTAAATTATGAAACCAATTAACAATTATGCCGGTAAGTTGTCCATAAGAGTTGAATTCCAATTGCATCTGTATTAGTAGGCTAACTGAAAGAACAAAAGTATTAACGTGGAGAAGAATTCCAACTAGTGTTCCTGTTAGTTTGATACGGTTTATTTAGTTACGGGGAGATTTTCTCAACCTCATTTTTACTTGACCGTGATAGAATTTAGTAATACTACTAATACACATGAACGGTTATCAAAATAAAATTTAAATACATGAGTGATAATTATATGGATTTTGGACAGATAGCTAGGAAAAATCGTTAAACATGAGTGTGTTCGTAAGAGACATGCTCTAGACTCAATGTTCTGATCTGCGATAGACTATTTATTTATATTTATACTTGCCGGCTGATGGGCATACAAGTTAGTTGCAAGTATGCAGTTTATCATAAGGCGGAATACGATTCAATTGAGATATAGTGATTATGAGTGACTGAAATCAGTTAAGTCTATATACTACATTACTAGGTGATATGCTGCAAGATGTATTCAGCTAAATAAGTTTTTACAAGATAATTAACAGTGAGTGACGCTCATGTGATTACCAGGGAGGAAACAAGTTGTAGTCAAGGGGAGTACACTCCCAACTCATGTCTATGATAATGGCTTAAACCTTAGTCAGTGTTGGGGTAAATTCGACATTGATGTTTTCAGTTTGCAGGAGATTTGCTCGACTGCTTATACTGATTATTTGCATGCATGATTGTGTCGCTAAACCATCAATTAGACTGACAAGGTTTTGAAATATTTACTGAATAAGCAACTGATAGAGAAACATACTGTAATCATCTGTGGTGAATGAAGATAAGAGAAAAAACAACACTAGTGGTAATTGTAAGTCAATTTGCTGACCGATTTTGTTAATAGTTTCATTAATTTTATCAGTCATATTACGTGATTGTCAAGTTATGACAATGCTTTATGACGATATCCTGAAACTATTAAATTTAACTAGTTATAGTGTTGATTGAGGATTAGTCAGTGGAAAAATAGGTATTGTTGCTTCAGAAACTTATAACGTTAAAGAATCCGAGACGCCTAATTTAATTATAAATTTCAATTCAGAAAGATTCGTTTAGTGTTAATTCTAGTAGGCTACGGAGTTTTGATTTTAAACGTTTGTTTAGCCAACAGCTACCTGGGGATTTAGTTATTTTACTAGTGCAGTTGATAGTACCTAAATTTTCAATCTTATTATCTAAACTATGTTCGCATTTTAGGCTGCTAATATGATAAAACAATCCATAAACCCAAATACGATTAGCAACAACGACTATGATGGGTTTATTGATAAATGTTAAAGGCGATTCAGATGATTCCTAAATTTAGAAGACATGAAGATATAGTGTTACGTATGTGCGGACCAGGTTAACAAGCAGGTTTTTGACGTATATAAAAATTTAAAATAATAAACATGACCAGAAAATAATTTTAAAGTTTAGACTGCTTGTGAAACTTCAGGCAGGAATATGATGCGTTATAAACCTTCCATAAGAAGTTACTGCATTTAGCTTAGTGACACTTACAAATATATGGCAAAAGCAACTGAACAACATATACATGTTAAGTACAAAAAAAATCATTAAGTAAAATAGTTGGACTCGCCTGGGTTATTTTTGAAAAATTAGATTCTTCAGTGGACGACATATATAACGCTATTCGTGAGTAGTATTGATCCAAAAGCATCCAGAATAAAGCATGCAGTATGGCAATTAATTCCAGGGTGCTTGATGCTGTTGAGGTTTTTGACACTCGCTCGGATCAGAACAATCAAATGAATCCAGATAATTGTATGGTTGTCATTGAACGAACCATCTAAAAATGATTGCAGAAAACTTATAGCTGAAACTCACCGTATGTTTTTGGAGTAGTCATCCTCGTTGTTTGGCAATGGAACTCGAGAATATGAAATTAGGCAGGCAGTGGTCGGAAGAAAAGATATTACAGGATAGTGCATCGTTTAAAACAGGATGAGGTGTTAAGTGAAGGAACACTGAGAATTAGATCCAGATAACTATTTAGTCCTTGATCGCATTGTTAGTCAATGTATATTTACGCTATTTACAGGTCATATTTGCTAGAGCTTGATGTTTAAACAAGACTATGTCGCTGAAGCATGTAAATGTTATTACAGCTTGTTAACAAATCATCAAAGCTAATTAGTTAATATAGACGACCAGTTTTTATTATCGACTGAGATAGTACGTCATGAGAACTAATCAATATAACATTACGAAAATACATGTGAGCATTAATCAGGACTGTTAGAATATTGGGTTAACATAAATACAAAATAGATCAAGAAATTTGGAATGGAAATAAGATTAACAATTATAGGTTGCGTTTCTCTAGTCGGGCTTACCAATGTAGTAAGTTATGTGAACTAATAGATATACAAGTTCACTAAAACTAATCTGGTCAGCATCTAATGTCGAAAACTTACAGAGCTATTTATTTTGAAGATTTATTTACCGCTACAGATCACTCCCTCTATAGTTGGGTAGTGATGACCCTAAGACGTGGCCGGCCACAAGTTTAAACCCAACGAGTTTTGTCGTTGATAAACACTCTTCTGATAGCTTGCTAGGTTTAGCAGCATCTGGTCGTCTTTCCTTACTATATAGGACCATGAAGCACAGTATAGTAAAAAAAGTACAATGAAAAGCCCGGCTCCTCGTAAGCTTCATCGCTCTTTTCCAGCCGTCCTGGAAAAGGAAAAAGAAAATGTGAGTGCATGTCGAAATACACTCGTTTGTGCGTAAAAACACAATACCGGCGAAAAAAAGGAAAATCGACTCATATACACGTAATATCGTTAAAAAAACGGATTTTTATAATGTTTTTTTTATTTTTTTAATAAAAATATAAATATATAAGCATATTAAAATTGTTCTGGAAATCTTACTCTTCTTCCAGAACGCATCGTTTTAAGTTTATTTTCAGACACATTCGGAGTGTTATCGCTAGTGTTGGTTGTCGGCTGAAAAATTATGAGTGTAGGAGTCGTGTTGTGCGATTGTACCGAAGGAAAGTTGACGTGAATATGATTTCCTTTCAAATACGCTGCTTTTAAGCGATCGATGCTGATGCTATCGTTTATTCCGTTCTTATCGACTATATAGTACTTAGATTCACGTTGAAGAACTTTGAAAGGTCCTTCGTATGCTGATTCGAATGGTCGTCGATGTGAGTCTCGACGAACGAAAACGTGTGTACTATATCGTAAGTCAGATTGAACGAAAACATCGGTTGATTGTGGTTGAGTGGAAGCAGGTTTAACTGAACGCATTGGGTTTGTAAGCCTGTTCGTGTAGGAGGTTAGATCCATATTCATTGAAGAGGACGAAGGATCCACGAATTCTCCTGGAAGTCGAAGTGTCATCCCGTAAACGAGTGTATCCAATGTCAGCTTTCAGTGAATTGCGAATACCTAGTAAGACGAGTGGAAGAGCGTCGGTCCACTGTGAAACGTTTACAGCTGATAGTGAAGCTTTCAGTTGTCGGTGAAAACGTTCTACCAACCCGTTTGCTTGTGGGTGGTAGGCGGTCGTTCGGAATCGAGTGATTCCTAAAAGTGTGGTCAGACGACGGAAAAGTTCAGATTCAAACTGACGTCCGCGATCTGTAGTGATGGTTGAAGGGCAGCCGAAGTTTGCTACCCATAGCCCGACGGAGGTGCGAACCACTGTTTCAGCAGTGATGTCCTTGGTAGGTACTGCTTCTGGCCATCGAGTGAAACGGTCAACGCAGGTTAAAAGACAAGAGTATCCATTTGAATCTGGTAAAGGTCCTACCAAATCCAGATGAACATGGTCGAAACGAGCATCGGGAGTTTTAAATGAGCCTAAGGAACATGTATTGTGTCTGATGACCTTAGATTTTTAGCAGCTTACACAGGAGCGTGCCCACTCCCTCACGTCTTTATTCATTCCAGGCCAGCAAAACCGTTCTGCTATAAGCTTGATGGTTGCACGAACACCTGGATGAGAAAGTTTGTGCAATGTGTTGAAGACATTGAGTTGATAATGTTTCGGCACGATTGGGCGATCCCTACCTGTAGATGTGTCACAAAGTAAGGTTTCCTTACCTGTTCCCATCTGTTTGATGCGTAGTTTAATTGTTGTGGACGATAACTCGTGCTGAAGATCATTGTCTTCTTTTTGAAGCTCGGCGAGTTTAAGAAGGTCGATCCCTTGGAAACTGTTCAAGGAAGTTATGCGAGACAAAGCGTCTGCAACTACATTGTTTGCTCCAGAAATATGTTGAATATCTGGAGTAAACTGCGAAATGTAGTTCAGTTGTCGAGACTCACGAGGTGAGTACTTGTCTGAAGGAGAGCTTAGAGAGTATGTAAGCGGTTTATGGTCAGTGAAAAGAGTGAATTCACGACCTTCGATGTACTGTTGAAAATGCCGTACAGCACAGTACATAGCTAAGAGTTCCCTACCGAATGTGCTGTACCTCGATTCGGTGTCTAGCAACCTTCTAGCGAAAAATGCCAAGGGTTGCCAGGAGTTGTTAACCAATTGTTGTAAGACGCCACCAATTGCCGAGTCCAATGCGTCTACTGCGATACTAATGGGTGCTAGGGTGTCCTGATGTGCGAGCATTGTTGCTTTAGCGATAAGTTCCTTAACTGTGGAGAATGCTTTTCGTGCGGTGTCGTCCAAATTGATGGATTTTGCATTTCCATGAAGTTGGTCGGTAAGAGGTTTCATGAGTAATGCGCATTTCGGTATGAATCGTCTATAAAAACTTACAATGCCTTCAGCTAGGTGAGTTCATTAAAACTAATCTGGTCAGCATCCAATGCCGAAAACTTACAGAGCTATTTATTTTGGGGATTTATTTACTGCCACAAAACATATATGATCGATCCTAACAAAAGCTTTTGGGAATCCGAAGAATATGATTCCGACCTTCCCTTTGAGATCAATGATAGTTGTCTATCTGACCATCATCGTCAGGTGATTGGCAAACTGAAGAAGTATCTATGCACATAAGTCGAATTTCTGAAAACACGATTATTTGATGCGATGAGAGTAACACTGACAAATTGTAAAGGGTGTGATTTGGAATTTGAACGGTCAGATGCTTTGACCTCGGAAAGCAACTTTTGGTACCGCCAGATTTATGAACTATCTAATGGTGGAGGGTTTACCATCATGAGCTCACAGTCTTCTCTGAATGATATATCGAATGCTATCAGACAAGAGATTATACGATTCGAAAGTGTTCATCCAAATATCTATGCTATATACGACCTTATTGATGCAGTTGAGGATAAAAATTTGGCAGAATCATTGCGTCAGTTAGTTGTGTCAATTGAAGGTACCGTATCATTTGTCAATCAAACTTTTCGTCTCTTAGACGCATTCGTCAATAGTCAGGAGTGGACGCTAAGTAACGGCGTTCCAGGCATAAAACTGGTAAGCATATTTCTTCTTATTGCATGATATGTAAGGGGCTTCTTGGCTCTGTTCAAAGTGGAAAGTCCGCCTTGGTACATCGCTATCTCACAGGAGCGTATGTTCATGATGAGTCCCCAGAAGGTGGAAGGTTTAAAAAAGAGCTATCTTTGGACAATCAAAGTCACTTGCTTCTAATTCGTGATGAAGGCGGTCCGCCTGATCTTCAGTTTAGTCAATGGGTCGATGGAGTTATATTTGTGTTTAGCCTAGAAAACATCGAAAGTTACCAAGTGGTCTATGACTACTATGCTCGTCTTTCAACTTACAGGAGTACCGCTAGTTTACCCATAATTCTTGTTGGGACTCAAGGTATCAGTAACTCATTGTTCTCACCTTCCTAGATTCGAATTGTGAGCCATATGTGCGTGTGATAGATGATGCACGTGCTCGAAAACTTGCCAGTGATCTAAAGCGTTGTGCTTATTATGAGACGTGTGCTGCTTACGGCCTAAACGTTGAACGTGTTTTTCAGGATGGTAATTGAAATTCATACTCATTTCTCCCACAGCATGTCTGAAAATACTTCAATTGCGTGCCTCCGGTAACTCACCTGCCCCGAGACCTATCACACCCCAAATTTCATCCAATTCACAACAGCGAGCATGTGCTAATAGTCCTGTTGAATGTGTACCAATTGTTGGAATAAGTCAATCACAACAGTCTTTGTTTTCGAATGTAGTGAATGCTCGCGAGGGTCCTCTCCTAATGAAAAACCCCGTAAGTATATCAAAATTCAGTATATTTTGGTTTTCTAAAGTTTTTGATCGACATTCCTTGTATCTCTATTTTCTAGCCACACTTGGCACCCTAAATACTGTGAAGCTATTTGCTCAAAATTAGACGAAAGTCTTTACATATTCATATTATGTTAAATTTATTAGCTCACTCAATCGACGTTTACTGATATACAACCGTTCATGTATTTAGGGGTATATTCTAAACTACAGTCAAGATGTGTAGCAACGAAAGATAGGAAAAAGCTTGTTGCTTTTGCCTGTGCTTTTTATGTTAATAGATGTATATGTACGTTGGTCGTTTGTCATTTAGATTAGTCCGTGTAGTCTTTACTATAATAATAATCACGTCGGAATCGGAGGTAACTTTAAATTAAGATTATTTTTTGGTATTATAGGTCACTCATTTAGAAGAGTGTTACTAGGATTTATATTTACGGATAAATTTCCGTCAAATAAAACTGGTCAAGCTACATTCACGTTAAAATATAATATTGGAAAGACATGTCTTGGTTATTTTGTTGATTTACTGATAAAGTTGTAAACCTAGAGCTTCACTAGAACTTTTTCAACATAATGAAGTAGCCTGTCAATCTAAATTTTTCATGTTGATCTACATAAAATCTCTTTGAATCTAAATCTTTATAGTTCAAACATCTTGTTTCCATCTAGACTTAATTCTCATAATATAAATTGGTCATTATTCCTCCATGTGAGATAATAATTAATTATGGATGTAATGTATAATAAGCCAACCTTAATTTCCCTTTATTGTTACCCTACATATCTAAATAAGTTTCGTCTGAAATTAGAGGAGCTGGTATTATCTTAAAAGCAGAAATCATTTATCTTGCTTGTTGTTTTGAGAAATAGTGGTCTTTGTCGTGAACCGTGGCCTCAGTAAATTTTATAATAATGATCGGAAATAATGTGACTGATGTGTCCCATTAATCTTGGGACAACTTGACTTCTAATTACGGCATTCAGTTGGTTCATCATGCAGTTATGGTGTGCAGTGAGTACGGAGTAGGACTGACAGTTCAATATTTAGTAGCATTTTGTAATCTTTAACAGTATTTAATCTCTAGATTTCGTGTTGTCACGGTAACAGTTTTAAACACTTAGTACCTTAATGCTGATATTTACCTCGGAGTACAAGTTTTAAGGTAGTCGATTTGATTCATTATTTATCACACTTTTTTAGTTAAATTAATAGGAGTTAGTTAGTTGCAGGTGTTGGATAATGTCACTAGCCTTCACGGAAATTTGGCTCAAGTATAAGTAAATAAACCTGTGCTTACGGAGTCACGCTAACAAATTGTTTCATTATAGTCATTTAAAGTTTAATTTTTTCCATCAGTTCGTTTCTTGAAGCATTATTGCGTGCATGGTGAATGAGTTCTAAATTTATGTTAACTTTCAAACTATAGTTTCAAACAATTGTTGATTGTCTTCATTGATCTTAAGTTACTACTTTCTAAAGGTCATAGGCAAAAGTCAGCTTCGAATGTGACTGTATAAAAAAGTATCAGTTAACATCAAGTTAGCGTGAAAAGGTAAAATGTCTTTTGTCGTAACTGCAGAGAAATATTTTCCTGTTTACTCATAAAACATGACAGCTACGATTTGGGTTGACATTGTGAGATCCTTTGAGTTGCGTTTTTATTGGTTATGTTATTCCGTCATATCACACGTTTCTTCAGTTTGGCGTAAACACATCTTGTGTTTATCTGAAATCCAAGTGTTGCCATAAGATACATCTCATTGTGAGTAGTTTTACTTCCTGATCTTTTAAATGAGAAATTGGATTACAGTTGACTGACACCTGACGTTATGCTGATTTTCTTGTAAGTTCTTTTCCAGGTTGTTTTAAAGTTTGCGATCTTAAATAAAACCAAGTATACGAATGAATTGTAACGAAATTCGTATAAAGTGTAATATATTGAAGAATCGAGAATTAGTAAATCTACTTAAATTTCTAAGTGTGAAACTTAAAGTTCATTATTATGTAAACAATATTTTCATGGGATGCATGTTCGTAGTGGTAGGAAGTCGCAGTGCTTTCCATGATAGTTTTATTTAGTTCTGGCCTATGCTAATTCGGTGTCGAGAGGATGGGGCAAAAGACTGCAGAAAGATTAGTAATAAATAAGTTTTCCTGGGTTAATGATTTTCAAGTAAAAGTGAAATGTACTCACCAGTATGATCTAGTATAAAGTTTGGAGCTTGGTTTTTTCCAGTTACTTATTTTGACCATCTTGTGAACTTCAATATGTACCATATTGCCGTGGTCTTGCAGGGTTTATGACCTTTCTCTTTTACTTAGCAAAGACAAAATAGTCGTAACGGAAATAACCTTGAGGAAAACGACTTTTTAAAGTGCAAATCCAAACGCTGAGTTGGGAGACCTTGACTCACACCATTTTGAAACTGTATACGACTTTTATTATGACGAGATCTTAATGGCTAACGTTAGCACTTATTCTTCTGACCAACAGTTGTACTTTGTTTTGTGATAATCCATACCATGACATTACCCAAATAATCGAACAGTAATAAAAATATAGTGTCTCCTAATTAAGTTTAATCTTTCCATTTTATTGAGTAACTCCCTCATTATTCGAATGGTACCGTAAACTCCCACGTGACTCATTCATCAGTTCTATCATATTTAAAAAAATTTACTGCCTAATTTCATTGTTGTGTTGTTTAGCATTTAGTCTTTAGGTGAATCCATTAAATGTTCTTTTATCCTCATTTACGTGCACTGTTGCTTATTTATATCAGAGGTTACGGATAACGATTTTATTTAACTTCTCATAGTAATAAGAATTTAAGTATAATAGTCCCTTAGATAACATTGTATAAGATTAATCATACTGATGCAAATGGTCATTCATTCGCTTACTTTAAATTTTTTAGTGTAGTATTGTAGCATTTTGTACTTGAATTTCAGTCGCTTTTTTCGAGGTATATCGCTCTTGTGTAGTGTTCTACTGGTATAATTACTTAAACTTTATTTTTTGTGTTGTAAATTTATAGATGTTAAGTGTGGAAACTTACACCTTTGTTTATGATTAAGAGAACGACGAATATTCCTTAAAAATCATCTGTTCATATGCTATGGTTGTTCAGTGGTTGATATTGTTGAAATATATTTATTAGCAGACGGTATCATATATTAAAAAATGTTTAAGAAATACCTATCGTGTAGCCAAGTTACTATGTTGACTGTCATAAGTGTTCTTTTACTGGGTTATATAAATTTTAGAAATTATACTAGGATGTTAATTTTGTCACAATAAATTGTAAAAATAGTTCAAGTGTAGATTTCGTCATAGATTGCCTATTATGGGTGGTGTTTCTGTTTTGTTATTAGGATGTCGACTTTTTTGCTAGTGCATAAGTTTATATACAGAGCTTCTAGCGATAATTAAGTTTATTGTTACTAATTTTTATGAACAGAACTAAAAAATGCCCGAAAAACTATGGACATTCTATAACAACAGTATGTGATTATTTTATGCCTAGGAAAGTGAATTGTATGTAAAAATTGTTATAGGTTTTTGTTATTTCTATTGTAATAAACTTTCCTCTGCTCAATAGCTTGGTCATATTTTTATTTTCATTAGTAACGAATGAACCCTTTAGTCTGTTCCTTCTTAGTCACTGAATTAATTGCATATCATTCACTAAAAACAATATGACAGCATCAATCCAAAGTGTACATTTTACCGCGGTTATTAGGTCTAGTTTCTTTGTTTTAATTCCAGGGGGTTAACTGTAATGTAACTAATTCAGTTACAAGTGGTATCGATAGGAAAGAACGACCAGTGTTCCCCAACAATCCTTCGAATCGTCGTCCTGATACTCACAGCAATCCCGGATTCGAACTTGATTTCAATGAAGTAATAACTAAATTGTTTTTTATACCAAACGTACTGTCGAGAAAGTTCTTGAAATGTAACATTTTGCAATTATTTTTCTGTACAACAGTCTTGCGGTATACTTATTTGTACACAAATAAATTATGAAAATGCCATTAATCTTACCAGCCAACGTACATTATAAACAGACGGTGGTTTCCAAACTACTATCACATATTTGTAGTCTCTTCTCACCTGGACGTTGAACATTGGATTGCTGATACACTTATTAGTGTTCAGTAGCAGAAAATTCTCAACCCTAGCTGTAAACATTAATGATGTTTTACAGTCCAGTAATGTGTCGGTAATCACAAAACTCGCAAACTCTTGATGTAGTTTAAATTTGTGTCCAACGTCCCATTAACATTTATTTCCCCTTTCAAAATCACCAACTTATTTTAGTTTTATTTGAATTTTGGTACCCTTTTTACTAAGTTTTATTGGAGTAGTATTTTATATTTTTGTAATGTAAGTTGTTTATTATGAAATTGTAGCTATAGTACACTATTGGTTATACTAAGAACTTTATTGTCTTATTTTGAAACCAATATATTGCTCCGAATCATTGGTTTTTATATTTCTAATTTACTGGTTACCGGTTTGTGAAAGAAGTTTACTTTGCACAGCCCTACGTGAAGTTTGAATTCAGATCTAGCGATTCTTAACAAGTTTTGTATTAATTGTTAGAACACTTAATACTTTGTTTAAAAACTTTAGGATAAGCTGTGACCATATCACAAATACTCTGTTCTACTATCTCTTAGGATTCTGGTTTACACCAAACTCTTTTGCATCCCACCAAACCTAATCTGCTTAGCATTGCAAAACACTCCTTTACATTGGATTTCCGACCGTCTGAGCGCGATAATTTCTTTGCAGATGTCAAACCTATTCGAGCTAATATTTGTACTACTGATCCAGCCGAAGATTGGGCTACTCATCCATTTCTATTGGACGAAAGACATCAGCATCCTTTATTCCGTTGTCCAGAGTACGTACCAACGGAGTATTCTGAAAGCATATTTCAATCACCTTCTCCTCATGTCTATTCAGAATATAGCGGCAAAATTCCATACCCACCTAGTACTTCGGATAATGGAGTTTCTACACCACAACCTCTCTCTGCACCTGCAGCTTCCGCTATCGGATATTCTCCATTTATTGTTTCCCCAAACTTTCCATCAGGCACGCTTACTGCTGCCAGTAGTGTATCTTCTATTGGATTAGGGGTTGAAGCAGTAAGTTTTGTGACAAGAAAGGCATGCTCACCTTTGCCCCCTCCTTGCACGTTTATCACTTGGTTGAAGGTAATCAAATTATCTCGAAAGTAACTGCTGTCCCACATTTACTTAATAATTGCTTGCCTCTTTTCTAGCATGATTCAATAATGATTAATCATGTACAGCCTTTTCCAAAGTCGTCTAGACAGATTTAGCTTTGTTATTTTGCACGGTACTATAATAAGTTGTAAATCTGGCTGCCTAAATGTTTTGTTCCTTTTTGTCCTCTTAGCAAAGAAATCTGAATATTTTTCTCTTTCTAATCTAGGAAAGTAAGGCTGACAATAATGAATCTCTTACTCCTAGCAGTACCCCAACACATTCACGAAAGAATAGACGAAAATCCAATTTATTTGTAAGCTGATTTTAAACTCCACAAGATTTAAATTCGTTTTTCTATGCCTTTTTGTGGCCATATATATATATATATATATATATATATATATATATATATATATATATATATATATATATATATATATATAGAGAGAGAGAGAGAGAGAGAGAGAGAGAGAAGGGACGTGCTTGTGAAATTTTATATCACTGTTTTTTCCTATTTTCCACGCTTAACTTGCTAGCTCCGAACTCATTCAACGTTTATTTTTAAAGAAAACAGTTGTGAGTCTACATACTCTTCACTGGAATTCTCGTAGGCTTTTTTAACGATTTCTTTAAAAATGCTTAGTTTTTATTTTGTTTTTCGGGTTTTTACTGTTTCGTTTAGTGAAAAATATGCACATTAGTTTATTCGGTGTTAATGTCTTGTTACCTGATTAGCTGGCGAATGAAAAAAAGATTGTTATAATACAACAGTTTTATAATTATATAATCATTTGATTAGTCAAAAGGTGTTTAATTAAGTCCGACTGTTAGCTGACTCTTAGGTATTAGATTAGAAACTTGATTGCATCTCAATAAGTTCATATTCGTGTATTCGTATTTGACCCGTACCTTATGTTTGAGAGCTAGCGATACTGCCTGGCTTTCCAAATGGCGATTATGTGAAGTAGGACTTAAACCTGGGTTGCAGTGGTTGAAAGTCGAACGCCTGTACCACTAAGCCACTATTTGAATATACTGGCTCGTTATATGCAGTATAAGGTTTATTGTTGGTCAGTTTTGTACACATCTCAATACCTTTGTACCGCATTTTGGTGTCGTAAATAGAACTGTCAGTTTAATTTACCTGTTTGCCAGTGCCTGTTCTTGGCTTATGGATCACAACTTCATAATGAATAAAGCATTCAACTTTTAACCACTGAATTACAGGTTATTATCAGATCAGATTGTAGCTAGTTCGTTTTAAGTAAAAAATCAATCATAAAATGTACTCATGAGGCTTTACTCGGTTACTGATGTATAATAAATAGCCCATATTTAAAAATAGTCGAAAACCTGTTATTTTATTATTTTAATTCTGTTAAAACGTTATGTATACTAAGTTGTTAAAAAACATCATTCACGTATTTTGGCATGCTAATTTTAATAAAAAAATCCTTATATAATGAACATTACTATCCCATATTACTTTCTTCCTTTCATTTGCATTTACAAACTATATGACTTTACAATCTTTCTGTTTGTACTTTATTCATGTGTTCAGTCATGCTGAGTTTTATTTAGTTTAGTGTACTTAATGTGTCATTTTGATTTTGTCTATCTCGTTCTCGCCAAACATTTAAGGAAAATCGTCTACTTTTATCGAATTAGAAATAAACTAATTAAGATAATGACTGTTTTCTTTTCTTTTTTTTTTGGTGTCACGGATGGCTATCCACTGGCGAACTCATTGGTAGAATATCACAATGTTCTATTAACCTGTAAAAATTAAATACTCACATTTGTCATAGTTGTAGTCAAATGAATTAATTACAGATGTATATAATAATCAAGTGAACATTCACAGTTAAATTCACCTATGTGGTAGGAATATATGACTTAGGATGATAAGCTTGATGACATTGAATTCTCTGAGCTTGGATAGTTTAGTCTCTGAGTTTTTGATTTCCTTTCTGAACAGCATCCTTAGCACAATCTTCTAGTAGAAATGATAAATAGTTACTTGTGGAGAAACTGTTATAGTCCACTTTCATCTGGAGTGTATGTTGATGATATCTAGAAAATCAATGAAAGCTTGCAATTAAATTCTCAGTTCAGAAAATACAGTTTCACAAAAATTTGCCAATTTAAATATTTCAAATGAGATAAGATTCATTAACTAGGAAGTAATAGTTCACGTACCCATTTTCAAACCATACTATTCGAGTATGGTGCTTAAGTATGCAATTCAATAGTTGTTGTAAACGTCATATGTGCTTAAACCACTTCATGAGAAAATTAATTTTATTTTTCAAGCGAAATATACCCATGTAATTGTAATCAAAATTAAAATATTTTGCTTTGATTTTCTTCACTGAATATATAAGTTAATTTTAGAGTTTGTCATTATAGTTTTATAGTGAACTATTGTATTATCTACCATTTATTATTAGACATGTTTATCATAGAATCTCCGAAAGAGGTAGAAAAATAAAACAGTTTTATTCGAAATTCAACTTTATGGTTAGTGAAAGATTTTGTATCTTTTAGTGTATTTGAAACATACATGACTAGAGATGAAATCCATGATGTACGTTTCGTCCTATTCTGGACATGTCACCTGTATGTATGGACATCCGAGTGTTGTGATTCATATTGGAACTTGAACCCAATACCCGTTGTTTCAAACTCTAATGCTTTATCCACTGAGTTACTGAGTCTAGATAGCCATTAACTTGATTAAAATGTATGATATGACTTTATACTTAGGCAGTCAGTTCAGGATTTACATATGATAGCAAATACTGACAGTTTGCAGTCCAAAATATCAACAATGTGAAGTTATAAATCTTTACTAACATCACCATAGTTGTTGGACAGATTAGTGACTATTTGGATTCAGTAGCTTAGTGGATAACAGATTGTTGTTTGAGACGAAAGGTTCTGGGCTCGAGTCTCAGCCTCGACACCATAAATCTGGTGACACGTATAGGTGACGAGTCCCAAATGGGATGAAGCACGCTTACTAGACTCCAATACTATTCACTCTAATAAAACTTTGTGACTAAATGATCATGTCGATCCAGTCCGCTCAGGAAGTACATATGCCAGTGAATATTGATGGATTGGAGTCCTTAATGCCAACAACGGGAAAAAACAAACACTTTCAAGTTAAGCGTAGTACTTTTTTGACTTATCAACTAAAAATTTGTTATATATCATGGTCATTTACTGCTATGTTGCATTGTGTGTTATTTTAATGAACCATATCTTCGTAGTGAATCGTCCTGTTTTACATATTTCATGATTACAATTTCAATTCTTAATTTCAGCAAAAACGTAATGAAGATGAGCGTGAAAGAGAGAAGAAATTGAATGGAATCGGAAGTGGACGTGCGATTCCACTAAAGCAAGTGAGTATTTTCTTTAGTAATTATTCTAATTAAAATAGTTTTTCTATCTAGTACATGCTGTTAGCTGTACATAGTAACATGATTCATTGCTTAAGTTATAAGTGTATTGGCTGGTGAAAGCCAGATTGAATTATTCTAGTCTGGACCATCTTTGACGCCCTCGTAATGTTAATCTGGCTGTAAAAACTCAGATTTACAACGCGTCAGTGAAAGCAATTTTGCTCTGTGCTTATAAAACCTGACCTTTCCGACTTGAGGATTTTAAACGACTCTCTTCGTTTGATCATCGTTCCTCACAAAGGATTTCAGAGGCAATACCATGTTAGTAATGCAGAGGTTCGGCATCGTGTGTTTTGGCACAGCGACGATAATTCAGCTGGTATCACCATCTTGAAACACCAGTTTCGGTGGCTTGGACATATACTAAGAATGCCATCCTAGTGAACTTCACATCGTCCACTATTTGCCAACTTTGGGACTGGTCGAGAAGAGTGGTGAGGTGTTCACTTTATGATATTGTACCGTCGTATCAAAGAAAACTGCCCAGAACTGGGATTTGTTGGTCCGTCGCGACTTTCTGGTTCGGTCATAGTGAAAGTACAAAATAGTTGCTTGAGATGTTATCAGACATGGCTCAGAATAGAAGCCAGTGAAGGTCCTGCTGTAACTTCGCAATCTCATTTTGTTATTGTATGGTGCATGTTTATTGTGGTGTCCCTTTTTACCAATATTTGTGTTTAAATAAATAAATTTAGTCACGAACACTACATGTCCTGGTGAAATTGCACATCAGCATAAATGATCATAGATCATACGACAATATAGCCGAAAAAATCTACAATTCGATAGATAAATATTTGGAAATCGTGGTAACAATGAAATTGGAAAATTAAAGATGAGAAATGTAGTTCGAAGGGAATAAGCTTCGAAAGTGGGATAACATTAAAACGTAAGATTTATGGGAATATGAAATAAATATATCCACACCACTGGCTTGATTTAAGCTATGTAGTCCAACCCATCACTGTCATTGAATAGGTCTCAATCTCAGTTCAACTATCAACCACTTCATCAACTGACACCTTATCACGTTCTATCCATTATACTAGCATGATTATCAATTGATCTTTGAACTTTTACAACACTTCATCGAATCACTACAAAAATGAATAAACCACTTGAGTATCAACTACAATGTTTATTACTCGAATTCCACTCCACCTACTTCAATTTCAGAAGTCATTTAGGATCCCTATCTTTAACATTAAACAATATGTTTCAAAACTGAGTACACATATATTCACATTTCATAATTGAGTCACAATACTTTCTGTTAGCGGAACATAGACTGGCTTAAAGCAAGCTCAATGCACGATTGCTTTGGTGCACGCTGATTGGCTAATTCTTATCCAATCAGCACTAGGCGATAGTTGGAGAATACTCTGCAATCTTCTCATGTAAAAACTATAAATATACTAACGTTTTCTCTATTGTGCTTCTTACTTGCATCTTACTTCCATCTAACCTTGTTATTTGGAATATAATCTCTTTCCTGTTCATCAGTGTTCTGATTTGGGGTCTTGTCGGGTGATTTGGTGTCCAAGAATACTAAGCAATAGGTATAGCTGGGTCATACCGTAAGAAAAAGAGAGTATAACACTTTCTAACCGTGATACCTAATTAGTATTTTTGTAAAACATTCCAACTTCTATAATTTTTACGAATCATATAACGCATTTTTCATTCCAAAACAGTAAAGTAGTATACTGTTATATATATAATTTACCTACAACAATGCATTTATGCTTAGATGTTATGTATATTACTGTGCCATGCATCTCATCAGATAGACTGATTTTTTTCAAATAATACTATCATATTCATACTGTCTGTTAGACATAAATAACAGTAAAAGCACGTCAGTATTACAAAAAGCAAACACAGTCAGTCAGTCAGCTACAACGTAGGACCAGGCACATATGTGCATCGGTCCAGGTTGCCATACCTCATTAGCACAGCAAGATGAACACCGGATTCATAGGAGTGGTTAGGTCAAAGGTTGCAATAAGGATATAGTATAGGAAGAAAGAATTAGTTCGTAGACAGAAAGAATGAAGTGATTTTAGTCTCTTAGTTTAAGGGAAGACAGGGAGTGTATACACCGACGCCACTGTGATCGATTCTGAGCCATGTCACCAAGAGTCTCCAACCATTGGTTACGAAAGTCACGCGGACCCCAACCAAGTAGTCTGCATCTACCAACGTGGCTCAGACTAGAAGTTAGTGACTTCAGGCACTGATGCCACGTTTTGGTTTGGCCGCCCCTAACTTTCTTCCAACCATCCCAAAAAAGCAAACACACAGTCAATCCATTTGTCTCAGTTAATATGGTCAAGAACAATAACAAGTGATTATTCATATAAGGATGCTGTTTTTGGGCTTTGAAGGATAAAAGAGATTTGTTCTATGTTTTTCTTGTTTTAAACTTGTAATTAGATAATCTGAAAACTTTATAAAACAACAGTAACATGTTTCTAAGTAGTAGAAGTAGATTATTACGAAATTCATTAATGTGTTTATAAGGTGTAACAAAATAATAAAAAACAAATGCATTAAAATGTATATGGGTGTAGTTAAATTTTACAATGTCCGATTGTCCCAATAAATTTATGATTATTAATGTTGGAGTTGATGACGTTTTCTTTCTTTCTTTCTTTTCTCTATATTGGGGACACCTAATCGTAAAGGTCATAGCTATTAACTTGATTGAATAGCATTATAGACTACTACTGTGATTGTGACTGTTATTGTTTGTAATTTCATTGGATTTAATCTATGATTTTTTAAAATACTTTCTATTACTTATGCAGATCTATTCCCTATTTATCTAGTCGTAGAATTTAAGTTTCAAAATCAGTTTATATATCTTTTGTTCCGCAAGTTCACTCTTCTAAAGTCACTGGATTATACTCTTTAAACAACATCTTCAAACCCTAATCTTTCCGATTACTGCTAATACTCTTACCGCCTCTATCACTACGGGATTTGAATCGACAACTGCATCTCTGTGCTAATGTGTTGTGGCAACTCGAACTGATGTACGTACGTACGAAGTTGTACGTTGTTACTGACTGGATGTCTCTTCTAAAGTCATATTTTCTACACGTGATCTTCTTTTTCTATACATACATACATACTACTACTACTACTACCTCAATATTCATCTTGATAATTTCTTCTTTCTGTGTGACAAGTTGGAATGATGCCAGGTTTTTATATTCTTTATGACTGAATGGTGAGATTAAATTACTGCTTCTTAAAAAGGTGAAATTGTAAGTTTTACTAAAAACTCAGTTTGGTTTCATCATGTTCTCGAATGCCTGTAGTAAATTTAATGTTTTGATTGACCATTTCGAAATAAGCATCACAGTTACTGTCTACTCATACAACCTTGTTATATTTATCCCTGAGTAGGGAAATACGTACAGTTTTACTGTTCCCTTAATTAATTGCGTCAACAAATATTGTTTGGAATACTAGTTATTTAAAACAACTACTGCAGACGGTTATCGTAATGCACATATGCTATTGGTTAGTGATTCAGAAATTTTGTTCAGATGTATTTTCATCATTTGACTGAGTTTGTCTAAATTCTCTATAAAAAGTCGGTGTTTAGTTCTCGATATATAGGTCTCAGCGGTGATAATAAATCGGTTGATGCTTTGTTTGCAATTAAAAATGAGGATAGTTACCACTCTGAATCCCATTTGAACCATCTGACTGCATTAGATTAAAATGCAATCTAACTCATTTATGAAGCATATATTTGTTTATTTGTCTTCAAACATCACTGTTTGTATACGGACTGGTAATACTACATGACTTCCAAAACCGAAGTAAGGAGAATGAAGTTCAAAACGTTGACCAAATAATTGAAACCTGAATGTTTTAATTACCTCCTGTCTCTTTGGCTGTGATTTGTTTGAAAGTGAAACTATTTTTTTCTATCATAATCATTAATTAATATGTTTTGTTGAATACTTGTTGTTACACAATGAATTATAATGTTATTTTTTATTCTACACATTTAATTCAGGGATTTTTATACAAACGAACTTGTAAACCATTAAGTAAAGAATGGAAAACTAAAAAGTATGTAACTCTAACAGATGATGCTCGTCTTACTTATCATCCAAGTATTCATGTAAGTCTCTTAATTAATAGATTGATGTTTCATTGTTGTATTTCCTTTATAAAGTTAATCTCACTGATTTAACTATGTATTAATTTCTTTTTTAGAAATCATGGTTTAATTAATTAAATAGAAATACATGTAGAGAGTTTCTAATGTACTCGGTACTCCTGTCGCATTTTTTTCATGTCATCAGGTTTACTGACACCAGTTTGTATAAAGCGAAACTCTTCGTTGAGTTAGTACTCTTGCTACCAAACACCTCCTTGTGTCAAATTACTGAAGCATTTTTTTACACAACCTGGAACCACCGAGTAAGTAACGCAGTTGTTAGGAAACAGGTACTAGGTAAGGATGGCAAATGAATTGGTGAAGTAGTGAAACCTCATGAGTTGTCTGGGATGGCTGGGACATGTGTTACGTATGCCCAACCACCAACTGCCCGGACTTGTGATGTTCTATGGTGTAGGAGTAGGTTGGAAGAAAGGTGGGGGCGGCCAGACGAAAACATGTCAGAAATCCATGAAGTGACTGTCAAGTGGACTGAGTGATGTTGGTAGGTGTAGACTATCTGGTTGTGGGGATCTGAGAGATGATAGCAACCGATGGTTAGAGACCTTGAATGACATGGTTCAAAACAGTTTGCACTGGCGCAGGTGCATTCACTCTTTGTGTTCTCTCAAATTCTAATCTTCTGAATTCTTCATGTCCCCGTTATTTCCCAAATTGATTTCACTGGATTATACTCGTTGAATAACATCTTCAAAACCTAATGGTGCCGATCACTGCTTATATTCTTACTACGTCTACCACTATGAGATTTGAATAGACAATTGTATCTGTGTGTTAATGTGGTATGACAACTCGAACTGATGTACGCATATACGAATGAATGTACAAGTTAGTAGTTAGAGAAGCTCAATACTTACTATCATGTTTTTGTCACTAACAATTTTTTGTTTGTTTGAATAAATATGTAAATAACTGGAATGACAGTTATTTACATTTGTTTATGTCAATTGTTTCACACTATTTCTTATCTCAATGTAAAATTCTATTACATATTTGGTTGTAAGCAGCTGACGAGAAACCTCGAAATATTATGAATTCATACTATTCTGCATAAATATTTGTTCTTGCTTTATTTAAATTCATAAAGGGAACTAATTGCATGAAACCTTATTTATAATCTTAACTATTTCTTAGTCTACTAGGTTGACGATGGAATTGGTTAATTTGTTGCTTAAATGCTACCTATTAGACTTTTCTGATTTCACATAGACTTCCTCTTATTTACCTCTTACAGTACCCGCAAGCATAGATCACGATACAATGCAATTAAATAGGAATACAAATTACATAAGTCTGTTTAGTGAGGTCGAAGAGTTTTTTTTAAACACTTGAAATGAGAATACAAATCATTTGAGATGAATTTCTCTCTTTTCATTATAACAATCCTTACTCCTAAATTCACTTGGTGTTGATTTACTTGTATTTTCCCATTGTTATTTAGGACTGCAATTGATCAGTCTCATGTTGGCATATATGCATCCTGTGCGGATCGCCTAAGTCACAAGTTTTTTAAGCGAAAATGGATAGTGGCTAGCAGTGAAATCCAGGACTCGCGTCTCGTCTTATTTGGGACCCGTCAGCTGGATGTTCCTGCATCCCAGAGTTGATATTCACTTTGGGACTCGAACCCAGTACCGTTCGCTTCAAACAACATCGCATCCCGGAGTGAATATCAATTCTGGGATGTAGGTAAATCCAGCTGACGAGTCCCAAATAGAACTAAACGCGCGTCCTGATTTCCACTGCTAGCCACTATCCATCTTTGCTTAAAAATCCTTAGTCCTGTTTATAAGAAGCAATCAAGTCATTAAACACATCGATCTTTTCTGTTACTTCAAAAATTTGTATCAGCACTTATTGATGCGTTCATTCATTATCTTTACTTAATCTGTCATTATCTATACTGGTAAAAGTCTTTATTTTAGGTCACTCCAGTTGTTGTTGTTGTCATAATGTCGGATAAGATTTTATCATGAATTTATCTTTCACTCAAAAAATAACTTGTTAACACATTTCTTTACTGTTATTCTTCTGTTAGTCAGTTTAGTTTCATTAAGAATTCATTAAATATTATATTGAATAGTTTCTAGTAAAAAGAAAAAACAACCTGAACAGTAACCATGTATATTGTTGTATGTATGAATAAAATTTCTAACATATGTCCAATAAATTGATTCATCTGTGTGTTTTTTGTTGTTGGTTGCTTATCATTAATGATGGTTGGCTGTATCTGAACAAAGAAATTTTCCACTGGGATAAATTTAACATCTTATTAGGTATACAAGCCAGTAAATACTTACTAAATAGGTTGAATTTGTACATTATATGTATATATATATGGTTGTTTTAAAAGAAACACTAAAATCCATATGTTAGAGAACTTAAAATGAGGAAAATATATTGAAATATTGTTACGCTTATAGACTAGTCTTGTCTGATTTATACATTTCCAACAATCTGTACAGTTTTTGTTGTTACTGTTGTTGTTGTTGTAATTTATGATCCTTGTAAATTATATCCAATAGTGATCAAGTCGTTTGTATGGGGTTTCATATTGGTATATCAGTTAGACTGTACAGTACGAATGATCTGTCGACTACTTTCATGCATCATATCGACCGATATAATGAAATCTGAAAATGGATCTTTTTATCACTGGTAATACTCTGTATCAAATGTAATGTTAGAGTCAGGATGATAGTTGAAATGAGTTATCCTTTAGGCAGTACTATCGACAGAATACATATCGAAAATATTAATAACAGTCAAAAGTGCATAAAGATGGGATCTATACAGTTTTAAAATTCGCTATTAGTCGCACTGATTTCAGTCGTTGATCTTCAAGTAGTTTAACTTTGATGATAACCATAATTCATGCCAACTTTGTCACTAATTTATACGCTTTGAAGATACGGCAAATCGGTTTGAAGTTTTATAACGAAATAACTTCTTTTCCTTTTTCTTCATACTTAACTAGTACATAAGTCGAATCTTGAATTGACCTACACATTGTACCAATGATGATTAGATAAAACTAACAACCATTATATGTAACTAAATTAGCATTACTTTTATAGTAGAGGCGATAAACCGACGTTCAATGTTGTAAAAATAAGTAATGCTCCACGTGGAGGAATTCGGGGTGAAAAATGTATTCGAATATTACAATAGGTAATACAGACAGTCACTTGGAAATTGAGGCATCTGGAACATCATCTTCAAGTGCGGTAATAATGTTACTTCTTTGGGGTCCACTCAGCATTTCGCCACTCGGGATAGATAAGGATCACACCCTTTCCTTACTCTAAAGTTCTCATTCAAAGGAACAGACTCTTCTATTCCTCATTCGACAGATTCTAAAGTCTGCGGAATAAACTGAGAGACATTGGAGCGAGAGTATTTCAGTGGTACAACTGGCTCTTAAAACATCGTGTGATCTTTGATAATACACGCTAACATCTATATATAGGTCCATTATTTAGTTTATAAGTTCCTGTTGCGCTGCTGATCATATCCCGTTTATAATCAGAAACAACCTCTATATATTTCATTTTATACTAAACATTTTCTCACAATCACGTGGTTAGAGTTGTTTATTCGCACATATATTAGATTGTTTTGACGATCTGTTCTGCTATTGATTTTTGCGTTTTTACTTAGGATTATATGGACAATTCACACGGTAAAGAAATTGACTTAAGTAGAACAACTGTGAAAATTCCTGGTGTAGCATTTCGTCAAGTTGGAAGTCGTATAACAAGTAATGGACTGTTGCGAAGTCAATTAAATGATGGCGGTACAGGTAATTATGAGATACTAAATAACTACATTCTTATCAAATATTTTTCTTTAATTTGTTGGCGAAATAAGATGTTTTTCACTTGTTTTTAACTTGTCATCAGTTGATTTTGTCGTCTTTCGTAGATCCTATTTTCACGTCCATTCACACTTGTTCGCCTATTGAAATTCACTTTTAAAATTTTCAGTAGACATATTTACTATGAATAGTTATGTAAGTTTTTTAAGGTTTTACTACTGCAAACAATAAGTGACTGGCGTTTTTCCCCTATTCATTTGTGCTGAGTTCGTATAAGGGATAAAAAATAGTTCCATTTATTAGTCCAATAAAGCATAATTACGTAGGATAGGTCATTATTGCTTTTGAAGTTGTGAGTACAGAGAACACAGTTTATAAAAGATGAACTAAGTAGACCGGAAACTTCAGTCTTAGTAAACGTAGTAAACGATAATATCAATTAATCAGGAAATTTTCGGCGTCCTTTCAATAGGTACTTTAAATTTCTCTGATTTTGGTTGGTTGGTTGCTTTGATAACCCTAAATTGTTATTCAGTTTGTGTAACTAAACCTAACGATCATTATATTGGTATTAAATATATTCTATCGGATCTTCTAAACCATTATCCTCTTTTGTGTATATACTCTTTTTCCTTAAATTCTCTTTGTTTGTTTTTTAATAGATCGTCGATCAACTGGCGTAGATGTTAAGAATCCTACTGAAAATTCAGCCCCTATTAATGATAATTCGGCATCAGGTCAAAAGCATTATTTTATATGTCTTTCTCTTTATTTGCTAAGTTTATTTTGTCAGAAGTCTACTTTCAATTTTTCGTGTTATTCTATTAGAACTATTCTTCACTAAATGTGTGAAGTTATATGAGATCAACTTAACATCGATTCCGGTTGCTTTTCAAAGTAACACGGAATCGTGACTTTGATTACCATCTCCTTTTCTGTAGTCTATACATATTATTACTTCTTTTTCTTTTAATTTCGACCTGTTTAATTACTTGTTCCAGTGTTATTTTTAGTGGTTTGCTTGACTCTATGAAATTTTCATTTACGTATGTTGAACAATCATTAATTTTGAGTTATTAGTAGATGATTTATTCCACCTGCACTGATCAGTCAATCATAAATGATTTAGAAGTTATCGCAAATAGTGTTTCATTGTAAGTTTTACATATTTCATATCATCTGAACTAGATAAGTAGTTAACATGATCGGAAGGGAGAATAACATTAACAAGACGACCGTGATATTAGTCACTGTCCAGTGATCAGTCAATTATAAGTACCTCAGATCTACAAGAGGTTGGTCGCGACCACAATAGTTCAAAAGTAAAGTTTCAGATTGCAAAATTAGGTGACATGAAATCAAATATGCCAGTTTCTTCAAGGTTACGGTTACACCTTACTAACGAATTCCATTCAAACTTAAACTTAGGTTCAGAGTTTCCTGTTGGCTGCCTCCGATCATCCAATAGGGATAGCTTAAAATACGTACTAGATGACGTACAAAACTATGTAATGACTCAAAGATCAGAATTCACCATAAAGTAGAGAATATACGCAACTGTGCCACTGAGGATTGTTTTTAACTAACAACTCTCTGACTGCAGATTATGATTATTCTATATATTCTAACTGGGCCATTTGCACCAGCTGGTTCGTCTTGGTTCATTAGTAGTTTGCGAGTTTTTTTCTCACCCTCAGCATTTTTCGAAATCATTCCTGCCCCAATAATCTGCTACTGAGATTACAAATCACAGATCTTCATGTTCTGTACACAATGTCGTTCAACTACTTGTGTTTAAGGCACATTTTTTCATGAAAATCAGTTGTTTTGATTTTACATGCTCTTTCTCGCAGTCTCGATAGGTAAAAATTGTCTTTTGGGATGAAAGTGTACAAAATGTATATTGTATGAATATAAAATTAACTGACCAAATGCATTCACAACTTCAATAGTTGAAATCATGAGTCGATTGAAGCTAACCCACCATCGAAAACCTGGAGGCACTGGACGGCCGTTTCGTCCTATTGTGGGACTCCTCAACAGTGCGCACCCATGATCTCATGATATCAACTATTGAAATTACCACAATCTCCACAAAACCCTTTCTGATGCATTCATAACTGTTCATGGGCTAAATGCTTCTCGCTCCACATAAGATTACTAATTAACGCGTTTTTCAATTCATGTCTCTGAGATGCACATCACATTATGAATTCTTAAGGAAAAATGATTTAATCATGTTTCGGTAATCCATAACAGTTGTGTGCTAACTTCGAGATTGTATTCAACCAATCTTTGCTATTAGTTTATTTCTAATTTATTAATCAGTCAACCATGAACAATGTGGAAATTAACACAAATATCCACTAAACAAAATTACCACATTTTTAAAAAGCACAGATAGAGATAATTAGGAGGATAGATAATGAACGGGTCAAAGTATTATCAGTGGAATCCAAATAAATCATACAGAATACACTTCGAAAGGAAACAAAGCAATTTCGAGCTGACATCAGTCAATCTTTGATAAAATCTACATCTACCGCAAACAAACAGCATATTGTTCACTTGTTTAATAATTACCTAATTTTTCTCTTCTGTGTGACAACTTTTCATTCAATTTATTGTATAATACTGAACGAGCGTTCGATTCATTTTTGATTGTTACCTTGTCTACTGTTCTATTCGTTGTTATTTATATAATTGGCACGTACTTTGTTACTTATTTTAGTATCTATTCATCTCACATTTTTTTATCGGTTTATTTTACCTATTTCTCCTTTTCCCTTCCACCTCGTCCTATCCTGTCTCACTGTGTGGTTTGTTGTTCGCTGTTTTTTCTACATGGAAATAATTACCGATACTGCACAAATTGATTCGTCTTGTTAAAAATGGTTCTTCAATATTTCTGTATTCATTTAAAGTAAGTAAAACATATTTGAAAATAACGTTACAATTTATTTGGTACATCTTTTAAAGTTCATGCTAAGTGAAATGAACAGAAATAAAATGATTTTTGCCTACGTAACATATTTGTCTGATCTGATATTTCGATTAATAATACCGTTGTCAAGTAGAATGATGATCATAGAAACACACGTATTTATTCTTACTATTCAAACAACAGTAAAGGGAACAGGTTTTGAACTTGTGACCCAGTGTTTGAAAGCCACTTTCTTTAATCATTGGTTCTTTGCTTAGGTTTACTCGCTAAACAACTGATCTCCAATTATGATTATGTGAAACACCATTCTCATACTTATATTGATTTATGGGGATTTACCATTATTCGCTTGTGAGAGTAAACCTACAAAAATAGAATTGTCCTATTGTTATCTGAGTCAAAGCATGGAAAAGCGAGCTTTCACAATCAGCAAGCTGAAATATTATTCATCTTCTGCTGGTGATGATAGCCTGTGCTAACTTTTGGTGCCGTCCTGACGTTGATCTGGTAGGAAAACTTCACTTGAGCAAGGTACTAATGACGGCACTTTTTCGCTATGCTAGTGAAACTTGGCTTCTTAGTGTGTCTGACGACTTGCTATGTACAACCATAGCTGTCTCCCATAAATTGTTAATATCTGTCGACAGTTCTTTGTAAGCAATACCAAGTTTTTTGCAGTTTATTATTTGACTCTGTGAAATGAGAGATGGCTTTTTGAGAAAGATCTATTGGTTATTTACAATCTCAATATCACCTCAAAGGCAATCCGAGCATCGAGCTCTATCAAACTTAGCTTGGTATAAAAACCAATGCTTATTCTGTTATAAGTTTTCTATCTCATCTTGGTTGTATTTTTTGCTAAAGTGTATTTTGTGATGTGATGCATTCTTCATGTGTTTATTATAAAGTCCCATACTTCTAGAAATTTTCTGAGATTCCCTCGACCTAAAATTTTGACCTTCTTTCAGTCGAATTTGTGTCCATGGTTGTTCCTATTCATTGATACCT
The DNA here is from genome assembly GCA_944470425.2 of Schistosoma bovis. Lineage (NCBI taxonomy): Eukaryota > Metazoa > Platyhelminthes > Trematoda > Strigeidida > Schistosomatidae > Schistosoma > Schistosoma bovis. Next base: position 43,211,634 of record OX103956.1, on the reverse strand, counting down.
GTGCTAGTATATCATATCACCTCATTGCTGATCTATGTTCATTCATGCGTAAGTAAAGAGCAGGGCCAGTTTGTTTAATGTAACACTTCTTGCAGTTAATGAAGTCTATTTTATAGATGATGTGTCTTCCTTTACCGTTGTGTCTTTTGTTCTTCATAGAATGAAATCAAATGACTGCTCGCTTGTGAGTAACATTAATTCGAAAGAGCTTCATAATCCTTGTAATCGTTTTCGAGATATTTATCACACATGGTAGTACGATCCTTTTCTTGCTTTCTGAGTTTAGTTTTCTGACAGTATGTCGATTGGCCTGTCATCTTTTGATTGGGGGCAGCCGTTATTACGAAAAATGAACTGGAGATGATTTTTTTTCAATTTTTCGTGCAATGAGAGTACTGCAGTGTTTTATAAATCTCTTCGTTGTCGTCTGTATTAAAATACTAGTATTATTAATTGTTAATGCTGTTTACCATTACTATTTTTTAATGCATCAATTAAGCAGTGATAGTAAATTGTAAATACCAACTTGAATTGATTTTCCTGCCTACTCGTTGATTGTTTTTATTTAATTCATTGTTTCATGTTACTTTTTCAAGGTCATGTGATTGCTACCCATTCGATCGCTTTTTCTAGATTCATTGAATCTCTCTGACAGAGACAATTCTTTAATTCTTATTACATATGGTCTAATCCTTTAAGTGTCATTACGTATTAGGATTGATCGATTTAATTTAATCTGTACTTGATCCCTCATATGAGTAGTATAAGCTGACCATTTTCTCAATACAAACATAATTTCCTTATAATTATATCTTGATAATCTGTTCTAAACCTTATTTTACTGTTTAGTTTAATTTACTAAACTCTAGAGATTTCTATCATGATATTGATTTTTGTGTGCTTAATGTTTATTTATTTAACATAAAATTATATATTGAAGTAACTTTTCCTCACATATTGGCGTTGTCAGTTGGCAGGATTAACGTTGTATATTCGTTACATAAATATTACGGATTGAATAAAGTCTGGAATATTTTCTGCTAAATTCTGTCTCAGTCATCTGAATGTATATAATACTCTCCAAGATAATTAAAAATTCATACTTCGATTGTAAGCGTGTGAACTGTTGAAGAAATAAAATCACAAATAGCTTCAGTAGAATAACTTTTGAATCCTCTCCGATGTCGAATACAGGGTTTCACATAGTTAGAATTCTTTTAATAAAAAAAACTCAAGTTGAATAATATTTACAAACTCTTTATCCAAATAACTTTGTTTTGCTTGACTTTTTTCAGTTTAACTTCGTGAAAACTTCTAACAGGAGGTAAAGATTCATCATCCGTGAAAAAACGTCATCGACGTATTAAATCTAATCCAAAGAGTAATAATGCTGATGGTTCAGGTGATTTGACTGTTTTGTCCTTACACTATTTTCATCAGTTTATTCGTTTATTTTTTTACTGTTTTCATTATCGGCTACGTTATTGTTGCACTTAAAAGATGATTCTATCTAGTTAGTCGTAATCAATGTAAAACCTGGAGTATGTGTCTATCACTCCAAGTGACCACTTCACATCAACACAGCGAGATCAAATTATCGAGATAAATACCAAAACAGTGAAAATAGTCGTAGTAGCGGCAATAAAGAGGATCAGGGATAGAGAATACAATCCAAGAAAGAGCATTAAACTGTTGGAATAATAAACGTAAAATGTTTTTGAACCCCTAAGATCTAGGTCAAGACAAAAGGTAAGCCTGTCTGGGCCAGTGTATACGATTCTGATTAGATTTCACACAAGGTCAGCAACTACTAATCCCAATAATAATTCAGACCTTAACATAGTAGTATAGATTCACTTATATGGTTCAAACCAGCAGTTAATAACTTCATGCCAAAATTTACTTTGGCCTCCTGTAGCTCCCTATGAACATCGCTCACCGAATCAGGTAACTATCGTCTACTTATACCATTCAACCTTATGTTCTTTCATTTTTATGTAGATATTTATTAGAGTCGACTCTATAATCTAACTTAAGTGGTTCTATTTCTTACAATTATTAGTTTGACACATTTTTATAATTTATGTACTGCAAATAAGATGAAGATTAGTGGAGAATATCTCAGTTTGTAGGATGGTATTCGTCTACCTTAAATCAACCGGTTTGCATTCATTTAGATTTCCAACATCAGTAAGATTCTCCACAATAGCATGAGATTTAAACATTGATCACAACGGATGATCAGTAAGTATTGGAATTTAAAATACCTGAAGTAAACATCAGTTCTCTTTACTATCTTTAGTTAATTGATTGTTTCAAAAAAATTTTCATTAAGACTAATTATTTCACCGATATATGGATTTTCCTTATCAGATTCCGAAGGTTATGAATTTCAGTTGATATCAATGGATCGTCAGTGGCATTTTGAAGCAACTGGTCCAGATGAACGAGATGAATGGGTTATGTATATTGAACGTGCTATTATGACAAGACTTCAATTGAATGAATCATCTAAACGTACTCGTGCTATTGCTGCTACTGGGTGTACTACAGGAGGTGGCGGTGCTAGCGGTTCCAACCACCTTTCCAATGTTAGTGGATTAGGTTCAGGGAGTGGTCGACATGGTGATTCCAACAGTCTTAATTCAAGTCGTTGTGGTGCAGGTGATGCAAATGAATTGGCTGTTACAGAGCATTTAATTCAGAGCATAAGATCTGCAGCTGGAAATGATTTTTGTGCAGACTGTGGTGCACCAGGTAAGGTTGATGTTTTTCATATGTAAAACTTGTAGGTCCCGAATTTCTAGTTAAGTTAATCACTGTTTTGTATTGTGTATATTTGCGTGTGTATAGATATTAAAATTTTTTTACGCAATTGATTACAGTAGAAAGAAGTTTTTTACACTCATTTTGCTCATCATATAATGAATTCATCGAATTAATCCGTTTCACAATTTTCAATAGTGGCCTAGATAAGTTTTTTAAAAAAACCCAATGAAGTACTTACATAAACTAGTTTGTCTAGAATGTTATTTTACATTCCATTTCTCCTGTTTACTTTTAACAGTGTATCTTCGCTAGCTAAAAATACAAAAAATTCAGTGAAGAATCTCAAAACAAACGTGTCACTAATCGTACGTCGTATATTAAAATACGCGATTATTAGCCACTAGTCTTTATACAGTGGTAAAGAATGTTCTTGATATATTTATGAACTAACATGACTGAAAAGTATCATAAGTAATTGTATTCTTGCAGATCAGGTCTAGTCCATATATAAGTGTTTGTATGTTAACTTGGTTTCTCATTCTTACAGTGCTTGAATAAGATTTTTTCGCTTGGCGTTATTTAGTTAGCTTGTAATAATTATGTCACGATCTTTTCACTTTATTTAAACAAAATATTTGTTTTTTCGATAGTTTTGGCTCATTCAGTCAGTCACTTGATTTATTGATTTAAACCCGAATCCATCTAGATATTGTTGTTAGCTATGTTGGCAGATACAAACTAGCTGGTTGTGGTTTGTTTTGTTAATTTGACTAATGGTTGGATATGTTGTGTAATTTGACGTAGCTCAGAATTTCTCACATTGGTGCAAATCGGTTCACTTTTTATCTTCCCTTAAATGTTGCGGTTCAAAATTATTTTATACTTTTTATTTGAAGAATTCATTATTTCTTGTTGAATGATAATCCATCCCTAGTCTTTTTTTATCGCTACCGATATCTCTTTGACTCTCACCATTACGGGTATTTACCTTAATAATTTCATTCCGCTGTGTACGGCCGAGAATGGGGACAGTCCGCTCTCCCTCTCGAAATGCTCTCACGAGGCCACGCGTATATAGCCTCTGCCAGGGAAGTCCTACTCACTGCCTTCTCGTGGCGGGGTTGTTGTTTACAAAATTGAGAGGACGAAAAGCGAATGTCCGACACTTTAACCGGGTTGATGAACACGGAGAGTTCACCTAGGGGAGTTGGAAAACCCTGATTCCAAAGCAGTGGTGCACATGGGCTCCACTACTCTGAGGGAACAAATGGCGTATGAACCAATTATTGGTCACCGACTACCATGGGACTGCATCTCCTTACGATGCTCTACTACCTTGTGGATCGGATCTATAGGTCAAAGGCTCCAGGTGTTGCTCCCTAAGAAAACCACCTGATTGGGTTTGGGCACCCGGGCAGTATCATAGCCCTCACACAAATCAAATGAGATTTGTGTGGCACATATTTATCTGGTGCCCCCTTGTACCAATATCTGTGTGTTCAAATAAATAAAATAAACTTGTCTGCTACGTGCCGATCCATATATATATAGCAAAATAGTTCCCTATACTTGCGATTGGGGAGAGTTACATGGCTGTTTTGCCGTTGAATTCTTGAGAAATTTAATGTCAGTTATTTTTTATGGTGTACCTCTGAATAGCGATTTCTTTGAATATATACTATTTTAGCTTCTGTGGTTGTGCGCCATTAACTAGTGAAGAGATACTTATACATTAGTTTTTAAGCTTTAAAAATTAAAGATATACAATATTTGATAATCCCTACAAGGAGTAAAAAATGCATTTAATACTAAGTTTGTGTGTGTGTTTTGATTCAAATTGAAGTGTTAAATCCTTGTATTGAAAGTCAAGACACACTTTTCATTCTGTATACAACTCGTGAACTGAATATACCTGCATCCTAGTGTTGATGTTCTCACTGATACTTGAACCCAGTATTTTTGGCTTTAAACACTAAATCCATGTCAAGCCAGTCCACTCGGATTACATGTATGACAACACTAACTGATCAACTGTAATTGTGAATATCAACAGTGATAAAGCAAACACAATTAGTACAAGTTTTCTTTGCTTGCGTACACCTGCTACTCCTCGTTGGGTATAAGCTGCTGACAAGAGAACTTCAACCATTTCTATCTCGAGCTCTACTTTCTAGTTCTTATCAGGTGCTATCAATTCCTTTGATGCATTCCTCCAAGTCTAATAGTAAACTTAAAGGCATCTCCCTTATTTTACCACATTTACTTCTCAGTTTATCTCACTATCTATCAATTAAAATCTTTATATATCTCGAATCTTGTATCTATTTTTATTCATTCTAGATTGACAAGAGTAACAGTATTTTACATACAATCATCTATTAATCTTTTAATGATCAATTTTAAGTTTATTTTTATTACTACTATTATTATTGGGTGTGATCTACTTGCATACATTATCTACTATACATTCATGTAAAACTGGTTATTAGATATTCATTCATTATAAAACAGCTCGATCATTACTAGTATCATTCTTATTATTACTATTGATTAAAACAAAACACAAATAGAAACCACTCAATTTTACTTTTTAACAAAAACCTTTTCTCTTTGTACATGTATGTGTATATGTTTATTATTACTAAACCTTACATGTGTATACGTGAATGAACAATGAAAAACAGGGACAATACTTATTCAGTTTTGGTTCATTTAGTTTTATGCAAATTGTGCATGTTTGTTTTCTACAATCTTTCAATTATTGTGTTGTTTTTTTTTATATGATCTATTCATATGTACAACCAATACAAATGCTACAATGTCAGTACACTTTCCATTCACTAATTATGTATATATATATTGTCGGTAAAGAGGGGGTTGTGGAGATTGTTGAATTTCATTAGAATCATGAACCGATCCAATTTGACTACCATTGAAAGCCTAGAAGCGTTGCACCGAATTTTTGTTTCGTCCTGGTATAGGACTCAGGCGTGAGCATCCACGATCATGAGCGGGACTCGAACCCAGAACTTTCTGTCCCGCGTACTAATGCTTAACTTCTAGACAGCTGATTCCAGATCAAACCGTTCTAATGTCTAAATTCAATCAATCCACGGCACTGAGCGACCGTCCTGGGTTTGATTGCCGCGTATGGGCTCGTAGACGCTCACTTCTGAGGAGTCCCAGACTACGACTACACGGCCGTCCAGTGCTTCAAATTTTTTAATTATGGTCTAACTTAGATCGTCCAGTGATATATGTTTTCGATGTTTATATCATTTTTTGGATATTTTTAAGTTCAATTCTTATCCATTCAGCATTCATAACAAGTTCTTGACCGTTAATCTGAACCATATTGATAGCTTCATGCTACCTAGTTTGTGTTCGCACAATAACTCCGACCTGTGATTATGGATGTTAAGCAATGTGACTTAGAATCGATTAAAATGAGTCAGATATTGTAATCTTGTATCTTTTTTTAGATTTTGGGTTCTAGGATTCCTTCGGACATGTCTTCTCATTTCTTTTCTCTGGAACCTCGTTCTCAATGTTTAGTACTACGATTATTGTAACTCCTTTGTTATTTATTTTTAATTTCATCCTGTTATACTTAGATTATGTAGTAACATGATGAGAAACACACATTTCTGTCACACTCTTTGTTGTTTATCACTAACTCGTAGCACTTTGGAAACCATGAGAAATTGTGAAGTGTATATTGAATGGACGTTGTGACTTCTCAGTTTGTGCACACAATCAATCCATTCAGTTTTCGTAACATTTGCCATACTTCTATATTAAAACCAGTTTTTAGGTATTTTCAACTTCAGTTCATGATATTACTTGTCTATCAATTGACTCACTCCTCATGACGTACAAGTGAATTTTTAACTCTTATTATTTAAAGAGTTCACCCAATAGCATATAGTCATTTTGTTGAAAATGGTATGAAACACTTATTATTCAATAAATTCTGAATTATTCTATTTTAGAACCAGATTGGGCAAGTCTTAATTTAGGCGCTATGGTTTGTATTAGTTGCAGTGGTATACATCGGCAACTTGGAACACATATTTCACGCATACGTTCTTTACACTTAGATGAATGGTCTACTGAATCGGTCACTGTAATGAGTGCTATTGGTAATACATTAGCTAATTCTGTTTGGGAAGCTGCTGCACCTGTAAATGCTGGGAATCTACGGTAAATTTAATAATGACCATACATGATGTGATAAGTTTTAGATATTTTGTTGAAATATTGCAGTATTTATTCTTATAAGTAATTATACCACAATGGTACTAACATTTACTTCATGTTATCAACATAACATGATGTTTGAATTTTAATAGTCTTATCTTGTTAAATTAGTATAAGTTCCTTAGAATCTTCAAATGTTTATAGTGTGTTACCATGGTATGGTCATCCATTTGTTCAATGGTTTTGTAATTTCTATGAAATTTTTCAATAATGAGCATTATTTTCTGAAGAATTAATAGGCTGTCATCTTTTAGCTTTTTATGAAACACCACCAATTGTACACTTCACACTTTTTTCGTAGTATAGTATATACTCACGTCGTCCTCAGAATTTGCATCTGATTTTGATTTTTGCAATACCTAATAATAGCAATGAGCTGATGCACATCTCCATAGGATTCATTGGTCATTCAGAGAAATTTTTGTATGTCTTTAGAACCCTACGTTATTATCAAAGTCAACTGCTCATTCTAGGAGTACCAGTCTTGCGTACTATCATATCGTCTGTATACAGTTTTATGTTGATATATTTGTGTCCAAACATCAGTTGTATGTAGCTACTTTCTCATAAATGATTGTACTAGATGTTACTTAATGAGCAGAAGTGATTCGGATTTAGTTTTTAAAGTTTGTCGTTTTTGTTTTCTCCAACTGTCGCCATCTGTTATAATGACAAGACTTACACTTGACTATCAAACTGTATATTTTGAATACCTATTAAATTTATACATCTACTGCCTACCTCAACTTGGATTGCGTGACCATCAGATTGAATAGGTTGTACGGCAAGTATTATAAGTCAGATTTATACAAAATGATAAGTTGACTAAATTTACGAATACCATTTTAGTAAGAAACATTTTCTATGTCTTTAACTAACTTGTAGATCTTTTTATGTGTTAAGCTTATTACTTATATTAGGTTACTTAACAACTAATCAAGTGACGGACTACTTTTCAATCGTATGTTGAAAAATTAAACTATCCTTGTATTGTTTTCTTTTTCAAATGCAATATATAAGCTTTTGACAACGACTTTATTTCCCCTATTTTTATAATAAGTTTACTTTTATTGTTATTAATCTGATGATTATCAGAAAACCAAATCCTTCAAGTTCACGAGAGGAAAAGGAAATTTGGATTCGAGCCAAATATCAACATCGAGAATTTCTGCCTCCATTACCCTATCCTGATGCTCCACTTCAACGACAGTTAATTGATGCAATAGCTCGTCAAGATACACGTCAAGTTATACTCTGTCTAGCTTTAGCTACACCTGAAACAGTCAATGCAGCTTATTCACTTCAAGATCCACGAGCAGCTATACACATTGCTGCTACTCTCGGAAATCTAGTTTATTTACAATTGCTTTTATGGGTAAGCTTTTTGTCCACAATATGGTGATTAACTGCGAGTTTTCCCTGTAATAATTGTCGAAACCTCCTAGTTAGTAAATATAATTTAAAACGGTGTATTTTCAGGGGAATATAGGTAATAATTTGAAGGAAGACATGTTGAGGATAGTATTCTTCATTTAAGATTGACTTTCCGTCATAGTTGTAAACTGCAATTAGATTCAAGTAACATAGGACGTCCCAGGTTTTAAGCAGTGTAAAGAATGTAAAGTTATCATGGACGAACTGTCAAGGCTACAGTTCATTATCTCATCTAATGGATTCTCCATTTTACCTAATTCCAAGATTGTTCACATGATTATCCGAATTTTCTCTGTTACCTGTCGGATAAATGTTGGCTTTTTATCTTATTTATATTCGTCAAAGTAAATTTCCTCACTAAATGCACTGTTAGTCGTACAAGTACATGTATTTTAGTCTCACCATTTCAATTGTGAAATCTGTCAATTTTTTTCCATGCATATAGAAATTTCGTTAATTCCCCATCTAAACTATTAAATTAGATCACGTTTCACAGTAAGTGGTTCTAACATCGTATTTCTTTTATATTCCTCTCTAGTTACATCCATCGTTGATTACTATAACTTCATCAGCATCAAACTAAAAGCCGACCAGAATGGATTTTTGTTACATTAATTTGTGTGAACGATAAACATTAATTGTTGTACTTCTTCCATACTGTTTCATCAGCGGTTTGCATATTACTACTACATGCATTGTGAGGTGGATTTGAAATGTTCACTTCACCAGGTCATGTAAAAATTGAACGAATAGTTTATTTTATTAGCACTGGGAATGTTGTATTTATAAATTTATTTAACTTTATACTAAGTTTATCTTTATTTCTTTTCATAAGTAGTTTGTTAACATATTTTCGCTTATGAATTTATTAAACTCAGACTTGATTTTATTCTATTTCTCTTCATTAAAGTACAATGGTGATCCAACTGTGACAGATCATGAAGGAAGAAATGCATTCTATTACGCTCATTGTTCTAAAAATTATGATTGCGCTGATTTCCTGTTGCGAAATAGTTGTCCAAAACAACTGGTACCACCCATTCCTCCTAATAATATGCCTCCAACAATTCGTTCTTCACAAAATATTATGCCGCAACAAATTGTTCAGTCACATTCCATAATTCATGGACCTTCAACATCGACTGGGCTTTCATCTGGTGTTGCAGACATGAATATTAGTAATAGTATAAACTCAGGTCTTGTACAACCTCATCATTTTTCACATCTCCAACAACATCAGTCCTCTGCTGCTGTTGTCGCTTCTGAAGTAGGAACTCATTTAAGCGGACAATTACCTTCTTATCATCCCATGACCACTGGTTCTGTAACAGCAAATCAGCAACTATCTCAAGGTATTTGATTCAGTCTAAATTTTAGAGTTCTGTCAAAATATACACTTCTTTTTCCTATGCTTCCTATTTAGATTTTCCTGAAATTCAATACTAACATGAGAAATTACAAATCATTTTGTCAATATGTGTAAATGGAAAACTAGACTTGAAAAATTGGTAGATTCAGACTACTTGGTTGGGGTCCGCATCACTAACGTAACCAATGGTTGGAGAATCTGGGTGATATGGCTCAGAATCGATCACATTGACGTCGGTGTATACACTATCTGTCTTCCCTCAACCTCTGAGATTAAAATCGCTTCATATCTTTCTTTTTACGAACTAATTCTTTCTTCCTGTAATATACCTTGATATGCAATCTTTCTTCTATATATTGACATCATTGAACTAATTACTTCTATAAATTTGGTGTTCATCTTATTGTGCTAATAAGGTATGGCAACTTGGACCGTTGCATATATGTGCCTGGTTCTACGTTGTAACTAACTGACTGATTGACTGACATATCATGATTATCAGTAACTGATTCGTGTATTACGCGTGTTAAGCTACTTTAATCGACAAAAGGTAGGGGATTTATTAATCGATTCACCGTCTTTATCTAGTACTCTTTACTTACATTCGTCTTCACTTATTTAATGGTTACACTTCATGTGAGCAATGTATCAAAGTGATTTAAGATAACGAAAAATAAACGACCTACACATTCTATAGTTCGTCATAATCATCTTGCTTAGAAGCTAAATTCATAATTCTTTTGGCTAATAAATATAATATGTTGTTTTTGTTTTTTCTTGTCTTCTGTTTACAAATCAAACCAATTTATTTCTTCATAACAGTCATCGTTCATAGTTTTTTCTTATTATTTTCGTATAGGCGTAAAATTATTTCTACAGTTTACACCTTAATGGTTATTAGCCCTGACTAACCATGTATATATATATATATATATATACCGTTGGTTATTTCTTTAATGTGTAAAGCTTTTTTTTCGTAGTGCCAAAAAAAAACAAATTATCCTGTATTGTTGTAATCAAAGAATAAACTTATCTTTGTTGCTATCTTTTACTCCACCACTCATTCACTAGCTTATAATATCTTAACAATTTTTAACTGAAATATTGAAATCTGTCAGTTTTCGTTAATTATGCACAGAAGCATATTGTATTAATTTGTGCTTAATTATTGGATTAAAATAATCAATTTATTAGAATCTAGAAATACTTATGTACTTCTAGCAGATAGTGATACTATCCAGGTGCCAAATTAGATAAAATAGGGTTTAGATTTACGGTAGATAAGGTGGTAATTGAATGTGCGTACATCGTTTAATTAGTATATCATAAAACATTGGTCTGAAATGTGTTCATCCACCGGTCTGTAATTCACATGTGTGCTTAACATAAGGGCAAACATTACTCTCTCTCTCTCCCTCCCTTCCTTCCTTCCTCCCTTTGTATGTCTAGACTTATGAAAATTGAATAGATTACGATGAAAAAGTCACTTATTGAAAAATAAATGCTTGGAATACTAGGCAACATCTTATACACATTGGTTACTATTTTATTCATGTTTTTCTAATCGTTAAATTGATTTTTGTTTTTTAATGCTCAAGTTGTAGGATCAAATCATCCACTTGTATCGGCTTCTGGTAATATGTATACAGGAAATGTGAATCAAGCTTTAGGCGCTACCCTTCCTCGTCGACGTGCCCCAATTGGTCCATTTCCTCCCGGTGCAGTACCTCCGACTCTCCAACCATTTCCACGACCAAATATACAACAGCAAGTATCAGTTAATAATACTCATCGACCTACCTCTTCAGTTATCCAGTCAGTTACTCGCCCTATAACTCCGAATGCTATGCTAAGAACATCCTTGGTTAGTTCATCACAACCGCCTCATACACGTTCAGCTTCAAATACTGCTGCTACACTGTCCCAACCATATGTTTCTACTACTCAAGAAGTTGGACTATAAGCTTTATAATACCAAGTTTAATTCGTTATTTCCCATCTCCTCCAATTGATTTCTTTCTCTTCATTTTACATTGTAACAAATTGCATTTATTTCAGTGAATAAACTCTATTTAAATACAATTATACTGTAAACTTTTAAAGTTTGTCTTCACTCTTGCCCATCCCTCCTTGAAAAAGAACATTTCGTGCAATATTAATAATAAACCCATATTATTCATTTATAACATTGTCTTCCAGTGTACTAACATACTTTTAACTGCTTATCCCTCAGGACATATTCATGTCTGAAACTGTTTTTGTATGGACACTTTTACACAATTACTATTATTACTACTCATACAAATTGGCTTCCTATTGTGCTTTTTACTCTTTTTTTTTTCAAAAAAAAAAAGAAAAACGAAATGGTACCATTATTATTTCTTAATCTTTTTTTTCACTCTTATATTTTGCTTAAAACTAAGTGTATTTGTGCAAGAAATGTAATTCAAGTTGAAATTAACTATACATCAAATTATATTTACTTCAGTTTGATTGCTCATATTATGCTGTATGTAAACATATACCTATGTTACTGTCTATCTAAAGTTGTTTCTCTTCGTCCATTCTCTCTCTCTCTCTCTCTCTCTTTCTCCCACCCTTTAAATATATGTACATGGAATACAAAACCTAGGTAATTGATTGTTTTCTGAATATATATTCATTATAATTATTTTAGTCTTTTATTTTGTCGTTTACAGACAATTAAAAAAAAGAAGATATTTCACGCCCTGGTTAATATAAATATCCCAGTAATAATCTTTTTTTTTAATAATAATAATAATTACTACTGAATAATACTACTTAATTGATTCAATGTACATTGTTTGTTTTTGTGTGTTTTTTTGGAAAAAAAATGTTTATTTGTACAGATATAATTTCTCTTCTATCATATTGTGTTCCATTCATTTGATTATGGAATGTACCTACATTTGTATGTGTGTGTGTGTATGTATGTATGTGTCTGTGTAAATGTAGACGTTTTTGTGCCCTGTCTGGTTATTTGGTTTAACCTTTCTATTGTAAGTAACCTTTATTTTATTTTCTTCATTATCATTATCATCATCATTCACTGTTCTTTTTTCTTCTGTTAAGTTGTGAATATGAGATTACTTGTGTTTCTATGATAATGTTGGTTTTACAGTGTTGTTAACAGGTTATTCACTACTGAAATATATCTATTTACTCTACTGATTTAACATAAGACTTTTTTTGTCTTGGTTCTTGTTTTTTGTTGTTGCGTTTTAATTTTCTATGTACGTCAAATAATTGTACTTGTCTGTTTGTTTGTTAGTTTGTTTTTTCGTTAAATAGTGGATGTACTCTTCTGAGTATTTGTACGTTTTAGGAGGAATAAAAATGAGGGTACATGATCTATTAGTTAGAGCATTTCACCGTTATTTTCATTACAAACAGCAGAGTAATAGTATCACAAATCTGTTTCAATATCCATTGCATAATCATATACTTGGTTACCTAGTTAGGTTCATTAATTGATGAATTGCATGTCCACCGATTGTATATCGTCAACTTCAGCATATAAGTAATGATATAACAGATGGTTCAAAATACTTTTCTTTCATGTTTGCTGCGATAATGAAACCAGTCATGTCATATCAGATCCATGATTCACGACCCAGAATAGAGAAACAGATTAACACTAGATACTACTTGATTTAACACAGTTATATGCCGTCGTACTCAGTGAGACTGTAGTAGAAGTCAATCATATATTTAAGTCATCAGGATGTGTTTGTTTGTTCATGCTCCGTATCTAATGATATTTTACTTTCACTGCTACATATCAAGTGGATTGTTTTCTTTTGCCTATTCAGACTACAATGTGATCTCGATAAAAATATTTATGCCTATTCTGATCATTGGGTTCATCATTATGGATTAGATAGTATTGCTTATTACTGAATGTGAAAACCTATACAAATTGTTGGAATCACAAATGATGAATTTTTCCATGGTTAAATCATTTATGCTAGTCAGAACAATTGTCTTGTCGAATTTCCTTCAGAATGCTTTTCTGTTCACCAACTTTATTAAGTGATTATAACTTATGAAAAGTCTATTTCTGATTTATTTTTCTGTCGTCATATTTGGTTATTTTTTGTTAATATAAGTTAAAAGTTTTAGGTCGGTCATTAGACGAATCGACAATTGAGTATTATTATTATTATTATTAGCTTTATTCAATATTATAATTTTGGTACAATATAGAATTCTCAGCGCAAAGTATTTCAACAAGTTTCCGTTTCTTTCTTCTTGGTCGGTCCTGGCGATAAATATTGAGTGATCGCCAGTTAGATGTTAGCACTTCAGTGAATGAACAACTGAATAATGTACATTCTTTTCGTTGTACATTGCCAGCAACCATATTGTCTCTTATTGAGTTTTCTGTAACTTTGACAACGAAAGGTTGTACACTTTTCAGAAACGCAGCAGAATAGGTTATGCGATTAATAAACATAATGATATATTAAAACAAACAACAATAGATAACTTGTTGAAATATCTAGATGGCAGGAACAGGTAGCCCAGATGCTCAAACAGGCCGCCCAGCTTTCCAATAGCTGATAACTAATGCAGTTATCATTCCGAAGGTAAACTCATTCTCCGTTATTTTAATGTCTAACTTCGGTTGCTCCATGATCTTGCGCAACCGTTCATCTCTTGTTAGATAGATACCTGTCTCTATCCGACATGGATTGGACTCTACACTGTTGGATGCCGGTCAAGGGTCAAGAGGTTGGGTGTTCGCACGCCAGACCGAAGTTTCTGGTTCAAGTCCCACGTGCGGGATCGTGGACACTCACTGTTGAGGAGTCCCCATACTAGGACGAATCGGTCTTCCAGGTTCTTAGTGGTGGTCTAGCGTAGACTGACTCATGAATGCCCTGGTACGGCCGTGTGTGGTGAGATTTATTCCTCCCTCTCCAGTTGTCCAGGGAAGTCCTACTCACTGGCTTCTCGCTCCACGGGTGTTACTTACGAAATTGAGAGGACGAAAAGCGCATATCCGGCGCTTTAACTGGGTTGGTGGATATAGAGTATCCACCTAGGTGAGTTGGAAATGGTGAGACTATAATTTAAGGACGACCTTTGAGCGAAGCTAGACTGAAGTTGAGAGTATTCAGTTATCAACTGCGACTAAACGAGGGTTAGAAATCTGTGTGAGGAATTAGAATTATGATATACAGTTGATGGTTAAGTGTTAGGAATTAAATTTATGGTTTTCATTACGAAATGTTATCAGCTATAATGCCAAAAATATCTGGCCAAGCGGATGAGTGAATTTCGCGCCAAAATCCAAGACCTGTTATCTTATACCTGATTGGTTCGTCCATAAATTATAGTCTCGCCGTTGGGAAGCCTTGATTCCAAATTACTGGTGCCCATGGGCTCCAAAATCCTGATGGAAGAAATTGTTGGTTACCGGCTACCATGGGACTGTATCTCCTTACGTTGCTCCACTACCTTGCGGACCAGACCTTTCGATCGATGGCTTCCTAAAAAATCTACCTTCGGTTTGGGCACCCCGGCAGTATCACAGTTCATATGCAAATCAATGACATTTCTGGCACATATGTATTCGGTGCCCCTTTGTACCAATATTTGTCAGATGGGTTTTGTGGAGATTGTAGTAATTTCAATGATTAAGATCATGAGTCAGTTGAAGCTAGACCACCATGGAAAACCTGGAAGAACTGGACGGCCGTTTCGCACTACTGTGGGACTCAGCAGTGCGCATCCACGACCTCGCCCCCTGCGAGATTCGAACCCAGGACCTACCGATATTAATCAACATATGCTCACTAGTGACTGGCTTCATGAGGTATATCCTGGAGTTCTAGTGAAAAGTAGTGACCAGTGGAGTTCAACCAGGTCTGTTGTGAGATATCAACTCACTGAAGACAATAGTGAATGTGTCTCTCAATTTCGTGGATTAGTTGAAGTTAGACATTAATACCGTTGGATGCTGGCTCAGTATTCTAGTAGTTAAGTGCTCGCGCGCGAAACCAGTAGGTCCCGGGTTCGAATCTCACAGGTGGCGAGGTCGTGGATGCGCACTGCTGAGGAGTCCCATAATAGGACAAAACGGCTGTCCAGGTTTTTCATGGTGGTCTAGCTTCAAGTGACTCACAATATTTATGTGTTCAAATAAATAATACAACTCATGAATTCAACTATTAAAATATACGAATCGTAAGCAAATAGGTCACATTGTATCAAAATTAATATGTAAAGCGAAATTATCGTTTTTGCTTTGATGACCTACACAAATATTTTCTTTATCCATCTTAAGTGTTTATGATATTGAAGAGAAGTGAATTTTAACTTGGAATTGATACACTTCATGAATTGTATTAGGATCACTACATCTAACAAGAGAAATGTTTTCTCCTGCCTTTCAGTAAGTAGTTCTAATTGTGGTTTAAAAAGTGACGAGAACTAACCATTCCTCAGAATTCTGGTTTCAGAACAGTAACATGCATTCTGACGCTCATCTGTAGACATATACCCTATCCTAAATATTATATCCCACCGGGAGTGCTTGTGGCAGTATTTTCCACTGTACTATATAAATCTATGAGAGTTTCTTCCTTTGAATACCATTTCGATGAGTTAGAGCTTATACTGAACTGTCATCTGAGTAAGTTATGTCAAGGAGTATCCGTTTAGGCTACCCATTATCATTAATTATCAAAAATTTCTCATTGATTATATGGCCAGAGTGAACATGATATCATTAGATTTAAAACTTATTACAGTAACAAGGTTACCTATTTCGGTTTATAAGTATGTATATTCTGATAATAATAATAATTACAGAATCCGTACACATACATATTTCATGTGAAAATAAGCGCAACTTTTCTCACTATTATATTCAATGTCATATTTACGTATGTTGCATAGATAGTTAATTCGTTGTTATTTGTCTAAGCAATTTCATATTAACTGGCACACATATAACTGATTTAATTTTAATACACAAATATTTATTACTGTTGGAAAACACTAATTCCAAACCAATGATGCACAAGGGCTCCAGTACCCTAAAGGAACAAATGGTGTATGAACCAATTATTGGTCACCGGTTACCATGGGACTGCATCTCCTTACAATGCTCCACTGCCTTGTTGATCAGACTTTTATGTCAAAGACTCCAGGTGCGGCCCTTTATGAAAATCACCTGATTCGGTTTGGGCATCCGGGCAGTATTCCAGCCCTCATACAAATCGAATGGTTTATGTACCGCATATCTATTTGATGCCTCCTTGTAGCATTGTTTATGTGTTAGTTACCCACTAGTAAGTTTTCATACTTTTTTTTAGTTAAGTCTCATTTAATCACTTCTAATACAATAGAAATATTTATTTCTTAAATTAAGTTTTTCCGAAACTTAATGGATATTTCATATACCTTACCATATCTAAGACAGTGATTGCTTACTTACGCCTGTTACTGCAAATTGAGCATAGGCCACCGACCAGTATTCTCCAACCTACTCTGTCGTCGGTCTTCCTTTCTAGTTATATCCAATTGTTGTTCATTCTTCTCATATCTGTCTCCATTTCTCGAAGTAATGTGTTCTTTGGTCTTCCTCTTCTCCTTTGACCTTGAGGATTCCAAGTGAGGGTTTGCCTTGTGAGACACAGTTGGGTGCTTTCCTCAATGTATGTCCTAACCACTTCCAGCTCTTCTTCCTGATTTCTTTCTCGGCTGGGATCTGGTTTGTTCTCTCCCATAGTAGGTTGTTGCTAATATTGTCCGGCCAACAGATCCGAAGTATTGTTTTGCGTAGACAACTCTTAACAAACACTTCTGGATGATGGATTTCATAGTTTTTCAGGATTCCGCCCCATACAATTGAACTGTCTTGACATTTGTATTAAAAATTCTGACTTTGGTGTTTTTTAACAATCATTTTGATTTCCAGATGCTCTTCAATTGTAAATATGCTGTACTTGCTTTGCCGATCCACGCTTCACACCTTCATTAAATCCATCATGTTCATCAATGATGCTACCCAGATATGCTAATATAAACTACTGATTAAAATACAACCTTCAAATATACAAATATTCAACCTGTTACTAATTAAAATTCAAAAAAATTAAAATGAAATGAACTAACCAATTTAAGAAAACCGATAGTTTGTCATAAAATATCCATTTCTAGATCTTACTCCCTGAATTATGTGCATGTGTACAAAAATGTATATGTAATTATCGTAAAGTATAAACAACAAGTTGATTAGCAATTCAGATTTTAAATAGTGTTAAAATAAGTCGGGTTATTTAAATAAGAACAAAATTATCGGGTGTATCAAATAGGGAAACAACTTTTTTCTGTTGACTGACTCTATATTTATTGAATATAATTATATTTTAACAGTGAAATACTTGTGATTAGTTGTGCATCTTTTTATGAACAAATGGGTCAGTTGTTAGATAGTAACTCATTGATGATAATGGTGGATTTGTCGCTCAATTTCGTGGATTGGTTGAAGTCAAACATTAACACCGCTGGATACTGGCCAACTCAGTTGTCTAGTGATTAAGCGCTCGCGCGTGAGACTGACAGGTCCTGGGTTGGAATATCACGAGGCGGGGTCGTGGGTGTGCACTGCTGAGGTGTCACACAACAAGACGAAACGGCCGTCCAGTGCTTCCAGGTTTTCTATGATGTTTCAGCTTTAATTGACTCATGATTTCAACTATTGAAATGGATGGATGTTTATAAATAACATTCTAAATAGAATTAGAATAGACCTGTTGAACTGACTGCTTTTTGTCTAACTAGTTGTGGTAAATGCTTGATATCGTAATGACAAATAACTGACTGCTAAATGTGTTAGGCAATTTCTACATCGATAAAAAGTACTCGTTGATTTATCAAATCATTAGTTATTCAGCATAAATCGAAAACTAGGATATCACAAATGGGTTTAAAAGGCGATACGTGTTTGTACTATAACAACTATTACATCAAGAACAATGTAAGAGCTTAAAAATTGCCAAAGTGAGCAATATAAAGGAAACTAAAAAAAGCTAGAGTGGAAGCTGCATACAGTCACAACATGAATAACTTAATGACCTTAAATAAACTTCATGACCGTCTGGGTCATTTTTAAAACCTGGGAGGTAAATGATTTCAAGATAGACTAAATAAATTGGAAAGTTATAGTAATTCCAACGTCTTGCGATAAAAGAAGTGACATATGTGATTATAAGTGGAAGAGTTTGTAAAACATAACACTTAGAGAGGATCGAATAACTTTGTCAATATAAGTTATGACTCTTCAACAGTCTGAAATCGTGAAGGACCAACTCACCTACCTGTAAGTCTCATAGGAAGCGTGTGTCACTTGGACCACCGAAATAGGACTCAATGATTTACATATTCACAATGTATCAAGAAAGCCATCACTGTCACAAATGGTTAATATTTGCACTTTTGTTATAACGCTCGGTTTCACTTCGTCTAATGTTATAACGGTTGGGTTTCCACTTTTACACGTATGGGACGTTAATTTACCTTAAACGATTATCTACACTAGATTCTCTCCCAGTGTCTATTCTATAGGACGTCAACACAACTCAGATCAAGACCACGTGATTAGCCTGACCACAGCGTAAATATATTTCTACACCAAAACCCGACACAATTCAAAATCAATGAACAATAATAAGTGAGTGAGTAATAATAATAAAGATAGGGGAATAAATAACTCATCTGACAACTGTCAGACTATCTACATGTATGACTAAGCAGACAACCAGTCATTATCATTCTCGCCCACACATCAACTTTCTATATGGTTGAATTTCACCAGTCACTGATTATTTTATGCGTGCTCATTAATAAGGAGTTCTATACTAGGACGAAACAGTTATCTAGTCCTTTCTGGTTGTCAGTAGATTATCATCGGTTATCGAGCAGGATAAAAACTCTATCTTCATTTAAAATATTTTCTAACAACCTTACAAAAAACTTTTGCTTTTGTTGTCTCATGCGAAATGCAGTAGATCCTAGATATCTAGTCTTGGGCTCCTACATTTACTCATGTAGCTACGCACATGTTCGCTGTTACGAGGTTCCTTGTTGAAAAGTAAACTGAATATTTTTTTGTAATAAGCTTAAAATAATGACAATTTATTCTCAAATAATAGTCTGTTACATGAAGCATGTCACTTCACAGGGAAGATCAAGTTTTACTTATTTTACTTTCTTCAGTTCTCTTCATCTGAGCTTATATTGTTTGAGTTTGGTTAAAGACTTGCCTTTTGCTAAGCTCAAGTATACGGCGTGATTCAGTGTGACTGTTAACCTTTGACTGTCTGCTTGGAAGGATTGCTGGAATTCCTGCAGATAGAAGTTTGATCCCATCTTGGTAAGTATATTTTTATTGATTCTCATCACGCTAATTTATGTTATAGAAACCCTTGACTGTATAACGTATGCTGAACAGTTTGAAAACATTTAAATTGAGCACAGATTTTGTGTCTTGATACGATTCAGTACGAGCACCTCAAAAATGCTTTGTACGCTATACAGAAGAGCGTAGTCTGATCTAATCGAATAAATTCTGGTTAGCTAGTTTTGTGTTCAAACCGAATGATAATAATTTATTCCCACATAACAGTCTGTTACATAGGGCATGCCGGTTTAGAGGCAAGATCAAATCGTTACAGATGTACAGCCTTCACTATGGTAGGTTACTTAGTTAGTTTGATATTTTATATGGTACATTGGTCATAAAATTTTGGGGGATAACACTTCTCATACATGAATGCAAATAATATTAGTAAGATCCGTATTGTCAATATGACAGTTGGCGCTTTTTATGCAAGTTGCATTGCGGTGTGCAACTGATAGTCGGCAGTATACTCACGGTTATTTGAGAGCTTTTAGAAACCGTGACCTTATATCGCTCTGGAGCATCTGAGGCATTACTGCTGGCGCAGGATGAAGACACTTGTTCCATATATGTTTTCGGTTGCATATCTTGAGGGGGCTGAAAAAGAGGGTAGAAAGAAAGGACGAGGAGCCAAACAAACAATGTTCATGCCTATTGAAATTTAGTCATTTGTGTGAAATAGTGAAGGTGTGATTACTTAGTCTAATTCTCTTTTATTAAGGTACGTCTTAAGCAAGAACATTCCAGTAGGTTAAGGAAAATAAGCATAAATACGGTATGGATGGACAAAGAACTGTATAAATGGACGTGGTTCAATAAGAAGCTGAAAGTATATGATTATGTGAAGTTTTAATATAGAGTACTGAAAACAATATTCTGATGCACGAATAGATGTCTCCCTTTCTTGTTGAAGTCATTTCAGCTCATTTTTATTGATTTTATGGGGTGAGTGAACAAATCATAGTTATGAAAGGTCAATCTGGGTTAATATGGCGGTGGGTGTTTCCTGTTGTTATTGATGAGTTCGTTAATCTATCACCTCCTTACTATGACACATATCTAAAAGAAAATAGCTGTGAAAGTATGATAATTGGATTGATAATGATATAATCTGACTTCTTCCAGGGTGATGGTTGGAAGGGCATTATCTATCAAGGCTGGACTAATAGGACATGTGGAGCTTTGGACAGGAAAATGGATCTTAACAAGCGACCTTAGTAACCTCTGTCTTCTCGAAGTAATAGATTGTAGGAGATTACATGTATCCCTAGGATCACTGCTGTAAGCTTTAGATATCGTGAAGTATGGCATAAGACGTACAGTTATTATCGTTGAGGCCTAGTTGTCTTACAGAATGTTAGTTTTTGAGTGTTGTTTCCTTGCTTATCATTGCCTATTTTGTGGATTGCAGATGATAATTTGTCTTGTAAAAGGAACCAATATTGTTAAGGTACAGGGTGTAATAGGGAAATTCTGAATTACCTCACTTATAATAAACTATTATTTCGAGTTAACATTTCTTAGCAGAGTTTTGATTTATTTATATTTCTGACCATGAACGTTTGAACAGTTTCTTGTTATTGCTTTAAACCAACGAACGGACAGATTATTACGAATTGAACACTTGATGATCATATTTCAAAAGGGCTAATGAAGTACGTAGATAATGTGCATTAGAGGGATTTGTTTGATGAGTTTGGTACAAAGTGCCGTGTTTATAAATGAATTATTCACCATCACCACTGTCAGGTTGAAACTTTCACTTAACAATAAGAGTTCTTCTTATTCCATGTACCTAAATAAATGATCGCTCTGGTTGTCAGAAGGGGCATCGGCCTCGTAACTTCCGAAGGGATTCGGCTTTCATCATGAGGCGTCATAATTCTTCTAAATGAAGATCTTCTGACTCCCAGGGCAGAGTTTAAAAGGTTTGAATAATTTTTTCTGGTTAGCGTTTTTTTAGCGAGTTAGTTTTCTACGGGATGGGGACGCTAACCCCATGCCCAACACTCCTCCTTTATCCGGGCTTGGGACCGGCAGTAGCCCCCGGAGGGACTCCAGGCGGAGTTAAGAGTAGTGATAAATAAATCCCAGAAGCAAGTAGTTCTGTCTTCGAAATTGACGCATCCGCACCAGATCATGAGTTCGATTAGGTCTATTATTATATTGGTAAAGATAAATGTACTAACACCGAATTAGATCATAAAGAAACAGGTACACCGTGATATGCATGTATGATCCATTTTGAATGTTTTGTGTGTGTGTGTATGTGAAAATCCCTTCATGTATATACTTGCACTTTGTTCCTAGTGATCCCCTTAGTTGTACAGTGTTAGGTTTCTGATTACATTTGAATTGTTAATATTTGTATTTTTTATTATAATTTTTGTTTTTCTTACGCCTCCACTAATTTTTTGTTTATTCTCGAACTGCACTTATGTTGTTTTACTTTATACTAAGTCTTGGCGGCAGCCATATTGGTTTTTCCCCCCTTTGATTGCGTTGCCTGTGTTGACTGGAATTGTTCATTTTTGGTTGTGAATTGAGGCACTCTTCCAGAATTGGAAACACTCTGTGTTACAAAGCAACCAAATATTATCATTTAAACGAATCTGTGCGTGGTCTATCCAGACTGGATAGAATAACATTTATTTGTTGTGATTGGTAGTTTTCTTACATCCTTTATCAACTTCCTTATTTATTGTAATTTATATTTGATCAATTGAACAACTATTGGTTGGATAGCTGAGTGGTCATATTTGTTTAGGTAACAATGTATATTTAAATTTATGATGAATTATGG
Organism: Schistosoma bovis; assembly: GCA_944470425.2. Taxonomy (NCBI): domain Eukaryota; kingdom Metazoa; phylum Platyhelminthes; class Trematoda; order Strigeidida; family Schistosomatidae; genus Schistosoma; species Schistosoma bovis. The sequence continues at coordinate 43,188,564 of OX103956.1, read as the reverse complement.
AACCGTCATTTTACCCCAGTTACTTTGTTTTGGTTTCAAACGGGCAAGGGCGCGTATCTAACCCACCTAGTCAGTTATCCTTCAGTCCAAACCTTAGTTTGGATCCTACAATGCATTCTTTGCAACTACTAGCCAGCTTGGACCAAACACTTCTCGACATGTCTATAACTCTGTAAGTATATCTTCCAACCCGTTCATTTATGACTTCAGATTTGACTGACGTGGGTAGATTCGGATTTTAAAATGTGTTACGCGTAAAGACGTCAAACTTCGAATACCCGTAGCGTCCTTAGTGGCGGATTCGAGGCGATCTGGCACACTAAGCAATAAACTGAGAGTCCGTTCCTTGGTGCAACTTTAAATTTCATTTTCCAATGTTTGTTTCTACGTATTGTGGTGTTATTTTCATATTTTCAGGTATGTTTTTCACCCATATATATTTTGTGTTTACCAAGACGGAACTCACACTCATGCTGTTTAAGATTGAGACTATTTCTCTTCTTCCTTTTAAATCATGCCTTTCTGACCCGATAGTATTGAAGTCTGGCTCTGCTTTTAAGAAGCCGACTTTCATGAGCACAGCGCAAGAAACCTTCGTGCATGATTCCTTGCATCAATGGAAGCACCACCACGTAATTTTCACAAGGACGTCGCACCTATTATGTTTACTAGTGTTGTTTCGAAACCCTATTTCTAAACATGTAATCCTTGCAGTGTTATTGGTTTTAACCGCACGATCTTCAAAGGTGAACATTTGATAACTGAGAAAAGTTATATTTAGCATTCAATACCTGAGAGGGTTGTAATGATGAGCGCGGAAACAGTCATTGGAGATGACATGGCTCGGTCATTCAAGCGCAGTCACCCTACATAACTTCTTGTTTTTGTATTGAATATATAAATCCCTATCCAGCCCAAATGTGTTCGTTAGAATTGTTCGAAATCATGTTGCCGATTCTCGTGACTGGACGAGTCAGTGTGAATAGTGATGTGACTTCATGCAAGATCTTATTCACTAGGTAGTCACATCACGACAAGCCTATGGTTTTGGAATTAAGCCTATTATTATAGTAGCGAAGATAAAAGTACTCATGCCGGATTAGACCATAATTCTACGACCTAGCAGACTGACAAATGTTGGACTGGAACTTTCATAACATCGAGTCGAAAAATGGCTCAGAAACAGAATTGTTGCATCGAGCTTTACTCTGTCAAAGAAGGGCTCCAAACGACACAAGATGACGTTACAAACTTTTATCGTGCCCTCACTCATCATCTTAATCTTTATCACAATCCCAGACGCTCCTTAACTTCTCAATGAAGTTCACCTCTAGAAAGATGTGTCGCTAGACCACGAGAGGTAGATAATCCCGATTGATGTTGGTACCATAATAAGTACAGTGAGTCTTCCAGAAATTTCAGGAAACTTTGGAGTTTCTCAACCTCCAAACTGTTTGACATGAGAAACCTTTTTGGAAACCTCTCCCTCAGAAAGTGTTATCTGCGACCATGAAACTTTTGCGCCATCCGGAATTAAGAGGCTAGATCAAAAATATTACTTAACTGTTGAGGATGTCTTTTCAGCTTTGTCTGCCAAATTGATGAGTTTCGCATTTCAACCAGGTTTGTTTGTTAAACGTCTCATGAGAGAAGCGAATTCGGTATGAAGCGTCGATAAAAACTTACCATGGCCTAGAACGTACGTAACTGGTTGACTGTGATAAGTTCTTAGTAATCTAGAATATACCCCAATTTGTTTTTCAAAAGGCAAGTACGTTGAACACCACTAATGTACTCGAGAAAATCCAGGGAGCTGGCTACCATCTGATATTTTTGAATGTTTACAGTGTTACCATGTCTCAGGAGATTTTGAAGACAAGGTTCAGATGCCTCAGATGAGATTCTCTATACAGACGTATGATAAAGCAGTCATCCACATACGTGTGCATGTAGTTGAGATCTCCAAATACTTCGACGATGGAACTCTGACACCAATCGTTGCTGTATTTTAGGGATTATGTGCAAGTGAGATGCTCATGGACTGTTCTATAGTCAGATATTCCCAGGTCTATTATGTGAAGTAGGATACGTGTTGATTATCCACTAAGAGCGTGGATTAATTATTTGCTTAACAATGACTAGGCACAACCAACAACCAGAAAACGGAGTTGTATAAACAGATCATTTAATGTTTCCCCCATGAATGGGTTTGCGTAAACTCACGTTTAGATAAACATATCTCCTACTGTATATGGTAATAAGTTTTCTATTTGCCGCTTGTAAGTTTAAAACAGAATCTTGCAAACACCCGTTAATATTCTCAGGAAGGACTCTTAATCATGCATGATTGTCTAAAACATAGCAGACTGTCGTCACATCACTTAAATGTAAGTAACTATAGTGGACATCATTTTGAGATTGATTACTTTGAGTGCTCATTCACATAAAATTGCATTATTATTAACTGACTACAGTCTTCAGTAATAAGAAAAGTGGGTTTCTGCAGCTTTGTAAATCTTAGCAGTCTTTTCTCCCGAGGAGGGAATTGCTTGCTAATCGGACTGGTAATTGTTCGGGTCGTGCGTTCAAGTCACTGACCAGATGATGAGAAAAATAGAATCACACTCTGGATTTATTTGATCTCAGATTTTTAGCGCTGTTATAAACAGATCAGAGAGGTAAAACATGTTGGTAACTAAATCATTGTCCAAGATGGGGAATGTCGAAATAAGGTTAACTCGTGGTTTTTCTCAGAAAAAGAGGAAAAGGTTTGGACGTTTTAGGCGCTCATAGTAGGAGATTTTGGTAAACCCGTCGCTAACTTGGTTACCACATGTTCGCATGTAGTAGCCTCCTTGTTAGCACATATGCTTTTTATTTGGATGCAATGCTTTGAGTAAAGTCGAACACAGGTGAGCTATAAAACCTGAAACGTCTCCACCAATTCATTTGAATCCTTGTTGAAGTGATCGAAACACACCATAACCAAATATCAACTTAAACAAAGGAGATGAGGGAATTTGTCAAAAACGTAAGAAAAACAAAATCCAAAATAGAATTCAAATATTATAATCTTATATGGAATCAAATGATCGTCGAAATATGCATCTGATGGAGTCAGGAGCAGTAGATCGTTATAATGTATACGTGGGGGATTTGCACACACAGAACGTTCAAGTAAGGGTTTATGCAACATCAAAACCATCTTATTAGTTTGTCAGGATTACACTGTTAATCAAAATGACCAGCCCCATTAAGTATTGATCTCTATATTTTGATACCATCTGCAAATAAGTGTCGATAATATGAGTAGACTCGGTAATTCATTAACTCAGACAAGAAAAGAAGGAGAACTGATATTGTGTTTAAAAGCACATCACTTTTCGCTAGTTTTCACTCAGCTAGTGCCAAATACACCTTCATCCTCTGTATCAAACTTTTACATGACAGAGCTTTCCGAAAATATCCACAGGTTCTGCGTAAGCCTCAGGTAGGACAGAATATCAAAGGCCTTTGTAGAATGCACTGATATCCTGTCGTCAAACAAACCGTTATGATAGCTTCCCGGTAACTACCTCTCGTAATTAGTAAGCAGATCAAGCAAAAATGTTTGTCTTGAATACATGTTGTCCTTTAGTTGACATATTTACAAATTTGAACGAATCATTTTTCAGTAATATCCCGACTGCTATGTCAGACTAATAGATTGGTTGTTGGGCTACGGTTAGGAAAATGAATTGTTGAACAGCATCGTGAATGATCCTGAAATTTTGTCGACGAGGAATGACAAAATTATGGACGTAATCCATCAGGACTTGGTGACTGATCAGTTCTAAGGTTAATGAGTGATTGAGGGATCCTAATCCGCATGCATTGGTCCTATGACTAGTACCTCAGAAAAGCGGTTATAGTTAGTGTTTGTAAAAACATCCATTGTGTAGACCTCGCTGAGATGAATTTATCAAGTCTTAGGTTCAATCATATGTCATTCAGATATTGAACGTAAAATTTTCTTCAACAATTATAGAGGAATTCCATCAATGTGTTCCGTTTTTGGCTTAATGTATGGAACAAATCACTGCGGACGAATACGGCTGTTGAGTGAAAGTAGTCTTCCGTTAGCACTTTGGCTTCCAGAAATGGCTGTTTCACATATAATTCAGATTTTTCACTGTCAAATGATGCGTGACCCATTGACTTAAAGGACACTCAGAAGTGTTTCATACACCATAGAAGCTTTAGATTTTCCCTGTCGGTTTACAGTGGGCAATCTGATATCTCACGCGTCGATCATGAGATAAACGGTATTATTATGACTTCTAATGTATCTTTAAAATGATTCCATTCGTCTTCGATCAATCAATCAACGTTGACCAACTAAGCTGTCAAGGTAGCACAGTCTCTCATCCACGGAATATTAGCCTTCCAGATACTGAAACGGAGTAGAGCAGTCTGTCGTATATCGTATAGTTGAAACATAAAATATAATACCACTTGATCATTGTTCGCTAGTACGGTTAATAGCTGAATATCATTAACCTCATCACATTGGTCTGTAAACACGAGGCCTGCGAATGTTAGTCTATTTTCCAAGTCACAATGTGTCGGTCCTACAATATTTTGTACAAGCGCTCACTGAATATTGGTTTATAGCAGGCTGTTGTCTTAAAATCAACATAACGTTGTAAGCTATATCCAGTTGATGTGTGACTCCAAAGATAAAGCAACAATGACTCTTATTTCACGTTCAGATACGACTTAAGACAACGTGTTCAGTGAGACAACATGGACTGCATCGTTCGTCTGCTTTTATTAACCCGTTAACTGACCTTATCGTACGACAAGCTACCTCACACGTGCCACTTTCATGGACCTCCAATGTACTTGGTTGTACACGAATGTGAGCTTCAATACACTATTTTGTTCCTTCTCCCTTGGATTTATAACTATCACTCATGATGCAGATGTGTTCTACAGCAATTGCAGAACATTGTAGTTTCAGAGAAAACAATTACATCGAGAATTCATTCGTCCATCATAAAGATCGGCTCAAACGTTTCATCCTTAAGACTATAGAGGTTTTTGTAGGGCACAATTAGGGAATTTCAAGGATCTTTATTATATCCTATGGCCTCATACCCCATTTATTTATAACGTGATGATACCGCCAATTAGAGAAGTGATTTATCGACCGGACCAATGACGCATATACCCGCATGAGCAGTTTACATTTCTTATCGGTTCTTTTTCTTGTCTAGCACTTCTTGTTGAGTCCAGAACAACAGTCTCAGCCTCCATGATATGGGTCAGGTATTTCGAACGTACTACGTTTAGTGGCTGATTTCGAACATTGGCAGGTGCTATAGGCATCAGGAGAGATTATATGTTTTTTAGATGGCCTTGACATTATTGGAAGTAATGTAAATATAAAGTTTAATTAAGTGAACAGCGACAATTATAAGTTATTAGACGTGTAAAGTTCTAGAATAGGACCAGAACCAGTATTAGTGAAGAGCAAATACATTAACGTTAGTGAGAGAAAAGAGGTAGACAGCGTCAAAACTGGCAAAATTAATGTATGACGTTAAGTCCCAAAATGAGGTGTCGAGTTGATAGAACCCTATCAGTGATGAATTATTTATCGCTAATAAATGTTAAATTAAAGGGAAAAACTAATAGGAAAATAAAATAATACCACGTGAAAAAAAGTTACGACCTCAAAAAACCGCACAAAGACGTAGGGTATATATGTGACTCCTAAACGTGCTCCATTGTCGAGCTCAGATCACTGTACGTAGAATCCAAACTACGGTTTGGATAGATGAATAGCCGTCCAGGTACGTTAGACACGCGCCCTTGCTCGTCAAAATCAAAACAAGTAATCGGGTAAATAGCGGTTCTATAATTCACCATAAATTTAAATGTAAATCGTTACCTAAACAATTATTATCACCCGGCTATTCAACCAACAATTTCTCAATCAATAAAATCTAAATTACAATAAATAAAGAAGTTGATAAAAGTTGAGGGAAAATTACCAGTCATAACAAATGAACTTTATCCTATCCTGACTGGATAGAACACACACACAAAAGGAGGAGCAAGAACAAGTGTCAAGTAAAACAACACAGATGCAGTTCAGGAAGAAACACGAACTTAGCGAATGCGTAAGAAAAACAAAAACTATAATAAAAAATACAAGTATTAACAATTCAAATGTAATCAAAAGACAACAATGTACAACTAAGGTGATCAATAGGAACGAATTGCAAGTATATACATGGAGGGATTTTCACCAACACACAAAACATTAAAAATTGATCTTACACTGTATAACTCGTGTTCTACCTAAAGTATATGGAAAGCATGGGAAGAGCACACTTGTACATCAAGCCAAGAAAGTCAAATATAGGAATTGCTCAGAAGACAATATCCGAAATCTGAAAAACATGTTTCATACGACTAACTGGGAATTATTTACAGATGGCTCACTCGAAAACACTACTGATGTTATCACTTGTTACCTTAAATTCTGTTTTGATATTTACTGCTCCACTGAAACCATTTTCGTAAGTTTTGATCGATTTACATCCTCACAACTAAAACGATTACGTGAGTGAAAGAAAGAATATACAGGGAGAAAAACTAACGAAGTTCGTAAGTTAAATGGTCTGATAAACCAAGTGATTGTGTGTCTCAACTCTATGTTTACTCAAAAACTATTGTCTTGTAAAAACTTCCGAAGTATGTGGAAACTCTTTAAAGACTTTATTGGTGACAGACACATTAGGAACGATAACCAGCTGAATGTTTGTGACCTAAATAAGTCTTTTGTACGTCAGTCATCTGATGTAGTACTCCCTTCATCCAAAGGTTTAAAGAATATCTATGTTCCTATTTTCACTGAAACTGATGTCCGAAGATGTCTCCAGTCACTTAATTCATCCCTATGTTTAGGACCTGATGTATCCCAAACCTCCTTTTTAGGTGTGCTGGCGTCCTATATTACCCATTCACGACCAACCTCAATAGATCCTTCTCATCTAATCTCATACCGAAAATGTGGAGAAAGATGAAGATAAACTCAAGAAAGTATCTGGTGAAAAAATTTGAAATTTAGACCTATTGCAATAACTTCACCCTTTGAGCGTCAACCATTTATTCATGGGTACGAGGTAAACTGATACTATTATCAATCACGCTTGTAGTTTCTTCTTTGTTTCATGTCAGGCTCGTTGAGCGGGGATAATAATTTAAAAATTCCTTCATTAGAGTGAAAAGCTGTGGGACTTCATCTAAGAGGATCGCTTTTATTAGTCAGTACTATTTATATAACGAGAGTGAAACCGGACTTCTGGAACGTCTACGCGCAAGCTACAGTAGAATAATACTTACATTATGGAACCATATCTAACACTTGTCAGGCTGCGTGTCATCTTCAACAGGGAAGAAACACATAACAGACTTTATCGATGACTTTGGGTGACCATTTGAACAAGAATGATGTCAAAAGAGCAAACCACATAAGGTTCGACAAGCGATGACCTTAAGAGAGCAACAATAAAAATTTACCAACGGATAACTTCAAATGGTAGTCATTGAAGCAGTAAAACGTCAAAATATTAGACGAACTCTGTTTTCAAACCTCCCTGCTTTAGGAAATAAAACATTTCATTTGTTAATGAAGGAAAGTGTAGTTCGCTAATGCTGCCGAACAAAACATGTTTAAGAGATTAGAGCTCCTTGTCCTGGAAAATAACTAGATAATGAGTGAAACTTATAGAAAGGAGTGGCACTTGTAGATCAAATACACAAAGTTTAAGACAGATCAGTCAACTTACTTTCTTATTCGCAGCACGCTGTTTGAATTCACCAATGGGTATTTTTGTGTGACCTCAAGCGTCCGCGCGTTTTTTAGGCCTGAAATGCTCAAGTCGTTTTTTAAGAAGTTTATATCAGCTGACGAGTCTGCGAAAAAGAGCTTCTCCACTACAATAGAAAGGAATGTTAACCCAACAGATATATGGGAAATTATTTCGGAGCTTGGAGATGGGGCATTCGGCAAAGTGTACAAGGTGCGCATTTTATTTTGGTCGACGTGTTTGTAGACTCATAAGCGTAATACTGACTTATTTGCTGCACTTAAACGGGTTGATTTTGAATCTGAGGATGAACTTGAAGATTTCATGTTGGAAATAGACATCCTTACTAACTTCAAGCATAAGAACATACTGACTTTGCACGAAGTTTACATATATGAAAGCAAATTGTGGGTAGGTTATTCTTCATATACATTACTAGAAAGATTTATCTGGAACTATGTGGTGGCGGAGCTTTGGACTCTATTATGGAGACTCTTGAAAAGCCTTTGACTGAGCCTCAGATCAGATTTATCTCCAGAGAAGTCCTTCAGGGTCTTGAATTCCTTCATGAGAAGCTGATAATCCACCGAGACATGAAGGCTGGAAACATCCTACTCACTCTTAATAACGAAGTTAAACTTGGTTAGTCATCCACACGATTCAGATTTCAAGTAAACAATTTATATATATCTGTAGTGAACACTGACGTTCGCATCTTACCATTAACGTGTTTTGTTAGGGGAAATCAGGTTGTAATACAAATGCTTCTCACCTAACACCAAGTCTTCTCAACCTTACATGTTTATCAGTATTGGTACTTGTTAAAACTTGAACGGCAAATATGGTGGAGTAATATATTTTTTCAGAAACTAATCAACGAAAAAAATCTTCATTGGCTGTAGGTTCATGTTGTATGATCCAAGTAATTTAAGAAAACTAAGTGACATCGGAGAATTAAGAAACGTTGTAAATCTTTCTTAGATTTTATCGTCAGGCGGACTTCGAGGTCTTTTCACTAATGACACAGCTTATTTGCAGCGGTTTAATGTTAAAGTTTGTAGTGAAAACAAGTAGAGTTTAATGATACGATGATTTACATCTCAATATTTTTATTCGGGAGGTTGGCACAGTAAACGTCTAGGGGACCCTGTGTTTGGCTAGCGCAGGAAAACTGACTAGCTCCTGTTTGATTTGAGTTCTCTTTATAACCCGTGCTTTATTCTACAGCTGCAAGCATTCAATTTGTGATATCCAAGTCGTTTAAGTGAGCTCGTGGCATCTTCAACGAAGTTCTAGCTGAAAAGTTCATGTTCAAGATTCTGAGTGAGTGTGTTCATTATCATTTGCACATAAAGCAGGTAAAAGGAGATATATGTGTATATTCACTACATTAAATTGTTGTCTTTCTGTGGATAAATGGATATAAATATTTTTGAAATAGTGAATTTAAAGACAATTTCAGCTTCTTAAAATTGTTTTTCGATTAACAGCTGACTTTGGAGTTTCTGCCAAGTTAACGGATGAAAAGCAAAAGCGATCGACATTCATCGGGACACCTTACTGGATGGCACCAGAAGTTATCAATTGTGAAACTTTTAAAGATGCTCCTTATAACTGGAAAGCAGATATATGGTCTTTTGGTGTGTTCCATTGATTTATTTTCAGTAATTATTCTTTGTAGATTATGTGGTTCTGTTGTTGATTTTAATGTACATATTGTATGATGTTTAATTTAGATATAGTAGGGTTTATTATCACTTTCGGGTTTATTAACACAAATGTTCGACTTTCTCTGTTTAATTCGTGTCGCGTGGCTGAATTAAAGGATATATATATATATCACTATTCTATTGACTAGTACTATTTTGCTGGGTCATGATTTATAACTTTAAATACAACAAACAATGTCTACACTATTGTTGTCCTGGTAATCATGTGGGGCACATTCTATCTCATAAACGTTCACATGGTCAATGATTTATTTAGTGATAACTCTTATTTACTGATATCTACATGTTCCATGGATAAAGATTGTGCAATTGCCGAAAGCGTCGCACTCCTGTCGCATTTTTTTCATGTCATCAGGTTTACTAATACCAGTTTGTATAAAGCGAAACCCTTCGTTGAGTTAGTACTCTTGCTACCAAACACCTCCTTGTGTCAAATTACTGAAGCATTTTTCATATATCCTGGGACCACCGAGTAAGTAAAGCAGATGCTAGGACACAGGTACTAGGTAAGGATGGCAAATCAAATGATGAAGTAGTGAAACTTCATGAGTTGTCTGGGATGGCTGGGACATGTGTTACGTATGCCCAACCACCGACTTCCCCGACTTGTGATGTTCTATGGTGTAGGAGTAGGTTGGGAGAAAGCTGTGGGCGGCCAGACGAAAACATGACACAAGTCCATGAAGTGACTGACAAGTGGACTGAGTGATGTTGGTAGGTGTAGACTATCTGGTTCCAGGGATCTGCGAGATGATAGCAACCGATGGTTAGAAACCTTGAATGACATGGCTCAAAATTGTTTGCAATGGTGCAGGTGCATCCACTTTTCGTGTTCTCTGAAATTCTAATCTTCTGAATTCTTCATGTCCCTGTTATTTCCCAAATTGATTTTACTGGATTATACTCCTTGAGTAACATCTTATACTCTTACTACCTCTACTATGGGATTTGAATAGACACTTGTATCTGTTTGTTAATGTGGTATGACAACTCGAACTGATGTAATTGTGTACTAAGTTCTATGTTGTTGACTGGCTGACTGTGTCAAAGTACTGAGTTTTATTCTAGCTATAAACACTCAGAGGACTTCATATTAGATTCCTTACAGAGGTGAGTTAATTACCTATATATTTATAAGTCACAAAGGAGCAGTCACTGTGGCTTATAGTGTCTATGAAGCTGTAAATGTTTGTTTCTCATATCCTACATGCATTTCTATTCTAAATACTACTACCTTGGCTCATTAATATAGAAATATATACACTTACTATTAGACAAAAGGTTTTAAACAACTAAATTGTGATTTGTGTTCAATTGACCTTTCGCACTTTCTTTTGTGATTTTGTGAAAAAGAATTAAACCTTATCGATTTCATCAAAAGAATTATGGATGAAAGTCACTTGATCTGTTGAATTCAAAGTGCCATATTTTGTGTACGGAAGCTACCCATCGTTCAGTACCTGTTTAACTAAAATCATATGGTGAAGTGAAAATTCTTTTGTGAGTATATATATAATTGGCTGAGATTTCTCACTTGCATTGGTGTTCCAATAGTTACTGAGACGTTTAGATGTTAGACTGAATGAACGACGTTAATTAAGCTAAATTGAACAACGCCATATAAAACTTATCCCCAGTTCATATCTCTTCGTAAGTGGTAAATAATTTTGTAGCTGCTTAAAAAATAAATGTTTCTATGTTCTTTAACTAATATAATTCTGTCATATTGTTCACTTGATTCGTTTAAAGGATTATTCAATCAAGCTGATGACCGGATATCATAATACAATGTACTTAGTTTTGGATAATTAGAGACTTTAAACTTCATTGTTATCAAACCTTAACACGAAGTCTTATAACAATGATTTAGGTTGTAATATAGCAGAAGCTAAGTCTTCTTCATGAATTCGCTACTCTTAATGTTTCAACCATGGCAACAAATTATCTAAATTTGTATATTTGAACGAAGTACTAGTTCCTTAAAGACTACATATTTTTCTACAATTTAGTGTTGCAAGTGGAAAATTTAAATCAGTCGGAGATTCTTGGGTATTCTCATTCAATGCAACTCACTTCGACCTATCAAGGCGAATTATTTAATTTTGTTTTGATAAGCGTATCCCTTTCTTTTTGTTGAATAAAGATCTATTGCTAACTTTGTGTAGGTATAACTCTAATTGAACTTGCTCAAAAGAGACCACCTCATAACGCTACTAATCCAACACGTGTTTTGTTGAGAATTCTGAAGTCTGACCCACCAACTTTATCTAGACCACAATTATGGTGAGTTACCATTTATTTGATGGATTAACCTTATTGTCCGAAATCTCAATTGTTAGTTATCTAAATTAGGTCATATATACATAGTAAGTCAAAGATTCCAGATTTCTCTCCATAAACTTTCTGTACTTATCATACATTATAAGGTATCATACCCTTAGCAGCATGAACTGATCATAATATTTAGCATCAGAGTTGCGTTTGATCTCGTTGTTCTAATATACAGTTTTTAGAGTAGCAGCAGCTCAGTGGTTACAACATGAATCGAACCCCATCCCACTTACTTTTGTTTGAACAATCGGATATTATCACTAACCCTTAAACATGGTCAACAAACCAAGTACGTAAGTTACGTAATTCTGTGCTCAGTAAATAAATACAATACTTAAGTTTGTTATCGATATGCTTGTGAAACCTGGTCTCTCCGAGTTGAGGACGTTAGACGACTCTCTGTGTTTGATCATCGCTGTCTCCGAAGGATTGCTGACATCCAGTGGCAACACCATGTCAGTAATGCAGAGGTTCGGCATCGTGTGTTCGGGCACAGAGACGATAATGCAATTGGTGTCACCATCTTGAAACACCGACTTCGGTGGCTTGGACATGTTCTCCGAATGTCGTCCCAGAGAGTTCCACGTCGTGCATTATTTGCCGACTCTGGGACTGGTTGGAAGAAGCGGAGAGGTGGTCAGTATATGACATAGTGTCGTGGTATGAAAGAAAGCTGCAAAGGACTGGCTTGTGTTGGTCTTTCACGACTCCCTGGTTGGGGTCTGAGAGATGGTACAACACAGTTGCTAGAGACATTATCAGATATGGTTCAGAATAGAAGCCAGTGGCGATCCTGCTGTAACCTTCTTTTACTTTCTTCATAAAAAGTGGTTGTGTCTCCCTTACCTGAAAGATTTCTTCTGATTGTACCTTTCCGTTCCCTCATTTCTACCATACTACCTTACACCAATCTCCTCGTTATTGTTCTCTTTTTTTTGCGCTCCTCACTTTTTTTCCTTGTTCTCTTCGAATTCTCATTGTTTTGTGTGGCGCATATATATTGGCGCTCTCTTGTACCAATATTCATGTGTTCAAATAAATAATAAATTTTGGACAGTCATATGATGTTTATTTTATTTATATTTATTAATTAATAGATGTATTGATAAGAATCATAAATTGACAATGAAATATATAACGGAGATATATTTACATGATAGTATTTTGAAAAGAGCAAGAACAAAGATTCTAGCAGAACAGCATGAATTCATTTCTATTTCGTAGGTTCTCATCAGCTGCTTACAACCTATGATATTTAAAAAATCATAATTACATAATGGATTTCAATTACTTACATGAGACGGTTTGGTTGGAAGTTCGGAAACGTGTAAATGAAATTGATAGACTGAATATTGTAAATATATACTTTATGTGATGAAAGAACATTTTACAACATTGATTGTGACAACAGTTCAAACGGCTAGAAACAAGTGATGATTGTATAATGAGTAAACATTGATAGGAATATCGTGAGTAGAGCTCAGTTGATAAAATAAGATTATTAATTTGGAAGATAGTTGAAATAAAATTCAATGATGTAATAAATGCAAGAAAGAGTTTAAAGAAGAAGATGCAACGAAGGAATATTTGTCATCAAGGAAAGGAAAGGCAAGATTAATAACCATCTCCTTTTGAACATAAAAGTCAGGATTTTGACTCCTGATAGCCACGGCTTCAGCAAACTTCAGAAGACTAGAGTTTAGCAGATGTCTTGTATCAAGGAGATGTTTGGTGATTTCACTGTTTAGAGTCTTTCTTTCCCTTGTTCTGAGAATTTTTGCATCATGTTCAAAAAATAAAAACGAATTCATGCTATTCTGATGGAATCTTTGTTCTTGCTCTTTTCAAAATCATAAAGGGAACTATGTGTATGTAATAGTATTTTTCTGAAATAGTTATACTTTTCCAGCTATAAACCTTCATTTTATCATGTTATGAAATCTTGAGCTTTATCTTTCTATTCAAGCAATTCGTTGGATGTGATTCACATCGTAACGTTGGAATCAGTCACTTTGGTTATTGAGTTGTATCATATGTATTTTAGTACAATTCGTATTTTATTGTAGAAGGTTTCAATTCACAGGGTTTTCGATCAATTGTTTTCACGATATCACAAACGAATTGATGTTGTATTTGAAATGTCTGTTCGGTGAGACTATAATTTATGAACGACCTTTGAGCGACGTTAAAGTAACCTTGAGAGTGTCCACCTAATAACCAGGACGAAATGAGGGTTGTAAACCAGTGTGAGGACTTCGAATTGTGATTTATAGTTGACGGTTAAGGTTAGGAATTCTATTTAGGGTTTTTGTTATTAACTGACATAAGCTATAATGCCAAGACTCTATTGACTCAAGTGGATGAGTGAATTTAGTGCCAAAATTCGAGACCTGTTATCTTATACATAATTGGTTCGTCCATAAATTATAGTCTCGCCGTCTGTTTTTCTGATAAATGGCATAGTACTAATTCAACTGCAAACTATGGAAACAAAATATTACCAACTATTTATTTATTAACATAACTCTTATGATAAAAATTAATGGAATGAAGTACTATTGATAATGATTGATTTGTGCACTACTACATTTGTAACTAGTAGTTCTGTAGTATACGTTATCTCTCATCAACAATAGTAACATTGAATACTTTCTGTAATGGGTATATTTTTTCTAGATATTAAACTAACAATTCCATTTACTATATGCTTATTAAACTCATTGTACAATGTTATTCGTTCATGTCTTTTAATTTACGGATTAATTGTTTATTTCAAATTCTAACAATGTGGTGTTGAATAAATTTCTAGTGATTTCTTTAATTGAAACCTGGCCTATCCGAGTTGAGGATGTTAGACGACTCTCTGTGTTTGATCATCGCTGTCTCCGAAGGATTGCTGACATCCAGTGGCAACACCATATTAGTAATGCAGAGGTTCGGCATCGTGTGTTCGGGCACAGAGACGATAATGCAATTGGTGTCACCATCTTGAAACACCGACTTCGGTGGCTTGGACATGTTCTCCGAATGTCGTCCCAGAGAGTTCCACGTCGTGCATTATTTGCCGACTCTGGGACTGGTTGGAAGAAACGGAGAGGTGGTCAGTGCATGACATAGTGTCGTGGTATGAAAGAAAGCTGCAAAGGACTGGGTTCTGTTGGTCTTTCACGACTCCTTGGCTGGGGTTCGAGAGATGGTACAACACAGTTGCTAGAGACATTATCAGATATGGCTCAGAATAGAAGCCAATGGTGATCCTGCTGTAACCTTCTTTTACTTTCTTCATAAAAAGTGGTTGTATCTTCCTGAACTGAAGGAATTCTTTATGGTTGTCCCTTTCCGTCTCCCCCATTATTATTATTACACTACCTTACACTAATCTGTTCGTTATTGTTATTTCTTTTTTACGCTCCTCACTTTTTTTCCTTGTTCTCTTCGAATTCTCATTGTTTTGTGTGGCGCATGTATATTTGGTGCCCTTCTGTACCAATATTTATGTGTTTAAATGAATAAATAATAAAATACATGCTGGGTATGTACTTACTCGATTACTTCGTTTAGAGCTGCACTTATGTATAAAGATTAATAATACTATGTAGCTGCTTGGATCAAAGTAAACAGAGAAAGATTCAAGTGTATAACTCAATAATTGGAACACTAGTGTTCTTTTTCAGTAACTTTTTGTTTAGAATACTTAACTTTCAAGTGTTAGATTTTAGGTTCGAAACCCTCCGCACTTAAATACTTTTAAAGTGTACTTCAAAACCGAGCGCATAAATTTTTACTTGATTAGTGAGTTAGCCTTATAGTTTAGCAAATAAACTACCGTTTCATACTTAACTTTTATTATTTCTTTTTATAAGCTTCTATGACTGTATTTTTCCACATTTTAATGAAAACTCTGTACTTTCTTTCATTTAGTTTCATTTAGGTAAGCAGTTAGTATTACCGACTCTCCCGTTAAATTATTTTTTATTTGATTATAATTTATTATAGGTCTTCAAAATTCAAAACGTTCTTGGAGCGTACTCTACAAAAAGATCCAAATCAAAGACCCGAGTGTAGAGATCTTCTCTTGGTAAGTTGATGGCTTTTTTATCAAATACATTTTATACTGACGTAGTGAGTGAATGTATTGATATTCAAGTCAGTAATAATTCTCACTTTACCAGTTAGATGCTTTCTTACCAGAAGCACAACTGCCGTTACTAGGTTTCAATTTAGACATAGAAAGTTATAGCTGCTTGTCATTTAAATGGATGTCATTTATTTTTCTGTATTTTATCACACTAACTGGTACGTATTGACCGAGTATGCTGCTAATCAAATTAAATGACAAATCTAACAGTAATTCATGACTTGGTAAAACGTTCTCGTAAGACAATATTCATGCAAGTACATTTATCAGAAGCACAACATCTAGTCCTAAACACCTTGTTTTTGCTGATATACTTAAATTAAATTATTCCCTAAGTACTTGTGTGTAAACCACATCCTAGGTGTAAGGGTCAATTATACTATCCGGCTGTGCAAAAGGGAATAGGTGGAGTGGGGTCTGAACTGAGAACTAACTGGCTGGAAGTTGAACACCTTAACCACTAAGCCACCGCACTTATTTACTTACTAGAATAATATAACGTTTTTTGACCAACCAAATTACAAGAGATATGTTCGCTCCTCCAGGACCGTGAATTGACAATTTAATAGATATGAATCTTTCAATTCTGGCACTATATGACGATATATGAGGAGGACTATGCTAATGTGTAATTTGAAATTGATTATAGTTCAAATGATTGATGATGAAAGTTCTCCAACTGGGTTTCTGCATCAATTCTACTAGTTTATCTTGTTGTAATATGAAAAATCCAGCCCGTGAAATTGATTAGTTGTATAATCATGTATTCTGCTGTATGATTTGATCAAAATATACACCTCCTACGGTATACCAAGTCCACTGTGAAGGTGTGGCGCATATATATTTGGCTCACTCCTGTACCAATATATATGTGTTCAAATAAATAAATAAAAAATAAACTGTGAATGTGAGAAAACTATATGAATAGAAATATTCACTTGCCTGTCAAGTCTTCTACTTGATTACGACTAATAAGATATATTACTTCATCAGTCGGACGCGTAGAATCCACATTCAAAAATCGAAAAGACAGAAGAAAGTGGGAGGACGGTTTATTGAGTAAGTGTTTTCAGTGTACAGAACAGGTCTATTTATAGTTTCTGGTGTAGGCTATAACATCATTATGATCCAGCGAGTTCTCACTTTGAAAGTTTATACAATTGTCCAATTAGAACATCCTACGTTAATATTCTAGGAAGTTCGGCTCCTTTAAATCCTCCGGAGGTCTCGTTACGTGTTCTGTGAACCATCCCAACATTGTCAAACTAAGTTTTAATGTACATAATTCATGGGTATTTACTTATTCACCCTCTTTGACCTAGATAACGACAAGTAGGCAACGGATTCTTGACCGGGGCATAATCTACTTTCCTCAATTAAATACCTCCGAAACATCTCACCTAAATTGAATCTATTCTCTTGAAGTGTCAAAGAACACTGCTCAATGCTTCTTCATCATTTGATGATAGTTCATAATTGACATTTTTCTTCAAATTAAGTCTTAGTTATTCTATGAGATTTCAACAGTTTATTCATTCTCTTTTCTTTAAAGCTTAAAATGAATATTGATTAGAGTTTTAAAGTGCTCGACTTTCTTTACCTGTTTGTTCATGATGTCTTGACTACAAGTTTTTGTTTACAAATTAATAATTATCTAAGTATAGTGTTTTGTTTTATAAACTTGGTTGTTGTTTCTTTCTTTTCTTTTTTTTTTCTCTATTGATGAAATAAAACCACACATTAACACATTATACTATTTATGTGACATAACTCATCTATGATTTTATCAACATACCACACATATACTAACTACAATATTTTGTTATTATATATGAATTGCCAATTTTCAGTCAATTTGTTTTCTTGAATAGAAGTGAACTATCTGTAGTTGTGTTAAACTGGAAATTATATAAGCAATAAGGTGGTAATGCTGATTACGAAAATCCATGAATTGTCATGACTTGTGATGGCTGTATAAAAGATACAGATGTGTAAGATATCTTCTCAAACATAGATTAAGATGTTATTATACAAATATTTCACTGATTGAAATCATGAGTCAATTGAAGCAAGACCACCATGAAAAATCATCTGCTCACTAGTGACTGATTTCATTCTAGTGAGAAGCCGTTACCAGTAGAGTTCAACTAGGTCTGTTGTGAGAAATCAACTCACTGAAGACAATGATGTACGGTGGCGCAACTTCATGGATTGGTTGAAGTTAGACATTAACACCGTTGGGTGCCGGCTCAGTGGTCTAGTTGGTTAAGCGCGTGGCGCAATACTGATAGGTCCAGGGTTCAGAACCCGCGGAGTGCGGGATCGTGGATGCGTATTGCTGAGGAGTCCCATACTAGGACGAAACGACCGTCCAATGTCCCCAGGTTTTTCATGGTGGTCTAGCTTCAATTGACTCATGATTCCAACCAGTGAAATCTCTAAAATCTCCACAAAACTCCTGATACAAATATTTAGTAGAGCAAGAAATTTTGACCGCGTGTTCGATATTTGTTTTGTTTTATATTGTTTATTCACAGGATCCATTTGTTTCTGATGTGACGGAAAATGATCGTAAAGTAATTCAAATACTATTATGTGAAGTCAATGCAGATATTATTGAAACAGTTGAAGATTTCGATCCAAATGAGCCTGTAAGTTACTTCAGAAATACACGTAATAATAATAATAATAATAATAATAATGTGATCCACCTGTTGAGTAAAGGTTCTCATACATAGCTTACGGCCACATGTTAGTTGCTAAGGATAATGATACTAACTATATATAATACCAAAATTAAGATATGTGAAGTGAACTCGAACTTGAAATCTATTGATGGGAAACCCAAATGCACTATAATTGATATTTTGTAAATAGATGACATATTCAAAGGCTTTTTTTATTTATTTACATATCACGTAATTTGTTTGAATGATTATTATTAATAACTATACTCAAGTTGTCAACCGATTCGAGACTGTTTTCACTTGATTTGCTTTTATCTAGCCTGAAGTTATCTTCAGTTTTTATATACGAAAATAGTACTGAAAAATCTAATATATAAACTTATATCAAGCTGCTGAATTGTATTCATAGTTTCTACATCTTATTCCATACCATTAGTTGGCTTATATCAATCATAGTTGACGTATGACTACCTTTAATAATGTTACTAATTATGCTACTCTGGCATCTCTCCATGCTGATATCATATGGGAGCTTAAATCGATGTGTTAGGTTCTGCGTTTCTTATGACTGACTGACTGATGAAGTTAGTACGGAACATTTAATAGAAGTTTCATTCTTGCTGGCATTTCAGCAAGTTGTATCTGGAACCATATTTGATCTGAATATTTTTCAAAAAAATATAATTCATATGCCAAGTGTAAGCCTATGTTCACTGATCTTCGAACAACACTTATTTAAGATAGCCAGTGATATCCACTGGGTTATCGAAGTCAACTCAAGTGGACCGGGACTTACAACTACGACTAAATAACTTTTAGAGTTAAAACTGGTAAACTATTAACACTGTGAAATAATCTGATTCTCAACATCAATAATATAATGACCTGGTAGATTATTATCATCAATCGATTTATTTTCTCCTAAGTTTGTATATAACATGTATATTCAAATCCATAGTGTTTTAATGATTGTCGCATAGTGTACATTCACAAGTTTTTCTCCTTATATGTTTTGTCTTGTAATAACAATGTGTTAGTTACAATAAAGCACATTTATAAACATATACACGTATATATATATGGTTGATATTGTTTGCTTAGATAATTAGGCCATTTTGTTTTGTTTTATATGCTAGATAGTTTGAGAAAGAGAGATATTTATGTGTCTGAATAGTGATGTCCTTTATTTAACTTATGTTGATTGTATAACTTATCAAATAAGCACTATCGCATGTTTATTTGAAGGAGATAAAATCAGAACATGCTATCATCCATTATTTGACTTGTTAATTAATATTCTGATAAGTCTATAATTATATTTTCTTCTGACCTTTCAACCTTCTTACATAGTATTCTCAGAGTATATATTCACACTTATGAATAGTGATGGTGGATATTGGTAGTACAGACACATGGAGAGAGAGAGACCTAACGACATGAGGCTTTTGAGTTCTAAAGATGGCGTATTATATAGAAAGTGCTAGTATGGTGTGGTAACGTAAAACGATGTACATGTGTGATAGATTCTAAGTTATATATAACTGGCTGATCTAGAAAGAGAAAATCAGTGTAAAGAAACAATAATTTAAATTGAGCCGGGCGAGGTAAATAAACAAACTAAACATATTCTCTTTAATTATATTCCCACTTTAGTCAAGAAAACTGTGAATTGGTCTAGATATATCTAAAGTCAGATATAGTGGTTCACTCGGTTATAATGATGGGATCACTGGGTAAGTAATAGTGAGGTTAGACACAGGGTATTAGGAAATGATGGTAAGTTAGTTGATGCAGTTGTTAATCTTCATTGACTGAGATGGTTGGGCCACGTATTACGCATACCCGACCACCGATTAACACAGTGCGCAATGCTGACTGGTGTTAGAGACGGATGTAAGGAAGTTGGGAGCGGCCAAACCTAAACGTGGCACCAGTCCACAAAGTCACTAACTTCTGGTCTGAGCCATGTTGGGAGATGCAAACTACTTAGTTCGGGTCCGCGTGACTATCGTAACCAATGGTTGGATACTCTGGATGACATGGATCAGAATCCATAACAATGGCATCGGTGTATACACTCTTTGTCTTTCCTTAAAACGTGAGATTAAAATTGTTTCATTTCTTTCTTTCTATGAACTAATTCTTTCTTCCTGTACTATATCCTTATATGCAATCTTTCTTTTATATAATACCACCATTGAATTAATTGCTTCTATGAATTCAGTGTTCATCTTGTTGTGTTAATGAGGTATGGCAACTTGGACCGGTACATATATGTGCCTGGTCTTACGTTGTAGCTGACTAACTGATGAGTTTATCTAAAAAGGTTAGATATACAGTCGTATCGTTTGTAAAGTAAATTCAACTTACTTTTATTCGACGAAATTTTTTGTTAAGGGCGATAAACTGTATACACATGTGTACTTTCAGATCGAAATTGAATAAAAAACTAAACTATCAGATAAAGGGATTAAACAGTTTGAAAATATGATATTACTCTTATTGACATAAATGTGAACTTAAGTCGTTTGTCTTTTAAAATAATAAATGAAAACCGGTTTCAATAACTTTGCTTCATTTTATGACTATGGACCTTTAAAAAGAGGGGTACACAGAAAGTCTGCAGCAGGACAATACACTCATTTCCATAGTGCAGTTCCAATCAGATACAAATGGAACTTGATAAAGATCTTGACACATCGGGCTAGGATGATTTGCTCTGAAGACACCATTGAAGAAGAATTGAATAATATTCGGAACCTACTTAGTATGAATGGGTATCCCATGAAATTCATCGACAAACATATGATGGAGAAGGAAACAAGGACAAAGATACTCACCGTCCATAAGAAGGTACTATTCATAAAACTACAATTCATAAATGACACCATTGAAGAAATCTGAACTCAGAAATTAAGAAGAGCCGTACAAAAAACATTTAATGCTACCAGATGCTCAATTCGTTCCTTCTTTATTTACCAAATAGCAAAATGGGAATTTTCACTATATGGAAGATTTGCAGAGATTATCTAACGTCAATACAGTTTAAGTCGTAAAATGTAATACCAGGAAGCTATTTTCTCTTATCATAGGACTTTTCAACAGTGTATACTAGCAATTAGTCATTAATGAGTAACTGATCATTATTAGGATGAAACTTCACTTAATAATATGAAGAATCGTGAATAATTTATATTCTACTAATCATTGGTAAATGCAACTTTGTAACCTAGTAGAAGTTCAGTCATTAGATTTTAATCAAGCTTAATACGAACGAGGTCATTATTTTAAACTTTTTTTTCAAGGTGCTATTAAAATCTTTACACGTTCAATATTCGTCTTTATCTAGTTCATGTCTTAGTATATGGTTACCACTTTTCATTCTTATTCCATTCAGTTGAAACTATGTCTTATCTCTTTACATTAATTGAAGTAAAGCTTGATTTAAACATATAACCTATTGTTTGAAAGTTCTCTATCTAAACCAAATCACCACATCTTCATCATACATTATAGTGTATTGATAATAATTATCTTCTCAAATTCAATCTAAATAGTCATTTAAAAAGGAACAACAAATACAACAACGAAACAAACAAACAAGCAAACATGATTCTTCTTTTAAATAGAATGTTGAAAGAACTTGATGTGACTTAGTAGAAACATTCCTAAGTTCAGTAGAAAATAAAATGTACATTTTTGTATAAACCATCATCATATATATACATATTAACTATAAATTAATGTATCTCTCTCTTTGTCTCCATCTCTGGTATTTTTTATCAAAAGTGTGTGACTTCAGTCAGTCAGTTACAACGTAGGACCAGGCACATATGTGGATTGGTCCAAGTTGCCATACCTCATTAACACAACAAGATGAACACTGAATTCATAGAAGCAATTAATTCAATGGTGGTATTATATAAAAGAAAGATTTCATATAAGGATATAGTACAGGAAGAAAGAATTAGTTCATAGAAAGAAAGAAATGAAACAATTTTAATCTCACGTTTTAAGGAAAGACAAAGAGTGTATACACCGACGCCATTGTGATGGATTCTGATCCATGTCATCCAGAGTATCCAACCATTGGTTACGATAGTCACGCGGACCCGAACTAAGTAGTTTGCATCTCCCAACATGGCTCAGACCAGAAGTTAGTGACTTTGTGGACTGGTGCCACGTTTAGGTTTGGCCGCTCCCAACTTCCTTACATCCGTCTCTAACACCAGTCAGCATTGCACACTGTGGTAATCGGTGGTCGGGTATGCGTAATACGTGGCCCAACCATCTCAGTCAATGAAGATTCACAACCTTATCAACTAATTTACCATCATTTCCTAATACCCTGTGTCTACCCCCACTATTACTTACCCGGTGATCCCTGCAGATGCGAGCAATATTTCTAAGGCATCTGTGATCAAATACTAGTAGCTTACGAATATCGTCTACTCTTAATGGCCACGTTTCGCGGCCGTAAAGTAAAACAGAACGAACTGCCGCGCAGTCTGTGTGACTTAATTACTAGTAAATTAATTGATTATTTTATATGAAATAATTGAGTAAAGGCAATTAAGGTTGTTAGATGTTATTTTTCTTGTTCTATCTTCTATCGTCTACTTCCCATGATTATTTAATAACGACTGTGTGAATTGTCTAAAAAATTACCGATACGATTACTTTGACTATTCTCTTCGGCTTATATCCTGTTAATTTACCATTTGAGTTATGCTAACGTAAAGTGTGAGAATCCGGGCCAAATGCTCTGTATGTGTGCTCGGTTCTACGTTGTCACTATTTGATTGATTTATACAAGGCAATATTTATGAACCATAAAAAAGAACTTTTCAACTGAGATCTATGATTCCGAATATCACCCAAACTGTTAAATATATATATATATATATATATATATATATATATATATAGATATAATACTATTATGACTGCTACTACTACAATCCAATAACTAAGACTCGTTGTCTCCATAAATTTAACAGTAATTGAGACAAACAAAATAATATTCTATTCATTGTAGATTGATGAAATTGACGATAATGATTTGAATCCACTTATACTGTCAGATTCTACGAAATTATCAATTCCTGTTGAAATCGTTTGTGATGGTGATGATGATGATAATGATGTTGATAATGATAATAATAAAAATGATCCAATCGATGAAGAACATGATAATACAAAAAATAAACATGAATCAAATAAAAATCTTAAACAAATAAATGATAATAGTGGTGATAGTGGTGTTAGTCTTGAACAAACAACTTCTGATAATCATTACGAATTAACAAAACAATCTGATTCAGTAAGTGTATTATTTCTCTTAATTGTTTTTATATTCGTTATGTATACTTTCACGATTAAAATAGAATATTTCCTTCTTAATATTCCATCGTTACAGATTTAGCATAAGTTGTAATTATATGAGTAATTTCTATGTAATTTTACTAGTTGAGATCATGAATCAGTCGAAGCTAGATCACCATGGAAAACCAGAAAGCACTGGACGGCCATTTCGTCCTACTGTGGGACTCCTCAGAAGTGTGTATCCACGATCCCGCCTTTCGACATTCGAACCCAAGATCTATCAGTCTTGCGCATGAGCGCTTAACCATTATTAGACCATTGAGTTGGCCGTTATCCAACTGTGTTAATGTTTAACTTCAACTAATCTACAAAATTGAGCGACACATCCACCATTGCCTTCAGTGTGCTACTATCCTACAATAGCTAGCTTCAATTGACTCATGATCTCAACTATTAAAATTACTACAATATCCATAAAACCTCTTCTGATAATTTATAATGTGATATACAGTTCTTGAAATGAATTAATCAAAAGTGTAGTACACTTAACAATATAATTTTATGTACACAAAATGTATGTTTACTAGCTCGTTCACTATGAGATTTACTTCAATATGCATATCTTTCTACGTTTTTTTTCAAACAACTAAACATTTGTGGATTGTTCCCTCCATCAGAGTTTTTAAATGTGTAACTTAAGTGGAAACAACAATGTTTTCTTTTTAACGAAATGATCATAAGACTATTGTAGAAAGAGATATTGATTATTTAATAGATATGCGAAATGAAATGGGTTGGATGGAGAATGCTGGTGAGAGGCCTATGCTCCTTCACGAGGAGTAACAGGCGTAAGTAAGTGAGTAAGTAATGCGAAATGAAGTTATTTGTAACATAAGTTTACAATCTATTGATATTATTCGCCTTGATTTACTACTACTGTTTTTTTTCGACATTAGATTGTTTGCACAGTTTTCACGGCCATCAGCGAAAATCTTTGATTCACTTGAAGAAAACTTTTCTCTTAATATGTTATCTACATAAGTTTCTTCTTCAGGGTGTTGCTTCTCTGTTCTCTGTGTCGTTTGCATGATATCTCGATGGCTGTTGTCAAAATTTCCAAATATTCTGACGTGAATGAATGTCCTTTGTACCTTCATCTTTTGGTCCTCTGTGACGTGTTGGTATTTGTGAATCCTGTAATGTGCATCAGTTATCATTAGGTGTACCATTTTTATTCCACTTTGCTCAACTATTCTTCATCCCAATGGGCACTTGTTAATAGAACATGCTGAAGTAGACACTCGTGGAGTAAATACAGTTGTTCTCGAGTGGAAGCCTGCCTTTTAGCGAAAATTCTCTCATTTTCGAACAAAGAAGCGTACTACGCTCATATGATTTTGAGATTTGTAGCTGAGATGGATGATTTTGATGGAGTTTTGTTCTCTAAGCTGGATGGTTTGGTTATGGAGCTTTCATCGTTCTTCTGACCGACATCCGTGGCCATATTCACATGCTTTTTATACACTTGCTCAAGCTGGTACGCTTTGGTGAGAAAGCTAGGAATGAATATAAAGCTGTAATTGGCAAACCGAATAAAGTGTACACTAATAAATTAGTATATATATATATATATATGGCCTAGATGAGGACATACAGATTTAGACCTTTGCTGAGTGTGCAGTCGGCCTCACTCGATAGCGTGCTTAATTTACTACTTTCCATCTACCTTTCGGTCGTGATATAATATGTGAGCACAATCACGTAACGTTTTCAGATCCACCCAGCCTATCAGTGAAGGATTTTCTTTACAATTTAAGTCAAGTTGAGTGACTAATGATTAATTTGAAAGGACATAGTTTTACCATTAATTGATATCAGCCGAGAAATCGTTCAAAATCAGCTAGCACTGGTTAGACATTTTACTCTAGTGATAAATCCATGACTTTACACAAAATTTAAGCCGAAAGTTTCAATCTTTTCGGTCAATGTGAGGTTACAGAGTGATGACTTATTGATTAGAGCTCTCGGCTTTCAACCACCAGGTTTTAGGCTTCAAACCCGCTCCACTTTTTCTTAAACTTCAGCACCCAGCTAGTATCTCTAGCCCTCATACTTAGAGTTCTCCTCTAAGCCAAATGAATGAGTTAGTATCTAGTAAATTAATTAGTACAAAATTCCTTATCGATCAATCAGTTCCAATCCAATTATTTCAATTTTAGTTCATTCGGTTTACAACGTGATCTTTGGTCAATATATCATCAATCGTATTTATTAACATGCAGTTACAATCAACATCTTTTTAAATTAACAAATTAAGTACTAAAGCAAATAAAGTATATTTGATCTTGTAGGGAATATAAACTATGTTTCTAACTCCCCCTTTTTCGAATAGGCTTATAACTTCCTTTCAACTTAATGAATACATGTTAACCTAATTAAAATGTGCTATAACTTAAGGCCTGTGTGCCCTGGTAATGTATAACGTGACGATACCACTAATTTGAGAGCAGTAAATTATCGATCGGACCAGTGACGTATAAAACGCGTACAAGCAGTCTAGGGTCCTTATCGGTCCTGCTTCCTGCCTAACCCACGCAGCCAGTTAAGTTCAGAACACCAATCTCAGCCTCTACAGTATGAATTATGTATTCCAAACATACTGGATTTACATACCAACCAGACAGACCGCATCGTACCATAAAATAGGAAACAACATTTGTACAAGATTTAGCCAAATGTGGCTGTGAATGGGGTAGGTAGTAATTAATAGACAGGGCATAACTCGAGAATGGTAAATGGTATAATAATAGTTCATAGGTCAAAATAAAGCTCATAATAAGAGAGACGTGAATATAAATAACAACATGTTTACAAAAATATACACATAAGCACTAGTCGTTGATAATCAACTTTACTTTATACAAAAAGAAACCCATATTAGTTCGATTTTTTTTAATCACTCTTGAGGATGTAATTGCAGGTCAAGTATATCAACTTTTTACATTTTGACATGGACTATCATTTCAGATTTTCTTGCTGTTAATCTGTGTACTATTAAAGTTAATTGTTCAGTGTATATGATCATACCTAGTAATGTGCTATCTATTGATTATCTCATTATTGTTACTCTGTACTCAAGTAATAATAATCCGTTTATAAGTTAGGTCAAGGTTAACTAAGTAGATCTAATGGAAATATTCTTAAAATACTACTTTATTCAAATTAATTCGTGTATGAAGTACTATTAGTCTTTGTATAAGATATTTCAATTACTACTAAATGACTAAATTGTAATCTGAGTTCTTCGATTATTTGAATACATCTTACTATATTTCAAGCTTGATTGTTTATTTCAGTATTTCATGTAAAGCTGATATAACATTGGGGAAGTTGATGAGATATTTCGCTATATTCTTGAGAGCTGCAAACTGTTTATAAGAGTACATTATCTTTATGCCACTGTATATTAGTTGAGTTGTGTAGAATTTTTTTAAATGTAGTAAATTTGTAACAGAAAGAAAAATTTATCCTAACTTTCAAACTGGTTATCTCCACGGTTCATGTCCTTGAATTACCTGTTCTTTATGCTATCCCTTTGCCATCAACTAAGTAATCGATATTCACTGACACAGGCTTTCATAGTCAATCAATTTACGATATAATATTGTCAAAGGAGATTTTAATGAATGGGTTAAACATGATTATTATGCAGGTCCCAGAAGACGATTTCTACGACTCTGCTCATACTAAAGTATCTAAATCGCACGACACAGGATTTATTGCAACAATCACATGTCACTATACTTGCGCACAAATTTTATCGGTAGTACGGAATCTGTAAAAATAATCACTAGTTATTTATAACAATAGAAATGGTGTTACTCTATCAGATATCATCACCATCATAAAACACTACCGGTAAAACAGTAAACGATAACGAATCAAACTTGATTCGAACGGGATCGAACAAAATTGCTGAATGAACGCTATTGCGTTAAGTTTTGGAACGTTCAAGCAAACCAATAACTTCACTTACAAAGATTTTGGGTCACTTCTGAAAATCCAGTGGGAATTTATCGCTTTTAGAGTCGACCAAGTTGAATATGAAGTAATACTTACTTACTCCTGTTACTCCTCGTTAAGGAGTATAGGCCACTAACCATCCAACCTTGTCCTGGGCAATCTTTTCCAGCTCTTTCTAGTTGTTATTCATCCTTTTCATATCTGCTTCTATTCTTCCACGTAATGTGTTCTTTGGCCTTCCTCTTTTCCGCTTCACTTCAGGATTCCAAGTTAGAGCTTGTCTCGTAATACAGTTTGGTGATTTTCGTACTGTATATTCTATCCACTTTGAATATCTTTTCCTAATTTTCTCTTCAACTGGAAGCTGGTTTATTCTCTCACATAGTAGGCTGTTGCTGATGGTATCCGGCCAATGGATGTTGAATATCTTGCGTAGACAACTGGATGAAGATCAAACTTGAAAATTAGTTTATTAATTTTTCAAGAATAAAAATTATCATCAAGCTATACGAATACTTTTTTTGTAGACAGCATATCGAATGATGTATAGATAATAAAACATAAGAAGATAAACCCTATTTTTATTATGTACCTTGTTTGTTTTAAAGTCTCACTCGGTATGATAATAAATAATACTAACCAGTTGCTCAAATAGATGTGGATGGTGCGAATGCCTAATGGTTGGAATTCGAGTGTTTCAACCACACTACAGCTCATTGCTCCATTGTTGTATGTTCTCTGTTTTTTTTTTGCAATTCAATAAAGTCAATATCATATCATTATAGTGTAGTTTGTCGAATTCCTACATCAATTCGTAAATATCTTATCCATTAGGTTTGTTGTTTCCATAGTTAGACAAAATTAGCAGACCAATTGTATTTTTAGAAGATTTTTAACCAGTTCATTGGTGTGTTTTATTGTTTATGTTACTAAGTATTATTGTAATTACATTTGCTGTTGTAGTTGGCACTATTCCATCACAAATTGTTTGCTCTCTATATCACTTAATAATTTAACCAATCTCTTTCTCATTATACATTTGTGAATGTGTAAACCTTAATGTATTTTCTTCTATCTGTTTAGTCATGATTTGTAAATATTAGTTCTATAACAATAATAACACATTCAATCATTTGAAAGCGAATATAGTACACAGAGACTTTACTATCCAGTGGTAACTATTGTAAAATTGAGTAATGTAGGCATGAGTCCCATAAGAGGGATTAGTTCTTTCAAGATTTAAAATGTGTTCCGAGTAGCACGAAACTTGGGCTCAGGGGATCCTCTCAACTTCATTCAACCTATTAACATATTCTTTCTAAAAATGATTCCCATTTCGTAAATTTTTTCGCGTTTTGTGGTGTTACATAAACAATGTGAGGTAGTACAGTTGATTAAAAGATTTTTGTTATTAGTAGTTTCAACCAGGTTTATTTTACATTTATTGTTGAAGTTCTTTTCGTTATCTGAGTTTCAGTTGAAAATTTTTTCGAAAAATGTAGCTACTTTTTAAAATCGAATACAATTCATTATGTTAGAAGGTGGGGAATATGCCAGGACTATCATTGGTTGCAATAGCTCGGTCATGTTCTTTGAAACAAGATCTACTACAGACAACCACTAAACCAGTTGTGAAAATACGTTCTAAAGTAAAACGTCGATCTACTGTTGCACATGTCAGTCAAAGAAAATCCGGTTCATTATTCACTATCTCATCGATATACAAACCGAATAACGTACCGGTATCAATTAACACTAATCAATTATCATGTGAAAAATCAATTAATACCATACAATCAAGAAACAATCATAATAAATCAGCAACTACTCATCATACTTCTTTTAAAGTTACTGTATGTCCTACATGGATAGATAAATCGATGATCACTGTAGATTTACCATCTATTAAACCAATTATATCGAAGAAAATTTGGCGAACTGAAATCAATTTACCAATTTTATCACCAATAATAAAAAAGAATCATAATGTTGATAATATAAAATCAACAATCATATATGATTATGGAAAATCTCAACAACAACAACAACAAGAACAACAAGTAAATACAATTCACATTCTCATCTACACGATACACAGCTGATTATATAAATCCAACACCTAGTGATTATTTATAAATAAAACAAAAAAAGTGCTCTAAATTGAATGCTATTTGATTTAAAAAGAAAATCCCCATCATTATATGTACACATGATGATACCATTGCACATTTGATCTATTGTTGTTGCATAATTATGTCATATAAAAGTGATCAGGCTTCTTCTTCTTCTTCCTATTATGCACTTTTGCTATAAAGAAGGAAAAAAAAGCTAACAAATTCAATGCTTTTTTATCAATATATCTCTGAATTTGTGGAGATTAAAGTGAGACCATTATGGAAAACTTGGAAGAAATAGACGGACGTTTCGTCTTAGTATGGGACTTCTCAGTAATGCGCATCTACGATCCCTCTCACCGGGTTCGAACTAATGTAGTTCAACCAGGTCTGTTGTGATAGTATAACACATTGAAGACAATGGTGGACGGTGGTGCAATTTAGTGGATTAATTGAAGTTAGACGTTAACATCGTTGAATGCCGCCTGGCTCAGTGGTTTAGAGGTTAAGCGCTCGTGAGCGAGATTGATAAGTCATGGGTTCGAATGTCGAGGGGCGGGATCGTGGATACACACTGCTGAGGAGTTCCACGACAGGACGAAACGGCCATTTAGTGCTTCCAGATTTTCCATGGTGATCTAGCTTCAATTGAAATTAATATATGTATTATTTGATTTATAGACAACTATTCATGCTTATAATAATCGTTCATGAGATATACCAACCTATGCACCATATGATTACCTCTCTATTAAGCACATGAACTAAATTTTTTTGAAGTTTTGTAATGTGACTTTAAATTTCTTTTTGATTGGCTTTCATTAACGAGTATAATTGATAGAACTGATGTACGTACGTGCGAAGTTCTACGTTGTTACTGATTGATGGAACTCATGCTATTTTAGATAATAAAAAGCTTTCATCAATAAGTTCATGATCTCAGTCAAAAACTTAATAATCTTTACAACCGCATACTGATAATTACCATGTGCTCACTAGTGACTATCTTCGTGAGGAAATTCTTGGAGTCCTAGTGAGAAGCCGTGACCAGTGGAGCTAATCCGTGTCAGGTAGAGACAGGTATCTACCTCAATACAATGAAAGTTTTCAGTCGAGAAATTTCGTGGATTGCTTGAGGTTAAACATCAACACCGTTGGATGCCGGCCAGCTCAGTGGTCTAGAGGTGAAGCGTTCGCGCGCGAGACTGATGGCCCCGTGTTCGAATCCCGTGAGCGGGATTATGGATGCGCATTGCTGAGGAGTCCCACAATAGGATGATTTATTCAATAAAGACAACTCTATGATTTTCTATGTTATATTACTTAATGCTTTTTCTTAATCACTAACATGATTCGATTAACTATTAACTAACCAATTATAGTTTCCATTATATTCAATTTGATATTAAAAAAAGGATTTTATTTAATTATCATGCTATAATTGCTATTTTGCTTTTCGCTTTGTCTCATTTTCGCTTTATTTAATTTAATGCAATCTAATCTCTTATCATTAATATAATATTTCCTCATTTCTTTCTCTCTATATATATCTACTCACATATGTATTATGTGATTGTGTAGAATAACAAAATGAATGATTATATAATTGATGAAATAGTCGATCAATTAATTACAGATGTAATCACTTCTGACACAAAATCACCTTCAATTACATCATGTGTATTTGAACTTATGCATGATATACATTCAACTGTTGTCAAATCACCATATACTACTTCTATTACTTCTAATGCCACGACCATCACCACTTCTGTTGTTCCTAATTCTACTGCTAAAATGGAACATGTTGCTAAGGTAAAAGTAAGAACTGTTTAGTGTTTGACTTTTGCCTTGTTCGTTTGTTCTGATTTACAATGCTGTAACTTAGTTGTTGATATGTTTATATTCCCTACGCCACTTTGGTTTAAACTGTGATAGGATGGAATTGTCTAACAGTTAACCTTTTACTTAGTAAAGGATAAGTAACTTTAAAAGTTGATCTCAAATTGTTCAGGTGCTTACTTCGATAATTAGGTTTTATGAAAAGCCATCACTTGGTCATACTTCGTATCAGTGTATACCATCTATCGACCAGTATTATATCCTTTCATTTCAATAGTCATTCGTATAATTTATCATAATAAATAATTGGTCACGCTTGCAAAAGAATGGAATACACTAATTTGTATTTGTTTATTGTACAAAATGGTCTCAGCATTTGATTTCTAACGCTTGTTATCACTAACATCCTAAACACATTATTCTCTTACACGTGATCGAGTCTACTCGGTATTATCGATGACCTGGTGCATAGCTGATAGTGTATTTTGCTTATTTCAATTCAGTATTATTAACGCTTTTGTTTAACAAATCAGTTAACCAAAACTAACATTATTACTTATAGTTCCTTGTTGTTTATATTCAACACTAACTTCATTATTGAGACCTAAATACTACTAATATTTACAAATTGATTGTAATTTGGATAGGAACGCTAGTATTAATATTCGAGAGTCGGGTTTCGTCCCTTTTGAAATTCATCAACTGTTAGTAGTGTATTATATCATTTCCATTTTGTAGAACGTTTATACTGTGTTTATTGAGTATTATTTTACAAATAATGACGATTCAATCAGTGATTTACGTTCATTTAATTAATTTAATAGTGACTACTATCAAATTATTTCGATACTAATCAAGTTTATTGCGTGTTATAGATAACACTTGTTCCTTGGAGTATCTTTTTTGTGTGTGCAATATTTGATCCAGAACAACATATATATCTAAGCGAATAATATTGTTTTCGATTAGATCCTCATCAGGCTTTACTCTAATATACAATTATGTATTTATATGCATATATGAAATTATTAAATCGATCCAGGTAGTTTATAAGTCAATGATGATAACAGTGGAATAGATTAAATGAATAAGTGAAAAGTACAAATTGATAGTGTAATGACAAGTGTACTAGTTGTGGTAAGCAATAATAAAGGCTTGAATCAATGTTACGTAATGGGAAATAGGTCAATGATTAGAAAAATAAATGAATACAGTGGTCTCGAGTGCTTTTAGAGGTATAAGGGCGGTTATCACTTCCCGGTTGCCCACACCGAGGAAGGGTTCTTCTGGAGGTACCTGAAAAGGAACTTGGATTAGAGGTGGTCTCAGTGACCTGAGAGCGTGACCACAGTGCCCAAGGGACAACTGCTCGAGGCCGGTCGCGCACGGCCTTTTTGTGGGAGGTTTTTGACGTGTTGGCTCCGTTCTTCAAAGGGCCTTACCGCCGGAGACGGAAATCCGTGAGGTAAGGTGAGGTGTGCATTTTTAGGGTCGACCTTTTCTAACCCCATCCCTCCTTGTGGGAAGGCAGCATCGCTGTCATGCTGGTTGTCTGAAAGAAACACCTTACTGCTGTCACACCTCTGTACAGTCAGCAGTACGACTTCGCCTTCGGACCTTGGGTTTGTTGCTTTTAGTCTTACCGCTCTTCAACCGACCTGTCTGACATGGTAGGACCTTGAGAAACCGTTGTTCCAGCCAGTATAGCTCGGTTGCTTCATCACGATAGGCAAGCCTGACCACCACGTCAAGGTAGCAACAATAGTCGGAAAAATATGTAGTCACTGTGAAATAACTATCTTGATTAGTTTAATTATTTCATATATGCATATAAACACATTACTGTATATTAGAGTAAAGCCTGGAGTCCCTCCGGGGACTACTGCCGGTCCCATGCACGGATAAAGGAGGAGGGTTGGGCATGGGGTTAGCGACCCCACCCCGTAGAAAACTAACTCGCTAAAAAAAACACTGATGAGGATCTAGTCAAAAACAATATTGTTCGCTTATATATGTTTTTCTAAATATTTGTTCCGTCTAATGAGATATTGGTATGTTTTCTATTACATTGAGAGTTGATTATTGTTTTCTATACCGTACATTTGAGAGCTTGTCATTTAAATC
The DNA here is from genome assembly GCA_944470425.2 of Schistosoma bovis. Taxonomy (NCBI): domain Eukaryota; kingdom Metazoa; phylum Platyhelminthes; class Trematoda; order Strigeidida; family Schistosomatidae; genus Schistosoma; species Schistosoma bovis. The sequence goes on along the minus strand of OX103956.1, from coordinate 43,154,388 downwards.
AGTTATTACTCAATGTAATGTTTATCGGTTGTTATTTCCTTTTAAATAATAAACCATCGCCAAACATACATCTTTTATAGATTACTACCATGAGTGTTAATATTTTCATTGTTGTTCTTCCTCGTTCACCAGTTCAATCCATCTTACCCTTGTGGAAATATGATCTATCGAAGTTATCATACATCTATATCAGTTCCTTTATTGTTTATGATGAGATTTCTATCTATTTTAATTGAGCTAAAGAAAAAAACCCACACATTACATCTTTAGTTTTAATCATAAGTATAAGATATTTGATTTAATGTTTTTAATCTTCATAACATATTACACTGTCTGAAGAGTAATAAACGGATGTTCTATACCTTATTCATAAGATGTACTTATTAACTATTTAAATCACTTTTATGTTAATATCTGTTTTATATTTCAGGTTAATAGTAATGTTAACAATCGTATTCGGGAAACAATTGTTCATCCTAAGAAACAGTTGACTCCATCAGAAACTATTGAACATAAATCTCTTGTCGTCAATGATGGATTGAAAGATCCACTTTCATCATTGCCTTCAACAACTGATTTTCATGATAATAATAAATCGAAAATGACTGTATCTCCAGTAAGTCAACTTTTGTTCCTTAGAGTCATATAAAGGGTGGAATATGATCTTTCATTGTGAATGTGGATTATGTAATGTTAGTGTCTTGATTTTTTTTAAATGACTGATTTCGGTAATTTATATTGAACTATTTTTTTTAAATCGGAGTGTATAGACCTCAACTGAGTAGCTATTTAAAAAATGTAGGTACTAGACAATTGTTTTAGTCTTGTTTGGAGTTCTTCAACAGTGTACACCATCGGTCTCACAACATTATCACTCAAAACCTGAAGGTGTCACAATACTGTGTCAATATCACATACTTTTTATTCCAGACTTCCGGCTATTTGCGTTATCTTCGATAAGTTTCATCAATGATTTTCTCATTCATTCTTAGTTTGCAGTATTTTTTCATGGCCGTTCACAAGAGCTTCAAGAAATCCATCTAGAAGCCTTTCATTAATGAGCCAATAAATATTACTGAAGAAAGGGTTTTGTTACAAGTGTTCAGTTTACGGTTAGTATTATAATGGATTGATATTGATTGTAAATACTCTAGAGACTTGAGAGGGTTTGACAAGCGTTTCATCATAGTCTGTCATTTTTGTCTTTGTGTCTAGCAGTTCTTTCTGTCCTATTTTCTGACTGTAAAACGGAGTCTTTAAAAATCGAAGGTATTCTTATTTTATTAGTATTTACCTACAGACATCTCCAAAGCACTCACCACGTATGTTGGGGTCACTGACTGTGCGATTTTGAGGTTATATGCAGGGTACTGAGTAGATAGTTAGGACGTATATCACGTATGAATTGAGCCATGTAGAATGTTCAGACTATTTGTTTAGGGTCCGTGCAGTTATCGTAACTGACGACATGGGTTTAGAGTCTTCTTGCAATGTTGCAGATGCAGTTACTCTTTGTTTTCGCTTAGATCCTGAGTTTTAAAGCCCATACTTTTTATTTCCGTAAATTAATTCTTTCCATTCGATTCAGATTGTTCATGCATAATGTTTTCTACTATCATTAATACTTTTACTACGTCTACTACTGTGAAATTAGTCTTAGAGACTTCATCTCACTGTACCGATAAAATGTGGCAGTTTGAACTAGTTCTGATATTCATCGTTTAACCGGTTGAAATGTAAGTATATGGGCCATAGATCTACCGATTACTACCAATTTTATCAGTACCCTGGATAACTGTACGTGACCCAATTCATTTGTCCCGTAATATCATTTGGGTCACATTTTTCTATCTTCTACTAATTGCTAATTTTAGACGATTAAATGGTTAATTTACGTGTATCAGTAGTGAATTATCCATTTCATTCGTTATAGATGCTTAGTTTCGTCTCACTGGAATTAATTCCATTTTATTATATTTCTAGTTCATTCATCATATGGAAGAAATCAAGATCAATGGTTTATTAATTGAAGGATTCAGCCTGTAATTGTTATGTTGTATGCTTAAAACGCACATCAAATACTTCATTTTATGTAATGGAGTAGTATCACTAACTTTCCCGTGGACTGTATGACTATACTGTAATGACTGGGACCTATATTAAATATATATTATATTACACCATAAGGAACACTTATTGGCTAATGATAGTTGATCTTCTGTTTGTAAGAGTTATCCGTTTGTACTACTGTGGTGTGTGCTACTGATGTCGACAGATATAAGTAGTATGTAGTGGTAGTAGTAATAGTAGCATCGAAAGTGAAATGTCTGGTGACAGAAGGTTAAGAAGATCGGAGGAAAGAGAACGAGAACAGAAAATATCTGGTGTGGAAATGAAGGAACAATCGAGTCTGAAACATTTGATTGACATTTTGCAAATGAAGTATTTATTGTATTGTTCTCAATTTGTACTAGGTGATTCTGTTATTTTCTATTCAATTACATTTGGTTGTCCCCGCTTATATTCTCATTCACTGTACTACTACCGTGGTGTGCGCTACTTATATTGAAAGTCTCCGTTCACTTCACCACTACTGTAGTGAACAAAAACACAAGTGAGTACAATCGAACGTATTTGAAAACTCTCTTAGTAAAATCTGAGAACCATACAATAAATACTTCATTTGCAAAATGTCAACCAATTGTCTTAGACTCGATTGTTCCTGTGCTTCCATACCGATCACTCTCTATTCGCGTCCTTTCCTCCTCGATCTTCTCGACGTTCTGCTTCCAGACATTCCATTCCTGACTAGAGTTATATACTACTTATGTTGATATAAGTACCACACATCACACTAATAGGATAGATGACATCTCTGGTTGGTACTTAACTCATTTACCTTGTAGAAAGTATAAACTTGAATGTTAGTAAAATAAGTTTAATTTTTAAAATATTTAATGTTTTCATCTTATTAACTTGGAACAATCATAAATCACTAATTCAAATATCTATGTCGGACAGGTATCTACCTCAGTACAATGGAAGATGGTCGCGCAGTTTCGTGGATTGGTTGATGTTAGACACTATCACCACTGGATGCAGGTTCGGTGGTCCAGTAGGTTAAGCGTTCGCGCACGAAACCGAAGGCTTTGGGTTCGAATCCCGCGAGCGGGGTCGTGGATGTGCACTGCTGAGGAGCCCCACGATAGTACGAAATGGCCGTCCAGTGCTTCCAGGTTTCCAAAAGTGGTCTAACATCAATCGGTTCATGATCTCAATCAGAAAAATCAAATATCACCTATTTGTCTATTTATGTATCAATAGTCAATTATTATCCATCAGTTAAACAAATGAATGATTACATAATAGTAGTAGATATCTGAATAGATTGATTACACATACACCTACTACTGAATCAACAAAATTGACACATTTCAATTTTATGTCGAAATAGGTTATTGTTTTAAATAACCACTTTTTCTGTTTACTTTGGATATGTTTTGCTTAAGTAGATATTTTAAAAATTAAAACTTTAATCATTATCCATATACAAATTGTTCAACTATTCAGTTAGTGTTTCAATATATTATGTATTTTTGTGCTGATACAAACCAAAAGTGTTTCTTAATTACTACTGAGGTATGGCAACAAATATCATGTCATTCATCAGGTATTTGATTGTGAGCCATACATTAAGTGTAATGACTAATGAAACGAATCAATTGTCCAAACTCAAATAGGTGGGATGAATCTCGAACCTGAGGATGGGACTTAATTGCTGATATTTATTTATTTTAACATTTATTTAAACAAAAAAACATTGTTACATGAAAGCACCAAATAAATGCATAAGTCGAATGATATCTGTGAGCGCTGGGATACTGCTCGGGCGCCAAAACCGAAGCAGGTGGTTTTTTTCGTATAGGGCCATTCCCCGAACCTTTGACTTAGAGGTCTATTCCATAAGGCAGTAGAGCAACGTTAGAAGATGAAGTCCCATGGTAGCCGATGACCAACATTAGTTTTATACGCCATTTGTTCCCTCATGATCGTGGTGCTTATATGCATCACTGGTTTGTAATCAGGGTTTCCCGACTTTCCTCTATAGATCTTCCATATCCATTAACACGGTTAAATCATCAGACATTCGCTTTTTGTCCTGTAAACTTCGTAAAGAACACCTGTGGTACGACTTCTGTGGTTGTGGCTATATATGCGTGGCCACCCTCAGTTATAGCAGGGCATTCAGGAGCCAGTAGGTGAAAGTTGAACGCCTTAACTACTAAACACCGCTCCACTATAGGTATGTTAAATATGATTACAGAGTGAAAACTTATTTACTGTCATGATCAGGCGGACACAAAAGAAAAGAGGATATTTACAAAATAAGTATACGTTATTTGAAGACACGTTGTTCATTAGTCCTCATACCTAAAACATGATGTGTATTTTAGAGCTGTGTAAATACTTTGCTTCTGTGTAAACTGGTATCGATCCGATTAGTGTCCAATTTGAAATTTATCATGAGACAAAGTATTGGTGTGTCAGTTCGATCGTTTCCGGATAAGTTTTCAAATTAGTTCTACTAGTTAACCTCATATATTGTCTTGCGTGTTTGGGCACATATTTTGGTGGATATCCTATGACGGCATTCTTTTGCCCCCATGTTGAACAGACGACAAGCGATGGAATATACACAAATCTTTGCTCGTTGCAACATCTTTTTCTTTCCTTATTTTCAATATTCATAATTTGATACCATCATACTATTGTGAAATTATTTCATGTACTGGATTATTATGATTTAACTCTATGTTAATTTGTTATCGTTATTATTCTTTGGTGTTTACAAAATCATATGTAGTTGTCTAGCTTTTTAGGATGCAAGGTAAATAATCAATTTGTGTTTTATGGTCTACATCACAGATTAATTTTAGTTAGAAGCCTTAACTAGTAAGGTTCAACCATCTTCAATATGAAGTAGAATTAATTGAAGTCAGACATGTGAACCATTAGTTTCCAGCTGTGTTCCAAAAATTAATCTTTCGCAACGGAAGTTGAATGTTCCAGGCTCCATCTCTGTTGAGGTCGTGGGTCGGTACAACTGAGAAGTCGCATACTAGGGTGAAATAAGTGTTTGATACTTTTTTGGTTGTTTAATAGTGGTTTAATTAAAATCAATTCGTGATGTTAGTTATAAAATTCAATTATGTGTCATAATACTGATAATTCTGTCTTAGTATATTACGATACAATGTCTTGGGTTTATGTTCTTGTTTTAATTACATCGTGTTGGCTATCTTGTACTTATCCATTTATTTATTATGAATTTCAGCTTAAACGTCAAAATAGTGCTTATCGTACAAGAACACGAACGCGTAGATTTGTTATTGATGGTCAAACGATTACTACAACATCGAAACGCATTGTAAACACTAATTTAGAAGATAAAAGGTTCTGTGAAGACGAACAGTAAGTCATCGTTTTGATTATTATTATTATTATTACATTTTGTGAAAAATGTCATCTTCTATCCCTTCATCGTCTATGAAATATTTATCTGTCAATTAGTAATAATTTACAAGTTCTAACGTTGCTGTATCAGCTGGTCAATATTGGCGAGACTATAGTTTATGGACAAACCAATCAGGTATAGGATAACAGGTCTTGAATTTTAGCGCGAAGTTCAATCATTCATTTGGCTAAATAGAGTTTTGGCATTATAGCCAATGTCAGTTCGTGATGAAGAACTTAAGTCTAATTTCCCAACCTTAACCATCAACTGTAGGTCATAATTCTAATTCCTCACACTCGTTTCTAATCCTCATTTGGTCCTAGTTATTAGGTGGACAGTTTCAAGGTCACTTTAGCGTCGCTCAAAGGTCTTCCCTAAATTCTAATCTCACCATTTTATCTCTATAGTAAATTGTTCTTTAGACTAAAGCTTTGTATTCATAAACAAGACAAATATATCGTCGGTTGAATAGTTTGTATTCACTTAATAAATGAATTTATGAGTCAATTGAAACTAGACTACCATAGAAAAACTGGAAGCACTAGACAACCTTTTCGTCCTACTGTGGGACTCTTCAGGAGTGCTCACCCATAATCCTGTCCTGCGAGGTTCAAACCCAGGACCTCTAGTCCTCGCACGAGAACGTTTAACCTGTAGACCACTGAGGCGGTCAGCATCCAATCTTCATTTGGTCCTAGTTATTAGGTGGACACTCAAGGTCAGTTTAGCGTCGCTCAAAGGTCCTCCATAAATTATAGTCTCACCGTCAATATGATTAACACGAACAATTTAACACAAATCTTAAAAAAAATAAACCTATATCTGATAAATTGATGATAAACAAAATTTGGGTAAAGAGAGAACTAAGACAATTTTCAGAAATTAATAAATAACAATTGAAACACTGATAGAATCTAAGTCAATATGAAGCTTGTTTTTCCTAATGTGAAGATATATTATTTCCTATTGAAGTCTGTACAACGTTCAGGATAATTTATTGAGGATATGAGATGTTGTCGGGTTAAAATTCACAACACTGACTCAAATTTACTCAGTTTACTGCCTTAATAAACTTCGATATACTTGATACTAACCTATTTTTGTTCATTTTCTTATCACTTTGTGACAGTTGAATTCTCCTTGTCTGGTGAAAAAATGAAGTAATATATGTATACGGTTTAAATATATACCTATTAAGCCATTAGAAAGAAAAACTTATTCATCAAAGGAATCCATTTATAAGAGTTCATTTTAAAGTTGTACTTTTTTTTATAAATATGAAAATCCTGCTTCGGTTAGGATGCACGGGAAATATTCCAGCTTTCACGTTAATCGAATGATTTGTGTGGGGCATATGTATTTGGTGCCTCCTTGTACCAATGTTTATATATATATGGATAACCCAAACTTGCAAAATTCAAAGTAGTTTAAGAAATACATTTCTCAGTGTTTTTGACTTGATTGTTTAAAGGATCTAAATGTCTTTTATTTGCTGCGTGTTACAGAATCGATGACATGATTCACTTATTTCAGCATTAGATAAACTACTCAGGTAGATCCTCCCGAATGTGATTAAGATGTGGTCTTGATAAATGATTACAAGTACAGATGAACTAGAATTGAATTGATCAATTTCGGCAGCTTATTATCCTAGTTATTTGTTATTCTCCCATATTACCTGGGTGTCAAATGTCGATTAATTTATCTTCTTTTTAAATCAATCACACATTTTTATGTGGGTGGATGGGGCAGTTGGTATCTAAATCCTTTTATTGTACTATTAAAAAACATATGCCTTAATCAATCAGTTACCGTTTTGAAATTACTTTATTCGACTAATTTTCTACTTTCTCTTTTTCTAAACAAAACAAATAAATTTCTATTAGAATTAAACGTAAAGCTGCTTTACGTGCATTCAGAATATTAGCCAAACAAGAAGCACATCAAACACGTGAATTGAATGAACGTGCACAACAACAAATTGATATATTAGAGAATAAAATGAATGCAGAATTTTCAGTAGGTCTTCTTTTGGGTTGTTAAGGGCAGATATTCATGCTTTTTTTTCCCTCCCCTTTTGTTGTTGCTGTTATTTCATAGAGATCATTTTAATATTTGAAGATTTTCATACTCAATGAGGTTGTGTAGTGCAAATATTGACAAATTTGTGTCTAGTGTAATTATTCACGTGTTTAAGATGATACACTTCATGAATTGAATTCAGTTCGTATAAAGTTAAACCAATGGTTGTTGGGTATTTGTGTTTTTTTTTAATAGGCACTTTAATTATTTGAAATGTGACTAGTTATATAGTCCAAGATTGATATTTTTTCTTGCTTGGCATATATCACCTGCATGTACATGGATCACTATGTTGATATCTATACTGAAATTTCATTCCAGTACCTATTATTTCGAATCCCAACTCATTATTTATTAAACTAATGAATTCAATAATCACAATCTTCTTCAGTGAGTATAAAGGTGTTAGCCAGTGGTTTTCAGTTTTCCCTCATTGTGAATATAGTTTGCATTTGATCGGTTCTACTGTTAGTCATAATTTACATATTAACGAAATCTTGAAATTAAAAAAAGGCTTTGTTAGGGCAACTTGCTCAGAAATTTTTTTATACCAACAGTGACTCATCAATTGACATTCTGAATACGCACTTATAAACCTCTCTTTGTACTGTTCGATGTATCTCTAATGTAACTATTTCCCCTTTTCATTGAATCTAGATATTCACCTTATATCCTTTATATCAGATGGGTTTTGTGGATATTATAGTAATTTCAATGGTTAAGATCATGATTCAGTTGAAGCTAGACCACCATGGAAAACCTGGAAGCATTGGATGGCCGCTTCGTCATACTGTGGGACTCCTCAGCAGTGCGCATCTACGACCTCGCCCCTTGCGACATTCGAACCCAAGATCTACTAGTTTCACGCGCGAGCACTTAACCAGTAGACCACTGAGCCGGCGTCCAGCGGTGTTAATGTCTAACTTCAACTAATCCACGAAATTGAGCGACACATCCACCATTGTCTTCAGTGAGTTACTATCTCACAACAGACCTGGTTGTACTCCACTGATCACGGCTTCTCACTAGAACTCCAGTCACTAGTAAGCATATGTTGATTAATATCGGTAGGTCCTGGGTTCGAATCCCGCAGGGGGCGAGGTCGTGGATGCGCGCTGTTGAGGGGTCCCACAGTTGGGCGAAACGGCCGTCCAGTGCTTCCAGGTTTTCCATGGTGATCTAGCTTCAACTGACGCATGATCTTAACCATTGAACTGATATCTTTTATATTCAATAGAATAAACTTCTGAACTTTACATTTCTCAAGTAACCAAGATAGTTTGTTTGTTTGTTTTGTTTTGGTTTTGTAAAACCTGTCGTCCTTTTTTTTTTAAATTTCAACTCATCTTCCTAACATGAAAATATTTACTCATTTTTGTGTCTAATTATATTCTAGTCAGTTACGTAATTGGTTCGATTATATTGTAACTCATATCACTTGTTACATCTTTTTGTTGTTGTTGTTGTTGTTGTTGCAAATGTGATTGTCTTATACTAACTTGATTAGTTGAATGAAAAACAAACAAAACAAGACATGATATTTTGTCACAATCTTTAAAAAAAAAGGTCGAGGTCGCGTTACACTCGATCCATGATGCATAAGCTCTTACCCTTTCATAAACTAAATTATCCAATTTTCCTCTACCCATTTTTTTGTTTCTTTCCTAATTCAGTTTATTGTGTGCATGACCCTATTAATTATGTAACTAACTGAGTTGTGATCATTCTGTTGCAACTTATTACATAGACTGGAAACAGCTTAAAATGGATAAGAAATGTATGATATAGATTAGTTAATGAGGTTGAAATGAATACTTGAAACAGAAGTGAAAATTATATTTAAGAAAAAAAATGAAATAGGATAGAAACTTGTCAACGATTAATGTGGTATTTACTTTTTGAAAGAGAAAACAGTGAAATTATAGTCATGAGTCAATTGAAGCAAGACCACCATGGAAACCTGGAAGCACTGGAAGGCCATTTCGTCCTAGCATGGGTCTCTTCAGCAGTGCGCATCCACGATCTCGCCTCGCGAGATCCGAACCTAGGACTTATGAGTTTTGAGCGTGAGCGCCTAACCACTATGTCACTAATCTGGTATCCAACGTTGTTAATGTCTAACTTCAACTAATCCATGAAATTAAGCGACATATCCACCATTGTCTTCAGTGAGTTACTATCTCACAACAGACCTGGTTGAACTACACTGGTCGCTAGAAAATTATAATTGCCATTGATCATTATGAAATAAAAGATTACATCATTGTAATGGCCAATATTTTTATAGTTAACTTAGGAAAAGCAGAATGAAAACATGAAACACAGAATAAAAATATATTTCTCCAAGTATGTTGATGATATCTTTATTATTTGTGATAATATGCATCATACATCTTATATCCTCTATTGCTTCAACCGTTGCTAATACCTCGACATGGTGGTCGGGCTTGCCTATCGTCGTGAACCACCAGAAGAAAGAGGAAGGGAGAGAGTAGACAGCCTTGTTTGACTCCGGTCCCTACTTGGAATGCGTCTGTCAGCTGTCCTCCATGCACGACCTCACACTGTAGTCCGTCGCATAAGTTCCGGATAATGTCAACAATCTTCTCAGGAACTCTGTAGTGTCGACGACGTTTCCATAACGGCCTCCTATCTACATTGTCAAATGCCTTTTCATAATCAATGAAGTTGACGTACAGTGACCAGTTCCAATCAGTTGATTGTTCGACGATGATCCGTAGTGTCGCAATTTGGTCTGTGCACGACCGATCCTTACGGAATCCAGCTTGTTGATCTCGAAGTTGGGCGTCTACTGCATCTTTCATCCGGTTCAGCAACACTCTGTTAAAGACTTTTCCTGGTACTGACAGTAGTGTGATTCGTCTGTAGTTTCCACATTTGCTCAGGCCTCCTTTTTTTGGAATCTTGACGAGGTGCCCTTCTTTCCAGTCCATCGGCACTTGTTCCTCCTCCCAAATCTTTTTGAATAGAAGATAAAGCATGCTTGTGGTTGCTTCGATGTGTGATTTCAGTGCTTCAGCTGGTATGTTGTCGGGTACTGCTGCTTCCCCGTTCTTGATTTGTCTGACGGCCATTCTAATTTCTTCCGTAGTTGGTGGGTTGACATCTATAGGAAGATCTATGTGTGCTGCTTCGATGTCCGGTGGATTCATTGGAGCCGGCCTATTCAGGAGTTCCTCGAAGTATTCTACCCATCTGTTACGCTGTTGTTGAATTTCGGTGATTGGCTTGCCTTCTTTGTCTTTGACCGATCTCTCTGATTTACTATATTTCCCTGCTAGTTTCTTCATTGTATCGTGAAGCTGTTTCATATTTCCTTCTCTTGCAGCTTTTTCCACTGTCGTAGCTAGTTCTTCCACGTATTTCTTCTTGTCTGCTCTAATGCTCTTCTTCACTTGCTTGTTTGCTTCCATGTATTCAGCTTGTGCTTGGACTTTCTCTGCTCGTGTTTGGCTGTTGTTAACTGCTGTCTTCTTGTTCTTCCTTTCTTTGATCCTGTTCAGTGTTTCTATAGAGATCCATTCCTTATGATGATGCTTCTTGAGGCCCAGAACTTCTTGACACGTTGGAGTTAATGCTTCTTTGATAACTTTCCAGTTGTCCTCCATAGCAGTTTCTTCTTCCTTCAGTAGATCCTGTAAGGCTTGGAACTTGTTGTTGAGAGCTATCTTGAATTCATTGAGTCTGTCAGTATCTCGAAGGAAGGCCGTATTGAACCTTTGTATTACTGTTTGTCCAGTTGTCCAGTTCTTCTTTAGTTTCAGATTTAAATTGGCCACAACTAGGTGGTGATCTGAAGCTATGTCAGCTCCTCTCCTGGTTCTCATATCTTCCATTGTCCTTCGGAGTTTTTTGTTGATGCAAATATGATCTATCTGGTTCTCTGTAGTGTGGTCCGGTGAGATCCATGTAGCTTTTTGTAAACGTTTTTTTGGAAATATTGTGGCCCCTATGACCAACTTGTTGAATGCGCACAGATTTGCAAATCTTTCTCCATTTTCTTTTCTCTCTCCCAGTCCATGTTGTCCTATGATATCTTCATATCTGGTGTTGTCTATTCCGACTTTGTCATTTAGATCTCCCATCAGGATGGTGAGGTCCTTTCTTGGGCATTTCTCTATGATTGACTGCAGCCGCTCGTAGAATTGATTTTAATGTCGTCGTTGCTATCATTGGTGGGTGCACAGCATTGGATAATATTCATTGTGATCCCCTCCTTCTTTGTTTTGAATGATGCTTTGATGATTCTGGATCCGTGAGATTCTCATCCTACAAGTGCATTTCGTGCTACTTTGGACAGCATTAGAGCAACTCCCTGAGTATGTGGAGCATTTTCCTCTTCATGACCGGAGTGTAGTAGCATCTCTCCCGTATTTAGCCTTTGTTGTCCAATTCGCTTCCAATGTGTTTCAATGATCCCAAGCAGCTCTAGGTTGTATCTCCTCATTTCTGCAGCAATTTGGAAGACTCCCGGTCTCCCACATTGTACGAGTGTTCCATGTGCCTAAATAAATGGTTGCTCTGGTTGTCAGAAGGAGCATCGACGTCGTGGCTTTCGAAGGAACTCGGCTTTCACCATGAGAATCATAGTTCTTCTAACTGAAAACCTTCTAACTTTCAGGGCAGAGTTTAAAAGGTTTGAATAATTTTTTCTGGTAAGCGTTTCTTTAGCGAGTTAGTTTTTTACGGGATGGTGTCGCTGACCGCATACCCAACCTTCCTCCATTATCAGGGCTTGGGACCGGCAGTAACTCTAGGAGAGCTACAGGCCGAGTTAACAACAAAAATCCAGCAACTAAACTTACATATGAAAAGGTACTAGATAAGAAAACTGTTCCATCAGTAGAACTATGTATAGAAATACTTTTTTTTTCTCATTAATTCTATATCTATCAATCTGTCTTTGTTTGTTTTTCTTTATCATTTCAGGTTGTTGTTGTTGTATATTGTTTATTTATCTATTTATACAACCGATGAAAAGACTTGAAACTGAATGAATTCTTTCTTCTTCTTCTTCTTTTATTATTATTATTATTATTCTACAAAATGTTTGTCATTTTTCTTTTCTTTTGTTTGTTTTATCTAAATACAAAAGAATAATCGTGTTTTTGTATAGGAGTTATAATTTATTGGAATCAATAAAATAAAATACAATCTCATCATTTACTGTCATTTAATTTTGTAATTCGAAGGCCCGACTAGCTTTTGCCAACTTGCGTTACTTCTGGCGTCAGCGAGATATCCGCCTATTAACGAAAGGGCGGGTTTACTGCGCAGAAGTTCGTTCCGTCTTACTTTATGTCAGTGAAACATGGTCGGTAAGAGTACAGGATATACGTAGGTTACTAGTATTCGATCATAGGTGTGCTCGAAACATTGTATATCCTGGGAACACTGAATAAGTAATGTAGTTGTTCGGAAACGGGTATTAGGTAAGAATGGGAAATGAATTGTTGAAGTAGTGAAACTTCATGAGTTGTCTGGGATGGCTGGGACATTTGTTACGTATGCCCAACCACCAACTGCCCGGACTTGTGATGTTCTATGGTGTAGGAGTAGGTTGGGAGAAAGCTGGGAGCTGCCAAACGAAAACATGGCAGGAATCCATGAAGTGATCGACAAGTGGACTGAGTGATGTTGGTAGGTGTAGACTATCTGGTTATGGGGATCTGAGAGATGATAGCAACCGATGGTTAGAGACCTTGAATGACATGGCTGAAAATGGTTTGCAATGGCGTAGGTGCATCCACTCTTTGTGTTCTCTGAAATTCTAATCTTCTGAATTCTTCATGTCCCTGTTAATTTTCTCTTTCGAAATTGATTTCACCGGATTATGCTCCTTGAATAGCGTCTTCAAACCCTAATATTCCCGATTACTGCTTATAGGTTTAGTGCCTCTACCATTATGGGATTCGAATCGACAATTGTGTGTGTGTGTGTGGTAATGTGGTATGTCAACTCGAACTGATGTAATTATGTACGAAGTTCTACGTTTCTACTGACTGACTATATGGTCATTAAAGAAAAATTTCAATGAAACTTGTCACGAAGTTATGTAGTGATTTAGTTCATCGTTGAAATGAGTGTACTCAATAGTACACACTGAATTTTTTTTATCAAGAACTGAAACTATGATAAAAGTTGGAGATGAGTTCAATAAATTTATATTAATAATGTACACTTTTTTTTACTGCAATCAGTTGACGATATTAATGTATTCATCATAACTGTAATATTATTGAGGTTTGTTATCATTTAAGAATGACTTGATTTTTAAGATAATTTTGTTGTTGTAGACTTATATTATCTAAAGTAATAACTGAGTAATAGACTTCATTTGTGTTTTGGTATTTCTTGATATTCTGTACTTGAAACATCACAATAAGATTGAAATGGATCTTGACATTAAATTAGAATCGGATGATGTATTTTATTCAGTTTTCAAGGAATTTGTCTAAAGCATTTCATCATCTTCTTGTATGAAATATTCTATTCTAACTCTTGAAACACGAATTTTACTGGGTTGTGTTTTTAAGTGACACTTTAATGATTTTTTTGGTTATTTTCGTTACATGCATTTTGTATTTCTCAGTGTTTTAGTTTTATCATTATTCTTGTCATTAACCTAGATGGTTGGAAGAAAGTAAGGGGCGGCCAAACCAAAACGTGGCATCAGTGCTTGAAGTCACTAACCTCTAGTCTGAGCCATGTTGGTAGATGCAGACTACTTAGTTGGGGTCCGCGTGACTTTCATAACCAATGGCTGGAGACTCTTGGTGACATGGCTCAGAATCGATCACAATGGCGTTGGGTATACACTCCCTGTCTTCCCTTAAACTAAGAGATTAAAACCACTTCATATCTTTCCTTCTACTAACTAATTCTTTCTTCCTATACTATATTCTTATATGCAATCTTTCTCCTATATATTACCACCTTTGACCTAACCTCTCCTATGAATCCGGTGTTCATCTTGTTGTGCTAATGAGGTATGGCAACCTGGACCGAAGCACATATATGCTTGGTCCTACGTTGTAGCTGACTGACTGTCATTAAATTATTTTGCTGAGTTGATAGTGCTCAGATTATATAAATTAAGGGAGTTATTGTACAGCAATTCAGTTTGAGGACTGTAGAGTTCACATCTTTCATCTCATATCTAGCTGAATGCAAGTAGTTTACGTTTTTGTGTTGTAAAAAAAAATTCTTTCAGATCAAAGTCCAAAATTCAATATTCCGAACTTTAGCCTATTCGTGGTATATAATACAATAATTATTTTCTAGCTAATGCTAGTTCTGTCTTAGTCGTCTCTATAAATCATCGATTTTATCTGAGAATTTCAGAGAAACTTAAAGAAGACTCATTTTATAACGAAAAGACTATTTCTAATAACCTATTACACCAATTCTGTAACCATCAAACGATGCGAATTATGTTGTATTTACTAGTATAGGGGTTGTGGAGATTATTAAGTTTTTGATTGAGATCATGAACCGATTGATGTTAGACAATCTTTGGGAACCTGGAAGGACTGGACGGCCGTTTCGTCCTAGTGCGGGACTCCTCAGCAGTGCGCATCCACGACCCGCTCGCGGGATCGTGTGTGTTTTATTTCTCCAAACTTTTGATCTACATTTCGCTCATACATACACCACATATAATTTTCTGAGTTGCATGTGTATGTGAATCGAGTTAATCAAATTGTGTATTTTTAAGTTGATATTTAACGACAGTATTCGAACTAGAATATCATATGGCAATTCAAAACAGATATGACTGTAATGGCGAGACTATAATTTATGGACCAACCAATCACGTGTATGATAACAGGTCTTGGATTTTAGCGCGAAGTTCACTCATCCATTTGCGTAAATAGAGTTTTGGCATTATAACTCATATCAGTTCGTGATATGACCTTAAGTCTGATTCTTAATCTTAACTATCAACTGTAAATCATAATTCAAATTCCTCACACTAATTAATAACATTCATTTGGTCCTAGTTATCAGGTGGACACTCTCAAGGTCAGTTTAGCGTCGCTCAAATGTCATCCATAAATTATAGTCTCATCCATCTAGTTATATAAGATATTATAAAAAGATATTATGAATATATCATCAAAATTAAAAGTCAAGTAAATTTTGTTATCTTTCAACACGAACTATCTATAACCGTCTTTGTACTGTAAAGTGTTTTTGATGGTCGTACACGACCAAATCACCCAGCTCAGAGTACAATACTCCATCGAAATCATCCACGTGAGCTAAAAATCTTCTTCATCATCTCAACTGTAAAATGTTTCACACTATTTGCTGTATATACAAAAATTTAGATACAGAGAAATTGAAGATATAATCTTAATTGCATTGAATATCTGTTGTCGATCAATGGGAATTGATTGAAATGTGAACTGTTCAAATACTTTTATGAAGCCAGGAGATAATGATCACTATGATGTGACAATGGTTTGTTAATAGGGATCCAACTTTTTAATAAAGCGAATTTATCAGTCAGTTACTTACTTATGCCTGTCAGTCAGTCAGTCAGTCAGCTACAACGTAGGACCAGGCACATATGTGCATCGGTCCAGGTTGCCATACCTCATTAGCACAGCAAGATGAACACCGGATTCATAGGAGTGGTTAGGTCAAAGGTTGCAATAAGGATATAGTATAGGAAGAAAGAATTAGTTCGTAGACAGAAAGAATGAAGTGATTTTAGTCTCTTAGTTTAAGGGAAGACAGGGAGTGTATACACCGACGCCACTGTGATCGATGTATACTCCCAGTGAAGCATAGACAGTCGATCAATATTCTCCAACCCACTCTGTCCTAGGCCTTCCTTTTTAGTTCTATCCAGTTGTTTTCCATTCTTCTAATGTCTGTCTCCATTACTCGAAGTAATGTGTTTTTTGGTCTTCCTGTTCTCCTTTGGCCTTAAGGATTGCATGTTAGGGCTTACCTTGTGACATAGTTGGGTGCTTTCCTCAATGTGTGTCCTATCGAATTCCATCGCTTCTTCCTTTGAAATTTTTCGGAAACATGTGCAATAAGTAGGTGTCGTTTGATTGTCGTATAAGCGAG
Source organism: Schistosoma bovis (assembly GCA_944470425.2). NCBI lineage: Eukaryota > Metazoa > Platyhelminthes > Trematoda > Strigeidida > Schistosomatidae > Schistosoma > Schistosoma bovis. Next base: position 43,137,686 of record OX103956.1, on the reverse strand, counting down.
GAGTAACATTTCTTGATATGGTAATACCTTTATCGATGCATCTGATTTAAAGATTTTTGAAAGCTAATCACAATTGATTCATATAATTTCTATTACCCCCAAACTAAGTATACAGGGCTTCCAATTCCTTATAGTAATATTTATACTGCAACTTGATCGATGAAGTCCGGTGACTACAAAAAACTAGGTAATCATGAAGTGATAAATTAGCATAGTGTTTGTTAAAAGATATATTCTCAGTAAGAAACCAAACAATAGAGGTGTCTTTCATTTGAAAGGTTTCATTTTATGTTTATATAGAACTATGTAGAGAATCTATAACAAAACCGTCATTGACTTCTAATTGAAGCCATGTACGACAAAGTCGTCATACTACTGTACAACTTCAACTAGGAAGTCTTGATGAACTAGGAATTCTCAATTGTTTCTTCTATACCATGTAGTCATATCACCACCTTACACACAAAAACTTCAGAATTCACATTAAATGTTTATGAAATATTGAACTATTTTTCATTGAATTTGTTTTTCTATGTATAGACATTGACAAAAACCTATGATCATAAAATGGAAATTGTTATACGTAATTATAAATTACAAATGGAACGATTAGATAAAGAATTCGAAGTGGAAATGAAACGTATTCGATCAGAAACTGTAAGTTTACATTCGATAGTTTGTTATTAAAAAAATAGTTGAAGTTAGACGTTAACACCGTTGGATGCTCAGTGATCTAGTGGTTAAGCGCTCGCGCGCGAGACTGATAGGCCCTGGGTTCGAACCTTGCGGGGGGGGCGAGATCGTGGATGCGCACTTCTGAGGAGTCGCACAATAGGACGAAACGGCCGTTCAGTGCTTCCAGGTTTCCAATGGTGGTCTAGCTTCAATTGACTCATTATTTCAACTATTGAAATTACTATAATATCCACAAAACCCCTTCTGATAAAAAAATTGTTAAAATTGTATAGCTTAAAAAAATGCTAAGGAGGATAACTTATAGCTTCAGGATCGTATCCATTAGCCTGTGGTGGTCGAATAATTCATTTCCATCTTAATACAAACACATATTTAATGCGTTATTAATAAAGAGATGATAACTAATCCAATAAATCATCATATACTTATCTTTTATCCCTACAAATACTCATGATTTGTAATAAGAATTAAATACTTTGTAGTTCTTTATACCATGATTTTTAATCCTTAGTTTCGACCTAGTTTGCCAACTTGCGTCACTTATGACTCCAGCAAGATATCCGTCTACCAACTAACGGACGGGTTTACTGTCCGGCAGTTCGTTCGTCCTACTTTATGGCAGTGAAACATGGTCGGTAAGAGCAGAGGATATTCGCAGGTTACTAGTACTCGATCATAGGTGTGCTCGAAACATTGTTTGTATATCCTGGGACCACTGAATAAGTAATGTAGTTGTTCGGAAACGGGTATTAGGTAAGAATGGCAAATGAATTAGTGAAGCAGTGAAACTTCATGAGTTGTCTGGGATGGCTGGGACATGTGTTACGTATGCCCAACCACCAACTGCCCGGACTTGTGATGTTCTATGGTGTAGGAGTAGGTTGGGAGAAAGCTGGGAGCTGCCAAACGAAAACATGGCAGAAATCCATGAAGTGATCGACAGGTGGACTGAGTGATGTTGATAGGTGTAGACTATCTGGTGGGGATCCGCGAGACGATAGCAACCGATGTTTAGAGACATTGAATGAAATGGCTGAAAATGGTTTGCAATGGCGTAGGTGCATCCACTCTTTGTGTTCTCTGAAATTCTAATCTTCTGAATTCTTCATGTCCCTGTTAATTTTCTCTTTCGAAATTGATTTCACTGGATTATGCTCCTTGAATAGCGTCTTCAAACCCTAATATTCCCGATTATTGCTTATAGGTTTAGTGCCTCTACCATTATGGGATTCGAATATTTGAATATTAACTATATGGTTTGTTGATAAGTACTGATCTAAGTCCAATACTTCCTGTCCATCGTCTTCAACCACATAACTCATACTCAATTTTTTATTTCTCTTATAAACATTTTTTTTTACTTACACCTGTTACCCCTCTTGGAGGAGCATAGACCGCCCATCAGCATTCTCTATTCAACTCTGTCTTGGACAATCCTTTCCAATTGCTATTTGTCCTTTTGATATCTGCTTCTGATTCCTGACGCGGTGTGTTCTTTGGCCTTCCTCTTCTCTGTTTCCCTTCAGGATTCCAAGTTAGCGCTTGCCTTGTGATTCAATTTGATGATTTCCGCAATGTATATTCTATCTACTTCCAGCACCTTTTCCTATTTTTCTCTTAATCTGGATTCTGGTTTGTTCTCTCCCATAGTAGGCTGTTACTAATGGTTTCTGGCCAACGGACATTGAGTATCATGCGTAGACAATTGTTTATAAATACGTGTACTTTTTTGATGATGGTTGTAATAGTTCTGGAAGTTTTAGGTTTGTATTGATGTTCATGTTGAAGATTGTTACTTAGATATTGATTGACAAACAGTTGTTTTGAGTTCCATATATTCTTCAACTGTAAGAATGCTGTCCTTGTTTTGTTAATCCTTGCCTTTATGTTTGCATCAGATTCTCCTTGTTGATCGATGATGCTGTTCTAAGGATGGTGGTCCAGTATTAGCAGCAAGATTAACTGAGGTCTTAGGTAGAATTTGGGAACTGGACGTAATCCCATCTGACTGGTCTCAATCACTGATTGTGCCAGTTTTTAAGAAAGGACAAAAGTCCTCTTGTGACAATCACAGAGGAATCAGTTTGACTAATATAGTGTCTAAAATATTAGCCTCAATAATACTTCGACGCCTAACTAAAGCTCGTGAAGAGCAGACTAGAGAAAACCAGGCTGGTTTTCGACCTGGACGTGGTTGTATAGATCAGATATTCACACTACGTCAGGTTCTAGAACAGAGACACACATTCAGACGCCCCACAATGGTAGTATTTCTCGACCTTAAGGCGGCATTCGACTCTGTTGATCGTGAGGTTCTATGGCAGTGTTTGTCACTGAAAGGAGTACCAAAGAAGTACATTAACCTTATAAAGGCTCTCTACTCGAACACAACTGGTAGAGTGAGAGCTTATGGCGAACTGTTATCAGAATTGATCACCTCAAGTGGTGTTCGTCAGGGCTGTCCACTCTCCCCATTCTTGTTCAACTTTGTCATTGACGTACTTTTAGAGATAACACTCTCCTCATCTAAATTTACAGGGGTTGAACTTCTACCAGGAGATTCACTTGTTGACTTGGAATATGCCGATGACATAGTTCTATTTGGTGAAGACGCTGACAAAATGCAGTCTTTTGACCACTATAAGCAACAATGCAAGCATGTTCGTGATGCGTTTCTCCCCCTCGAAATACAAATGTTGCTTCAGGATTGGGTTACATCGACACCAGAACTAGTGATAGGGAGTGAAGTAGTTGAGTGTGTCGACCGCTTCACTTATCTTGGAAGTCTCATCAGCCCTTGTAGTTTGGTGTGTGACGAAATCTCAGCAAGGATACAGAAGGCTCGACTAGCTTTTGCCAACTTGCGTCATTTATGGCGTAGGCGAGATATCCGTCTATCAACCAAAGGACGTGTGTACTACGCAGCAGTTCGTTCTGTCCTACTTTATGGCAGTGAAACATGGCCGGTAAGAGTAGAGGATATCCGTAGGTTACTAGTATTCGATCATAGGTGTCTTCGAAACATTGCTCGTATATCATGGGACCATCGAGTAAGTAACACAGTTGTTAGGAAACGGGTACTAGGTAAGGATGGCAAATCAATTGATGACGTAGTGAAACTTCATCAGTTGAGATGGCTGGGACACGTGTTACGTATGCCCAACTACCGACTGCCTCGACGTGCTATGTTAAGTGGTATAGGAGTAGGTTGGAAGAAAGCTAGGGGCGGCCAAACCAAAACATGGCACAAGTCCATGAAGTCACTGACAAGTGAACTGAGTCATGTTGGTAGGTGTAGACTACCTGGTTGGGGACCGCGAGATGACATCAACAGATGGTTAGAGACCCTGAATGACATGGCTCAAAATCGTTTGCAATGGCACAGGTGCATCCACTCTCTGTGTTCTCCCAAACTCTAATCTTCTGAATTCTTCATGTCCCTTTTTCCCTCTTTCCAAATTTCTTTCACTGGATTATACTCTTTAAATAACATCTCCAAACCCTAATCTTCCCGATTACTGCTTATACTCTTGCTACCTCTACCACTACGGGATTTGAATCGACCACTGCATCTCTGTGCTAATGTGGTGTGGCAACTCGAACTGATGTACGTACGTACGAAGTTCTACGTTGTTACTGACTGACTGACTGACTGATAGTTGTTCTTCGTGTTTTGCCTTTTTCTTTTGTGTATATTGAAGCTTACTGATACAGAGGTTACTACTACTACTACACTCGTATACCTTAATGAAATTCAGTTTCTTTTTTTAAAAAAAACCGTATTAATGTCTTAGTATTATTATTTTATTTTATTTATTCTAGTCTAAAGAAGAGCGTACATTTAAAGATCGTTTAAAAAGTGAAATTGATACATATGATCGTGCTATGCGTAAAGCTGCTAAACGTGATCTTAATAAATATGATCATATTCAATCATCTAATTATGATATGAAATCCAATTCATCATTAACTTCATTAAAATCAAATCATTCCACTAATAATAATAATCATAACAATGATCATAATAATTCACTTGTTTCTCAACGTTTAACATTGTTTCGTGAAAATCAAGAATCACGTATGAATAGTCGTATTTATGATTTACATAATGAATATAATAAACGTCGAAATTTAATACATTCAGAATATTTAAATGAAATTCATACATTAAGATTAAGTAAGTATTTTTTCTAAGTAAACAAATATATATATCTTTAATGAGAGGGAACTTGTTACTAAGCCTTACTGGTGGTCACATTGTAATTTAATAGTTGAATTCATGAATCAATTGAATCTAAGACCATCATGGAAGTACTGGACGGTCAACTCGTCCTAGTATGGGAATCCTTAGCAGTGGGTATCTACGATCCTGCCCCGCGGGATTCGAACCTAGGACCTATCGATCTCGCGCACGAACACCTAACCTGTAGACCACTGAGCCGGCATCTAACATCAACCAATCCGCGAAATTGCGTGACCAACTTCCATTGTAATGAAGTAGATACCTGTCTCTACCCGATATGGATTAGCTCCACTGATCACGGCTTCTCACTAGAACTCCGAGAATTCCCTCACGAAGCTGGCTCAGTGGTCCAGTTGGTTAAGCGTTCGCACGCGAGGCCGAAGGCCCTGGGTTCGAATCCCTCGAGCGGGATCGTGGATGCGCACTGCTGAGGAGTCCCACAATAGGACGAAACGGCCATCCAGTGCTTTCAGGTTTCCGAAGGTGGTGGTCTAACATCAATCGGTTCATGATCTCAATAAAAAAAGACCTGGTTGAACTCTACTGGTCACGGCTTCTCACTAGAATTCGATTGTAATTTGATCAGGATTTAGAACTAGACAAACATGATATCAACCACTACTCAGTGATCAGTTAATATGAATATCTAAGTCATAAAGGTGGAAAATCTTCACTTGAGTAGTTTAATGATAACGCCTCAGAATTTATATTCGGGTAAATTTCAATCGAATCTATTAAAGACTATCAGTTGCCCAAGAGATTTGATGTAGACTTTGATAATGAGTGGCACTAAACCTAAATCAGGCAGAATTTTCTAGCAACTGCCTTCAACCACATAATAACAGTCTTTGCATCAGTTAAATGCTCATCAGCTTAGAGACAACCACTAAACGACCTTTTAGCTCATCCTGTTTAAAAAGTAAGTAATAAAACTATATTATACTTTTCAGACATTAAAAAGGTACTATTCTATACTACTCAGTATCATCCTACAGAATGTGATAAGCACTGAGGACTGGTTGATGTGATATTTAATTACAAGTCAATCAACAATTAATTTCAATTTTATTGTCTGTTATTGAAAAAAATTGATTGGGTACCAGGTTAACATACATATAGAGAAAATGTAAACGTTATATGAATAATCAATCTATAAGCCTATGAACTACGTGTTATCTGGTTTCATTTTGAAGGGATATATATATTTATTTGTTGATATCAATCAAAAGCCATGTCACCTAAAGTTTCCAGCTAGAAGCTACGTTTTTCTCATGGGTTTTACCCGAAAGGTTTCTTCATCTTGATACAGCTCAATCCAATAGCTATTGACTTCATGAATTAATGCCATCTCTGGGTGCGACAAATTCACATGTGGTGTTGAGGTCTATTTTTCGGATTCATAATATTATGTTTATACAACCATTAATAATGATAGTATACCAGGGAAATAAAATCTTCTTACAGGCATTGAACAGAACGTTCTTAAAAGGTGGTCTAGATAATTCAGGGTTTTGAAAAGAACAAATAAAGAACCCTTTATTCTTAATCATACTGTAACATTAAAGTGGGACAGTATACCAACTAACCATTCAATATATGTTTAACGTTGATATTCTTCAGATGTTTTGTAGATAATATTACTTCACCGTGTTCATCTTTTATCATGTTCCCTATTTTAATGCACCATACGGTTTCATTTTTAAATTCCTTTTAATAACACAACCATCTGTCTTACAAACAATCAATTGTGAAGATTTTGAAGAAGATAAATGGAGAACGGAACATCGTTTTTTATCTATGAAACATCAGTTGGATAGAAATCGTCAACTAGACTTATTTATGATTAAACGTGAACAATTAACTGGTCGATCGGAACTTGAATTAACGGAATTGAAACAGGTATGTTTTTAATAACTTCTTTATCTGACACCATATTGATCGGATGATAATGGTACTGATGAAGTACATAGATATCCCACTTCGCTTCATATATATTTATCAACTTAATTCGCCTTAAAGTATAACAAGTAAAATACGAGAGTGCTTTTGAATATACATTTTTGAGACATTCATTATTATAGACAGATGATGAGAGATGTGTGTGTGTGTGTGTAATACTATAAAAGGATCACTGAGATCCTTCTACATGTACAAGTATATAAATTAGAATTAGTTCTGTAAATCTGTCAATATAACACAAGAGGTAAATGAATTTTATAAACATTTTATCAATCAATTACAGTGATCGTACATTGAGAATACCAAGTGTTAGGCTTTTGGTGTGATGTAGTTACTAATATTTATCACATTGGACATTTCAAAGTAGGTGAACAGTTGGTTCTAATTTGAGAACTATTGTTTGATTGTCGAATAATCAAACTAATAAACAGGGAATGTTTTTGATCTGTCGATGAAAATAAACAGATTTCCTTGTGTAGTTATTCAAGCCCGTGATATCGAACTATAAGAGAGAAGAGCAATTGTATTGATCTAATCTGAGTGTTGACTGGCTCGTCTAGACTGTCTATCTAGTATCAATGACCTTCGTCTAATCAACGACACGTTAAATGTGAGATAGTAGCCGAGAGTAAAACTAAATATCTATTAGTACAGAATGCAGTTCCACATATTCGCTCACTCGGTAGCCAGAATACACAACAAATCAATTTTCAACGATGCAGTTCGAATTTTTGAATCATTCATACAGTATAATATAGAGAGCAAAATCCCGACCACTTGTCAACAGAATTAAGAAATTACAATATGGGCATGAATGGAAGAGCTCCGGAATAAATTAACAATAATTTAGACAAGGTAAAACACACAACAATCATTTATGTATCAAACAGAAAATTTCAAGTAGAGGAGTAGTACAAGTTTATTTATTTAAACACATAAACATGAATACAAGTAAGCACCAGATAATATATGTACCATACTTCGTCATTCGATTTGTGTGAGGGTTGGAATACTGCCCGGCTGCTCAAACCGAAGCAGGTGGTAGCCGGTGACCAACAATGGGTTTATACGCCATTTGTTCCTTCATGATCCTAGAGCCTATGTATACCATTGGTTTAGAATGAGGGTTTTCCAACTTTCTTCTGTAAATCCTCCTCATCCATTAATGCGGTTAAATCACCGGAAATTCGTTTTTGTCCTGTAAACTTCCTAAAGAACACATGTGGTATGATAATGTAATGAGTATGACTTCCGTGTTTGTGATTGTATACACGTGGTCATGTGAGATCATCTAGAGAGAGAAAATGAACTCTCCTTACCCCTCAGTCGTACCAGGTCATTTGAGGGCTACTACTAAATATATTGGTTTAAATATTTAACAATAATAATTTCAATGAAATTCGACAATCTCCACAACATCATACTGAAGACAAATATATAAACAGTAACTTCGAATAGGATCATTTGAGAAGTTCGCTTTTGCTTTATGTTTATTTCAACATAATAACAATTTAGATTGTATATCTATAGAAATAATGGTTGATTGCTTGGATTATATTCACTCTTATTAGTCTTAATAAATATCATTGTTTAAGCCATTTTCGTATTAGAGATAGTTACCCATTGAAACAATGTACTCTTAGAGTGGAAGATTGAAAGGTGAGAAATCATTTCGTTTTTGTCTACAGGAAAATTGTTTTTAGACATTTAACCATAGAAGAAGACTAGTTTTAATGAATCTTATAACAATTGGGGAGTGTTATTTATAAACTTCAGTCGCCGTTATAGGTAATTGTATATTCATGTTTGGAACATTATTACTATGACTTATGCTACTTATATCAATATAAGTAGTATATAAATAATAATCAGAAGTGGCAGCAGAAGGTTGGGAAGATTGAATAGAATCGGACGGGTACAGCGAGTAATTTTTATGACAATGAAGGGATGATGAAGTTTGAGACAGTTGATAAATGATTTGAAAATGAAATATTGAACATATGGTCTTAACATTTGACGAAACAACCCTGTAATTTTGTATTGAAATTATGTTGGTTGTCCCCATATATGTTCTTGTTCATTAGAATACCATTGAAACAGAAATTGACATACCCCACAGAGATGTAAATTTTACATATATATCCAAGACAGTTCTTCAAGATCATTTTCACCAATCACTTACTAGACCAATATCGTTTACTGATATTATCCAGTTGTATTTCATTGTACTGTGTAACCAGAGAATGAACATCTATGTAACTATATTTAATTGTTTTTTATTTTGCCCATTTTCATTTTAGACAATCAACATGGAACGAAGTAAACTTCAAGCCATTCATTCCATAGAGAGAAAGAATTGTATAAAATCTATGAAGTCTGTTAACAAACGTAGTATTCTGACATTACAACGCCAATCTAGAATCAATACCATCCAAGTAAGCAATCAGCAGTCGATAAGATGCTTTTCTCGCCAATAAAAATAACTAGTTACTTATTCTTCTAATAATCTAGTAACGATTTGATTTGTATCATGTTTGTGTACTCAAGTTACAAGTTGAATTTTCATTAGCCTGCATTAGAAATTAAACATCTTTTGGAAGAGTTTTCCTATGAAACTAAACAAATCAGCCATCAGAAACCTAAAATTGTAATAGCTTTCATCGAGCGTACAACAAAACTTCTTTTTGCGTTGTATACTTGATTGGAGATGTCAGAAATAGCCTAGATAGGCGTAAATCGTTATGGCATTTCTATACGTACATTGATCTTATTTGCCATGCCGATAAATGACGTATTATATTTATTTATTTATTACTTGAACACATAGAGATTGGTACAGAGGCACCAAAGACATATGCGCCACACAAATTTCATTTGATTTGTGTGAAGGCTGGGATAGTGCCCGGGTGCCCAAACCGAAACAGGTGGATCTCTCACGGGGCCACACCCGGAGCCTTTGACCTAGAAGTCTGATGTACAAAGCAGTGGAGCAACTTCAGGAGATGCAGTCCCATGGAAGCCGGTGACCAATAATTGGTGTATACGCCATTTGTTCCCTCAGAATACTGGAGCCCATGTGCACCACTGGTTTGGAATTAGGGTTTTCCAACTCCCCTAGATGAATCCTCCGTATCCACCAACCCGGTTAAAGCGCCGGACATTCGCTTCTCTTCCTCACAATTTCGTAAACAACATTAATGTCGCGAGAAGGCAGTGAGTAGGACTCCTCTGACATTGGTTGTACGCACGTGGCCATGTGAGTGCATTTCGAGAGGGAGAGCGGACTCTACCCACTCTCGGCCGTACCAGGGCATTTGGCGGCACTCATCAGCAAGGTGTGCCTGTAATCTTGAGGGAACTGGTGCTCCCTAACGGATTCGATCCCGTGTCACCCAGCTTCACAGTCAGAGACGTAATCACTGGGCCATCTGGGCTGCCAATAAATGGCGTAGTTATTCAAATACACAAATGTTTCGACGGTTCGGCCCAAAGGCGCTCACAGACATAGGCTTCTGCTAGTCCTGTCCATATATAATCTTCATGGTGCTTAGGTTCTCTGGGTTCGATGTCCAAGCGATTCAAGGACAAATGTTTAAAAAAAACAAACGGAAGTATATGAAAAAGTAAGCTGTTTTTAAAATTCAGTTGTTTTCTCTGTAATACAAACTTTACTATAGGTGGGATTGATTCCATGTATAATTACTATAATCTATCTGTTTCTTAATATGAGTTTACTGGTTGTTGTTATGACTTTTGCCGTTAGCTATTACGTGACTTAATTGCCAATTACAACACCGACCTATACGACCTTGGCGCTGTGCCAAACCAATGATGCGTTAACCAGTACGAGCAGCTTAGTCAACTCCAAGTCCTTATTGGTTCTTCTCGCCCAACCCAGTCCATTTTAGTCGAGAACAGAATCCCAGCATCCACTGTAGTAATAATGTATTTCAGACATACAGACCTTAATACGCCACAAAATAAAAATAATTATACAAGTTCAAGCCCAAAAGTGGCTATGATTGTGAGAGACTGCAACTAATAGATTGGGAATAACTTAAGAATAGTAAATTGTATAATTGTAGCTCATAGATCATATGGAAGCTTATAGCAAAAGGAATATGAATACACATATGATTTAGTTCATTAACATACCATAAGTATGTATTTACAATAAGTCTATAAATGGGTCCCGGAGGTTACCTATAATTTGATCTTCGGACATAACAGTTGTTACTTCTCTTCCTAATTGTGTAAAATATAAAGTCATCACCTTATCCATGTTCATTTTCATAATCCTACCCGTGTTGCCGCTGTCTCAGTTTCAATAAAGATGATTACGATTAAGGTTTCCAATCGAGCCTTGCGATAATTGCTATTTATGAACGACTTCTATGACATATTCGTTAGAACAGTAACTAATACACAATATCGCTCCGACATTAAAAATGTACACATTAATGAGAGAGAAGATGGCACTTTCAGAATAGCTTTATATTCCGAACAAAAGTTAAACATTGAAATGGATTGGCTCTGTTTATACAATAATTTCAGTGCACATGACTATGTTAGCAAACTAAAATTGTTAACAAGCAATCAGATGGCATCAAAGTTCATAACGGAAATATGAACCATAAAAATGTTATCGACGTTATCTTCTAAAGAAAGAACTAACATACTATGACGAAGATTAGAAAATCTGAGCTCTTATTAACACTATTATACTCTAGATTACTGTTATGTCCCGATAAGCATAATGAATGGTAACTTTTGGGATCAATTTATGGACCAGTACCATGCGTGTATTTTTTATCGTATAATTGTTAAATAACTAAACTATTCATATTCATGTTCCTCTTATTATGAGCTTTATTTTGACTTATGATCTATTATTCTACGACTTACCATTCCTGTATTATGCCCTGTCTATTAATTACTACCTCCCTCATTCACAGCCACATTTGGCTAAATCTTGTACAAATGTTGTTTCCTATTTTATGGTACGATGTGGTCTGTTTGGTTGGTATATAAACCCAGTATTTTTGGAATACATAATTGATATTTCAGAGGCTGAGATTGGTGTTCTGGACTTAACTGGCTGCGTGGGTTAGGCAGGAAGCAGGACCGATAAGGGCTCTAGACTGCTCGCACGGGTTTTATGCGTCATTGGTCCAGTCGATAATTCACTGTTCTCTAATTGGCGATATCATTACGTTGTACATTAATAGGGCACACAAACCACAAGTTATAACAATTACTTACTCTGTTATCATCTTCTTGTAAGTAATAGAATGATTTTGGGTTTGTAATCTTTTCTTTTTCTTTATAATATAATTTAAGTTGAATGAAGCTCAAAAGCGTATGAATGAAGAATTAGAATTGTTAGAATCGAAACATAAAGCTCAAACGGATGAATTAGAACAGAGTATACATTTTCGATTACAAGAATTAGAACAAAGTACCATTGAGAAACGTAATGCTTTAATTGATCAAGAGACTAAACGTTTAGAAGAATTAGATAATCGACATCAAAATGAAATGCGTATCTATTCAGAATCTTTACCTCGAATAAAAGCTGTAAGTTAAAGTGCTTTATTATTTTTTTCTTTTATGATTAATTTGTGTGTATTTTCAATATGAAGAAAATATTTAATTTGGCTTGATTTTTGTAAGTTTAAAACCCCGTGCATCTACTGTTGTTATTTGGGCATCTTGATACTGACTCAAGTTTGGGCAAATAAATTTGTTTCCGGCAAATGTAATTTATGTCAGGTTGTATTCTAAAATATTTAACCACAGTCTAGTAATACATGCTTAATCCTCATTATAGGCTTGTGGAGATTGTTGAGTTTTGAATAAGATCGTGAAACAATCACCATTGAAAACCTGGAAGCACCAACAGATCTTAATCAAAACTGAACAATCTTCACAATCCTATACTGATAATTATCATATGCTCACTAGTGACTAGCTTCAAGAGGTAATTCTCGAAGTTCTAATGAAAATCCATCACCAATGGAGTTAATTCGTCGCGAAGTTTTCAGTCAGTCAATCAGATACAACGTAGGACCAGGTACATATGTGCATCGATCCAAGTTGCCTTATCTCATTAGTACAACAAGGTGAACACCGTATTCATCGAAGTAGTTAATTCAGTGGTGATAATGTATAAAAGAAAGATTGTATATAAGGACAGGAATAAAGAATTAGTTGGTAGAAAGAAAGATATGAAGTAATCTTTATCTCATAGTTTAAGGGAAGACAAAGAGTGTAGACATCTACTCCATTGTGGTCGATTCTGAACCATGTCACCCAGAGTCTCCAACGATTGGTTGCGATAGTGACGCGGACCCCAACCAAGTAGTTTGTATCTACCAACATGAGTAAGACCAGAAGTTCGTGATAAGCGCCCTCATACTTCCAACAGCACTAAAGACCACTTATCAATCTTACAAAATTCGTGATAAACTCTTTAATTATCTAATCAAAATATGATACGATCTGTCGTTTCCTAGATCTGTATGAGAACTGAACAAATTATCTTCCTCCATTTATAAGAAATTCTCAAACGATCCCAACATAGACTAAATAACAGTAAGGTTACATCATTTTGTGGAAGTATTCTGTACAAATATTCGCTGAATTATTTAACAAAATAACGGCCTTCTCGTCCTATTATAGGACTCCTCAGCAGTGCTCATCTACAATCCTGCCTTACGAGATTCGAACCCAGGAGCTATCGGTCTCGCATGCGAACACTTAACTTATAGACCACTGAGTCATTTGACAAAATAAACGCTCCATAGATATATATATACTGAAATTCCTTATCTCATTTTAAATGATCTTTTATTTTATTCAATGAATTACAGTTAATGAAAGAACAATTTGCTCAAGAATATAAAGAAGATTCTTTTAAAATAAATTATAATAATTATCGATCATATAGTCCAAAATCTCATCGGCATAGATTACCAATTCCTATATCAAGTTTAACAAATCTACGTTGGGGTTCACTTTCGAATTCGAATACAAAATTAAATAATCTATTAGAATCTCGACCAAGTCGATTAATTACATTATTCTCTTCAGATTTGAATCATAATAAGACAAGTTCATCGGATTCAATGTGAATTATCATACTAAATAGCATTATATGATGTTAATCATTTTAAACTTATTCAATGAATATCTTATTCACGCTTCTTTTAATCCTGCGGTTGTGATTATTATTACTTCACAAATTATATAGATATAGATATATATTAATGTACACGGATATAACTTTATCATCCTATGCCTAATTTATATGTTACCTTATTCCACATCATGAAATCTTCCACCAATTTGATCTTAACAGAGAGGAAAAAATAATCCTACTTTTAAATGATCCAATTACTATAGACACTATTATTATTATTATTACTTGTAAAAAGCAAACAAGCATCACTTCACGCTCAGAGTATGTCTACGTCTACGTGTGTGTGTGTTTGTACGTGTACAATTCAATCTCTTTCGTATTTACATATTTCCAATGATTAAACTGTCTTCCATTGATAATCATTATTATTTTGTTAAGAACAGCATTATTTTGTTTTTGTAATTTTAGACTGTTTCTTTTTTTTTATAAAAAAATGAAATTGTTATTACATTTATAAATGAATAATAAAAAAGAACTTTTTTAATGATGAAAAGTATTGTAACTTTAAGTTTGGCTTGTATCTTCCCATTGAGATGGTTTATGACTGCGATTGATCAGTAGAGCTGAGTGGATAACGCGATGGCGTTTGAAGCAAATAGTACCGCGGTTCGAGTCCCAGAGTGAACATCAACTCTCTGAGATGCAGGTACATCCAGCTGACGAGTCCCAAATAGGACGAAACGCGCGTCGAACTGGATTCCACTGCTAGCCACTATCCATCATTGTTTACAAATAGCTTGTGAATTATGGTAATATCGAGACATACGCACAGTATGCACATATGCCAATAACAGACTGATCAACAGCAGTCTTAAACCTCAATGGGAAGATACAAGCCAAACACAATACCAAGTGAATTCAAATTCACCCCGTCGCACAAACAAGTGGCTATCAGGACTCAGTAGCTGAGTGGATAATGCGATGGCGTTTGAGGCGGATGGTACCGGGTTCGAGTCCCAGAGTGAACATCAACTCTCTGAAATGCAGGTACATCCAGCTGATGAGTCCCAAATAGGGCGAAACGCGCGTCGAACTGGATTCCACTGCTAGGCACTATCCATCATTGCTTTAAGTTTGTCCATCCAGTTCGTTATCATGTAATTTGATTCGCCAATCGAAATATGACTTATTCACTCTTGTACTGTATACTAAACCAATGATGTTCAACTGGTCTTTTGTTCGTCTAACCCCATTCACAACTAAGTCCAAAGGATACCAATACCAGCTTACACTATACAAGTCATTTATTTCAAACATACTGGGTTTATATTACCAGCCAAACAGGCCATATCACACCATGTAATAGGAAACAGCATTTATACATGATCAAACCAAAATGTGACTGTGAACGTGGGAGACAGTAATCAATAAACTCGACATAACTTAAGAACAGTAAATTATATCATAATAATCTATGGGTCAAAATGAAGCTTATAATAAGAGGAATATAGATATAAATGATGCATATCTAAATTATTATTTCATTCATTTGGTATTGTTTACTTGAATCTTCCCATTGATGTTTAGGACTGTAATTGATCCGTCTCTTATTGGTATATGTGCACATTATGCGAAGGTTCAAGTAAAAAAGTACCAAGTGAATTTAAATTTCACCATATTGCATAAGCAAGTGGCTATTGGGATTCAGTAACTAAGTGGATAATGTTATGGCATTTGAAGCGAACGGTACTGGGCCCGAGTTCCACATTGAACATTAAATCTGGGATGCAGGTACATCCGATTGACGAGTCGCAAATAGGACGAAACGCGCATCCTAGATTCCACTGCTAGCCACTATCCATCTTGAATTGTGTTTTTTTTTCAGTGTTATCTTTTGTTTTGTGACTACTGTCTTTTTTCCACATTCAATTAGCGTTTACATCCTCTGTTGCTCTTTTACTAAGATTTGGTGTTGTACTCGCAAATCAATTGAGTGAATAATTATAATGTAGTGCTGTTATGTACACTGTAAACGTTTCCGAGTATGTCCCACATACATAATAATTCACTTGATCGTTATGGTAGTTGGAGATCCGTTTTCAACATAGGATTGTGGAGATTGTTAAGATTCATTGAAATCATAAACCGACCAATGCTAAACCATCATTTGAAACGCAGAAAGTTTTAGCATGGGACTACAGCAGTGCACATCTACGATTTTTGGTATCCCCCACAAGTCACTAGCTTTGAAAGGAAATTCCCGAGGTTTTAATGAGAAGCTGAAACCAGTGGAGTTCAAACGTGTCGGTTGTGAAGCAGTTACCCAACAAAGACAATAGAAAATGGTCGCGCAATATTGTGGATTGGTCGGAGTTAGATATTAACACCGATAGACGTCAGCTCAGTGGTGTAGATGTTAAGCGTTCACATACGAGACCGAAGGTACTGAGTTCGACTCCCGCGTGGTTTTCATGGATGTGTACTATTAAGAAGTCCTGTAGTAGGACGAAACGACTGTCCTGTGTTTCCAGTGATGGTCTAACATTTATCGGTTGACAATTTCAATGAAAATATGTTTGTTGAAAACTGGATATTGAAAGGGTTTTAATTTTATGTCTGTGTGCTTTAATCTGCACAAATGAAGTTCCTGTCTATTGGCCACTTTTAGAAAAGCGAAATTAGCAAAAAGTAAGCGGGAGACTGGATGTGAGAATCAGTGCTTTACTGAGTTTCTTATCATTTAGTTTTTATTTCGTTGTTGAGCAACGATTCATGAATGCCATTTTTCCAATATGATCGATTTAATTAGTTCAATCCCGACATATGGAGGGATTATTTTAAAATAGCAAGGAGATTTCACTTTAACAACACAGGATATTGATTCTCGTTACAAATTCATTTCATGAACACCCAATGTCTTCTTCAGATTATTGTCTAGCAGTCTTGATACTATGCTTCAAAGTTAAATAATTTCTTTTAAGAACAATTTAATCAAAGAAGACTTGTTAGATTGGATAAGCGTTTTGAAGCAATATTAGCTCACAATCCATGTGTTTTATAGGTTAAAGAATCCTTTTAACTTCGTCCCTTATTTTCGTGCAATGATTAATACGTGAGTTTTACACAGATTTATGTATTAAAATGCATACATAAATGAACATCGAATTACGTGAATACACTTATTCAACCATTTCACATATCTCTTTTGAAATGAACGTACGTCTACTATTATCGAAGTTGACGTGTGAACAATACATATATACATACCGTCCATAAGTATTACAGCCTGTTTGAGACTGAAAGCATAAAAAGCAATCCCACAAAGTATACGTTATTACTTCAGGTTGATACCTATCCAAAAGAGAACTGCTAACGCGATATACCTTTTTGATTCGATCTGTGTTACTTTGTAGATATGAAACAGCCTTGCAAGGGACATTTATGTAAGTTGCTAGTATTTGTTCAAAAGTATTTTCAAAGTACTGTTCATATGTGATATAACCATGTAATTAATAATGCAGTTGTGAATAGATGACAAACAAGTAATTATAGTACGGAATCAGTTGTGAAACTATATGTCTATATGATTGAAAAATATACTGATCAGATCAAGACATATGAAAGTTTACATTCATTAAGTCACTGACTCATTTAGTAATATGAGGAGTTGCTAACTGTAATCTGCAGGCTGATTATAATTTCTGAGTACAGATATTTATTTATTTTAACACATAGATATTGGTACAAAGAGGTACCAAATACATATGCGCCACACAAATCTCATTCGATACGTGTGTGGGTTGTGATACTGCTCGAGTGCCCAGACCGGAACAGGTGGTTTTACTAAGGAGCCTTCGACCTGAAGGTCGAACCCACAAGGCAGTGGAGCATCGTAAGGAGATGCAGTGCCATGGTAGCCGGTGACCAACGATTGGTTCATACGCCATTTGTTCCATCAGGATACTGGAGCTCATGTTCACCATTGGTTTGGAATCAAGGTTTTCCAACTCCCCTAGGTGGACTCTCCATGTCCACATGAGATAGTTCAAAGATAACGCCAGTAGAACAGATATATTTAATTTTTATCTTCCTCCCTAAATTTTGAACTTCTTATTATCATGTATTATTCATTCTCCAATCACATTTGCAAATTCACTATGTTTATAGTTCCCATTACTATTGATATTGATATCTTCGGTTTCTCCTTTGTCATACATAATAATTACCTCATTCACCAGATATTAGGTAATGAGCAACACTGTAACCATAAAAGGTAACAATTATTATTCGGCTGATCAAACTGAAATAGATGAAGCCGGATTTCAACCTGTGATTTAATGGTTAACAACAACAAAAACAGTCGGACACCCTAACTACTAAAAGTTACCACTTCAATTTCATCTACTAAATATCTATTTGTTTGATAATCGAAAAAAATATTTAAGTCGTTAAAAACAAAACCCAATATTTTATCAAAAGAAATGATACAACTTTCATTTTCATATTTATACAATAATGATAATAATCATTATATCAACACATTGAATGTACAAAAGCTATTTGAGTGATTTTCGTGGTCGTTTAATATCTACAAGAAAAGAATTAAAAATAATACAGGTTATTTCTCTTTTTTTTTTCTTAAACATTGATGATTAAAGCACATTTTGCGTGATGCCTTCAAATGCCCTGGTATGGCCGAGAGTGGGGTGGACCCTCCCTCCCTCTCGAAATGCTCTCACATGGCCACCAGTATACAGCCTCTACCAGGGAAGTCCTACCCACTGCCTTCTCAAGGCGGGGGGTGTTGTTTACGAAATTGAGAGGACGAAAAGCGAATGTCCGGCGCTTTAACCGGGTTGGTAGACATGGAGGATTCATCTAGGGGAGTTGGAAGACCCTCATTCCAAACCACTGGTGCACATGGGCTCCAGTACCCTGGAGGAACAAATGGCGTATAAACCAATTTTCGGCCACCGGCTACCATGAGACTGGATCTCCTGAAGTTGCTCCACTGCCTTGTACATCAGACTTTTAGGTCAAAGGCTCCGGATGTGGCCCCCTGAGAGATCCACCTGTTTCGGTCTGGGCACCCGGGTAGTATACGAGCCTTCACACAAATCGAATGATTTATGTGGCGCATCTATATTTGGTGCCTCCATGTACCAATGTTTATATGTCTAAATAAATAAATAAACTTAATCAAGGATTCTAAACAAAAACGAAATTAAACTATTCGGCGTCTCAAAGTTTCACAATAGTTTGTGAAAATGTTTCAAACAATCGCTTTAGTGAATAAACAAACTTACCTTGTGATTTTCCAACAGCAAGTCGTTTATTATTGATTGCTTGAGTTGATTTATTACGAGTTAACCAGAGAGTTTTATTACACTTATATAGTTCTAAGGATAACTTCTTATAAATAAAATGTCCATATTTATGTGAATGAAGGTGGTTAGTAGCATTAGTTAATTGTTCTGCCATTAATTCTTTATAAATTATCGGTTGAGGTAAAGTATTTGTAGCCGTCCATAATGCTTCAACCACATGACTACCGCTAGGATGGCATGCCAAAACAGAGAAGCCGTTCTATATGTGTAGGAAAGAAAAGCGTGTACTCAAATTAAAGAAATAGCTAATTATAAAAACAGTCTTCATTATCAAAATAGAAGATGGGAAAAAATACGTCCGAAATAAAATGAAAGTAGTGAAGTGTTTATGGTTACTTAATGACCAACACTTTTAAGCTTGGGTGAACGTCTGTTACGTAACAGTAAGTTGGCCACTTTATTTAAATACATATGACTGGTATTGTAGACTTTGGATTAACATGGCTTGAAGTCGGTTAGTGGAGTGAAAGCATCCACTTTATGTCTCCCCGTAGATCTTAACATTCAGTATTCTTTCATGCATACGTTCACACAGAACCATATTCTCAACGTTTAGCTTTTCTTACTGAAATCCAGTTATCTCGAGTCCTTTACCATGTATCTTGCTGTGCTAGTGTGGCATAAAAACTTGGACTAATGTATATTTTTACAGGCCCACCTATGTCCAGTATGAGAACTGGTTGACTGATATGAACATTAGTTTTGTCTAATGAACTGTGTTCGGTTGAAATTTTGGGTTCCAGTCTTGGAGTAAACATCAACACCGGAACGCAAAGACATCCATCTGACGAGTCCCAAATAAGATCAAACGTTTGTCCTGGATTCTACTGGTAGCTACAACACATCGTTTGTACGGAAATCTTTGTCATAATAAATCTTCTTTACAATATATTTTTTCCGAAATAACCGCGGCTAGGAGAAATGTAGCTTAAAATTGACTAAATCAACATATACTCATTATTGAGTTGTATTCGATTATAATTAGAAGCAACATAAAATATACGTCCTGAACTTCACCACTAGATGCTCCCAGCTAGATCCGAATGAAATTTGTTAGCATAAGAAAGTCATAAGTTAAAACATAGTTATTATATGAAAAGAACAAGATATAATGGTGAGACTATAATTTATGGACGACATTTAAGCAACGCTAAACTGACCTTGAGAGTGTCCACCTAATAACTAGGACCAAAATGGGGGTTATAAACCAGTGTGATGAATTAGAATTATGATTTACAGCTGATGGTTAAGGTTAGGGATCAGACTTAAGGTTTTCATCACGAACTGACATCAGCTATAATACCAAAACGCTATTTGACCAAATGGATGAATGAATTTCGCGCCAAAAATCTAAGATCTGTTATCTTATACCTCTGATTGCTTTGTTCATAAATTATAGTCTCGCCTACAATATATTTGTTTTTTCAAAGCAAAATAACATCAACTAACCATTAGAGACTTCAATAATGTAATTTTAAGCTCACTAATTACAGATTCTGATAAAATTAGCGCTTCTAAAACTCTTGATAATTGATAATGTTGTGCCCATGCAATTAAACGTTTAGGGGATTGACTTAATAAACTGTTAATCACTTTAATAGGATGAGCATAAGTGAATTTAAATAAACTTTCAACAAATAAACATCCTGGTACAGTGACTGGATTGACTAGATCTTCTTTATTGTCAAAGTATTGATTATCATCATTATTATCCTTTTCTTGTACTGACTGATTGGTGATGTGTTCATTTAATTCACTGAGAGTTATCATTCCAACAAGACAACGAATGAATAAATCTTCTCTAGATTTTGAAGAAGAATGTTTTTCAGTAAAACCGAAAATTGACGGTAGCATCTAGAAGTGTTGAATAAATAAATAAACAACAATAATGATGATAATTGAAATTCGATGACCAGATGCGTTTCAATGATGAAATAAGTGAATAATAACATATTTTTCATTGAAATCGTGAACCAATCTAAATTAGACCATCATTTGAAACCTCGTGTGTTATTACAGGTATGAGGGCTGATATCACTTCCCAGCATCACACCGTGGAAGGGTTATATCTTGAGGGACCTGAAAAGGAAGTTGGATTAGTGGGAACGTGACCACAGAGCCCAAAGGACAACTACTTGAGGTCGGTCACGCATGACCTTTCTATGGGAAGTTTTTGACGTGTTAGCTCCGTTATTCAAAGGGTTTGATATTTCTAGGATCGACCTTTCCTAACCCTTTCCTTCCTTGTGAGAAGGAAGCATCGCTGCAGATGCTGGTTGTCCGAGGGAAACACCTTACTGCTGTCACACCCCTCTACAGTCAGCAGTACGACTTCGCCCTCAGACCTTGAGTTGCTGCTTTTAGTCTTACCGTTCTCCAATCGACCTGTCTGGCATGGTAGAACCTGCAGGAACATATGTTCCAGTCAATATAGCTCGGTTGGGTCATCACGATAAGCAATCCTGACCACCACGTCAAGGTAGTAGCTATGGTCGGGATTTGAAACCTAGAAGTAGTGAGTGAGCTTTTCGTCTTAGCACGAGATTTCTCAACAGCGCGTATCGATAATCCCACACGCAGGAGTCGGACCTATGACCTTCAGGCGTGCAGATTATCATTATAAAATCTTTGGTTCGTGGAAACGACCACTATATTAAACTGATTTATTTATCCTAGAAATAGTTTTCTTTTCTCAAAAGTGTTAGTGAAGTCACATAAACACTTTTTTGGAAAAGGATAACCATTGATCTTTTCAACAGTTTTTTTGTTTTGGAAAAGAAATAAAACGAACACACAGAAAGTTATGATAAATTGAATGACTTTAAACAAGTATGATAAGAATTAGGAAATTGGGATTATTTGAATAAGTGAAGAATATTAAACAATAAAATGATATTGTATAGAGGAGTTGCAATCAATGGTAAGTCCTTACAATGAAGAAATTACAAATTCTTATTGATGGAATGATAAACAATAATGTAGTTGATATGAATAAAGGACTTGCTACATAAGATTATAGATAAGTCAGCCAATTTGAAGAAGAATGTATATTGAAATTGTCACATAATAATAGTAGTAAGCATTTGGACATAGGAAATTTAACTCTGAAAGAATTAATGAACTCGAGAAACACGATATTTGGAATAGTATTAAAACTTGAAAGCAACTGTAGGACAAACTATGAATGCATGTGTATTATATTATCACCTACGGTTTTTAATTGAAGATAATGATCATGCCCACTAGTCATAGGAAACTGTAGTTTGAAAGTTATTAACTTCATGGATAAGTCCGATATCTTAGTTCGAGTACGGTTGGTCTTTACTTAATCTCTACTCAGTCAGTCAGTCAGCTACAACGTAGGACCAAGCACATATGTGCATCGATCCAAGTTGCCACATCTCATTAGCACAAGTTGTATGTACATAATAATCTGAAGAAGAACAATATAGGCTTGAAATGGATTAGGATATTTGAAAACACAAGCTATTTCACTAATAATACAAATGTTGATATATATAATATATAAAATGTTTACTCGTAGGAATGTACGTTGAAATTCTTCAGAAGGATGCCTGATACATAAATCAGCCAAATCTGTTAATATACCATGCTGTTTATTGGGAATAATGCTACGTATGCCAAATTTATTACTTTTGCACGACTGAATAACAGTAAAAAAGTTTTTAATATCAACTGGTTTTACTAAACGTCGAATGACCGCTCGTAACACACGACTAGCTGTTTGATTTGACATAAGAATATCTGCTACTGTTACGGGATTTGAATCATTGCTATCCAAAGAGAGTGAACATTCTGATAAAATATGAGTGTTTAAAAATTTTGCAAAATTAGCCCCTGGCATAACCTCCACGAGAAGTTCAGCGAAGTAGGTGGCAACTGGGTGAGCATAAGAACCAAGATATCTGAAATGGGGGAAAAAGAGTGGTACCAGTAATCTAACATGAAATACGTTCGCACATCACAACTGTATCCCTAGGACTGTCATCACAGAGAATATCCTCAGACTACCAGATAAGTAATACTACCTCACTTTCTAGAGTGAAAAAAGTGGGGCGGAGTTTAGGCCCGTAAACAAGTAGTTGAATGTTGAACATTTTAATCACTAGGCCATAAACTTGCATGTAAGTACAGTTCCGTTAAAAGAAAAGTGTACGTTATATCTTTGTCAACGTACCAAGTGTTAATGTTCGCAGTCTGAAATTGCACTTTACTACCTAAGAGAATTGTGATCAGTGATAGTGTAGTGCCTGTGCTTCGTTAACCAATCACCCTCGTAACCGTTATCATATAATCCTCAACGTTGTTTGAAATCAGAAGGCAAAGAGAAGCAGCGACTACAGTTTTATTAACAGATAACTCAGACCATAAAGCAGGGAGGCAGATGAACGAGTCAGCGAACCGAGAGTGTGTAGAGTGGAAATGTACATGTATATATATAGGGAAATGAATGGATCATCGAACAATTAAGCAGCTAATAACAAAGCTGGCAGAATGAATATATGCGTAGACGGTAAACAATGTCCAAGCATACATATTTCATACAAGCACAATAATAATAAATGTACAATAAGTTGTTGTTGTCGTACGGATGACTTTGTCCTTTAAATAAGTTAACAAAAGGGCTAAACTGAGTTAAATGAGAACAAACTCAATTGCACATGAGTTGCTATAGTAGCCGTGAATAATAATAATAAATTATTAGTGTTGGCTGTAAATTTATTGAAAATACTACTGAAAATCTACAGGAAATACCATCTGAATAACACTGAAAGCATGCTTAAGGTTTCAGAATTCGCAATCAATCTATTTAGTTATGTTTGTTGATACGGCTTTTTAGAAGCACAACGAAGCCTCCAGAGGCTTTAAAGGAGCCGAAAAGATTGCACCCAATGAGGACTTGGTGGAGATTTCTAGAATATCAACGTGGCATGCAACGATTGGACGACAGAATAACTTGCTTCCTTGCGGATTATCTAGACTATAATGATGTTATAGCAAACGCTAATAACTATAAATACCCACGTTTTTCCATGCATTTTTGATCCTTACCCAATAGTCACTTCCTTTGCTTCTTTCATGTCCTGATTTGCGACTGTAGGGTTCTACACGTTCGAGTGCTGTTAGTTGTATATCGTATTCTGCCGTAATCACGTAGAGGACGTAACAATGCCGTGGACGAACACCACTTTAAAAGTCATAATACATCCTGCGTACACCAGATAACTATTACTACTACCTGGCAAAACGATAGCCTTCGAAAGACCGGAAAAAGAAATGGATAACAAAGCTATTTACTACTGTTTCAATGGAAATTTTTGGAAAAGACGGAACCAATCCTCCCTAATTGATAGGAATAAAAATAATAAGTGTTTTTACTAACCTTGTAATCAAATCGTCTTCTTGTAAATTTAAACTAAACAAACCAGAATACTTCATAACCTTTTTAAACTTTTTTGTAAATACATCAGGAAGACGAGCTGATGCCACAAGCAATAATACTTGAATAAATGGACAAAGGTGTTCGTTGACCACATGATCTAAATAGTATTAATTATAATATGGTTTTAACACTAAAAAACCTACTTTTCAATGCTTTCGTAAATAAGAACTCTTTACACAGCTCATTAAGTGATTGAATGTAATTTTCATCATACGGTGTGACTAGTTGAACAGCTGACTTATAAGTATCTTTGAAAAATGATATTATTAAGTTAGCAGTATACTTGTTTTCTTGTCCTTTTCTAAACGAACTCCAGCTAAAATTTGTGGATAAATGCGACATGTATGCGTTGCATGAGAATTGGTTATATAGACTGAAAGATTTTCTTTCATATGAGTACAGAAACTTTGTATATGATCAACAATCAATTCGTCGGCGTTATATTCAGCTGTTTGACATTTATACAATGCCTTGTGAAGCAAATGATATGCAAACTTGCTATTGATTAATCGACCCCAACCTTTGGATAGAATTTTTAGCAAGAGAGCAATACACTCCACGTTTGCATCTGTAATTAATTCTTCTAAACACCTGCATACTTGTGGATGTAGTGCTAATGACCAACCATCTTTTTGAAATGCCAAAAACGTATTTAGTATAAAGTTGTCTAAAAGTATATAAAAGAAGTGCTTGAAACCAAATACTATTTGTCATAGATGCGAAAATATAAATAGTGCATGTAGTACATGCGAAAACCTACCCAAACAAATCTGAACACATAATTGAACAAATGTCAATACTGACACTAGCAACAACCAACTCTCGCTTTTTACTACATAAAAGTTAGCAACAATGCTGACCTTACGTAAAATTCATTTACAGATATCATGTTTGACGAGTGGCACCATCGCTATGTCCTTTTCAGCGTTCATTTTGTCTATCACAATGAGCTTATATTCTCGGTACGTTTTTGCTCAGCCGAGCTCGATGTACAGTGCAACATCATTGCCACACAACCCACGTGGAGAAACATTTGTAAAAAAACGGTTGCCTTGTTAAGTACCTAGGTGACTAGTCTTTAATTTTGAACACACTTTTAAGCTAGTAATTAATGAATATATAAAAGCTATTTGGCAACAAATTGGATGAACCTTAAATAATTGAAATTTTGATGAAAAATACAATTTATAATCTTACGTAACCTTAGCAGAACTTACGTTTCTCTTCGATATCTGTTATAGACGACAAGCAATGCACGCGGTTCAAATAATACTTTATAGTGCTTCTTTCAACATGTACTCGTTCCATCAGTTCGGTAAATTCTTAATGCCTTCTGTCTATACTATCTGGAAGGCCTCTTTTCCAAAATTAAAATGGAGAAAACAGTCCTAGAAAAAATAAACATAATGGGAACACATGACCAACTGTCCTCTTAATTTAACTCATTGGAGCCTAATACTAGTCTTTATTCCCAACCAAGAGTCGTGGAATTATCATTTCAATAAACATGCCGATCCCTTTATTTTGTCTGACATTAGTTTTCAAGCGTTATCCAGAAAGCTACTCAGGTATAAGACTTTATCGCGGTAGGTCGACAAGTCACGTCTATTATTATTATTTAAGCACATTCGTTAAGGGAGGCACCGAATATATGTGCGCCATACTTCATCATTAGATTTGTTTGACGGTTGGAATACTGCCCGGGCGCCCAAGCTGAAGCAAGTGGTTTACTCAGGGTGTCAGTGCCCGAGCCTTTGACCTTAAGGTTCAATCCACAAGGCAATGTAACAACGTTAGGAGATGCAATCCCATGGTAGCCAGTGACCGATAATTGGTTCATACGCCATTTGTTCCCTTAGGATCCTGGAGCTCATTTGGACTATTGGTTTGGTATCAGGGTTTACTAACTCTCCTGGGCGGATCCTCCATATACATTAACCCTATTAAAGCACCGGACATTCGCTTTTTGTTCTGTAAACTTCGTAAAGAACACCTCCGGCGCAAGAAGTCAGTGAGTCAATGGTATACAATGTTTAAACCAGTACTTTGCGTCATATATGGTTGACCTAACGAGAAACCTAAAACAAAAGTGGTCTATATTTTACGATAGCTTAACAAATGATTAGTGAAGATACAACAGAACAGTAGTAGGGTATTTTCGCTCGTCGTTTGCTTCATTTCGACCGATTGATATTAACACCAATAAAATGTAAATCATATTTGCTTGACAGACATTCTGTCGATAAATCGCATTAACACAACGCAGATGACACGAGTCGAATGTGAATTGTATTTAGAATACTTATATTCCAGACATGTTAATGTTGAACGGCAGACAGATAATGGATATATTAGAGTTAACAACAAAGTGAGTCAATCTTTATGAACATCAAAGAAATACAGGAAGTGATTAGACGCATATATGTATAAAAAACGGTTAAGGTAATGCGCGAACAGTTGCAAACACAAAACATATGTGGGACAGAATAGATGAAAAAGCAAGAATGATGCGTGCTTTCGAAAGTTAAAATAAATCATGTAAGCGTGAATAATGAGTATTGCTACACATTAATATTCTTTTTCTTTGTGGATACCGTCGTCAGCAGAACGGTCTATGAGTATTGTCGTGCATGTCATGAAATCTGTGCTTATTTTCGCAAAAACCTTAGATAGTTTTTTTATACATTAGTGACTGTTAGCTCGATCGAATACTAGGACCGAGTTTTATGACTTCTTGTACTTACATTCCAAAGTGAAAAGGTTTTGTATTTATGAGGTCGGAATAGGGTGGCTTAGATATCGACGTACAATCACTGAGTTCAAGCCATATACTATTATTTCTCAGTCAATGAGACGGAAAGTATAAACCTATAGGTGGTTACCTAGTTGCACTAAACCTTCCTAATCCTTGTACATTACACTAATTTAACTTAGATTTGAAACTAAACAATTTGAATCAAGGAGCTAGGCCCAGCGAAATATGTGAAATTTCAAACTCAAACAGAACTCAACAGTTCAAGATATTATTTATTAACCGTGGTCCAACTAGGATGTCTTAGTAAACTGGAAAGTATTAGGAGACCATAGCCAATTTAAATCTAGTTTGTGGGTTAAAAGGTTCACAAAATGAAAATTAGTATGGCCAAAATCATGCTTACATATTTGAATGTAGCCAAAATAGCTTTACTGAGATCATAAATGGGGTAGCTCGATTCCTATTATCAACTGATTTCGTATAAAGTTATCACCCAAACCCTCAAAGTATCTTTACAAATTTTTATATTGGCATATTTAGCATCCCAAATGTTGCACTATAAAACAGCTAACAGGAGATAAAAAGCAATCGACCTAGACTGAGTATTGATTTATTCAGTTTACTCGGATTTTCTGTTCAAAACACTATTCATTAAGGCTAAAGTAGGTTAATGGTTTTCTCAGAATCGATCACAATGGCGTAGGTGCATACACTCTTTGTCTCCTTTTAAACTATGAGATTAAGATCGCTTCACATCTTTCTACGAACTAATTCTTTCTTACTGTAATGTACCTTGATATGCTATCATTCTTCCATGTATTAACATCATATCACTACCTCAACTTGTCTTTATGAAGATACAGAAGTAATAACGAAAGGTCTTACGGTGATATCTACTCTTTCTACTTGTAGTACCACTAAATCTTAATCTCAGTTCAAAAGTTCAGGGAACTGGCATAATCGGAAGCTTAATAATTGGCATAAAACATACTCCACTCGGTAGCGTAAGAGCTGATAATACGCGGTGTTCAATCTACAGTCTTCAGACCTCAGTAATAAGGACAGGATGTCTATCGACCTATATTAATCCTTGCAGTTTGTAATACTGTTAAGGTCCAATCTCGTTTTGAATATATTAACAGAAGGTGCTGATATTACGTGTTCCGGTAGAGAATTCCAGTACTCGGTGCGAGAAACGGAACTCCAGACGTAAACGATTTTATCTCGGTTTTTGAACATTCTTCGAATGTCCTCTCAAATGATCAGTCCTGGACGAAAGTAAAAGATCAGACGTGTTAATACCACGGTCATCGATCAGTATACGATAAGCTAATATTAGATCACCTTGTATTCTACGGCAAGATAACAGAAATAAGTTGAGGTGTCTCAGTCTGTCTTCATAAGATGGGTCAGATAGACCTTCTACCATCTTAGTACCTCGTCGTCGAACTCTTTCCAGCACCTTTGCTTCATACTTGAAACAAGGATACGCTGCTTGAATCCCGTATTCTAAATGTGGTCGAAATAAATCGGGTACGACAGTTTCATCTGCAATTCAACAGGACTCTCCGAAGTGAACCTAAGCGCTGACGTAGTGTTCCGTAAATTGCAGCACTTAAGACTAGATATTTCTCCTGGCCCGGATATGGTTCATCCTGCCATACTGAGGGAGGCAGCCTCAATCCTGGCAACGCCGCTTAGCGTGATGTTTTCACACTCGCTAAGCCGAGGCAAATTACCTGAAAATTGGAAGTTGGCTCACATCACACCAATTTTCAAAGGTGGTCGACGTAATGAACCTTCTAGTTATAGGCCAGTGGCTCTTCTGTCATTACCTTCAAAACTCATGGAGTCCCTGGTATGCGACGGTTTAAACGACTATCTACTGTCCTTAAATTTCTTCTCACCCCAACAGCATGGTTTCAGGAAGGGTTACTCTTGTATAACGAACCTGCTGACTGCGGTGGACAGATGGACAAGCATCCCTGATCGCAAGGGAAAAGTTGATATCATTTACCTTGATTTCTCAAAAGCTTTTGATAAGGTTAACCACTTGTGTCTTATCAATAAGCTCAAACAACTAGGTATCAAACCACCTCTAATCGATTGGCTTACTTCATACCTAAAAATTGACACTTTAAGGTTAGAGTTAATTTCACGTTATCTCAAGCTATGGAATGTTTTAGTGGGGTCCTGCAGGGCTCAGTACTAAGACCTCTTCTCTTCTTGATCTATATAAATAATCTTCCACAACAGGTATCGTCAGACTTATTACTATTTGCCGACGACGTGAAACTTTGGAGAGAGATACGCAACCAAGACGATATACAGGCACTTCAGGAGAATCTGACTCGACTTCAAAGTTGGGCAGACGATAACGGACTTACCTTTAACACTTCAAAGTGTAAAGTAGTCTATCTGCGACATGTCGCAAACTACAGTTACAACATAGGAAACTCCTCTCTAGTAGTATCTCAAGTCGAAAAAGATTTAGGAGTCCTGATGCCCCATGATTTGAAGTCTTACGCTAACTGTGACAAAAATGCTTTCCGAGCAAACCTTGCACTGGTAACGTTGAAGCGCATTTTTGGACAGTTTGACGGACGAACTTTCCATACAGTCTTCAATAGTTTCATCCGTCCGTATTTAGAGTACGGAAACATAGTATTCCCCCCTCACTCCAAAAGGATAAGGTCACTTTGGAGCGTATCCAACGGCGAGCCACGAAATCAGTTCGAGGACTCAAATCTAAACCTTACGAAGAACGCCTCCATTCACTAGACCTTTACCCATTAGACTATAGGCGTCTTAGAGGTGATTTATTAATGGCTTATAGTATTCTTAACACTTCTGGACATCCTCTTAAACACCTACTTAAGCTTAGTTCGAATAATGACCTAAGGGGTAACACCCAGAAACTGGAAACACAACATAGCAAGACGCAATGTAGACACAACTTCTACTCCTCAAGAGTTGTCAAAAGCTGGAATTCGCTACCGGCCGAGCTAGTCCAAGCGACTTCTCAGGAGTCCTTCAAGAGGCAAACTCACCTGTTCTTAAGGACCAAGGTCAGCATCACACTGATTTAACAATTTCTTTTCCTCTTTTATTGTTAACATACCTAGGTTCCTGCCTGGAGGATTCGGTGATCACCTGCTACTAGACACGGAAGCCTGTTAAGCGAAAGCTTCTTCTATTCCGTCCACAACCATTTGAACCATTTTAATAGTAATCTAAACATTTCATCATCTAAATACTGGAAAGACCTACGAATTGACCATAATACCATATAGCCTTTTGCAGCAGCAGCCTTACAGTGACTAGTGGTTTTGAGATCATTGCTTAATATGACTCCTAAATCTTTATAGTTTCTTGCTTAGGGTAGCACGAATCCACGTAGTGTATAGTCATACGATTCATCAGAGTTATTTAACTGCATCACTACACTCTTATTAGGATTTACTTCTAGTGACCACCTGTCTAACCATGCCACCAATGAGCTAAGATCGTCCTGTAATACTATTCTATCCGACATACTATGTATGGGTCTCCAAATCTTTATGTCATCAGCGAAGAGTAGAACGGATGATTTTGCTACAGTTGGCAATTCATTTACATAAAGTAAAAAGAGAAGAGGACCTAGGATTGTGCCTTGGGGAACCCCACTTTTTACAGGTACCCACGAGGAGAGAGCCCCATTAACCCTTACCCTCTGTCTCCTGTCATGGAGAAAGTTACTTATCCAATCGACGGCTGTATAATGGATTCCAAAACGTTCCAGTTTGAATTTAAGACCAGAGTGGGAAACCTTATCAAAGGCTTTACTTAGATCTATGAAAATCACATCCACAAGAGCATTTCGATCCTTTGCCGCAGCCCACTCTTCTCGTGCAACGAGGAGATTTGTCAAACAAGATGGGCCTTTCCGAAAACCATGTTGTGCCCTGGAGAAAAGATTTTGCCCTTCAACATAGTTTACAACAGCTATCCGAATGATTTTTTCCATCAGTTTTACAACTGCACTAGTTAGGCTAACGGGTCTATAGTTACTAACCAAATCCCTACTCCCAGCCTTATACACCGGATTCATTATGGCGTCCTTCCAGTCTCTAGGAGGTCTGGACTGTCTCAGAGACATGTCGAATAGTATCGCTAATGGTTCAGCAATTTCATCTGATATGGCTTTCATAATCCTAGGATGAATATCATCGGGACCACTGGACTTATCAGGTTTGAGATGCTGAAGTAGCCTTAAAACAGTATCTTTCTCAATGACTACAGCGGCTGCGATGAATCATTGGTCGTTCCTCATTACCGATAGAAAACACTCTACTAAAATATTCCGATAAAGCTTCAGCTTTTTCGGCATCATTCATTGCTAAGATTAACGGATTATCTCGTATCAAAAGTGATGGAATTCCATAGCTTCTCTTAGTTCGCCTTTTTATATACGAGAATAACCGTTTCGGACTATATCTAGAATCCCTAACCAATTTTTTTTCGTATGAATGGCTAGTCTTGCTTAATAACGCTTTACAGGCATTCCTAATCTTACAATAACTGGATTTGTATTGTTCTAAGCCAGTAGAGATGAACATATTCCAGTGATTCTTCCTTTTCTAAGGAGTTTTCTGACCGTTTTAGTTATCTATGGTGAACTGTTATTCGGTCTACGTGGTACCAGGTATGGTATGAACGGGGACGTAACTAGTCTAAATTTACCTTTAAATACAGACCATGCTTCTTCAACTGATATGGTAGTATCTACTAACCAATCTGTCTTAGCAGCGCATTCCTGAATGGCTGATATGTTAGCTTTCCATACATTTGGGCGAGGTGTAACCTCATCGTATAACATGACCCTAGTTCTAAACATGAATGACAAAACAGCGTGATCGCTGTTCTCTAACGGTGGGAGAATATTTAAGTCGACAACATCCTCAATCTCATGAGTGATTACCAAATCCAGCAGAGAAGAACCCTGGTTGACACCAAAACGTGTGGGTTGGGATACATGCTGCACTAGTGCATGCCCCATTATTGTTATCAGTAACCTACTATCAAAGGAGTTTATAGATCCTTCTGTGGTCATATCAGTCCAACTAATATCAGGTGTGTTAAAGTCTCCTATTATCAAGCATCTTTTATTTGCACTCCAAAGATGAATGTACTCTAAGATAATGTCATCAGCTAACCAGATGTACCACATCCGATAGTGAGCTCATAGCCAATGACCTGACAAGTTCCACTATCATGGGATTCGCAAGCGCGGGAGTGGATATTTATATTATTGGCTATGTATAAAAGGACGCCACTTCCTTTCCTACATCAATGTCTATCACTCCTGATGCAATGTTATCCGGATAATTCTGGAGTAATGTCCAAGTCAAGGATTAACCAAATTTCTGTCACTGCTACTATGAGTGGCTTTAACCTGTCCACTAGTGCTTCTAGTTCATAGAACTTATTTCGTAAACTACGAGCGTTGGCATATAAAAGTCCTAACTAGAACAGCCTATCCATACAGGCCTTGGTAGCATTCGCTTCCAAGACCTGACTATCCGATAGTAGTGTATTACTGGTGCCTACATATAGAAACCTAGGTGTATTTAACAATTAAGACGAAAAAATAATGGCAAATTATGCTGGAACATTGTTTGTAGTCCTTACGAATATGTTACATTGCTTTGTAACACACTCTTGAGAAGTCATTTGCACGGGCTCAACTGGCAGCGAGTTCCAGTATTCGGCTACTCTTAAAGAGCAGAACGTGTGCGTACAGACCGTACTGCTATGTTGTATAATCTGTTTGTGGGTGGTACCGATGAGCTTTGTGTTGTGACTGATCTTCAGTAGGTATTCAAGAGGATATTCTGGACGCTGTGAGTTATTAGATCACCTCTTAGAGGTCTGTTTTCTAACGGGTGAATGTTAAGTGAACCAAACTTATTTAGCCAAATACATCTTGCAGCACCACATCACTTAGTAATATGACACATAGGCTTAAATGATTTCAATAACTTATAACCACTATATCTCAATTAAATCGTATTCCGCCTTATGATAAACTGCATACTTGCAACTAACTTGTATGCCCAATCAGCCAGCAAGTATAAATATAAGTAAATAGTCTGCCACAGATCAGAACATTGAGTCTAGAGCATGTCTCTTACGAATACACTCATGTTTAACGATTTGTTCCTTGCTATCTGTCCAAAATTCATATAATTATCACTCACGTATTTAAATTTTGTTTTGATAGCCATTCATGTGTATTAGTAGTATTACTAAATTATATCACGGTCACGTAAAAATGAGGTTGAGAAAATCTCCCCGTAACTAAATAAACCGTATCAAACTAACTGGAACACTAGTTGAAATTCTTCTCCACGGTATACTTTTGTTCCTTCAGTTAGCCTACTAATACAGATGCAATTGGAATTCAACTCATATGGACAACTTACCGGCATAATCGTTATCCGATTTCATAATTTAAACCAAAACTAATACCAATATTAACATTTCTACAATATTCATCACTTTAATATTTCTAAACACAAAATATTTACTACGTATACGTTAAATTATTAACCAACGGCTATTAACACGCATCGTTTTATTGTTATTATTATTGTTATTATTATTATTATTATTATTATTATTGTAATCCCATTTTTTATAGCTCAAATAATCTTCACCCAAGTTTTCATTTCAAGCGTTTTAAGCATGAAGGCAGATATTTTAAAATTATTACATGTATTTCCCGACCAGATGCTGCCGCTTTCTTTTTTATTTATCTTTCAGCTTACCAATACCCGGAGGATTCTTATTATCCTTGGTAACCTTCGGCGCGCGACGATCCCATCCAATTTGGTATCGAACCAACATCATGTTGATTCTGGTGGGAGAGTAGTGTAGTGGCATTGGACCATAACCACACAATCCTCAAAGCCGAACATGAGACAACTCAGAAAATAGGTATTCAATATTTAACGCGGGGAAATACCTGACAGTGGAGAAGGCGCGAACAATGAATTGAAGGGACTGGAGTTGATCGAGTGGCATGGCTCGGCCATGCAGGCGTGGTCTCTGCTGAATGTTATCTTATATCTTCTATTCATATTAAATATATTGTTCTTTCTCTAGCCTAACCTTGTTCTACATCATGTATTGGTAATTGATACGATATAGTGAGTTGGCGTAGTCGATGGTGTGACTTCCACGTAAGATCTTATAGATTGGGCAGTTATATCATGACAAATCTACAAATTTAGGATTAGGTCTATTATTAGAGCAGCACTAATGTCATAGTAGACCATAATTCTACAAGGACACTAATCGGAGATTTTCCTCACCGTTTTGCCGACGGGTTTCTAGTCCAGCTAGTGCCCTTTTCCTTTCTATTCTGTCCTCGAGAGACATATCAGGTCTAACTCGGATGTCGAAATTGTCGTGATTACGAGTTCTACTCAACAGAAGATCACGTTGCGTCTCTGATCCCAGGATTACTTTAAGGAGTTTATATGGTCTGTATTTGTCACTGTCGTCGGTCCTCTTATCTGTGCTAACCAATTTCTTTACCTGAATTCCTTTAGAGTTTTCTGGTAAAATACTACGAATATATTCTCCTAGCTTCTCCAAATCATGCGCGTGTTCAATTTCGGGATCATGATGGTTTGACTCCAGGAAACTACCTACAATATTATTCGATGAGTTTGAATTCTTCTCAGTCATGCCAGGGTGGAGTTCTCCTTTACTATCAGAATTTGGTAGTGTAATTTGTGACTCAGAATGAGAGATAGCCAATGAATTGTCAACCAAGTGCATATTACCTACATCTTTTTATCATTTGTTTTCCCCCGTACTAGAGTTCATTTTTCATCACTCAGGACAACCACACCGGGACTATTTGGAGCGGCGACGGTTTTATTCGGGTTTTCAATTTCCACTAGAGATGCATGATTACCAATGTCAGAGTAAAATGGCGCTTCACTCCTCGTTAATTTTAAGGGAGATTTCAATTTTCCATCAATCACAGTCGAGTTTTTAACGCGTCCCGTAACAGAACATACTACACTAACACATTCTTCATTGTCAGTACTCGTGTTGTCAGCGCAACCACCGTCAGCTTTTCCAACTTCAAAGAGAGGCGAGTAGCTGAAGCGCTCCACATAATGTCGAATTTCTCTGCTCTCAATAGGAAAGAACACCTGAATACTCATTCATCATGGACAGCTTATCCATACAACTACGTTTGATCTCATTTTTTATGCACACAATCTACACACAGACGCACAATCTAAACCCACTACTTCATATTCCCAATTCGTACATTTTTCATACCTACATTCTGACACACAAATCAATACAGTGACAGGTCATACAAATTCACTTTGACAAAGAATAACTAGACATTGACATTGATATATTCAGACCTATTATGATTTTAATTGTACCGAAAACTTTCTGCATTGTTCCCTTTTGTACTATTCAAACTTGTGGTAATTTAATTCGGTTGTTTGTTTACTGTGAAGAAGTGACTGACACTAAGTGACGAACCTTTAGAAGTACAATTTTTTTACTCATTGTGTTGTAACTAAAAGTATATTTATCATTAACTTTCCACTCAGTGCTCAACTTATTTGAAACTATTAAGTCCAACCTTCGTATGGATACGTTTAAAATATTTTTTTGTATCCGAAGTAGATTAAATTAACGGTAACTTCCAGAAATTGTTTATAGACGGTTATAATATAAATATTCTTATTTTATAACTTTTAAGTAACTAGATTGTATGTAATAATTGAATTCATGAGTCAATTGAAGCCAGACCATCATAGAAAACCTGGAAGCAGTGTTTTGGGATAGTAACTCATTTGAGACAATAGTGGACGGTAGCGCAAATTAGCGGATTGTTTGAAGTTAGATATAAACACCGTTGGATGCCGGCTTAGCGGTCTGTAGGTTAAGCGTCCGCGCGCAAGACTGATAGGCCCTGGGTTAGAATCTCTCGGGACAGGATCGTTGATCTGCATTGCTGAGTCGTCATATGCTAGGAGGAAACAGCCGACTAGTGCCTCCAGGTTTTCCTTGGTGGTCTAGATTCAATTGACTCATGAATTCAATTATCAAGTTAGTACAATCTCTACAAAACCCCTCTGATTAGACTATATATATTTCTATTCCTTTTATCATAAGCCTTTATTTGAACTATTAACCACTAATATTAGACTTTTTATCCTTAGTTATGTCCCAATCTATTATTTACGGTCTCTTGAATTTACAATCACTTTTAGTTTGACCTTTTGAAATCCATTTTTATAGTCTTATGGTTTGATGCGGTTTGGTCTGCATGTAAGTGAAACACGTACGTCTGAAATATGTCATTAATACAGTGTAGTCGGATATTGTGTTCTGAACTCAACGGGTTGGGTTAGACGAGAAGTTTCTATAGCGAGGACCAATAAAGATTCAAAATTGACTCAAGGCTGCTAGTGCTAGTTGATGTGTGATTGGTTCAGCACAGAGCAGGGTCACAGAATTCGATATTCTTGTCGGGGGGTTTGCAAGAGAATAATTAACAGAGGCATAAATCATTACGATTTTTGTGTGTGATTATAGTTGTACAGGTAATA
The DNA here is from genome assembly GCA_944470425.2 of Schistosoma bovis. Lineage (NCBI taxonomy): Eukaryota > Metazoa > Platyhelminthes > Trematoda > Strigeidida > Schistosomatidae > Schistosoma > Schistosoma bovis. The sequence continues at coordinate 43,100,406 of OX103956.1, read as the reverse complement.
GCGTACGACTCAAATTGTGAGAATTAATGTAAAGCCATTCTATGAAAATAACTCAATCTTCACTTTGTGTTCCAAGCTACACCATAATCTTCAATTAATATGATTTTCCAATAGTTCCAGCAGTTATGTTGTATATCTATCACTAGAAGAATTCGGTCGCTTTAAATAGTTATTACTTTATGGCTACTTCAATGATTAGTAACCGCAGGGTATTTAATTGATGTATTACATCCCATGAAAAAATTGAGTGAATTTCTTAATTATAAATAAGGAAGTTTGGTCGTAAGTTCACCATTTAAAGTGACTATTTACATGTTTTTAGTTCAGGCTGTAGAATAACAATTTTTAATAATCTGAATAAAGTTGAATACATTCAGGTTTCATTGTCGACCACCTCTAACCACCATCTCATCTCAACATAGTGCATACAATATCGAGTCACTTATAATAGTGGCCTCATTGCAACTTGTTCGATAGAATTAAATCAGAAGTAAGAAGGACCTGACCTACATGGCTGTTGTGAATGAAAACGTAGGTGGAGATGACCAAATCAAATTTTCTACACAACCTTACAAAGTCCTTGTCAAATTCTAAAATCCATACAGTGAATATTTCATTTGCAAATTTACATTATTTTTCATTTACATTCTTTATGTTTCTTCCAATTCACAATTCTATTTTATTTCCGTTTCTGTTCTCTTCAACTCTATCTTCTTAACCTTCTGTTGCCAGGTTTTCCACTTCCGATTGATAGAACATACTACTTATAACGACAGACATAAGTAGCGTAGACTACACTACTACTCATTTACTCAGAATTTGTATTAACTAAAATTATCATCTCTACAACTAGGGCTTTAAATGTTCAAGTATACCTATTGACTTCACTAGAAAATTTCAAGGCTATAGTAGTAACTAAAAAAACCAACACAAGAAATTCAACATAGATGGTTAACAACTTATTAATTGGTAAGATACCGATATACCCAATGAACTAAATCTTTGACTGAAGATTTAAACGTGTCTTTTCGAACAAAGTAGTATGCCTTGAATGAATAAAGTATAAGAAATAATAATAACACCGGTAACCACGACCCGCATTGCTGACTAGTGTACGTGCTGGTTGGAAGAAAGTTAGGGGCGGTTATACCAAAACGTGGCATCAGTCCACAAAGTTACTTACTTCTAGTCTGAGCCATGTTGGTAGATGCAAACGTCTCTGTTGGGGTCCACGTGACTATCGCAGCCAATGGTTGAAGAACCTGGGTGACGGCTCAGAATCCATCACAATGGTGTAGGTGTATATGTAGTGGCATTGAACAATAACCGCACAATCCACAAAGCTGAACACGAGACTACTCATAAAATGGATATTCAATATTTAACTCGGGGAAATACCTAACAATGGAGAAGGCGCGGAGAATGAATTGAATGGACTGGAGTTGATCGAGTGGCATGGCTCGACCATGCAGGCGTGGTCTCTGCTGAATGTTACCTTATATCTTCTATTCATATTAAATATATTGTTCTTTCTCTAGCCTAACCTTGTTCTACATCATGTATTGGTAATTGATACGATACAGTGAGTTGGTGTAGTCGATGGTGTGACTTCCACGTAAGATCTTATAGATTAGGCAGTTATATCATGACGAATCTACAAATTTAGGATTAGGTCTATTATTAGAGCAGTACTAATATCATAGTAGACCATAATTCTACATATACACTCTTTGTCTTCCTTTAAACTATGAGAATAAAATCACTTCACAACTTTCTTTCTACCCACTAATTCTTTCTTCCTGTACTATATACTGATATGCAATCCTTGTTTTATACATTACCACCATTGAATTAACTACTTCTATAAATTCGGTGTCCATCTTCTTGTACTAATGAGGTAAGGCAACTTGGACCGATGCATATATGTGTCTGGTCCTACGTTGTAGCTGACTGACTGACTGACTGACTGAGAGTATTATAAAATATCATTACTGGATCTAAAATAGTACATTCACATACATTTTATATCGCATTATTGTTGTTCAGTAATAAATATAATAAGAAATTTTACAATTATGTGCAATTAAGTTGTACAGTGCTATTAGTTTTCAACGCGGATGTATTAGGTCTTTCCCTGAAAAATACAAAACATTTAATCAGAATGTTTTTTGAATATTTTCAAGGTTGAAAATTTAATTAAAAACACCATATTTTGTAAATTCAGAGAGAGTATTATTTATGGTTGAACCAATCAGGTATTAGAGGTCTTAGATTTCGGCGCGAAATTCACTCATCCATTTGATAAATAGTTTGGGTAGTATAGCTGATGTCAGTTAGTGATGAAAATCCAAAATCTAATTTTTAACTTTGACCATTAACTGTAATCATAATTCTAACTCCTCACACAGGTTTATAACTCTCATTTGCTCCTAGTTATTAAGTGGACGCGCTATCTAAAAAGAACAGTGGTATTGTTTCTCGTTGAATTAGTAAATTGATTTGATCGTAAATTACGTATCAAAACTATGATTTACACTTTAATTGAATCTAATACAGTTAAAGTGATATTCTGTTGAGTTTTTTTGGCTTTTGTGTATTTATTACGTTCGAAGCATTCTTGGTCTGTGTCGAAGTACTTTCGTTAAGGTTTGAAATCTTGCTAAAGTTTTTCTTGTGGTAACCTTTTATTCGTTGACTGACATTTGTGTTCATACTGTGATCATATTGTGTATTACACTTTGATCAGACTAAAATGGCTGGTAGTACTCACAAATGTGGACAACCGAACTGTTTGTTCCCTGTGGAAGAGGGAATGCAGTGTGACGAATGCCATAAGTGGTTCCACAAAACGTGCACCCGCTTAAGTCCCACCGCATACAAAAGATGCTCGAAGCCTAACTCACATTGGCTTTGCATGTTTTGCTGTGCCAACAAGGCATTACTAATACAGGAGACTATGAGCCTGTTGGCTTTGGCCTGTAAAAAGAAGGATGGCATATGCGCTGACAACACGGGCACTGACAGCGACGAATGTGTCAGTGTGGTACCTGCTGTTACGCGACGTCTCAAACAACCGACTCTGACCGACGTAAAAGTGGAATCTTCGTTGACATTAACAGGGGGAGTAGTACCACCTGGTACTGACATTGTTAATAATGCACGTTTAATGGGAACCGAAGATCTGGATAAAACAGTCACCGTTCCAAATAGTCCCAGTGTTATGAGGGATGAAAAATGGACTACGGTACGTAGGAAACGAAACGAAAAGAAAAAAGCTGTAAGCAGTACACAGGTAGTTAGTAACTCACTGGTGGACTCAAATTGTGAGCCACAAATTGCACTACCAAGATCTGATGGTAAGAGTGAAACCCATCCTGGCGTGACTGAGAAGAAAAATCTAATAATATCGAATATTATTGTGAGCGAATTGCGGGAGTCAAACAACCCTGATCCGAAAATTAGACACGCGCATGACTTAGAAAAGCTAGGAGAATACATTCGTAGTATTTTACCAGATAACTCCAAAGGAGTTCAGGTCAAAAAATTGGTTAAAATAGGCAAGAGGACAGAGGACAATGTTGAACCCCGTCCATGCAGACTCCTTAAGGTAATCCTAGGATCGGAGAAGCAACGGGATCTCTTGTTAAGTAGCGCTCGTTGTCACGTCAATTCTGACATCGGAGTTAGACCTAACATGTCTCTCGAAGCTAGAATAAAAAGGAAGAAAGCACTAGTTGAACTTGAAAGCCGTCGGCAAAACGGCGAGGAAAATCTCCGACTAGTGGGTTTTCGGATAGTCAGGTCTTGGAAGCGAATGCTACCAAGGCCTGTGTGGATAGGCTGTTCTACTTAAGAGTTTTATATGCCAAAGCTCGTAGTTTACGAAATAAGTTCTATGAACTAGAAGCACTAGTAGACAGGTTAAAGCCACTCATAGTAGCAGTGACAGAAACTTGGTTAGTCCATGACTTAGACATTACTCCAGAATTATCCGGATACCATTGCATCAGGAGTGATAGACATAGATGTAGAAAAGGAGGCGGCGTCCTATCATATATAGCCAATGGCATAAATATCCGCTTCTCTACTAGCGAGTCCCATGATAGCGGCAACTGTGAAGTCATTAGCTGTAAGTTAGCTATAGGATGTAGTACCTTTATGCTAGGTGTCATCTATCGGAGCCCAATCTGCTTAGCTGATGACTTTGTTTTAGAGCACATTCATCTTTGGAGTGATAATACCAGGTGCTTGATAATAGTAGACTTTAACGCACCTGATATTAGTTGGACTAATATGACCACAGAAGGATCTATAAACTCCTTTGATAGTAGGTTACTGATAACAATAATGGAGCATGCACTAGTGCAGCATGTATCTCAACCCAAACGTGTTGGTGTTAACCAAGGTTCTTCTCTGCTGGATTTGATAATCACTCATGAGACTGAGGATGTTGTCGACTTAAATATTCTCCCACCGTTAGAGAACAGCGATCACGCTGTTTTGTCATTCACGTTTAGAACTAGGAACATGTTATACGATGAGGTTACACCTCACCCAAATGTATGGAAAGCTAACATATCAGCCATTCAGGAATGCGCTGCTAAGATAGATTGGTTAGTAGATACTAGCATATCAGTTGAAGAAGCATGGTCTGTATTTAAAGGTAAATTTAGACTAGTTACGTCCCCGTTCATACCATACCTGGTACCGCGAAGACCGAATAATAGTCCACCATGGATAACTAAAACGATAAGGAAACTCCTTAGAAAAAGGAGGAATCACTGGAATATGTTCATCTCTACTGGCTTAGAACAATACAGATCCAGTTATTGTAAGATTAGGAATGCCTGTAAAGCGTTAATAAGCAAGACTAGACATTCATGCGAAAAACAATTGGTCAGGGATTCTAGATATAGTTCAAAACGGTTATTCTCGTATATAAAAAGGCAAACAAAGAGAAGCGATGGAATTCCATCACTTTTGATACAAGAAAATCCGTTAATCTTAGCAGAGAATGATGCTGAAAAAGCTGAAGCTTTATCGGAATATTTTAGTAAAGTGTTTTCTATCGGTAATGAGGAACGACCAATGATTCATCGTGACCGTGACGGCTCGCTGATGGATCCTGTAGTCATTGAGAAAGATACTGTTTTAAGGCTACTTCAGAATCTCAAACCTGATAAGTCCAGTGGTCCCGATGATATTCATCCTAGGATTATGAAAGCCATATCAGATGAAATTGCTGAACCATTAGCGATACTATTCGACATGTCTCTGAGACAGTCCAGACCTCCTAGAGACTGGAAGGACGCTATAATAAGTCCGGTGTATAAGGCTGGGAGTAGGGATTTGGTTAGTAACTATAGACCCGTTAGCTTAACTAGGGCAGTTGTAAAACTGATGGAAAAAGTCATTCGGATAGCTGTTATAAACTATGTTGAAAGGCACATTCTTTTCCCCAGGGCACAACGTGGTTTTCGGAAAGGCCTATCTTGTTTGACAAATCTTCTCATTGCACGAGAAGTTTGGGCTGCGGCAAAGGATCGGAATGCTCTTGTGGATGTGATTTTCATAGATCTAAGTAAAGCCTTTGATAAGGTTTCCCACTCTGGTCTTAAATTCAAACTGGAACGTTTTGGAATCCGTTACACAGTCGTCGATTGGATAAGTAACTTTCTCCATGACAGGAGACAAAGGGTAAGGGTTAATGGGGCTCTCTCCTCGTGGGTACCTGTAAAAAGTGGGGTTCCCCAAGGTACAATCCTAGGTCCTCTTCTCTTTTTGCTTTATGTAAATGAATTGCCAACTGTAGCAAAATCATCCGTTCTACTCTTCGCTGATGACATAAAGATTTGGAGACCCATATATAGTATGTCGGATAGAATAGTATTACAGGACGATCTTAGCTCATTGGTGGCATGGTTAGACAGGTGGTCACTAGAAGTAAATCCTAATAAGAGTGTAGTGATGCAGTTAAATAACTCTGATGAATCGTATGACTATACACTACGTGGATTCGTGCTACCCTAAGCAAGAAACTATAAAGATTTAGGAGTCATATTAAGCAATGATCTCAAAACCACTAGTCAATGTAAGGCTGCTGCTGCAAAAGGCTATATGGTATTATGGTCAATTCGTAGGTCTTTTCAGTATTTAGATGGTGAAATGTTTGGATTACTATACCCGATTTATGTGCGACCACATTTAGAATACGGGATTCAAGCAGCGTATCCTTGTTTCAAATATGAAGCAGATATGCTAGAAAGAGTCCAACGACGAGCTACTAAGATGGTACAAGGTCTAGCTGGCCTATCTTATGAAGACAGACTGAGACACCTTAACTTATTTCCGTTATCTTACCGTAGATTACGGGGTGATCTAATATTGGCTTATCGTATACTGAACGATGACCTTGGTATTAGCATGTCTTATCTTTTACTTCCGTCTAAAACCGATCATTTGAGAGGACATTCGAAGAAAGTTCAAAAACCGCGATCAAACCGTTTACGTCTGGAGTTCCGTTTCTCGTACCGAGTAGTGAATTACTGGAATTCTCTACCGGAACACGTAATATCAGCACCGTATGTTGATACATTCAAAACGGGCTTAGACCTCCACAGTATTACAAACTGCAAGGATTAATATAGGTCGATAGACCTCTTATCCTTATTACTGAGGACTGAAGACTGAAGACTGGACACTCTCAAGGTCAGCCTGGTGTCGTTCAAATGTCATCCATAAATCATAGTCTTACCAGTAAATGAAACAACCATCATATCATATTGTAGTTGGAAAAATTTCCATTTTTAACCGAATTAGGAGTCAGAATATTGTCAGAATAATAGCATCAGCAATTCGGAAGACAGTCTCGCACATTGTACGAGTATTCCATGTACCTGATGTGTGGGCGAGAATGATGATGATTAGTTGTTTTCTTAGTCAGACATGTAGATAGTCTGACAGGTGTCAGGTGAGTTATATATTCCCTTATCCTTATTATCATTACTCACTTATTATTGATTGTTCATTATTGTTGGATTGTGTCGGGTTTTTGGTGTGGAAATATATTTGCGTTGTGGTCAGGCTAATCACGCGTTTTTGATCTGAGTTGTGTTGACGTCCTATAGAATAGACACTGGGAGAGAATCTAGAGTAGATAATCGTTTAAGGTAAATTAACGTCCCTTACGTGTAAAAGTGGAAACACAACCGTTATAACATTAGACGAAGTAAAACCGAGCGTTATAACAGTACCTAAATTAATGGTTGTTCTGGTTGTAAGTGTATATCTTGTTAGAATGATCATAGACCTCGCCTATTTACGGATTATTAACTTGTTCATCAGTATATATGCTTGTTTGTTTTTCATATTTTCCATCAGTATCTAATCATCATAATTTGTTTTCAACTACATTACATGTTGCCAAATTGTAATCTTACATCCTACTGTTATGTGACAAAGTAATTTAGCCTATAAGACTAAGAAATATTAATATTTAGATCTTAGATTAACAAGTAATATTCCATTTAGTGTACATTATAATGATGTATTTGTAATAAAACAATCAATTCACAATTGTGATCTACTCTTGATGACTCAAATGTTTTTGACGGAATTTTACTTAAGACAGTCACAAAGATTTACAATAAAATGTATTGATACATATTCAGCTATAATATAGGAGAATAACATAAGCGATTTATTTTTAGTTGAGATCATGAATCGATTGATGTTAGATTACCATTGAAAACCTGAAAGCACTGGATTGGCATTTCTTCCTAGTATAGTACTCTTCAGCAGCGCGCATCCACAATCCCAACCGCGGGATTCGAACCCAGGGCCTTCGATCTCGCGTGCGAACACATAACCTCTAGATCAGTGGGTCGACATCCGTCGGTGTCAAAGTCTAACTTCAATCAATCAAAAAAGTTGCGCGTCCATCTTCCATTGTACTGAGGTAGATACCTGTCTCTACCCGACATGGATTAACTCCACTGGTGACGGCTTCTCACTAGAACTCTGAGAATTTTCAAACGAACCTAATTACTAGTAAGCACATGATAATTATCAGTATGGGGTTGTGGAGATTATTAAGTTTTTGATTGAGATCATGAACTGATTGATGTTATCATTTTTTATACTTTATACATGCACAGAATAAACGTACCCTGCAAAACCTGTTAACATTAGGACATAAGATTTTCCCATTAAGTCTCGATTCTCCATCAGATACATTAAAAAGTACTGGTTCATCTTTCCTGGTACAATTCACAGTTGAATCTTTAAAGAATAAACCAAGCGTTCCATCTTTATAACACGTGTACTAAATAAAAAAAGAAATACGATTTTGTGAAATAATTCGAGAATAAATTAATATGACGATACAATGAAACAGGTTAGGTTAAAGATACGAACGAAAGTTGTGGATTTAAAATATAAAGATAAAGCTGATTTTGGTGGAGTTTTGTTCTTTGAAGTTTGTGCTGATGATGTCGTTCAGAAGAACGATGAAAGCTCCACGAGCAAACCATCCAGCTCAGAGAACAAAACTCCACCAAAATCATCCACCTGAGCTACAAATCTTCTCCACCATCTCAGATATGGCTGATATATTACAACGCGAATAATGGATGGTTACTGTTGGGATCCATTTATAGACAAATCCTATACACATATTTTTATCGTATAATTGTTAAGTAACTAAATTATTCATATTCTTGTTCCTCTTATGATTAGAGCTATTTTGACCCATAGACTATTATTATACGATTTACTGTTCTTGAATTGTGCCCGGTCTATTCATTACAGTCTCCTGCATTCACAGTCACTTTTAACTTGGTCTTGTACAAATGTTATTTCCAATTTCATGGTACGATGTGATCTGTTTGATTGGTATATGAGCCCAGTATGTTTGAAATACATAATTCATATTGCAGAGGCTGAGATGTGTATTCTGAACTTAATAGGCAAGGATAGGCAGAAAGAAGGACTGATAAAAACTCTAGACTGCTAGTACAGGTTAAGGCATCCGGTCTTTAAGGTTCGAGGCCATAACCTATAACAGTAGCATACATTTTCAGTCACAAAACTAGAAACTGTTAATATATATAATTTCTAGACATTACAACATAAATGTAAAGACAATATTCAAGGTGCATATCATTTGAAGAAAGATTTCGCAGATAAGAAAGTAGTCCCTGAATTTTCTGAAGTAAAATAATGTTCAATCTCGAAAGAACACATATTCCAGATAACTTTAATGATTATTAAGCTGTGTTACAAATTAATCTCGCATCAAGTCTATGAGGTGTCGTTAGTAGTCCACACTGTGAAGATCAAATTCAAGACAAAGTTGTTCTATTTTTACATGATTTTCTACTTTTCTTTCAGTAATGCAAACTATCTAACATGAACTGATATTACTCAAAAGTTATCAGACGTTTATATCATCTTGAAAGTTTGGTTTTATCTTTAAAAACTCAATAGATGACAGAAATATAAAAGAGAACAAAACTGTACCTTATGACAACTTCCTTTCAAATATGTCCCTAAAGTGTATTCATGTTTGTGGGTGTAATTCCAAACACCTCGATGTTCAACACAAATTCCATTTAGTCCATATGTTTGATAATATCGGTTAACGCCTATACCTAATATAGAAGATGAGTTTTAAATAACTGATTAATTATTTCTTATCCATTCAGAACGACTAGCTAAATACACAGATAGATCGACGATGTAAATATCTGATTAGGAAAAAGGAAACTTAAATTCACTTGATATTGTTTACTTGAATCTTCCCAGTTGGTATTTAGAACTGCAATTGTTCAGTCTCTTATTGGTATATGTGCATCCTGTGCGTATTGCCTCGATATTGCCTTAATTCACAAGAATTATAAGCAAATGTGAAGTTATATCTCGAAATGAAAGCTCTAATTAATGCTATGCTATTACATACATTATTTAGTTACTGAATGGACAGAAAAACCCTAGGCACAAATCATTCAAATTGATCCAATTTTCTTTGTTTATAATGCTTGTGAATTAAGGCTATATCTAGGCAATACGCACAGGATGGACATATGCCAATAATAGACTGATCAATTGCAGTCCTAAACAGCAATGGGAAGATTCATACAACCGATACAAAGATGAATTAAACTTCACTCCATTGCACAAGCTAGTGGCTATCTCGACTCAGTAGCTAAGCAGATAAAGTGACGGCGTTTGAAGCGAACGGTAATAGGTTCAAGTCCCAGAGTGAACATCAACTCTGAGCTACAGGTGCATCCAACTGACGAGTCCGGAATAGGACGAAACGTGGGTCGCGAATCCCACTATTAATCACTATACATCTTTGCTTATAATATTAGGAAACATCTGTTTCCCATGGTTATTTCACTGTCGTATATTTTCTACATTTTACGAAACAATTTTAGAATTCTAATGAAGAGCATTGAATGTTTAGCAAAATGATACATAAGCCATTATAGATTTGTGAAATACACCTAGAGTTTACTTTGCGTCCATGATATAATGGTATCTTTGCTATTGAAAATACCATACAGTTTCAAATTCTATGTATAATACAATAAGTAAGTGAAATTCTCCATTCTAAAACCGATCCAAGTTGATTATTGAATCAATAAAAAGTACAATCAACAAACAAACATTAGAGAATCGGCTTAACTATTCTTCTCATGTAAAATATTTGATGGGCTAACTATATTTGTGAATAAAGCCTAAAACGCTGTTCTAACCAGTCTACTCAAAATTCTTCACTACATGTGTTCTGTGAATAGGTGATTCGATATATGATCATTTTATAAGAATTAGGTCAATTGTATTCACAGAATACTTGATTTGTAATTGAGTAATTCAATGATAGGTTAACGAAGAAATAAATTGAATAATGGCTAGCAGTGAAATCCAAGACATGCGGTTCGTCCTATTCGTCAGTTGGATGTACTTGTATCTTAGAGTTGATGTTCATTCTGGGACTCGATATCGATATCGTGGCAGTCCTTACAGGACAAGTATATATGAACAACAAGAGACTGATTAATTCCAGTCCTAAATAACAATGAGACGATACAAGTAAATAACATCAAATGAAAAAAGTGGGATAATTAAATCCCAACTGGATGGTTTTTAATAAATTTCCACGTCAAACGCATAAAATATTTAACTTGATAACTTATCGATATGAGACTATAACTTATGGACGATCATTGAGTAATGCTAAAGTGACTTTCAGAATATTCACCTACTTACTAGAGCTAAATGAGGGTTATAAACCGATGAGAAGAATAAAGATTATAATTTCCATTTGATGGTCAGAGTTAGGAATTATAATTAAGGTAATTCACCACGAACTGACATAAGCTAAGATGCCAGGACTCTAGTTACTCAAATGGATGAATGAATTTCGTGCCGAAATCCAAGACCTCTTATGTTAAATCTGATTGACTCGTTCATAATTTATAGTCTCTTTCTTATTGATGAAAGCATGCTTTTAAGCTAAATGTAAAGTACACTATACAGAAAAAAAAGAGTAAAGTGCTTACGTGATAATTTCTCATTCTCCTGATGTGTACAGAATGATGTAGCTGAATATTCACTGCCCAAACCTTTAACATACTACAAATGTGGGAGAGTAAGGTTAGTCCAATATAATACATCATTATTATGAGAAGATATTTTCTTACAAAAATGGCGAGACTATAATTTATGGACGACCTTTGAAAGAATCTTGTATGAGCTTGAGAAATATTAGCCAATTTTAATAGTTGAGATCACGAGTCAATTGAAGCTAGACCAACATGGAATACCTAGAGGCAATGGACGGCCGTTTCGTCCTAGTATGGGACTCCTCAGCTGTGCTCATCCACAATCTCACTTCGCGAGATTCGAATCTAGGACCTATCAGTCTCGCGCGAGTTTCTAATCATTAGACCGCTGAGCCGATATCCAACGTGATCGTGGATGCTCACTGCTGAGGAGTCCTACAGTAGGACAAGACGGTCGTCTAGTGCTTCCAGGTTTCCATGATGGCCTAGCTTCAACTGACTCATGATCTCAACTATTCAAATTACTATAATATCCATAAAACCCCTTCAAATATTAGTCAATTAGAAAACAGCTAGTATAGAGTAAAAATCTATCATATATAACCAAAGAACTAAAATGGATACACTTCTTTTATATGGTTCAGAAACTTTTCAAAGTTAGAAAGAGATCCAGAGGTTCTAAAATTGGGATCAATATAGTAGAGGGAATCATCCATATGGCTCTATAACTGTCGACCTCTGGAGCCATGATAAATACGCGAAAACTTTCAGCCTCGATCATATCGTTTCAATATTGTTTGTGTGCACTCCGGTGGTTGGATCCATAAAATGCCACTTGTGGATAACGACACGATGCACATAAACAAGTCTCTGTAGGTGTCTGTACGCTCTTCAATCATCCGTATATATTGTAGTACTCTGTAGCAGCCAGTGTTACTGGGGCTTTTATTATCCAGTTCGCAACAACTGTCATAATTTGACTTACTCTCAATCTGGATATAGCGAAAAAAATCCTATCACGTTTTCTCTAAAACCCGCTGCGAAATGATCGTATGTGAGCACTAGGTACGGAAATTGACATCATGACCCTGAAATTCCTGAAACGCTCCTGATTAACGGGTCCATAAATTATAGTCTAGCCAAGTGATTTTGAGTAGTACTGAACAATTGAAACTATTTTAACTGTTACTTATTCAAAACAACCATTTGTAATTTTCTATGTTAAAACAGTATCATTTCCCACATGTTAACTAATATAAGCTTCACCATATATCTCATTAAAAGTACTTGTAGTGGCTTTGTTTCGTTAATCAATCACCCTCGATAACCATTATTATATAAATCTCAACGGCGTTTGAAATTAGAAGGCAATAAGAAGCGGAAACTGCAGTCTATTAGCAGATAGCACAGATCACAAAGTTATAAGCACATCAAGTGAATTTGAAGCAGAGAGGCGTATATTTGTATGCGTGCAATTACATAGGGAAATTTATAGTCAAGTTGCATGAAGGCACAGCAAGACAAACCAAAAGCTAATAATCGGATTCGAGTACATAAATACATAGGGATCGGAATGAATCATCGGATGATATTTAAGCAATCAACATTTTCGCTAGAGTCTGTTATGTTACCTAGTGATCATAACAGTACAAAGAAATATGCGAATAGTTACTGTTCAAATAAGATTGTCCGTTAAGTAAATTAATAATAGGGTTTAGCCAAAGTGAACCATAATCGAAATTTGTTGTCGTTTGAAGCGAACAGTATTGGGTTCGAGTCCCAGAGTGGACATCAAATCTGAGATGCAGGTACATCTTACTGACAAGTCGCGAACAGGACAAAATGCGCGTCCTGGATTCCACTGATATCCACTATTCATCTTTGCTTATAATGCTTGTTGTAGGATAGTTGCTATATTTATATCATTTCAGATTATTTCACAGTAATAGTGAAAATATCTTTTTATCTAAATATGGTTTATTATAAAACCTAAATATCTTCAATCATTGTATTCATGACTCCATTGAAGCTAGACCACTATTGAAAACCTGATAGGATTGGACAGCAATTTTGTCCTTGTATGGGAGCATTAATTGATAATATCACACATTACCGACGATGGTAATTCATGTTTTCGTCACAGATTCATAGATGAAAGTCGGTAGAGGCGAATATATTTTAAATTATAAATAGTTAATTTCTGATTATGGTCAGGAATGAAAAATGATTATAGAAGTTGACCGAGAACCGTAGGTCATAATAGTAAACGTTATAAGGTGAAATATTCACAAGAATGTGGAGCAATCAACTTACAGCCATTGTTGGACAATAGTCTGTAAATGGATCATTCCCACCGAAATATTCAGGAGGATATTCAGTGTCAAATGGGGCTTTGGAGAAGAACCGATCTTCTTTAGGAACTGGGGTTCCATACCTCACAATAATACATCTTCCATATGAGAATGCATCCCGACATCTTGCTTCATTGACATTGTCACAGAATGGGATAATTTTCCTGTGGCTTAACGAAAAAAACAATCAATTTTAAAGGCAATTAGTAATTTCATTTTTCGTCATGTATCTTTATTCAAAACAATTTACTATGCCATCAACAAACAAAGTATTATGTTTGAAGTTAAATATCAACAGTAAACAGTTAGACAATTTCATTATGCAATGTTTGAAGTGATTACAAGTTCACTTAGTCTGAGAACGAAACAAGGACTCTGTGACCAAAGACCAATAAGTTAGCTATTCTGATGCGTCACAGCCCCGTTAACTAGAGAGAGAACTTCATGTTCGAAACAGAGGAACATACTCCGCAAGCACCCAGAAGCATGAGAAATAATAACAGGTAAAAATCAAACACATATATACAGCAATGAATTGTCCTTAGGAAGCGTTACAAAATTGCATCCTAAAAGATACAATGAACTAATAGTGTTTAAGATTCTCCAAAGTGGGAAATACAACCCGACAGTGAAAATAAGCGCCTTTGGTACGAAAACAAGAAATCCAAAATTTTAAAATAAAATTACAAAAATAGGGTATTGATCAAATGAGTTCTGGGGATCTAACATCCCCAACTACTTGGTGGTATATTGAAAGGTAAGGATTTTTGATAAATTGATAGACATCTAATACACTCAGAAGTATAAATATTAAAGAATAGATCTGAATTATTGAATTACCAGTTGCGATTGCATTGTGTAACTTTGAGTTACATAGCGAAGCAAGGGCTGTAGTCCTACAATTGAGGATATATGCAACTCAAAACAACTGTCTGTCAATAATATCAAAGTAACAATCTTAAATACGAACGCGAAAACAGTCTCACTGTACAGAGCTGAAACGTGAAGAACCACTACAACCATCATCAAAAAGGTACAAGTATTTATAAATAGTTATCTACACCACATACTCAACATCCAACATTGGCCGGATACCATCAGCAACAGCCTTCTGCAACAGAGAACAAACCAGATTCCAGCAGAAGAGTAAATTAGGAAAAGACCTTAGAAATGGATAGGACATACATCATGGAAATCATCGAACTGCATCACGATGCAAGCTCTCACTTGGAATCGTGAAGGAAAGTGGAAAAGAGGAAAACCGAAAAACACATTACGTCGAGAAATAGAAGTAGATATGTAAAGGATGAATAACAACTGGAAAGAAGTGTAAAGGATTGTTTGGAACAGGGTTGGATGGAGAGTGTTGGTGGTTGGCCTATGCTCCTCCACGAGGAGTAACAGACGTAAGTATGTAAGTAACATATATTTTGTCGATTAGACATATGAAGGTATTGAACAAAGAACAATATTATAAATTCATAATTGAAATGACAATTGACTCACTGTTGTCGTCTAATTTGAGCATAGTCGAAGCAACTTTTCATGCTAAAGTCACATCCTAATTGTCTACCATATTCCCATTTCATTGCTTTTGAGTAATCAACAGTGTACCAACTTTAAAATGACATAAAAGAATTTAAAAAGTCAAATTCCACATCATTAACGAATGAATAACAATAATGAAAATTAGTACAGAATACACCAGACGGTGATATAATTAATACAAACTACTAAGTAAAGATGATAGTTAATTTATAGTTTACTTTTCGGATGAAAAGTGCTGGTGGGCGGCCTATGCTCCACGAGGAGTAACAGGCGTAAGTAAGTAAGTAAGTATAGTTTATTGTATCTGTAAAGGACTGATTACCAGATAAATTCAAAATGAGTGTTTTAAACAAGTGTGATATAAAAGAAATAGTGAAGATCAACGAACGTGATGAAGTGTATATAGTTTTGAGAAGAGTGGTATTGCATTACAAAATTTGAGATTTTATGACAAAGATAGTTTTATTAAGGATAAACCTGTCATTTGTTGACATGGTTAAAGTATATGCAAAACTATTGTGGGTTTGATATGGCGGATGTGTCACTCAATTTAGTGGACTAGTTGAAGTGAGACATTAACACCGTTAGATCCCGACTGGCTCAGTGCCTAAAAGTTTAAGAGTACTTGCGCGAGATTAATAATTCTTGGGTTCGAATCCCGCGGGAGAGGGTCATAAGTGAGCACTGCTGAGAAGTTCCGTAATACGACGGGTTGGCCTCCCAATATTCCCAGGCTTTCCATGGTGGTATAGCTTCAATTGACCCATGATCTAAAATATTGAAATTAATACAATCTCCACAAAACCCCTTTCTGATATGAACGAATCATTTAATGTATTTTGGTTTGGAAAATATTTTATATTCGCTTGATATGAAATATGAAACTGAGTTCAGAAACCTTCAGTCTGTTCAGTGAGTTCCATCATGTCTCTGAGACAATGTTGGCGTTTACGAGAGTGTTCTATTCCGACGAGAATAATGGATGGTTACTGTTGGGATCCATTTATAGACAAATCCTATACACATATTTTTATCGTATAATTGTTAAGTAACTAAATTATTCATATTCTTGTTCCTCTTATGATTAGCGCTATCTTGACCCATAGACTATTATTATACGATTTACCGTTCTTGAGTTGTGCACAGTCTATTCATTACAGTCTCCATCATTCAAAGCCACTTTTAACTTGGTCTTGTACAAATGTTATTTCCAATTTCATGGTACGATGTGGTCTGTTTGGTTGGTATATAAACCCAGTATGTTTGAAATACATAATTCATATTGCAGAGGCTGAGATTGGTGTTCTGGACTTAACCTGTAGGACTAAACAGGGAGAAGGATGGATAAAGACTGTAAACTCTTCGTACCTGTTTTATGCGTTATTAGTCTGGTCGAATAATCACTGTTCTTTAATTGGTGGTATTATTACGGCACATATTGATAGGGGCAAAAGTCCACAAGTTATAACAGACAGAAGTAGGTTCATAGACTGTGCGATTCATTCAGTTTCTCAAAAAAATGTGTGGTAAGGTAACAGTTACAGTAAAGATGGACCGTCCGCAACACTGCTTCCAATAATATCCTTCCAAAACCTGCAAACATAGGCTCATGGAGTCCAGATTTCGAAATCGTTAACGAAACCAAATCTATAATCAGAGATTCCGCATGAAAACTGACATTGTTCTTTTATATCCATCGTTGTAATAAAAAATAGGTAATTACTTTGTCTGACTTTGCTTACCCCGAATCCTCAAAGAAGCTAAGAGTAACACGCGATACAGAGTAATCAGGTTCTACCATTGCAGCCATTATTTCGCTCTGAAATCCAAGATGTTAATACACTACATAAACAGTGAAACAACTAACATTGATGTGTATACAAGAATACGGTTTTTTATGCTATATTATTCTCAATAATATTTACGTCCTAACCTTTACTGAACTATCATCAACAAAGTGTATACCCTACTACTAATAATAAATGAAAAAGCTCTGCTTACCGTACTGAAATGTGTTACTTTGTTCACATGAGTAATTAATGATGATTGCAGCTGGATCCAAGACCCGCATTTCGTTCTATTTAGGACTCGTCAGCTGGAAAGAACATCAACTCTGGGATTCAGGTACATCCAGCTGACGAGTCCCAAATAGGACAGAACGTGAGTCACAACGTCACAAATAACTATCCTTCTTGAAAAAGTCTAATATTACGGTAATTGTTTAACATGTTGACTTTATTTGCTACTTAACTCCTTAATACTCTTAATTCAATGCAAATAATGTCAGAAATAGTAAAATATACTATTTTGACAGTTCTTTATGACACAATTAAAGAATGTATAGAATTCATATTAACACTTAAGTAAACTCACTGAATATGTTCTTCCCTCCCAATGCGATCCTATCAGTCCAGTTTGGTATTGATTTTCCAAATCTGCTCCATCTAACTGTTCACAACTGAAATGTTTTCTTGCAGCGTTCTAAATATTATAAGTATGTACAATTTGATTCTTTTTAATTAAATGAAGAGAAACCCAGAATAATTTTGTTTTTGATTTAGATCATGAATCGATTGATGTTAGACGTCTATTGAAAACCTGGAAGCACTAGATGACCGTTTCTTCCTATTGTGGGACTCCTCAACAGTGTGCATCCACGATCATGCTCGTGGAGTCGAACCCAGAACCTTCAATTTCATGAGCGAACACTTAATCTCTAAACCAATGATCTCAATAAAACAAAACTTAATAACTTCCACAACTCCATACTGATAATATTTATTTTGTTTCATTTTTGAATAAGTAAATACAATGAAGTCAGTCTTTGGCTTCACACACTAAATAACAATAATTTTTTTACTCTAAAAGACTTAAACGCTTTCACTAATAACCAACCAACACCAAGAAACACAAAACACTTGCTTCTTCTTAACATATGTGTTATGACCTTGGATGTCTGACTTTTCGATCACACGATTTATCTACCAATCCGAATACGACTTATACGTATCCTCACACTAGGCCAACCAATGACGTTCAACCGGTGTGGGCAGTTTAGCGTCCTTATTGGTCCTATGTCCTACGAGCCCTTCCACTTGAGTCCAGAACAAGATACCAGCTTCCGAATCAGAGCAGATCGTTTATTTCAGGCATACTTGGTTTATATATCAATCACACAGACCGCAACGTACCATAAAATAGGAAATAATATTTGTACACAAATAAGCCCGAAAAGTGGCTGTGAATGTGGGAGGCAGTAGTTAATAAACTGAACATAACTTAAGAACCGTAAATCGTACAATAATAAATTATAGGTCAAAATAAAGCTTATCATAAAAGGAATATAAATATACATAATGCAATTGTTGAATATTTATACAATAAGAATATTTATAGGATATTAGTCCATGAATAGTCCTCGGAAGTTACCTGTAATTTAATCTCCACTCGGATATAACAATATGGTTACATACAAGTAGACACAAATTAAACGCAGATGCGCACTGTTGAGGAGTCCCAAAATGGGACGAGTTGGCTGTCAAGTGCTTCCAGGTTTTCAATATTGGTCTAGCTTTAATTGACTCATGAACTCAACTATTAAATTACTATAATATCCATAAAACCCCTTCCTGATAATCCATATATGACTAGTTTAAGGGTTTTCATTCAGAAAGATGATATAATTTCGATGGTTGAGATTATGAGTCAATTGAAGTTAGACCACCACAGAAAATCTTGAAGCAGTGGACGGCCATTTTGTCCTACTATGAGACTCCTCAGCAGTGCTCATCCACGATCCCACCTCACGAGATTCAAACCCAGGACCTATTAGTTAAGATAGTGTACATCAGTCGATGAGAAAAATTTCTTTTCGTTCGAGGTGAATTAAAGAATTTCTATCTAACATTTTCTTCATTATAAAATCATATGAATTGTATAAAAGACTTAACTAACCAGGATTTGAGGAGTAACTAAAGCATAAAAGTCTTTTGTAAACCATCCTGCCGTACTTCTCCATTTTCTTGTGATGATTTTGACAGTGTTGTTACTGTGAAAAAGATATTTAACTTATCAAAAACTTGCATTATAAGCATATACATTTTTTAAAAAAATTCTCACTCGAAAGAAAGCCTGGTGATAACGTTACTCACAACAGTAGTTTTCGGAAATTATTCAAATAGATTTGTATGGTGAAATATTAGGGTCATCATCTTAACTAATTGTTTATTTACTTATTCGAACACATAAATATTGGTTCTAGGAGGCACCAAATATTGGTGCGCCACATAAATCATTCGATTTATTTGAGGGCTGTGATAATGCCCGGGTACCAAAACCGAAACAGATGGTTTTCTTACGGGGACAAAACCGGAGACTTCGATATAAAAGTCTAATCCACAGGGCAGTGGAGCAACGTCAGGAGATGCAGTTTCATAGTAGCTTGTGACCGATAATTGATTCATACGCCATTTGTTCCATTAGGATCGTGGAGTTCGTGTGAACTATTGGTTTGGAATTAGGGTTTCACAACTCCTCTAGGTGGAACCTTTGTGTCCACCAACTCGGTTAAAGCTCGGGAAATCTGCTTTTCGTCCTCTCAATTTCTTAAACAACATACGTGTTGCAAGAAAGCAGTGAGTAGAACTTCCCTGTCAGGAGCCATGTGACAGCATTTGGAGAGGGAGAATCGACTCTCCTCACTCTCGGTCGTACCAGGGCATTTTCGAGACTAATTATACGTAACATATGATGTGTGAAACCTACCTTTAAAGATCAGTACGTAGCTTCTACTACTCATAATATCATTACACAAGTAAATCGATCATATGCAGATAAAAAATAACTTTGGGTATAGAGTTTTGATTTTTTTTTTGACGCCGAGGTACATCAGTTACAGATCCAACTTATACGTTCACATGGTTAAGATTAGCCTATCTGTCAACAATTACTTGGATAGTATTGTTCATTCATCTAAATGAAATTATCATTGCAATAACAATATATATCTGAGTCAGCAGTCTGCTCTTTTGTTTCAAACCTAGTAGTGAATTCCAGTCACATAATGATGCTGAAAACACTGTTAATAGGACATATTGTTTATGGCAGTTTGCGAGAAGTGACTTTTCAAATACTAAACATGGTTTTAGACAATGACAGAGGTAAATTTTAGAGAATAATAGTCAATGAAATCTGTATAAAACTGAATTTGTAACTGATTTTATACGTTTCTATATAAAACATCGTAATTTACTCAATGCAATAACAAATAGTACATTTCTGTAAAATAAGGCTACTTCTTTATTAGGTTTTTGATTGAGATCATGAACTGGTTAATCTTAGACCACCATTGAAAACCTGGAAGAACTAGACGGCCATTTCGTTCTGTCGTGGGACTCCTCGGCAGTGCGTATCCATGATCCCGCTCTCAGGGTTCCAACCTGGGGTCTTCGTCCCGCGCGCGAACACTTAACCTTTAAATCACTGAGCCGGCATACCGTGATGGTAATGTCTAACATTAATCAATCCACAAAACTTCACAGCCATCTTCCATTGTACTGAGGTAGATACCTGTCTCTACCCAACACGGAATAACTCCACTGGTCACAGCTTCTCACTAGAACTCCGAGAATTCCCCCATGAATCTAGTCACTAGTGAGTACATGGTAATTATCAGTATAGGGTTGTGGAGATTACTAGGTTTTTTTAATTGAGATCATGAACTGATTGATGTTAGACCACCATTGAAAACTTGGAAGCACTGGACGGATGTGTACTGCTGAGGAGTCCCACAATAGAACGAAGTGGCCGACCAGTGATTCCATGTTTTCAATGGTAGTCTGACATTAATTGGTTCATGATCTGAATCAAAAACTTAATAATCTCCACAATCCTATACTTATATTTCTGTATCACAAGGTTTCCTAAGTTTCTATTGGTTGAATATATAGAAACATGAAATTCTCACCTCGGAATATAATGTCCATATTTATCTTTGTACTTTGGCTTACGTGTTTCGTCCCTGGGAGTTCGAGCTGTCCCATTTGGAAAGCGCATAAAAGGGAAGCTGGATGATGAAAATCCCTAAAATATAATAAATTTTAAAAATGTTAAGTAATGACTATACAGAATCAGAATAGTATATATGAGATTGTATATACCTGTTCATATTTACAACACCAACATGTCAAGAATATTAACAGTAGTTTCAGATAAATAACTGAATAACACTATGAAGAAAGAACTGATTGACATTTTGTAAATGAAGCAATTACTGTATAATTCTCAGATTTTACTAAGATGGTATTATATCCTAGTATGGGACTCCTAAGCTGTATAGTGCTTCCAGGTTTTCTACCGTGGTCTAGCTTCAACTGACTCATGAATTCAACTATAAAATTAATAGTTAACTTAGGTCATGTTTACGTAGCTCTTAGCGTTGATCAAGTTTTATCGGTTAGTTATCAGCGTGGTCACTGGTCGTAAAGACTTTATATTCTATGCTTTTTTTCGATGGTTTGAGGTAATCAGGAGGTCATAATAGAAAAACTAAACATTAAGATATCTGTTGTTGCCAAATATATTTTGATAGAGTTTTGTTCTCTGAGCTGCATGATCGTTTGATCACGGAGATTTCATCGTTCTTCTGAACAATAGATGGAAGTCTGACTGAAGTTTGTGTTGATGATGTCGTTCAGAAAAACAATGAAAGCTTCACGATCAACCTATCCATCCCAGAGAACGAAAGTCCATTAAAATCATCCATTTGAGCTAGAAATCTTCTTCACAATCTCAATGCTAGATATATTTCAATATAATTGTTCAGTGATCTCAATGAATAGAAAAATACTCTTTATCTTATCAAAATAATAAATGAACTTACAAGTGCATGACCAATTTCATGTAGGAAAACTCCAATTGATATTCTATCTTCAGGATAATGGACTCCCATATTTCCTGGGCAAACATTTATAAATCCAAGAATTGGCCTAAAGTATTAAGTAGTATCAATATACGGATATAAAACAATGAATGAATTGTTCTCAATTAAAGTAATTAAGTAAGTAGTTACATCACAATTTCATTTTGTAATCTAAATTTATCCAGTATTACATTACATATTTAATTCAATAGACATTGTAGATAGTTGGGTAGTTGGTTTAGTGACATAATATCTTATGTAATTTGTTGAATGAGTGTTTCGTGTTACTGGGATTACAAAAAAAAGATCATTCGTTCAAACCTATCTACTTTAGAGTTGACAATCTATTTACTTTCTTACGCCTGTTACTCCTCGTAAAGGAGAATAGACCAACCACCAACACTCTCTATCCTACCCTGTTCCAAACAACCCTTCACACTTCTTTCCAGTTGTTATTCATCTTTTACATATCTACTTCTATTTCTCGACGTAATGTGTTCTTTGGTTTTCCTCTTTTTCACTTCCCTTCACGATTCCAAGTGAGAGCGTGCCTCGTGATGCAGTTCGATGATTTCCATAATGTATGTCCTATCCATTTCTAACGTGTTTTGCTAATTTACTCTTCTGCTGGAAGTTGGTTTGTTCTCTGTTGCAGAAGGCTGATGCTGATGGTATCCGGCTAATGTTGGATGTTGAGTATGATGCGTAGATAAGTATTTATAAATACTTGTACCTTTTTGATGATGGTTGTAGTGGTTCTGGAGGTTTCAGCTCCATGCACAGTAGAACAGTCTTGACGTTGTAATTGAAGATTGTGACTTTGATATTATTGACAGACAATTGTTTTGAGTTGCATATATTCTTTGATTTTAAGATTAAGGCTCTTGCTTTTTCGTTTGCGTATGTTGTCGCCGACTGATGCAGAGGCTGCAGCTACACTAGTCGTCTTCATTTGCATTTGTTTGTGTGTATGGTGTGGGAGGGCCAATTTATCTGCGAAGTTCAAATCTTTTAATTGATTCTGAGCTGTCCATTGTATTCCGTGCTTCCCCTCAGATGTGAAGTCTTCATAATCAAGCCAACCACCAGAAGAAAGAGGAAAAGGGAGAGTAGACAGCCTTGTCTGACTCCGGTCCTTACTTGGAATGCATTTGTCGGCTGTCTTCCATGCATGACTTTGCACTGTAGTCCGTCGTGTGAGTTCCGATAATGTTGATTATCTTCTCATGAACTCCATAGAGTCGAAGAAGTCTTCATAATGCTCTCCTATCCACAGTGTCAAACGCCTTCTCATAGTCAATGAAGTTGATGTATAGTGATGAGTTCCATTCAACTGATTGTTCGACGATGATCCGTAGCGTCGAAATTTGGTCTGTGTACGACCGATCCTTACAGAATCCAGCCTGTTGATCTTAAAGGTGGGTGTCTACTGAATCTTCCATTCGGTTCAGCAACACTCTGTTGAGAACTTTTCCTGGTACTGACAGTAGTGTGATGGCTCCGTAGTTCTCACATATACTCAGACCTTTCTTTGGTATATTGATGAGGTGTCTTTCTTTCCAGTCCGTCGACACTTGTTCCTTCTCCCAAATCTTCTTGAATGGAACGCGGAGCATGTTTGCAGTTACTTCGATGTTTGACTTCAGTGCTTCAGCTGGTATATTGTCGGGTCCTGTTGCTTTCCCGCTCCTGATTATTCGGATTGCCATCCTGGTCGTTGGTAGAGTGACGTCTATAGGAAGGTCTGTGTGTTCTGGACAGAGATAAATCACTCGTAAACTAAATTCAAGGTTTAAAGAATGAATTGTACTAATTATCGATTTTAATTTAATGAACTTAAAGTGCTAATAACGTTTACAGACTTGCTATTAGTGACTAATTCGACTTTCACGTGCGACAGTTTCATGGAAATAGTCTAACCTATTTCTTATTGCTCAGATGTTTACTTTTTCTTAGTTGCATCAAATTTAAAGTGTAGCTACTTATTGTTTAGAAATTTGGGACAGCGTAAGTTAAACTGCTATATTTTATTCATATGTGTATTGATTGTTTCAGTGTTCTCGTTGATATTTAGGACTACAGTTCATCAGTCTGTTATTGGTATACGTTCATCATGTGCAGATTGTTCTGATGGTGTCTTAAGTCATTAAATTACAGTCATAAATTTCCATGAGAAGATTCAAACAACCAATACAAAGATTGATTAAACTTCACCTCATTGTACTAGCTAGTAACTATCTGGAAACAGTAGCTAAGTGAATAACGTGATGGCGCTTAAAGCGAATAGTACTGGGTTTGAGTCCCAGAATGAACATCATCGAAGTGAAGCAGGTATATCCGACTGACGAGTCCTAGATAGGATGAAACACGCATCCTGGATTTCACTGCTAACCATCATCCAGTTAAGTAACTTTAAATACAATGCATGTCTATTTTGTACTTGTATTTCAAAACAGATTCAAAGAACAACTACTGAATGGATAAAATTGGAAGGCAATTCCTTAACTTCCACAATATTATCGTAAACATTTGATTTAAGAGTATTATAGTTAAAAACATTGGTCTTTGAACAAGCAATTCAGTCATTTTTCTTTCATCTAAAACAAGAATATGCTCTAATAAACATATTTAATTACCTATCTGTTTCCTCATCCATTAAACATGATGATGCATATGCTGCTGCACCACCATAACAGGTAATTGTATTTATAGCATCAACAAATAGAACATAACCGTCAGATGGTATTCCACTTCCATTTCTGTAAGATCTATGTAATCGGTTATTTTTTAATTGATAACATTCCTGAAAGTTAATCATGATAGAATAATTGAATCGTAATATTCTAAACACAAATAATAAAATATAGACTATTGAGATGGTGGAGAAGATTTGTAGCTCAGGTGGATGATTTTGATGAAGTTTTGTTCTCTAATTTGGATGTTTTGGTTGTGGAGCTTCAAGTAGAAGTTTGTGTTGATGATGTCATTCAGAAGGACGATGAAAGCTACATGACAAAACCATTGAGCTCAAAGAACAAAACTCCATCAAAATATACATCATTGTTTTACGAATTGAAATCTAGTTCAAGTAATGTCATTTCAACGTATATCGAGCTTGAATAACTCTTGAAGATGATTAGTTGATTTTTATCCAATTCTCTTTGAATAAATATATATAATCTTAAAGGGTGATGAAATAATCTAAACAGTTTTGTATCTAATCTCTGTTCAGGCCATCATAGCTGTTGTATGACAAAAGTCATACACCGAATTTTGAGAGAGTATTCACAATTCGGATGATATTAATATACAAATCTATATTTGTTTCTAAAGAGACTACATTACAATGTTGATTCTATAATTATCCCGGATCAGTGATCTAGAAGATAAGCGTTCGTGTGCGAGACCGAAGGTACTGGGTTCGAATCCCGTGGGTGGAATCGCAGATTTGCACTGTTAAGTATTCTGTATTTCACATCTTCAATCACTTATAAGAAATGAATTAAAAATCTAGTACACATCTCATTGTTGCATTTTAAATATCTACTATATTTATAACAGTAAAAATATTACACCTGTACTCATACTCACCCCTACATACTGATCTGGAATTTTCACCCCTCCGCACAGAACATCGCGTTTACACTTCGACTTATAACAGACTATGGAATTATTTGCAGTAACTGTGCGATAGTATCCACTTTCACAATACCTTGATGAAACAAAATAAGAATGTTGTTCAGTTAAGAATAAAAGAAATCCATCTATTAAGTTTTAATCTAGAATAGTGAATTATTTATGTTACTTAATAGGATACCTTGAAACATTGAAATGACAAGAATGACAAGTTCGACAAGAATGCTAATGATTATACATCAAAAAACAAGTAAGCTAACAGTACAATCACCTTTTTGCTAGTTGTTTTCCACTTCCAGGTTTCTTGACTGTCAATGCTTCTTCCCAATACTTTATTGCTACTTGTGCAAATTTCTGTAAAAATGTAAAATAACACAACTAAAGTATTACATTATTAATTTTAATAATTGAGATCATGAGTCAATTGAAGCTAGATCATCATAGAAAACCTAGATGCACTGACGGCCGTTCCGCCTTATTATAAAACTCCTCAACAGTGCGCATCCACGATCCCGCCTCGAGAGATTCCAACCCAGGACCTATCGGTTACACGCGCGAGTGCTTAATCTCTACACCATTGAGCTGGCCGGCATCCAATGACATTGATGACTTACTTTAGTCAATCCACGAAGTTCCATCACCATCCACCATTGTTATCAATGAGTTACTATCTCACAACAGATTCGGTTGAACTCCACTAATCACTGCTTCTCACTAGAACTCCAGGAAATACCTCTTGAAGCCAGTCACTAGTGAGTATATGTTGATTAACATCAAAAACGGTTTTTGTGAATACTATATTAATTTTAATAGTTGAGATCATGAGTCAATTGAAGATACAGCATCATGAAGAATCTGGAAGTACTGGATGACCGCTTCCTCCTACTCATTACTTCAACAAAAATCATATTAATCAAAACTTAAAACTGTTACAATTAAATCATTCATAGAAACAATGAAAAACATTACTAAACTGAGAAAAATGTTTATCATAAATCATGTGAATTACCAAGAGTTTAACATAATGTTTCAATCTGCGGAAATTGAAAGTAAAATACGTATAAAACTTTAAATGTTTTGGCGCTGTATTCCGTCTCTCGACATCATCCGAATGTACAGTGACAGTATGATCCTAAAATTTCAATCAAATTCTCTAATAATATTGAATCTACCAATTTCACTAAAGGTGGTGAACCACAGAATGATGTCGAATTGACAATATGACATATGATCAAAATGAAAAACCATTTAATGAATAAATGAATAAGCATATTTGTTAAGTATGGTGGTAACTAACTTATGTCATATCTATACCTATATATATATATATATATATATATATATATATATATATATATATATATATATATATATATATATATATATATATATATATATATATATATATATATATATATATATATATATATATATATACATGTTGTTGTTGTTGTCTGAAGTTCACAGACCAATCTAATGTCTCCGGTCTATCTCGTTGAATTATTTCTCACTATACTTTTAACAGTTTCGATGGAGATTAAAACCAATTCACACAAAAAAAAGAGAAAAGAAAAGAGAAAAGAAAAACGAAAGAAAAAAATAATGTAGGTTTACTTTTTGTCTTAAATTCAAAGATTCTGGACAATTTGATTTGATTGTTGATTCTCTTAACTTGAATAAGTTTAACTTCGTTTCAAAATCAAATCTTCCCCCCCCATTGTGAAACATTTGACTGAGTCTGACCATAATGTTGATATTAAGTCAGTATTTGTAGTGTTGTACAAAAGTCTTCAAGGGCGTTGTAGTGTCGGTTATTATGTTAAGCCCATATAATTTATTCTGGCTTTCGGACAGGTCAATCAATTCATTCTACTTGAGTCACATTTTCACCTCGTTACTTATTCGCTTATCAATCTTGACTGTTTTTATATGAGCGCGTAGGTGTGTGTACACTTCTTATCCCATTTACTCATCACATGTCTGCAACCTATTTTTGTGTAACTATAACTATTGTTTAATGCTTGGTTAAATGGTAGTTGGCTTACCCGTCATCTCCACTGTTCGTCGTTTCTATTCTCTCCATTCCATTCACTTCATATACAAAAAATATGTATTCAAAAGTTCATTCTCGTTATTTAACTTATCTAAATCCGTTATTGACTAATGCGATTAAAGTCGACGGATAGGCGACATATATATTTCAACAAGAATCATCGTTAAGATCTCCTTGAAGTCAGATCTCGAACCACTGAAGTGAAGAGCCCTTTCGACAACATCGTTCGATCTAAATGACGACAAAATAAAGGGCCCCACAGCGTATACTAAGGTTTATTGAAACCTTGGCTATGCGAAAACTGAAACCTCTTTTATATATTCACAGACAGTTTGTTCTTACCCTTAACCTATCGTGGTACTACTAATTGATTATCCAGAGTGATTATCACATTGTTTTTGTGTACTTTATTATTTTGATTTCCTTTGTGACGGCTTACCTTTAACCTGTTTAGTTGACCTTTTAATTGTCATATACAACATGTTTTAATAAGTACATTATATGTGATCAAATTGTTCGAAATGTACTACGCAAATGTATCATCACATAGTTCTGTTGATCTTCGTCTTTTCATTGCATTATCGAAATTTATCAAAAGCAATACAACCGAGTCAGTTGTGAGATAGTAACTCACTGATGACAATGGTGGATGCGTCGCTCAATTTCGTGGATTAGTTGTAGTTAGACATTAAAACTGTTGGATGCGGGCTCAATGGTCCAAAGGTTATGATGAATCGGTTTTCAAGGTTTCCATGGTTCATGAAATCAACTATTAAATTACATTTTTTTAATGATTAGAACTTCTGTTCCAAATAATTACATTTTCATGAATAATAGTTGACTGTCGAATTTTTCAGTACACTAAAAAGTCAATTTACATACCACAACAACTGTCAATACAAATGTCAAGACAGTTGCACTGTATGGGGTAGAAACTTGGAGAACTTCGAAAGCCATCATCCAGAAGATACAAGTGTTTATTAACAGTTGTCTACGCAAAATTCTTCAAATCCGTTGGCCAGACACCATCAACAACAACGTACTGTGGGAGAGAACAAACCTGATCCCAGCGGAGGAAGTAGTGATGACGAAGCACTGGAAGTGGATAAGACACACATTGAGGAAAGTAGCCAACTGCGTCACAAGACAAGTCCTTAGTTTGAATTTTCAAGGCCAAAGGAGGCTAGGAATACCAAAGAAACATTACTCAGAGAAATGTAGACAGATATGAGAAGATTGAACAACAATTGGATAGAAGTAGAAAGGAAGGTCGAGGATAGTGTGAGTTGGAGAATACTGGTCGGCAGCCTATACTCTATTGGAAGTAAAAGGTGTAAGTAAATGAGATGGTCAGTGACAAAATTATCGTCCATGAATGTTGAACTCGATTGATAGTCTGATTAAATTATATCCTGACGATAATTAGACATAACTTTGAGCAACTGATTCCGTACACATAATACACGAATATCAGAAGATACAATAACCGATTAGGAAATAATGATTTATTTTAATTATTAAGAGAACTACGTTTAAAAACACAGAATGTACATAACACAATGAAAACACGAATGATTGTTTGATTAGGATAAGTCATTTATAAAAATAAGTGATTCAAAGCCTTACAATCAGATTGATATACTACTACTCATATCTATTTCATTTACTGACTATACAATTTATTATTCTTTTCGTAATACCTCGGGTTTGATCCAATGAAATCGACTTTTCAAAAAAGAAATTGTCTTCAAATCACCTTTGTCAAACTTTAATGGCGAATCTTTTGTGACTGAATGGTTGTTTTTAATCAAGATCTGGATAGCGACTCTTATTTCGGTCTTAAGACTACTCCTATACATATGTGGGTCTGTGCTCCTGAACAGTGGTCCCATTGGTTCTAGTTTCTGTTGAAATAGAAAAGATTTTCTGATAAAATTTGGTGGAGCGATAAGTCTATTAGTTGCTCATCAAATTACGCCTCTTATTCCTCGTGAAAGAGAATAGGCCAACCACCAACACTCTCCATCCAGCCCTGTTCCAAACAATCCTTCACACTTCTTTCCAGTTGTTATTCATCTTTTACATATCTACTTCTATTTCCCGAAGTAATGTGTTTATCGGTTTTCCTCTTTTCCACTTCCCTTCACGATTCCAAGTGAGAGCGTGCCTCGTGATGCAGTTCGATGATTTCCATAATGTATGTTCTATCCATTTCTAACGTGTTTTCCTAATTTACTCTTCTGCTGGAAGTTGGTTTGTTCTCTGCTGCAGAAGGCTGTTACTGATGGTATCCGGCCAATGTTGGATGTTGAGTATATTGCGTAGATAAGTATTTATATATACTTGTACCTTTTTGATGATGGTTGTAGTGGTTCTCGAGGTTTCAGCTCCGTGCACATTAGAACAGTCTTGATGTTGTAATTGAAGATTTTGACTTTGATATTGGTTGACAGACAATTGTTTTGAGTTGCATATATTTTTTTGATTTTAAGATTAAGGCTCTTGCTTTGCCATGTGATAATTCTTAAATCATGTAACTTAAAGTTACAAAATGCGATCGCAACTGGTAATCCAATAATTCAGATCCATTCATTAATATTTATATTTTTGAGCATATTAGATGTCTATCAATTTATCGAAAATTCTTACCTTTCAATATACCATCTAGTAGAAATAGAACAGCAAAGATGAACTACCTAATGTGTTGGGGATGTTAGATACCCAGAAATCACTTGGTAATTTCCATATATTCTTCAATTGTAGGAATGTTGCTCTTGCTTTGCCACTGCTCGACTTTCGGTGTGCATCGGATCCTCCTTGTTCATCGATGATGCTACTTAGATAAGTGAACGATTCCAACTCTCACTGAGTTTCTCCATCAAGTGTGACTGGGATCTTATTCTCCATGTTGTATTTGATAAGTCATATTAACGGGCAATTTATTAATTTGTTCAACTGATTATATAAAAGGTATGGTGACATATATTCAGTGATTTTTGTAACAACAAAAATAAAAACCACATTTTTTCTCTAATTTGTAACCACATTTTTATTCAATATCTGTTGTTTTGCTGTATCACTTGTTAGAAAAGACGATGATAATTGTTTCGATGAATGATATTGTTGGGATATTCAGGAAAATATCCCAAAAATTATCCTGTTAAGCCTAATGCTATCCTTGGACATGGAATGGTATCATCTTATTGGTCAATATTTGTTTAACGTGTCATTTTCCTACTGGCCATTATTGTACAAAATGTTATATTCTATTTTATGGTACGTTGTGGTCTGCTTGACTGGTATATAAACAAAGTATGTTTGAAATATAATGATTCATATATCCGAGGCTGTGACTTGTGTTCTGGACTCATCTGGCTGGGCTAGACAGGGAAGCGAGACCAATCAGAACCGTAGGTCGTTCTACGTGTTTGCGCGTCTTTGGTCCGATCAATAATTCGCTACCCCTTAATCAGCAGCATTTATTTTTCACGTCATAATAGATATACACTGCTACTACCGCGTTGTTTAAAATATAGAACACTATCTACGCCGTTTGTTCTTCTGTTTTATTGGCCACCGTTTTGATTGAAGGCTATAATAGTATTATAACATCATTATAGGCCTTCCGACTCAACGTTGGACTTTTGGCACGGTTTACTATTGTATAATACTATTGGATTCCGTCTTTCTCATTACGTCATTGGTGCAGTCACTTGCAGAGGAACACCTGTCAATCAAGTGAACTCAGTTTGTGGTCGTTGTTCTCACTAGGCAATTCACAAGTAACATTCATTCGATAGTAACTGTTAGTGTCTATTTGTTTAATATACCTTTTGTATTGCTAACGGTATTTTGTTACCTTTGGGTTTTTACCAACGGACAGACATCTAGGTTTCTTTACTATTAATTTTTTTTTGGTATACCATTATTAACCTTACTTACTTACTTACTTACTTACGCCTGTTACTCCCAATGGAGCATAGGCCGCTGACCAGTATTCTCCAACCCACTCTATCCTGGGCCTTCTTTTCTAGTTCCATCCAATTCTTGTTCATTTTTCTCATGTCTATCACCATTTCCCGGCGTAATGTGTTCTTTGGTCTTCCTCTTTTCCTTTGACCTTCAGGATTCCATGTGAGGGCTTGTCTTGTGACACAGTTGGGTGCTTTCCTCAATGTGTGTCCTATCCACTTCCAGCGCTTCTTCCTGATTTCTTCCTCCACTGGGATCTGGTTTGTTCTCTCCCACAGTACGTTGTTGCTAATAGTGTCCGGCCAATGGATCTGAAGTATTTTGCGTAGACAATTGTTAATAAACACCTGTATTTTCTGGATGATGGCTTTTGTAGTTCTCCAGGTTTCTGCCCCATACAGTAGAACTCCGCCTGGAGTCCCTCCGGGGGCTACTGCCGGTCCCAAGCCCGGATAAAGGAGGAGGGTTGGGCATGGGGTTAGCGTCCCCATCCCGTAGAAAACTAACTCGCTAAAAAAACGCTAACCAGAAAAAAATTATTCAAATTATTCAAATTATTAACCTAGTGTATCAAATATATTTTGTGTAAGCTCCTTTTGTTTGGGAACCACCACAAAGGTAATAGGCTTCACTGATGGATTAATTTACATGAGTATAAAATGGAATTCACTAACCATCGATCAATTTTATTTGAATTGAGCGACCGAGGTTTAATCATAATGATGAAAATAATCAAAATTGAAATCTGTATTTATTTCCATTAATTGGTTTCTTTTCGCTAAGCGACTACTCATTTCTTTATCATGAAAAGTTGTTATGTTCATTTCATAAATATTAAAAGTGTTTTAAAGAAGGGCTTGTCTGTTTTCTTTATAAAAATGAAGAATATTTATTTACATTTTGTTAGTAAATTGTATAGTATCAACATACAGAAACATTCTAAACAAGGTCGGATATTGAATGGTAGTGGAATCCAAAACGCGCATTTCACCCCTACTGAATTCGAATCCCAGAGTGAACACCAACTCCGGTTGACGAGTCTGCACTTTACTACCTAAGAGAATTGTGATCAGTGGTAGTGTAGTGCCTGTGCTTCGTTAACCAATCACCCTCGTAACCGTTATCATATAATCCTCAACGGTGTTTGAAATCAGAAGGCAAAGAGAAGCAGCGACTACAGTTTTATTAGCAGATAACTCAGACCATAAAGCAGGGAGGCAAATGAACGACTCAGCGAACCAAGAGTGTGTAGAGTGGAAATGTACATGTATATATATAGGGAAATGAATGAATCATCGAATCAATTATGCAGCTAATAAGAAAGCTGGCAGAATGAATATATGCGTAGACGGTAAACAATGTTCAAGCATACATATTTCATACAAGCACAATAGTAATAAATGTACAATAAGTTGTTGTTGTCGTACGGATGACTTTGTCCTCTAAATAAGTTAACAAAAGGGCTTAAATGAGTTAAATGAGAACAAACTCAATTGTACGTGAGTTACTATATGCTTGTGATTTAATCTAATATGGAGGCAATCCACATAGTATACTTTTCTTTATTTAGTTTACTCATAATGTAATAATTAGAAGTATTTGATATATAGTACAAATTAGGGATCCTAGAAATAACGCACTAATAAATGTATTGGTATTAGGAATTTGAAATCAAGCTTTCAACATGCACAAAACGAATGATTAGTTCATACAAACACCATACATAATTAACAATTATCAATGTCATTTTCCCTTATTCTATGTTACTTTCATTTTATTGTTCTAATGGTCAATTCTTTATTATTCATAGTACATTGAATGTTTATCCTTTAAAAGGATACTAGTTCATCTAATTTAAACCTTTATACGGATTGACATTACTGTTTTACAAATATATAACTATCATTATGTTATTTTCTGAAGGAAAACAACTATTCTGAACTGAATTATTCCATAGTGGGATCATATCACTCATTACTTCTTTAAAAATCATAGAATTCTTATTCAGATACAGTGTAAGCAAATATTCATAGTTTACATTTGATGCTGCAAGCCAAAATGTGCACAACAGTTTGAATATGATGGCCGATCTTCCTTAACTCAAATAATAATTCTAAAATTTATGAGCGAACTATCATGGTGGGATTTTGAACTGTACTCAAATATCGAAGCAATTCTACCTAAAATCTAAAGTAATTCGTCCCTTTGATAAATTTCGTATAATGTAATAAGAAGACAAAGATTATCAGAACTATATGGTGATATATTAATGCAGTATTTTTCGAACAATCTGATTACACATTCCATACTTGGTAAGAACTAATCTAGACTAGAAATGGAGGGTAGCAGAAGACAAGGATGATAAAGAAGTAATGTGAAAACAGTTTGGACAATTAGTTAATACTACCAGGGTAGGTTTAATTGGAGAACAAACTGTTTTTGATTGCATAAAAGGAGTTTGGATTTTCATATGGCTAAGGCTTCTATAAACCTTAGTATACGCCCTTTTACACTTTTGTACAACACCACAAAATCCAAGTTAAGATCAATCTTATGACGTGTCTCAATTATATGTTTAGCAACAGAGGATGATAGATGTTTATCCTCTACTCTTATTAGGTCGTTTAGTTCTATCTAAAAACCCTAATTATTTGCCTGTAAGTTATACTAATTCACTAAATTCTATCTTGTAATCATTAGTATTCAAAATATTGTGTATACGATTATCGAATCTATTAAAATCATTTCCCTGTCTTGTATGAGTTCCACTTCACTCGGCTAAATTGTTCTGGTTTTCTTTTTGCTTGTTCTCTTCTAATCACGATCGCTTGATTGATTATCAGTAGCCATATTGATATCTAAAACTTGACAAACCTTCAAGCTACTTATATTTTAATAAGTAGTGTAAAGTTTTCAGAATAATTTTAGGCTGACGATGGTCATTTTTCTGCACCCCTAGTAATACATTTTGATTGTATGACCGTAAATACTACAGAAATAGTGATTACTCTAAGTTTTATTGAAATATATGTGCAACTAGTTCAGGGCTATACTTTTTTACTGTAAAATAACTATTGATTTGATGACGAACCAATTCTGTGTATGATCTGATTAGTTGAAATCCATTAAGGAAATCTAATTCTAACTGAATGTGGAAATTTTATGACTTTTATTATTTGAAAGGCGATTTCTCAAGAGATTATTGGTATCGTTTCATTAGATCGTTGAAATAAACGTTGTAGCATATCGATTGCTCTATTTCCGAAAGTTTCATACACAAAATTAATGACAACAAAAGGATTCACAACTACTAGACCAATGAAAAAAGAACTTATTTTGAAACAGTCTTTTATTTCACTTGAGTGGTTGTTGGTTGCTAGGGTTTACCTTTTCTTATGCATACTTATTCTATGTAAAAATCATGTGTATTTCATTGACTGCCTCTTACCATGAAACGGCAACAAATCAACTCCTCATAAGCTCTCAGTTGTCTCAAGAGTTGTGCTTTCATCGAAAATCCTACACCAACAGACAACTATCTGAAAATTATATCAGCTTTACTATTTGCGAAAGATATGGCTAAAAACAACGCTGACTAAAACTAATATTGCTGAACCAAGTACATTACTTATATGGATCTGATCATGAGTACTTCATTGGTCGAGTAAAATGGCGTTTTAGATTGTTGGGAAAAGGGTACAGGTGGATGGTGGGGAGTAGGATGTTTTAACATAAATTTCACACCCTTAAAAGAAATATTCCCGTTTGAAAAATGTTATTCATTTCACTAGTGTTTTATTATTAATTTTCTTAAGTTGTCTCACATCATCTCTTACATTAAAGTCACAATGTTAGTGTGATAACTCTATACTAATCATTGTTCAACAAAGTTTAACTGAAGATCTCGGTCATACAATGTTACATACAAAAGTGTAAAACAGGGTTAGTAATTGATCGGTTATTATTGTTAGTATTAGCTTTATTCAATATTATATTATTGGTAAAATATAGAATTCTCAGAACAAACTATTTCAACAAGTTTCTGTTTCTTATTTCTTGATCGATCCTGACGATAACTATTGAGTGATCTGCAATTAGATGTTAGAAGTTCAGCAATCCACATCTGGATAATGTTCATTCTTTTTGGTGAATATTAAAAGCCACCACGATATCTTATGGTAGACATAATGATGTGTTAAAACTGTTGAGTCGGCTTTCGGAGAACTTCAATGGAGCCTCTAGAGGCTCAAAAGGAACCGAAGAGTCCTAGCCAATCAGAGCATGATGGGGAATTCTAGAATTCTGGCGTGGCGTGCTACTATTGGTCTGTAGCATAATATGTCACTAACGGATTGGCTGAACTATGATGTTGATTTAACAAAATTTAACATCTATAAATACTGTTATATCCGAGTGGAGATTAAATTACAGGTAACTTCCGAGGACTATTCATGGACTAATATTCTTACTGTATAACTACTCGACAATTACACTATGTATATTTATATCCCTCTTATGACAAGCTTTATTTTGGCCTATAATTTATTATTGTACGATTTACGGTTCTTAAGTTATGTTCAGTTTATTAACTACTACCTCCCACATTCACAGCCACTTCTTGGGCTTATTTGTGTACAAATATTATTTCCTATTTTATGGTACGTTGCGGTCTGTATGATTGATATATAAACCAAGTATGCCTGAAATAAACGATCTGCTCTGATTCGGAAGCTGGTATCTTGTTCTGGACTCAAGTGGAAGGGCTCGTAGGACATAGGACCAATAAGGACGCTAAACTGCCCACACCGGTTGAACGTCATTGGTTGGCCTAGTGTGAAGATTCGTATAAGTCGTATTCGGATTGGTAGATAAATCGCGTGATAGAAAAACCAGACATACAAAGCCATAACAATTGGCGACAGGGTGGAGAAAAGTTTTGAACCCTCAACTTCAAGGTCATAACAAATACCCATGTTTTCTGTACATAAAGGAACCTTGGAGTAAAGTGTCTCTCTCATCCTTTTGCGTATTCTTTCTGGTGTTCAGGTCGCTGTATAGTTCTAGCGTGCGGGTTATCAGAATAGCTTAGGAACGAATATGGCGTCCAGTCGACAAGACTTAACAAAAACAAATAAAATCAGAAAGAGATCATCAGTCGATTGATGTTAAATCACCGTTGAAAACCTGGAAGCACTGGACAGCCGTTTCGTCTTATTTTAGGGCTCCTCAACAGTGCGCATCCATATTAACACAGTTGAATGCCAGAATCAAATATTATTATTGTTAAACTTATTTACCCTGCAAGCAATATTAGGATCAGGGCAGGTTGAATTGTAGCTAACCCTGAATTACATGGGAATTGTTTACCATTAATAATCACTTGTAGACCACCAGAACATGAATACTGAAATGAATAAATAAGAAGAAATATTAGTGATCATTAAGGGAGTATACACATAGATCTAAGCAACAATACACAAGCATATAAGTAGTTAAGCAATTTACATCTAGTGTTGACATTGACTTTTATGTTGAAACACTATTTGTTTCAATAGTTGAGATTATGTGTCAATTAAAGCTAGAAAACCATGGGAAACCTGGATGCACTGGACGGCGAACTCGTCCCACTGTGGGACTCCTCAGCAGGGGACATCCACGATCCTGCCACACGAGATCACAACCCAGGACTAATTGGTCTCGCGTGCGAATGCTTAAGATTTACACCCCTGAGTCGACTGGCATCCAACGGTGTTAATGTCTAACTTCAACTAATCCACGAAATTCAGTGATATATCCACCATTTCCTTTAGTGAGTTAATATTTCACAACACATCCTGGTTGAACTTCACTGGTCACTGCTTCTCACTAGAACTCCAAGAAATCCATTTTGAAGCCAGTCAGTAGTGAGTATATGTTGATTCATATCAGAAAGGTTTATTGTGGATATCATAGTAATTTCAATAGTTGAGATCATAAGTCAATTGAATCTAGGTTTTCCATGATGGTCTGACTTTCTTTACTGAATTACCTTTATTCTTTTTTAATGACACAACAGGTTACTTTCATTATTAAAACCTGGTTTATTGAACTCTCATACTTTAAGATTAGATATTGGTTGGGAAAGTCGACAGGAAACCCTGGACTCCGGTTTCGTGCAACTTGGCACTCGTCAGCAAGGTGTACCTGTAATCTTGAAGGAACTGGTGCTCCCTGGAGGATTCGATCTCGTGTCACCTAGTCTCGCAGTCAGAGACGTTACCACTTAGCTATCCGAGCGGCGGCAGACCTCCTGTAGGACTGAGATGTAATCACAATTGATTGATCACTGGGTGGCGATCAATGTCAGTTCCCTCAAGATTACAGGTAAACCTTGCTGACGAGTGCCAAGTAGTACGAAACCCGGGTCCAGGGTTTCCTGTCGACTCCCTCCAACCACCATCTAATCTCAATACATAGTGCCCGCAGTGTCCAGTCACCTAGACTGGTGGCCACATTGCAACATGATCGATAGCATTCGATCTGCACTAATAAGGACTAGACAAGCATGACACTGATCGCCACCCAGTGATCAATCAATTGTGATCTTACACTTTAGACATAAAGAGAATTCAACTGTATATTCATATTTTTAGTTGTATGGCAAATATATTTCTATAGAAGGATTATTACGTAACCTTATTTTGATATCTGGAGTTCGAATTCATTTTATGATGCAACCTATTCTATTCTTCTATAGATATCTATTTAACTATTGTAGTGACCTACTTTTATCAAGAGAACGCGATTGGTGTAATGGAAACAATTATTATTATAACCAATTATACCAGGGATTGTTTTACTGTACTTGTTTGTTTAACTGTACTAAAGACATTCTTCCTTCCGTTGATTGTGACCTTGCACGAACTTAGATTTGCTCAGTGGATCCGCTTGTACTCCTTTGGCACGATCTCGGTATTCTTTCGATACTACGAGGTCACCAATAAATACACTTCGTTACAACTTCCAATTGCCTTCTGATATCTGGTAAGTAACCTTGTTTTAGTGGTGATCATAGTCAACCGCGACTCGACGCCACACTACACTATACGATTATAAATATGAATATACAATTCGAGTGAATGATTATGTAGAAAAGAAAATCTTCTTCATTGAATGCACTTTATGTTTATTTGAAGATATAATGAATTAGCTTATGTTTTAGTCAGTAACTATCATTAACTTGAATGTACTCTTACCACCTAATAAACAAAATACGTGAATCATAAATGTATCAATTATTTGAATGGAGCTAAATATATGGACGATAGAATTAATTCAATATTGAAGAATAGTAAACATGACATTTACTAATAACTACGGATGAATTTTATGATAATTAGAAGGATTTGATTGAGATCTTGAACCAATTGATGTTAGATCATCACAATTGAAAACCTGGAAGCACTGGACGGCCGTTTCGTCCTATTGTGGGACTCCTCAGCAGTGCGCATCCACGATCCCGCGGGCGGGATTCGAACCCAGGGCCTTCGGTCTCGCGCGCGAACGCAATTGGATCAAGAAGTACTAGATAACCACAAACGAATAACCTGTATTTAGGATTCGAAATCAAACATTCAACAGGTACAAAGGAATCATTCGTCCATTCAAACACCACATCCACCACAGCTTAAATTGGAGCCTAAGTGTCCGTAATCAATTGTACGTCTTCTCAAGTTTATCCTGTGTCTGTCCGACATTATATTGGATAAAAACTCTGTAGTATCTATAATGGGCTCATTAGTATTGGAATTAACAACCGAAATGGGAACAGACTCACTTGGTTCCTGGGATTGTATACAATCGGTTGTGTACCGAAACCACTATCTAGGATTTAAAGCACAGATTTCCCAAAACTATCCCCCCCCCCACGAAATAATGTTGGATCTTTATATCCCCAATTTATGAATGATGTGGCTTCATTTAAAACGTATTCCTCACATTGATTAGAGCATACATTGGAAGTGAATTTGTGATAAGGATGAACAGTGGTTGATATGAAACTATTCGAATTGTAATCAAACTCGAGCTCATTTAGTACTTGTGCTTCGCATTGAACAAATTTCCCACAAGCAACAAATGCATTATGAGGACAAATAATATTTGTTATGACATCAAGCTTTGACTCTTCTGAAATAGTTTCCTCAAATTTATGAAGAATGTTATTGTAGAGTCGAGGATCATTAGAAAAATCAGCATCTATCAAAACTACATCAGGTTATCGATCATGACTAGGTTCATTCAACATATTTTCCTCAGATTTTCAAGGAATTCTATCAGAAATAAGTGAATCATTAGGAAAAACCATATGTGGTACAATTACATGAGAAGTCTGATAAATCAACTGGTTAGAAACTGTTGTCTCTCAAGAATTCTGAGTTTCACTTAACTCTGAACTGCTATGTGACTCTACACTGTCTTTTGAAATCGTTGATAAAGATAAATTATCATTATGAATACTCGAC
This sequence comes from Schistosoma bovis, assembly GCA_944470425.2. NCBI lineage: Eukaryota > Metazoa > Platyhelminthes > Trematoda > Strigeidida > Schistosomatidae > Schistosoma > Schistosoma bovis. The sequence continues at coordinate 43,059,856 of OX103956.1, read as the reverse complement.
TTAGTAGAATCAGAATTACAAGACTTAATATTAGTTGCAATAAGATGAACAGTAGTATTACAGACTGACTGGATATGTCCAATATCACCACATTTAAAGCATTTAGAATTACGAAACTTACATGAATTAAAGGAGTGGAACCTGTCACAGGACAAACATTGACCAAACGTGTGCACATCCTCGTGAACTACATCGCAACTCCTCAATAAATTATCTGTATAACCTTGAGTATGCACTTGGTTGGGGTGACGTAATGTAGTGGAATTTTTTATATCCTCATGAACCATTTTACGAAATCTTCCTCCTTCACCGCATTTGACATTTGTATACTGAACATAGTCTAGCAGTAGTTCCTTGAGAGCTGTATAAGGAAGCGGAATAGGCTTATCCGGCATAGCTATATGCTTCTTTTCCGATAAATGTGAGGAAATGTGCTACAATATTAAAATCTTCATGATCTTCCTTGGTCATAGCCCGAATTTCGAACCTTGCAAAGTAACCCTCAAAAGAATCAAAATCTGAATGTATGTCCAACCGTTCGATCACAGGCTCCATCGCGACGCCAATATGATAATTAGGAGTATTTGAATTTAGTACAAACTAAGAATCCCAGAAATAAGGTAATTGGATCAAGAAGTACTAGATAACCACAAACGAATGTACTGTATTTAGGATTTGAAATCAAACATTCAACAAGTACAAAGGAATCATTAGTTCATTCAAACACCACAATTTTTAGATTGTTCAAGTGACATTAACAAAGTGTAATGTTGAAAGGACTCACAGTATTAAACAATGTATCATTTTATTCAACCATTAGGTCATAATATGATATTAAATTAGAGGAACATTAAAGAATCATATTATGTCATAGAATGAAAACATACTATAAAATATCTAAGACCATTTTTTGATAAGCAAATGTGTCTACAGATTAGGTGGCATCGAATAGAATTGTCGTTTCTTTTATTGTAAGGCCTACGCAAAATAATTTGGATCCGTTGGATTGACACTTTCAGCAACAATCTAATGTAGAAGAGAACAAACCAGATTCTGGAGGAGGAAGAGGCGCTGAAATTGAATAGGGCAAATATTCAGGAAAGCACCGAACTGTATCACAAGTCAAGTCGTCACTTGGAATCCTTAAGGCCAATGGGGAAGAGGAAGACTAGAGAACACATGACACCAAGAAATGGAGACAGATATGAAAAGAACAAACAAGAATTGGAAAGAACTAGAAGGGAAGGTCGAGAACAGAGTGGGTTAGAGAATGCTGGTCGGCGGTCTATCCTCCATTGGGAGTGAAAGGTTTAAGTAAGTAAGTATGTATGTATGTAATCTCATGAAATCTTGACTCTACCTCAAGGATATTTCAGATATAAAACAGAACTAGTAATCATATAGGACTTGAAATCCTTCAAATCAAATCAGTTATACAAATACATTTATATGTTTTTGATTGAGATTATGAATCAATTGACGTTGGACCACCGTTGTAAACCTGGAAGTACGGAACGGCCGTTTCGTCCCAGGATGGGACTCTTCGGCAGTGCGCATCCACGATCCCGCTCCCTGTGAGACTCGAACCCAGGCTCTATTGGTTTCGCGCCAGGCGCTTAACCAACTAGATCACTGAGCCGGCATCCAATGGTGTTAGTGTCTAACATCAACCAATCCAGGAAATTGCGTGACCAACTTCCATTGAACTGAGGTAGATACCTGTCTCTACCCGACATGGATTAGCTCCACTGGATATGTAATTTTCTCTAGCCACAGTCACTTTGAGAAGTCTTTCTACACTACTACTCAGGCGCATGAACGTTTAATCTCTAGACCACTGAGCCAGCCGGCATACAACGGTGTTAATGTCTAACATCAACTAGGACAAAACGGCCGTCCACTGATTCCAGATTTTCCATGGTGCTCTAGCCTCAATTGACTGATGAATACAACTATTAAAATTTATACAATATCCACAATAACCCTTCACTAGTTATGATAGATATTATTGGTCCTACTAACTGTTATACTCCTCAATGTCTTCTGATCCATCCATGGTCCATCTAGTCAGTGGCCAGTTAATATGCTTTATGATATCATAGTATAATTTGAGTGATAAGTGAGCAATCGGTAGAACATTTTTGCAATATCACTTCAAACTACAGATAGACGAAATATTGTTTGTTTTGATATTTGCGATCTGTATTTCTCGAAATTACGGAATATTTCGGTTTGTGTCTTCTCTCTCTAAAACGTACATTATAGATAGAATCACATGAATCAATAAGTGTTGGAACTTGAACATGGATGTGTTTATACTTTAGGAAATATAAGTAATTTAACTACTACTTGTATTGCTTCTCCAAATTACGATGTTGAGTGTCTAGAACCCTGTGAATGTGCAATATTTAATGACCTTTAATGACCTTTAATGAGACTTATTTATTTAGTTATGTTCATTACAGTGTGAAACAATGGCAGGTATTACAACAGTGAGAACAGTACTTCATAGTTAACATTAGCGTTCTTCCAAGATTTTGGTTAAGTCAATACATTTAACCAAATCATATATGCTTCAATCATGTATCTTTCTCATGAGATGTTGTTAGATCTCCAGGATAGTTCTATGTGATTTATATTTGATTAAGATGAGATTTGATATATTATCTCTAGCATTCTTTTCATTTCTTATTTAGTGATTTGATGTTTGAACAGCTCCATAACCTGGTAACATTGGAACTGAAGTACCAAATACGATAAAGAAGAAATTGCAGTTTAATAATAGCATGTGAACTGCAATAGGCTATCCGAAAAGTTTTCTAGCGAAGCACATGTATGCGGATCAAAAGAAGTTTGAAATATGAACTACGCGTATGAAGTTCGTTCTCCTGAACTTACAATCCAAACAAGATGTCGCTAGCAATTTGAAGGGTGATAGATGAGCGAATGCAGTTGAAATAAAATCTTACACATCTTATCTTACGTCAGTATTTGCTAGTTGACAAGTGATATCTATTCAAACAAAGGGTGAGATACCTGAGTTTCCCTCTTCCATGTGTACCTACAAATTTGGATTCTCCTGCTCAAATAGCTTTAATTGGAGGGACTACCAGACGACTTTGTCGACAAATGAGGGAACATCTAAATTGGTTTGGAAAGGAATTAATGAGGACAATCTGTAATTCTATCATGATATATTTCACTGACCATGGTCATAATAACAAACCAAACCAAATTATTTTAAGTAATCTGTTGTATATCTTCCACTTTTCTTAATCCGGTTTGACCTCATCTATATATAGCAGCAACTATTGACAGTCCTTTGCGTTCATTAGCCGAATGTGTCCTTATAAACGATTTTACCGATTTTCCCACATCCTGTATTTGTTTGTCATACCCTAACTCCTTCCTTTTACATTCCTCACCATCTCCCTATTTACACACCTCTTAATATATAATCTTAAAATGGAACTACTGATTGGAATTTCCATTATCTTTTCATTCTTACCACTACTAGCACGCTTACCTTCTTACTATCTATTCTTACTACTTATTATTTGTAGTTATGCAATCTATTTCATTGTGATCAGTGACCCACAAGTTGCCTTGGTCGGTTTAAGATTTTCATATACACTATGAATATTCCTATATACTGGAGTATAGTTTGATGGTCTAATTCAAAGCAATATTATCCGTTTATGTATGCCTGTCTGTCTGTCTATCTGTCTATTTGTCACAGGACCTTTAATATTTTAGAATCAAAATGAGGTATTTTGTTCTGGGTACGGTACTGTCGAGACGATATATTAAAAATAAAAGCCAACCTTAATTCGTAAGGTCTCCGCGATGTTCTTGTTGCCAATGAATAAATAAAAGGAGAAAGTATTATGCAATAGTTATGGAGAGATTACTCAAACTTCAATAGTTGTATATCGAGTCGTATCAGAAGACAATAATTAAGATAGAGAATAAGCACACAATTAACTTCAGCTGTAACAGTTATGTGAATGGTCAGTAAATGTCCAAAAATTAGAAGTTCCAGATACAGAATTATGAATTAAATGTTAATTCACGGAAGTTCACTTTTTGGTATCATAGAACTACGAGACACTTGAAAATGATTGAAAATAAAATTAGTTACTGAATATTTATAAAGTAGTATAATGTGAATGAACAAAATAGTTGAATAGTGAGATCACTTTGTTCTCAGTTGATCACCGATTTTGATAGAATAACCCTATTAAATGCATATGCCTTCAATGCATGACTAACTTACTTGCAAGATTCATATGTTAGTTGGAATAACTAGAAGAATCTCTTGTTTTGTCATGATGTCGAAAACCACTGACATTAGATTAATATTTAAACATAATTCTACCATTCAATATTTTCCCTTACACATCCAAAATGTATCGCATTTCATGAGTCTTATACATGATCTCGGTTTCAAAATCCATAAATCCGCAAAAATCCATCAGTCAGTATGATAAGATTAGAACGAAGGAAATGAAGTACACTATAAATGAATAAAGGATTGTCTTCTTAAGAATTAGCCTTAAAAGTAATGAGGTAAACGGGTTCATTTAATTTAGACCCGAAATGAGGCCGAATAAGGTAATCTATATCAAATGGATAGCTAGTTGAGACTGTCGACTTCTTGTAAATTCATCATGTTACCTATAATTCTCTTCGAGTATGGATGTACGTACCAAAGCACATATTTTTAAAACAGAAAAGATCACTCGGTGGTGATCAATGTCGTGTATGTCAGGTCCGTCATAGTGCAGATCGAATTTTATCGACTAAGTTGCAATGTGGCTACCAGTCTAGATGACTCAACATTGCGTACACCACGTTGGGATAAGATAGTGACTGAAGGTAGTCACTTCTTAAGGAATTGACATATGCTTTTCAAATTACCAATTATCATTGTTAAATTTAAGATGGTTCTTTATCAGGCTTTCCCATATAATGTGTGATGGTGATTTCAAATGTGATTGATCACTGTGTGAACATACAGGCACTCAACTTATTGACTAGCAAATATGTGATTTCCTTCCCTGTTGTTGATATTAACTCTAGGCCCATTAAGAATGACTGCTTGTAACTGTCCTCTATGCACGATTTTGCAGTTTAATTCCGTATGGTATTGAAAAACAAGCCTACATAGTGTTGTCCTGTTCCCGCTATCAAATGCTTTCTCGTAGTCAATGAAGTTGATGTAGAGTGATGAATCCCATTCAACTGATGGTTCCATAATGATCCGTTTCGATCGATTCTTATGGAATCCAGTCTGTTGATCTCGAAGTTTGGAGTCTACCAAGTCCTTCATTGAGTTTTACAACAAGCTGTTGAAAACGTTTTCTAATATTGTGAGAAGAATGTTGACTCTGTAGTTCTCACACTTATGGTTTGAACAAATATTTCGACATATGATGAACATCTACATCTAGGAAAGTCGACTTAATAGAGCATGAAAACCATATATTCAGAAGTGTGTGAAAAATAATTTAGATGGAGTTTTGTTCTGTGACCTAGATGGTTTGGTCATTGGGCTTTCATTGTTCTTCTAACTAATATCATCAGCATACAATTCAGGTGGAAGGAGGTGGCTCGAACCTCTATAAAATATGATTGATAACAGACGACATCGGAAAGTGTTAGGTAACTGTGAATAACTGAATTAGATCACTCAAAATGATTAAATTGTATTCACCACAATGTCACCATCGATCAAGTGTATTACGTATCGGCTGTTATTCAATGTATGTAATCAAGTTTGATCGTGATTCAACAGCCCTTCGACAATTAATTTTGCTTACAGGTAATTTTTGTCATCACTTCAGTTGACTAAACTAACAGACAGTGTTATTCGCATAGTAACAATTTGTCTATTCCTTTGTATCTGTTAGATCTACTGAAGCATCCAGGTCACCCAAGTGAGATACACGCAAAACCGAAGTTCGCAAAACGATGATTTATCTAAAATAGAGGTTCTTTATTGAATAATACACAAACATTAGTTACAAACCTCAACCTGGAAATTGCTGGGGATACAACAGTTTACTGAATACATTATTAAGTAGTATGAAGCAATAAGCAAAAGAGCTGAAGAGAAGAATATTAGGACAATGTGAAACAAACGTAACAGTATCATTATGATTACCATCATGTCTGTGTAAACACGTATGCTTGGATCTCATTAATTGCCTTAGCTTTACCTTGCCTTGCTTCGCCTCTATATTCACTCGGTAACACATAAATTATCCTCTCTGCTCCTACTGACCTCGATATCTTTGTAATTTTGTTATCTGTACTATCCGTTAATAAACTGTAATCACCACTTCTTGTTACCTTCAGAATTCATACAACATTTAGATTTATTTAATACCGGTTATCAAGATGATTGACAAACGAATCCAAGCCACTAAAATGCTAATGTCATGTAATTAAACTCACTTTTCCCCATGATTATTACTTACTAACTTACTCACTTACGCCTTTTACCCCTCTCGGAGGAGCATAGGCCGCCCACCAGCACTCTCCATCCTTTAAGTATTAGATAACATTGAAGTAAATAAAGTTGGAATCTTCTAGTATTACAGTGTGCAATATAAGTATTCTATTCTTTCATAGGCACACTCCAAGATACATAGTTCGATGGAATATACCACGTTAGGTGTAAGACAATCATTGCTAGTGAGGAGTTTCAAACGATCGAAAATAACTGTTCCGGATATCAGTGGTTCCACAGCTGATGAGGTTCCTTTCTTCGAAATCTATTGAATTAACTAACAACATCCGTATCTGGGATTTGCGAATTTATCCATTTTCAAACTAGCTTTATTAAAGAAGAGTATCAATTAGTGAAATATGTAAAACCTGCTTGGACCAAAAGTACTCTTCAGTCTAGTTTTTGGACTACCCAGTTTTTCGTAACCATTTTCATTGATGAGATGTTCATTTTTTTCACTGGTTTAATTTGGTGTATTGTTAAGTTGAATTGAATCCAATTTTAGGAGCAAATTGAAGTGGTTTATTAAAGTTATAAGGAGTAATCGCCCAGTATCCCTAGACCTAAGTTTCATAATGATTGGCACAGGGTCAGAATGACATATCTGCAATTGTTTGAAACCATGTCACCGAACTTTTCAGTCTGAGATGCTATATTTATCTAGCTAATCCTCAACCGACCTCTTGTAAGATAAAGATATGTACAACTGATGGAGCATAGCTCGCCGACCAGCATTCTACAACACACTCTGTCCTGGACCTTCCTTTCTAGTTCTATCTATTTGTTATTCATTCTTCTCATATCTGTCTCCGTTTCTCCGTGTAATTTGTTCTTCCGTTTTCCTCTTATCCTCCCTTTGGCATTGAGGATTCCAAGTGAGGGATTGCCTTGTGAAGCAGTTGGTTACTTTCCCCAATGTGTGTCCTATCCACTTCCCGCACTTCTTCTTGATTTCTTCCTTCATTGAGATTTGGTTTGTTCTCTCCCGTAGTAGGTTGTTGGCCAACGGATCCGAAGTATTTTGCGTAGCTAACTGTCAATAAACACTTATATCCTATAGATGATAACTTACATAGTTCTCCAAATTTATGCCTCATACAGTAGAAATGTTTTGACATTTGTATTGAAACTTCTTACTTTTGTGTTGGATGACACTTGTCTTGAGTTCTATTGTGGAACTCCTTCACAATGTGTATCGATTATCCCACATTATGAGATTCGAACTCAGCACCTATTAGTCTCATACGCCTACACTTAATCGGAATTTAACATTATACTCTATTCATAAGCAAAGATGAATAGTAACTAACAGTGTAATTCAAGAGGTGTGTTTCGTCCTATTTAGGACTTGTCAGCTGCATTCAAGTTAACAATACCAACTAAATTTAATCTGACAGTATATATTACTAACTAAATTCTTCTGTTCCTTTTTATTATTATAAGATTAAAGTCATATTTTGTTTGTTTTTTATAAAGAGAATAATATTCATTTACTTAACTTTAACTATGGATAAAAGGTAGGATGCTATAAATATAACTAATTCTATGTAAACTATGGTATAATTTTTATGTTGCTAGGAGAAAAGATTTTTCTATATACTACAAACATCGGTGAAACTATGATTTATGGACGAGTGTTGAGTGATGTTAGATTGACCTTGAAAGAGTTCATCTAGTAACTAAGGCTAAATGTGGGTTATAAACCAGTATGTGAGGAATTAGAATTATGATTGACAGTTGATGGTTAAGGTTAGGAATTAAATTTAGGGTTTATATCACGAATTGACATCAACTATAATGTTAAAACTGTATTTAGCCAAATGGATGAATGGATCTAAGATCGGTTATCTTATACGTGATTGGTTCGTTTATAAATCATAGTCTTACCCAATAGACACTGAGGAATTCAAAATGAATCCACCTCTAGTTAAATGTTTGGTGGTAAACATAATAACACAGAATACTTCGGATTATTCAGCTGATGAGTATGAAGTAAAATAAAATATACGTTCTGAATTCTGTTGCTAGCCACATTTAATCTATTCTATGTAGTAACATAAAATAATTCTGGGAAACTCCAGTTGTGTACGTTTTGAGCTACAATATTCACTAATCATTTAAGTGAACTGTAAAATAACCACTGAGAACGAAGTACTGAACAATCATTCTTTCCCAGTATGTGACACTTCAACGGTTTATATCCACAATCCCTCATAAAAACGCTTGACCCCAGAACCGCTGAGTTGACATCCAAGGTTTAACTCCAACGGTCTCGGCTGCTTTCACAATACGGTTGAAGGCTCGCGAGTGAGATCAAGTGTCCTATGATTGATTTCTCGTGTCTAGGTCTTGGATATGTATTGCTAAGGAGTTCGATATTAGGGCGAAATGGCTGTCTAGTGTTTCATGACTTTTGTGATTAATTAAGTAGGACTATTCAGTGATACTCAATTACTTACTTACACATGTTATATAGACAAACATAGGCAAACCAACAGCGTTTTCCATTCAACCCTGTTATGTGCAATCCTTCTCAGTTCTTTCCAATTGCTATTCATCCTTTTCGTATCTGCTTCGAATTTCCGACGCAATGTGTTCTTTGGTCTTTCTCTTTTCCTCGTCCATCCATAATTCCAAGTAAGCATTTGCTTCGTGATACAGTCTGATTTCCTCAGTGTGTGCAATCCAAATCCACTGCTTCTTCCTGATTTCGTCCTCTACTGGGATCTTGTATGTTATCTCCCATAGTAGGTTGTTGCTGATAGTGCTTGGCCAACGGATCCGAAGTATTTTGTGTAGACAACTGATAATAAACACTTGTATCTTCTGAATGATAACTTACGTAGTTCTCCATATTCCCGCCTCATACAGTAGAACTGTGTTGATATTTGTATTGAAAATTCTGACTTTGGTGTTGGTCGTCAGTTGTTTTGAGTTCGAGATATTCTTCACTTGTAGATATTCTGCTCTTACTTTGCCGATCCGCGCCTTCACATCTTCATCAGATTCACCGTGTTTGTCAATGATGTGACCTAGATATGTAAAGGTTTTTACATCTTCCAAATCTCCGTCAAGTGTGATTCGATTGGTGTATGTTGTGTTGTATCGGAGATTCTTGCTATTCCCTTTGTGTATTTTGAGACCTATTGCCATTTAGGCTTCTGCTACACTGATCGTCTTCTCCTGTATTTGTTGGTTCGTGTGCGATAGAAGAGCCAGATCATCTGCGAAGTCTAGATTGTCCAACTGCATCCTAGCTGTCGACTTTATCCCATGCTTCCCTTCAGATGTTGACATCTTCATGATCCAGTCGGTCACTAGGAGAAAGAGAAAGGATGAGAGTAAACAATCTTACCTGACAGCGATCTTTACTTCGAACGAGTCTGTCAGCTGTCCTCCATGCATAATTCTACAGTCTAATCCATGATGTTGACTATCTTCTCAGGCACGCCGTAGTGTCGAAGAAACCTCCATAGTGTTGTCCTGTCCACTCTATCAAGTGCTTTCTCGCAGTCAATGAAGTTGATGTAGAGTGATGAATTCCATTTAATTGACTGTTCCACAATGATCCTGAGTGTTACACCTTGGTCGGCACACGATCAATCCTTACAGAATCCAGCTTGTGGATCTTGAAGTTGTGTGTCTATGGAATCTTTCATTCTTATTGAATATCATACTAATCATAACCCATCTTTAAGCATTCAACCTTCATGGATTATCCATCAAAATGATGATCTTAAATGATCAATAAATTGGAAATAACCTTATTATATATTTGAGAAGATCATTAATAAAATTTGGTAACTCTTTTCAGAATGCTTATATATGGGTTTATCAGTAGACGAATCGTTACATTTGAAGAAGATCAAATTGATGAGCTAAACATTTGCACAGTTTAATCTAATCTTCCGTTTAACAAAAAAGAAAGAAACAAGGAAACAAAGAAGAAAAGAAAGGAAGAAAGAAGAAGAAGAGATCAAGTTACACAATGTGCATCACGCAAGTTGTATGTCATTAATTAAGAGAAAAGTGAGAATCAAGATTAGTTGAAATATCACCTTTTATTTAAGAGAACAAAAACAAACAAAACAACTAGGAGAAGAGAGAAGTTAAATTTAGAAGAAAAGAAGCATGGAGTTAGTTTAAACCATCAATGATGTATAAAACAAAAAAGAAGTGAGAGTATACATGTAATGTTCATAATAGAAATATCTAAAACATGCAAAGTGTTTATGTGACGACGGACCACCGGTGAACTCGAGGAAGCTGTAAGAGGCTCATAGGGAGCCGAAGACATTCCATCCAATCACCTTTCGGAAGAATGTTCTAGAATTCCAACGTGTAGCTTCCCGATTGGATAATGCTAATAACCCCCTGTACGCGGATTGGAAGACTGTAATGATGATTTCGTTCTCACTAAAAACTATAAATACCTGGGAATTTTGTACTATGTTTGACACTGTTTGGAATAATATTCCTTTCGTTAGTCTTCTGTCTTCTTATTGCGACTTGGAAGGGTTTGGTGTTCTAGTGCTCAGTTATACGCGGTTGTATCAAGAAAAATCAGCTTTTTCAAGTTATAACAGTTTACTTGTATCTTCCCATTGTTGTTTAGTACTACAATTAATCAATCTATTATTAGCATATGTGCTTCCTGGGCGAATTGCGTCCACATTGCTTGTGATCTATAGCAGTCCTAAATAACAATGAAAAGATACAAGTAAAACAATATCAAATGTATTGAAAACTTTATTATATTGCATAAGCAAGTGGCTATCATGAATCAGTAACTAAGTAGATAACATGATGGAGTTTGAAACGAACTGTACTGCGTTCGAATCTTTTAGTGAACATCAACTCTTAGATGTAGGGACGTTCGAGTGACAAGTACCAAATAGGACGAAACGTGCATCTAACTGGATTCCACTGCTAGCCACTATTCATCTTTACTTATAATGCTTGTGAATTAAGAAAATATCGAGGCAACACATACAGGATGCACATATCCCGATAAGAGACTAATCAATAGCGGTCCTAAAGATCAATGGGAAGATACAAATAAGGAATATCTAGTGAATTTAAACTTCACCCTACTGCACAAACAAGCAGCTATCACGAATCAGTAACTAAGTGGATAACGTGATGACGTTTGAAATGAACTGTACTGAGTTCGAGTCCTGTAGTGAACATCAACTCTGACAAGTAGGGACGTTCGATTGAGGAGTCTCGAATAGGACGAAACGTGCGTCCTAGATTCCACTGCTAACCACTAGCCATCAAGCAAGTATAACAGTTTGAATATGACTATGGTTCATTTTTTTAATGACTGACATCATCAAAAGAATTATTCTAAACTAAATGATTTAAAGCTTTTGTTATTATAAAGAGGGGAAAAACAGAAAACAAACTATGGAATTTTGATAAGTATTATTTAGTAAGTAGTATATTCATCTCATGAGTAAATTATTAAATAATTTATGTACAATATTTCTATAGATTCCAATTATAACTGAGTAATGATGATCTGGATGATGATGATCTGGATGATGATGATGATGATGATGCTTTGGATGATGATAATTGTGACGATTTTATTAACCACTCAGAAAAAAAATAGAATAACCGATTAAAACCAAATAAACTTTACAGATATATTTTAATGATTAGTCAATATATGTTACCCAGATCGGAAACAGCAGATGTGAGATCGCGGATCGGTAAAGCGAGAGCAGTATATTTACAACTGAAGGACATCTGGAACTCAATACAACTGTCAACCAACACCAGTCAGAATTTTCAATACAAATGTCAACACAGTTCTACTGTATGAGGCAGAAATTTGAAGAACTACGTAAGTTATCATCTAGAAGATATAAGTGTTTATTAACTGTTATCTATGCAAAATACTTCGTATCCGTTGACCAGACACCATCAGCAACAACCTACAATGGTTGAGAACAAACCAGATTGAAGCGGAGGAAGATATGAGGAAGAAGTGGTGGAACTGGATAGAACACACACGTTGGGGAAAGTAACCAACTGCCTTACAAGGCAAGCTCTCTCTTGAAATCCTCAATGCCAAAGGGGAGATAAGATGAAGACAAAAGAACAAATTACACAGAAAAATGAAGAGAAGAATGAACAAGGATTAGATAGACCTTAGGAAGGATGGTGCAGGACAGAGTGTGTTGTAGAATGCTGGTCGGCAACCTATGCTCGATTGTGAGTAAGAGGCGTAAGGAAATGAGTAAGATCGGAAACAGATAAAATACAAAAGTAGGTTTTATGCAAAATTATTACAAAATGCAATACATCAATACAACGAGTATGATACTAAATTAATATCACATTGAAATGGTGAAAAAGTTTTATTGCTCAGATGGTTGATTTTAATCTTATAATTCAAGAAGAACCAATCAACATCGAGGTGTACAGGACAAACTGTGAGCCATATATGGTGAATTTTGAACATTTCTCTTCTACTTGAAGTTTATTCTGATGATATCATTCAGAACAACGATGAAAGCTCCACAACCAAACGATCATCCAGCTCAAAAAACAAAACTCCATTAAAATAATATCATATTGAAATAAAAGATCTTTTGTTTCACCTGTTCCTAATAAGCCCTAACTATACGGTACTTTTTAACTCATTAATTGTTACTAATTTTTTTAGTCATTGAGAAAGTACAATTAACTTCTTATTCAATTGACTCATGATTTCAACCATTGAAATTACTATAATATCCACAAAAACCCTTCCGATATTAATTAACATATACTCACTAAAGACTGGCTTCAAGAGGTACATCCTGTAGTTCTAGTGAGAAGCAGTGACCAGTGGAGTTCAACCAGGTCTGTTGTGAGATAGTATCTCACTGAAGACAACGGTGGATGTGTCGCTCAATTTCATGGATTAGTTTAAGTTTGACATTAACACTACTAGATGCCGGTCGGTTCAGTAACCTAGAGCGAAATTATACATTTCCATATGAAAAATCGACGTTGATCCGACACAATCCAACAACCGATCATTATCAATCTCATACATATATCACCCTCTAATACGTTTCATTGTCAGAGAAAGCATTTTAATTATCTTACTTCATTGACATTATCATATAGTGTTAGTTTATTAGCTTTATACTCCTTCAATTACTCATATTCTGTTATCAATTAATATATATAACCTTATATTATAGCCTTTCTATTGATATTATCATATTTCAACTAGTGACCTGATTGAATATCTGGGCTATCTGTTCTTGTCATCTAACTATCTCATCAAGTTATCTATTTTCTTATTTGTTTTAACATATCATTATGTTTATGAATTAGGTACATTCGTGAAATGTTTACGACGTTTCTATGTACAAATTACAAAAGAGCTCAGTCACAGACATCGTGATGGCTTTCAATATATGAATGAATATTATTCAAATGTTGTTTCTTGAACTGTTCACATCTATTTGACAAAGTGGACTATCTTCAATCCTTATCAAGTCTAAACATATTTTGTAATTTCATAAATTGAAATCATGAGTCAATTGAAGCTAGATCACCATGGAAAACCTGGAAGCACTAGACGGCCGGTTCGTTCTATTATGGGACTCCTCAGCAGTGCACATCCACGATCCCGCACCCCGCGAGATTCGAACTCAGGACCTATTTTGTAATTATGATATTATCATTATCCAACAATTCTGATTCGATGATTTACAAAATCATTACTTAATATCATTACAAATACATTCGATTATCTTAATGAGAGCAAGAACAAAGATTGGTACCGTTAGGTCCTGTCCTAGTAGATATTTTCATGGCTAACCTCGAAAGAACCAAGCTCATCCTTAATCACCCTAATATGTATAAGTATGTCAATATCTGTAATAATATTGAATTTTAAATAGTTTAGGTTGTAAGCAGCTGATGCAGAACCTAACGAAATAAAATGAATCCATTCATTATTCTTCACCAATCTTTGTTCTTGCTCTCTGTTGATGGTAATGAAGGGAACTATGTGTATGAAACATTCGATTATCCTGTACTTGTATTCACGTTCATACCATTACCATTTGATTTGTATATTCAACATAGTGATGTTATATTTTCCGGTAAAACTCTTGTATATAATAATCATTAAAAACAAACAAACAAGCAAAGTAAGCTAACAAACAGGAAATGTAAACAAATAACCAAACAGACAAACATTTGTTTACCAGAGGGAAAATGATTGATTATTGTCAATCAATTTTTTTGTATTTTGTAGTTAAGTTGAATAGTTTGAATGATAATACATTCAATGGAATGATTAATGAAAGGAATTATCTCACAAGAATGATCTTTGTTCTTCAGAAAAATCTTTACCGATGATATATTACTACTACTACTACTACTACTACTACTACTGTGGTGTGCTACTTATATTGACATAAGTAGTATATGATGTTAGTCGTAAACAGAATGCCTGGAAGCAGAGAGACAAGAGGATCGAAACAGAATGCAATTTGTATGAAAATGAAAGAACAATGAAGTCTGAATTATTTTCAGACGATTGATGGACATATCGCAAATTAAGCATTTACTGTATGATTGTTAGATTTTATTAACAAGTCCTGTGATTTTGTGTTAAATATATCTGATTGTTTCTACTGGTGTTCGTGTTCACTACACTACTACTGCTACGACTATGACTACTACAACTGTGATGTGAGCTATTTATATCCACATCAGTAGTATATAACGCTAGTCAGGAATAGAATATGTTTTACTACACAACCTGGACGTGGTTGTATAGACCAGATATTCACAGTACGTCAGGTTCTAGAACACAAAAACACATTCAGACGCCCCATAGTTGTATCATTTCTCGACCTTAAGGCAGCATTTGACTCTGTTGATCAAGAGGTTCTATGGCAGTGTTTGTCACTGAAAGGAGTACTAAAGAAGTACATTAACCTTGTAAAGGCTCTGTACTCGAACACAACTGGTCGAGTGAGAGCTTATTGCGAACTGTCATCAGAATTGATTACCTCAAGTGGTCTTCGTCAGGGCTGTCCACTCTCTCCATTCTTGTTTAACTTTGTAGTTGACGTGCTTCTAGAGATAACACTTTCCTCATCTGACTTTCCAGGGGTTGAACTTCTACCAGGAGATTCACTTGTTGACTTGGAATATGCCGATGACATAGTTCTATTTGGTGAAGACGCTGACAAAATGTAGTCTTTTGACCACCATAAGCAACAATGCAAGCATGTTCGTGATGCGTTTCTCCCCCTCGAAATACAAATGTTGCTTCAGGATTGGGTTACATTGACACCCGAACTAGTGATAGGGAGTGAAGTAGTTGAGTGTGTCGACCGCTTCACTTATCTTGGAAGTCTCATCAGCCCTTGTGGTTTGGTGTGTGACGAAATCTCAGCACAGATACAGAAGGCTCGACTAGCTTTTGCCATCTTGCGTCATTTATGGCGTAGGCGAGATATCCGTCTATCAACCATAGGACGTGTTTACTGTGCAGCAGTTCGTTCCATCCTACTTTATGGCAGTTAAACATGGCCAGTAACAGTAGAGGATATTCATAGGTTACTAGTATTCGATCATAGGTGTCTTCGAAACATTGCTCGTATATACTTGGACCATCGAGTAAGTAACACAGTTGTTAGGAAACGGGTAATATGTAAGGATGGCAAATCCATTGATGAAGTGGTGAAACTTCATCAGTTGAGATGGCTGGGACACGTGTTACGTATGCCCAACGACCGACTGTCTCGATGTGCAATATTCAGTGGTATAGGAGTAAGTTGGAAGAAAGCTAGGGGCGACCAGATCAAAACATGGCACAAATCCATGAAGTCACTGACAAGTGGACTGAGTCATGTTGGTAGGTGTAAACTACCTGGTTGGGGACCGCGAGATGATAGCAACCGATGGTTGGAGACCCTGAATGACATGGCTCAAAATCGTTTGCAATGGCGCAGGTGCATCCACTCTTTGTGTTTCCCCAAATTCTAATCTTCTGAATCCTCCTTGTCTCTTTTTTTCTCTTCCCATATTGATTTCACTGGACTATACTCTTTAAATAACATCTCCAAACCTTAATCTCTCCGATTACTGCTTATAATCTTACTACCTCTACCACTACAGGATTTGAATCGTCTACTGCATCTCTGTGATAATGTGGTGTGGCAACTCGAACTGATGTACGTACGTACGAAGTTCCACGTTGTTACTGACTGACTTACTATTACACAACAACAACTACTACTATTTCAAATATCACTATAATTTCAAATTTATCAAAATAATTCAAGTTTCAGAATGAATCAATGTTTTTTGATCATGAAATACGAATTGAAAGACACGCATATTTACATACTGTGTTAAAAATCTTTTAATTCTACATATAGAACTATTAAATCACTGATCATGAATGTCCTCTGTGAAAAATTCTGTATCACATATATTTTAATCATTGAATTTATGAGTTAATTGAATCTAGACCATCATGGAAAACCTAGAAACACTGAACGGCCATTTCATCCTAGTATTGAACGACTCAATAGTGCATATCTACAATCCTGCTTCGCGAGATTCGAATCCAGGATCTATTGGTCTTACGCGTAAACGCTTAACCTTTAGACCATTGAACCGGCCGGTATTCAACGATATTCTTCTCCAACTTCAACCAATCTAATAATAATAATAATAATAATAATATAATATCATTTTCATATATAAAAACTCTCTTATATATTAGATAAAGTATAACTTTAGCCTAAATGTCTTCTTATTTATTTTAAGCAATAAAATATGATTAATATAAATCAAATAATAACAATTGAGATGAGTATTATCTTTATAAGAAAACTAAGGGAATAACTATTTTCAGAAGGGGTTTGTGGATGCGCACTACTGAGGAGTCCCATACTTGGACGAAACGGCCGTCCAGTGCTTCCAGGTTTTCAATGGTGGTCTAGCTTCAATTGACTCATGATTTCAATCTGTGAGAATAACTATTTGTATAGAAATGATGACAATTGAATCTTTGAACTGAATCATAATCATGATTACAATTTCACTATTTCTGAATCCCAATTCAAAACTGTATAGGATGATTTTATATTCCTTATAGGTTTAAGTTAGTGATAGAATAGTATAATATACTTAATTATCTTCTAGAAAAGAAAACGATGAATACAATGTACAATTTGCCAAATTATAAGATTTAAAAACATGAACGATGAATTCCTGTTTACATCAAACATTGAAGTGACTAAAGTAAAAGATTATGCTCAACTCCTACCTTCATAGAGTGTTCGATTGCGTATAATAGATACCTTACTTACTAACTTACTTACTTACTTACATACTTACTTACTTACTTACTTACTTACTTACTTACTTACTTACTTACTTACTTACTTACTTACTTACTTACTTACTTACTTACTTACTTACTTACTTACTTACTTACTTACTTACTTACTTACTTACTTACTTACTTACTTACTTACTTACTTACTTACTTACTTACTTACTTACTTACTTACTTACTTACTTACTTACTTACTTACTTACTTACTTACTTACTTACTTACTTACTTACTTACTTACTTACTTACTTACTTACTTACTTACTTACTTACTTACTTACTTACTTACTTACTTACTTACTTACTTACTTACTTACTTACTTACTTACTTACTTACTTACTTACTTACTTACTTACTTACTTACTTACTTACTTACTTACTTACTTACTTACTTACTTACTTACTTACTTACTTACTTACTTACTTACTTACTTACTTACTTACTTACTTACTTACTTACTTACTTACTTACTTACTTACTTACTTACTTACTTACTTACTTACTTACTTACTTACTTACTTACTTACTTACTTACTTACTTACTTACTTACTTACTTACTTACTTACTTACTTACTTACTTACTTACTTACTTACTTACTTACTTACTTACTTACTTACTTACTTACTTACTTACTTACTTACTTACTTACTTACTTACTTACTTACTTACTTACTTACTTACTTACTTACTTACTTACTTACTTACTTACTTACTTACTTACTTACTTACTTACTTACTTACTTACTTACTTACTTACTTACTTACTTACTTACTTACTTACTTACTTACTTACTTACTTACTTACTTACTTACTTACTTACTTACTTACTTACTTACTTACTTACTTACTTACTTACTTACTTACTTACTTACTTACTTACTTACTTACTTACTTACTTACTTACTTACTTACTTACTTACTTACTTACTTACTTACTTACTTACTTACTTACTTACTTACTTACTTACTTACTTACTTACTTACTTACTTACTTACTTACTTACTTACTTACTTACTTACTTACTTACTTACTTACTTACTTACTTACTTACTTACTTACTTACTTACTTACTTACTTACTTACTTACTTACTTACTTACTTACTTACTTACTTACTTACTTACTTACTTACTTACTTACTTACTTACTTACTTACTTACTTACTTACTTACTTACTTACTTACTTACTTACTTACTTACTTACTTACTTACTTACTTACTTACTTACTTACTTACTTACTTACTTACTTACTTACTTACTTACTTACTTACTTACTTACTTACTTACTTACTTACTTACTTACTTACTTACTTACTTACTTACTTACTTACTTACTTACTTACTTACTTACTTACTTACTTACTTACTTACTTACTTACTTACTTACTTACTTACTTACTTACTTACTTACTTACTTACTTACTTACTTACTTACTTACTTACTTACTTACTTACTTACTTACTTACTTACTTACTTACTTACTTACTTACTTACTTACTTACTTACTTACTTACTTACTTACTTACTTACTTACTTACTTACTTACTTACTTACTTACTTACTTACTTACTTACTTACTTACTTACTTACTTACTTACTTACTTACTTACTTACTTACTTACTTACTTACTTACTTACTTACTTACTTACTTACTTACTTACTTACTTACTTACTTACTTACTTACTTACTTACTTACTTACTTACTTACTTACTTACTTACTTACTTACTTACTTACTTACTTACTTACTTACTTACTTACTTACTTACTTACTTACTTACTTACTTACTTACTTACTTACTTACTTACTTACTTACTTACTTACTTACTTACTTACTTACTTACTTACTTACTTACTTACTTACTTACTTACTTACTTACTTACTTACTAGCAGTGGAAAACAGGATGCGCGTTTTATCCTGTTTGAGTCTCGTCAGCTGGATGTATGTGCATTAGAGAGTTGATGTTCACTCCAGGACTCGGTCCCAATACCGTTTGTTTCATCTTTGCTTAAAAAGCTTGTGACTTAAGGCAATATTAAAGCAATCCGCACAGAATGCCAATAAGAGACTGATCACAATTGTAGTGTCAGATATCAATGGGAAGATACTAGTAACACGACACCAAGTGAATTTAATATCGTGGCAGTCCTCACATGATGCACATATGCCAATAAGAGATTGATCGATTGCGGGAAGATACAAAATAACAGAATGTTAAATCCCCACAGATAACTGTAATATTTTGTTTGACATGATACAAGGAATAACATTTACATAAAATATAAAGAAACTACGTTCAATATCCTCTGTAAAGTTTGATTAGAACTTAATATTAGTCCTGGGTTCGAACCCCGTATATAGGATCACAGCTAATAACTGCTGAGGAGTCCAGTACTAGGACGAAACGGTTTTCCAGTGCTTACACGTTATTATTGGGTGGTGTAGCATTAATCGATTCATGATTATAATCAAAACTCAACAATCTCCACAACACTATATACTTACTACCCTCATGTATCGAAAGCTCAACCTAACTGGTTGTTCTCAAGTAAAAATGACTTGAAAATCCTTGAAATATATTACAAAATGAATAATCAGTAAATAGGAGTTTAGTTGGAATTTTGTTCTTTGAGCTAAATGATTTTGTTGTTCTTTTGAACAAAATCATCAACACAAACTTCAGGTAGAAGTGATGTGCTCAAATTTCTTTACGTATGACTCACAGCATGAACTTTTGATCACTATATTGATTGGTAATTATTATAGACTTTAAAAGTTGTCGTTGTCTATCTCTTTATCCTCTTTCGAACTGATTCTTGACCTTGGATGTATCCATGATTTTTCTGATTGATTGATAGATTGGATCGATTTCCATGTGTTTGTTGATTGCTAATTGATTTGACTGTTCAGCTTCGAAAAATTCTCTGGTGCTTTTAATATTCACTCTGTTCTAGTGAAATATGTGTGTAGAATTGTCCTTATGCATTGATATATCATAGCGTTTGATAGCTAATTGATATTCGTGCATGTGAAGATGAAGTGGGGGGTTGATCCACACTGTCCATTGTTGTGTTTTTCGCAGTTGGAACAGTTTTGTTTTTCGTAGATGACGGTCAGTTTTTCTTCTTTTGTCATTTCGTTCTTTGGTTTGTATAAGATTGATTAAAGTGATTCTACTGATTTGTGTGCTACACCTATTTCAAGCAGCTTAAATAATCTCGTTGTAATTTCGATTATATTTTTTTATATAAGATAGAATGATCCATTTGTTGGTTTCTATACTTGAGCTTACAAATTAGATCATTAATAAATAATATAAGAACATGGTACAAGTGTATATTAATCTATCTGATCTTATGGAAAGGAATAACAGAAAAGTTTGGTTATTCTAAACACTGATATAGAAAACGAAATATAGAGAAGTGATCAGTCTTGCAAATTGAACGCTATATTCGGTTCCTAAGCTATTCTTGTAACCCCCAAGCTGGAACTATACAGCGACCTGAACACGAGAGAGAAGGTGCAAAGTATGCAAGAAGTACTTTACTCCAAAGGTTCATTCTAATACAGAAAATATAGGGTTTTTATAATATTTTAAATGTCCTTGGGTTGCTCGAAGATTCTGGAATGCTACTAGACATTAGTAGTAGTATAGCAATCAGTCAGTCAGAAACTCTACATGTGATGTTTCACTTCTTTGATGTTTCTGGCTAAAACTTCAAATGAACACTGATTGGATGAAATGCTTCTTAGTGTTTCCTGATCCTTGTTTGTCTTTTACAGGAAATTTTCTGGATCAACCCAACAACAAGAAGAAGGATCTTCTAACAATCACTGATTGATATAATGTGTTCGTTTAACCGTTTACAGTTTTCTTCTTTCATTGTATTTCTCTTTATTCACTACTAACATATAAATTATTGGTTCCTTATTTTACTTCTTTATTGTAATGAAATGATTTTTTTAGTTTTATGTTTACAGTAAAAAAAATAGTTGGTGCCATTCTATGAATTTTCGTTACGGTAATGATGATGATGATGATGGTGATGGTGATATTTTTGTTACTTGACACACCCTAACTATTTCCTATTTCTCTTTAAATCATCAGTAAATCATAAAGTTAACTAGGAATAAACTTGTGACACCGGGGGTGGTAGTGGTGATGGTGGTGGTGGTGGTGTGGTGGAGAAATATAAATATCGACCTAGTTTGAAGACAACAACAACAACAACATCAACGACAAGAGTCACGCAATCTAGATGATCTCAAATGTTCAGTAAAATATCCATCTTTCTGATATTGATAAAATCAAATATAAGAGAAATAATCTTCAAAAATCAATTACGTATTACAAACGAATGATTTACTTAGAAACCTTGAGTTTCTCACAAGATATTGTTCATGATATTATCTATAACAAATCTGTATAGGTTTATACTTACTTACCTACGCCTGCTACCCCTCGTGAAGGAGCATAGGCCGCCCGCTAGCACTTTCCAACCAACCTTGTCCTGAACAATCCTTTCAAGCTCTTTCCAGTTGTTGTTCATCCTTATCATAACTGCTTATATTTCCCGGCATAATGTGTTCTTTGACCTTCCTCTTTTCCACTTCCTTTCACGATTCCAAGTTACGGCTTGCCTCATGATGTAGTTTGATGATTTGCGTAATGTATGTCCTATACATTTCTATCGTCTTTTCGTAATTCCCCCCACAGTAAGCTGTTGTTGATAGTATTTGGCCAATGGATGTTGAGTATCTTGTGTAGACAATCATTTATAAATACTTGTACCTTCTTGATGGTGGTTGTTGTAGTTCTCCAAGATTCGGCTCCGTACAGTAGAACTGCCTTGACGTTCGTATTGAAGATTCTCACTTTGATATTGGTTGAGAGTTGTTTTGAGTTCCATATGTTCTTCAATTGTAGGAATGCTATCCTTGCCTTTACGTCTGCATCTGAACCTCCTTGTTCATCGATGATGCTTCTCAAATATGTGAAGGATTCTACATTTTCCAGAGTTTCGCCATCAAGAGTGATTGGATTGCTGTTTTACGCTTTGAATTTGAGGACCTTAGTTTTCCCTTTGTGTATGCTGAGGCCTACTGATGCAGAGACTGCTGCTACACTGACTGTTTTTATCTGCATTTGTTCGTATATATGCGATAGGAGGGCTAGGTCATCTGCAAAGTCCAAATCATCTAATTGGTTCTAATTTTTTTCAGAACGCTAACCAGAAAAATGTAGATAAACTTAACAAAATACAATGATTTTCAATAGATGCCTATTTAATCTATGATTTGTCTAGACACTTTTAAATGAAATTTACCATAAAAGACAGATTGTATTAATGTATTGGATTCTTTGATCTCATTAAATAGTATTGTAGCTTTGGTTACTACGTTAAGTCCGTATAACTTATTCTAGCTTCGTGACAAGCCAATTAATCCATTGTTCTTGCATCACGTTTTTACCTTGTTGATTATTCACTTATTAACCCTGACTGTGTTTTTTTATAAGCGTATGTGTGTGTACACTTCTTATCCTACTCATGATAAGCCAGTAACTTAATTTTGTTAGTCTATAAATATTCATTAACGCTTGATTAAATCGAGTTGGTTCACATGCCTTCTACACTGCACGTTATTTCATTTCATTCTCTTCTTTTCGCTTCGTTTCTCCTACAATTTGTCTGGATCGACAATTTTATGAAATATATGTATTCGAAATGTATTCTCATATTTGACTTATTTAATTCTGTTATTCACTAAGGTGAATTAAGTCGATATACGTAGAATGAAGAGCTAAGTTCAAACCTAAGATCACTTGAATGAAATCTGAGTGCCTTATATTTCAGTTATAAAAAGATTAATGCCCTGCTACAGCCCCCAAATACCCTGGTACGGCCGAGGGTGAGTAGAGTTAACTTTGCCTTTCCAAATCCTTGCATATGGCCATGCGTATACAGCTAGGGAAGTTCTACTCACTGCCTGCTCGCACTAGTGGTGCTGTTTACGAAACTGAGAGAATGAAAAGCGAATATACGGCGCTCTAACCGGGTTGGTGGACACGGAGAGTTGGCCTATGAGAGTTGGAAAATCCTGATTGTAAACCAATGGTGCACATGTGCTCCAGGATCCTGATGAAACAAATAGCGTATGAACATATTATTGATCACTGGCTACCAGGGGAATACATCTCCTAACATTGCTCTACTGCCTTGTGGATCAGATCTTTAGGCCAAAGGCTCCTGATGTGGCCCTTAAGAAAACCACCTGATTCGGTCTGTGCACCCGTGCAGTATCACAGCCAACACACAAAACAAATGACTTATGTGATGCATATGTATTCGATGCCACAAGTGGGATTGATAGATCCTGGATTTGAATCTTATGAAGAGGGATCATGGATGTGTACTACTGAGGAGTCTCACAATAGAACGAGTTTCGCCGTCCAGTGCTTCCACGTTTTCCATAGTAGTCTAACTTCAATTGACTCATGATTTCAAGTATGGAAATGATTATAGTGATTAGTCATTGAAATTTAGTTCATAGTTTACAGTTAAATCTTGTATATACTCTATATAGAAACATATGAGTTAAGAAAGTTATTATATTCAACAATATCCTATTTATTCGATTTATCTTGTATATTCTACTAATGGAAACATAAGAAAAATAGGTCATACAAAAGGATTAGTTGATCATATGGCTAGAGAATTGGTAGAATGAAACTAACTATAATAATCTTATAGAAGTATAATAGTGGTTGAAAAATATAAATATATATTTAGGTCAATAATTGTATGACCTAAATAGAAAAAGAGTAAGACCTAGTGTGAAGGATTTGAGATAACAAATCTATCTATCTATCTATCTCTCTATATATATATTTCTTCAACTTAAAGTTGTTGATCTTTCCTTCTATGTTACTTAATAATTCATGTTACTTCATTGTAATTATTACTTCTTACTTACTTACGCCTGTTACTCCTCGTGGAGGAGTGTAGGCCAACCACCAGCACACGATATTCAATCCTGTCCGAAACAATCCTTCACAGTTCTTTCCAGTTGTTATTCATCCTTTTTGTATCTACATCTATTTCGCGAAATTATATGTTCTTTGGCTTTTGTATTTTCCGCTTTTCTTCAGGATTCCAAGTGAGGGCATGTTTCGTGATTCAGTTTGGTGATTTGGATAATGTATGTTCTATCCACTTCTAACGTCTTTTCCTAATTTCCTCTTCAGCTGAAATCTGGTTCGTTCTCTCCCACAGTAGGCTGTTGCTGATGGTATCCGACCAATGAATTTTGAGTATCATGCGTAGACAACTACTTGTAAAAATACTTTTACCTTTTTGATGATGGTTGTAGTAGTTCACCACGTTTCAGCTCCGTACAGTAGTACTGTCTTAAATTTTGTTTTGAAGATTTAGACTTTGATACACTTATCTAATAATGGAAATGACGCGGATCGGCAAAGTAAGAGCAGTATATCTAAAATTGAAGAATATCTGGAACTCAAAACAATTGTCAACCAACACAAAAGTAAGAAATTTCAATACAAATGTCAAGATAGTTCTACTGTATGGGTTAGAAACAAATGTTTATTGACAGTTACCTACTCAAAATACTTCGGATTTATTGACCAAACACTATCAGCAGCAACCTATTGTGGGAGAGAACAAACCAAATCCCAGTGGTGGAAGAAATGAGAAAGAAGTGCTGGAAGTGGATACGATACACATTGGTGAAAGCATCCAACTGCCTCACAAGGCAATCCTTCACTTGAAATCCTCATGACCAATAAGAAGAGGAAGATCAAAGAGCACATCACGTCGAGAAATGGAGACAAATATGAGAAGAATGAACAAAATTGGACAGAACTAGAAAGGAAGGTTCAGGGCAGAGTGAGTTGTAGAATGCTGATTCGCAAAAGAACTATTTTAATTTGTTAACATCGAGACAATTTCCTCAGGCTTCATTTATCAAACAGCGTGATAACCGCTATTAAATAAATCCCTACGGTGTATGAATTCAGAAGTCAACACAAAGCGCCGACTACAGTTAATTATTGAAAAGCTAAAATAACAAAGTTACAATCACACCACGTGAATTAGAGCAGAAAGGCTAATAACCGCCAACAAACGAATACAGAACCAAATTTAGAGTTGAATCACTTATTAAGATTTAAGCACATATATATAGGTATGCGATAGCAAATGGTACATCGAGAGATATCAGCAAGTGACATTTAAGTTACAGAGAGGGATATATGCGTAGGCTGTCACATGTAATCAAGCGCACATGTTCATTCAGACATGACAATAATGATAATAATACAAAGAGATATAGACAAATTGTTACTGTTTGAATAACCCTATCTGTTGGATAAATCAATTGAAGTGCTTGAAAAAATTAACCGTAAACAAACTTCATTGTACGAGTGATATTATACTACATAGATTTTCAATTTCAGTCAACTTACACATAGAATATATAACTGAGACAATGTTATTTCTTATTACCTGACTTACTTCCTATTTAGTTAATCCAATAATTTATAAGTTGAAGGTTGACGAAGGAAATGATAAAACACTTTATCTTCTGTCATCCAGAAGAATCTGTGATTTTAACGTACCATGAGTTTACAAGGATTCAAACTTTGATGTTGATCACATATCCTTATCCAGTGAACATAACAAATTGGTACGTTTATTAAATCTTTTGGTCACATTGAAACATTTTAACGATTACAAATGAAAATTAGTTACCACCTTCCTCCCCCCCCTAAATGCCCTGGTACAGCCGCGCGTATTTAGTCAGTGCCGGAGAAGTCCTACAAATTGCCTTCTCGCAATAGAAGTGTTGTTTACGAAATTAAGGGCACGGAAAGCGAACGTACGGTGCTTTAATCGGGTTGGTGGATATGAAGGATCCACAGGGGGGAGTTGAAAAAATCCTCATTCCAAACCAATGATGTACATGGGTCTCAGGATTTTGAAGGAACAAATGGTGTATGAACATATTATTGGTCACCGGCTACCATGAGACTGTATCATGTGACGTCGCCTCACTCCTTTTTGGATAAGACTTTTAGATCAAAGGCTCGAAGCGTGGCCTCCTAATAAAACCACCTGTTTCGGTTTGAGCACCCGGACAGTACTCCAGCCCTCACACAAATCGAATGATTTATATGACGCATACCTATTTGGCGCTTACTTGTGCCAATGTTTATGTATTTAAGTGAATAATAGTTACCACCTTAAGAAAGGACATGTATTCTGATTCATTTTTAACAATAAAACAAACGTACTTATGATATTTATAATGAAAAGAGACTTTTCGTAATCATTACGTACTTTACATGACAGAACCGATTACACTGTTATCATCATGTCACATAGAAAGTGTTCCAAAACTGGTTTTGATATCCATTCTTATGGTTATCCTTCTACTTTGAATAATTATTTATAAGTAATATAAGTTATAAGAGTTTGTAATATGTCGTTGTTTATATTGTGTCTAATGTCTCTAATGTCATAGGTGTATTCCAAGCAACCGGCTTCAGTTTACTTTGTGGTTACAAGCTTGTCTAGTAATAAAATCCGAGATTCCCATTCTGTTATACTCTTGACTAATTAACTGGATATATCTATTCATTGACTTCAGTAGCTACTAAGATAGACACTGTGCGAAAGTCTTAGTATGAACACAAACACTAAGATGCAGATAAATTAAAATGACTAGTTTCAAATATAAAGAAACTTGTGTACCGGATAGCTCAGTGGTTATGTCTCTGACTATGAAGCTGGGTGACGTGGGGTTGAATCCGTCAGGGAGCACCATTTTCCTCAATATTACAGGGACAAGTTGTTGACGAGTGCCAAATAGCACGAAACCCAGGTTCAGGGCTTCCTGTTGACTATCTCCAAACATCATATTATCTCAACATAGTGCACGTAATGTCGATTCACGTATACTAGTGGCCACTTTGCAATTTGATTGATAGTGTTCGATCTGCACTAAGAACGACCTGACACACATGACATTGATCACCACCTGGTGATCAATCAATTGTGAAACTTGTGTCCCAGATACCTCTGCTAAATATCATTCAAGTATATTGTAATAAGCTGTTGGAAACCAAAAGAAATACATACAATATGTTTGATTTTGAACCGCATTAACATAAATTATGAACTAGAATTTTTTGTCAAATGTCAAGCGGTTAAAGTCAGTAAGCAGGACGCTTCACTCGCTTGGGTTTCATACCACTTAGAACATACTTGAAAAAAAAAACTAATCCTCTTCATATCGTTTGTCAGGTTATCAACTACATTGAATTAGTCAACTTACAATTTAACCAACACATTACCTTCACCCTATAGCTTAATATCAATAATTGGGTTAGTGAATGATTTGGGATTACTAGATTTCTTCAAAAATACCAGGTAATTGGTAATCTTTTTAAAAGCCTATAAATGATAAGTGCTGAAGAGTCCCATAATAGAACAAAATGGCCGTCCAGTGGTTCTAGGTTTTCCATGGTGGTCTAACTTCAACTGACTCATGATTTCAACTATTGAAATTACTATAATAACCACAGAAACCCCTTCTGATGTAAATGATTAGTTTGAATGTTAGATCATTGCATAATGTTTTTCTTTCAAAGAAATATGTTGTGTATACTTACTGATAAGACCTAAAGGATTTCCTAACAAGTTTACATTCATCAAGCTATTTCCGTATTATTTAATCTCTAGAAATCAATTGTAAGAATAACAAAAGCTGAACGATAAAACAAATGATGAAAAGTTCCATTTTAAAAGCATAAATTATTCAAAGATAGATAGTGGTTAGCAGTAGAATCTAGTTTGATGCGCGTTTTGTCCTATTTGGGATTAGTCAGCTAGGTGTATCTGCATCTTAGCGTTGATGTTCAATCTAAGACTGGAACCCTGTCACGTTTACTTCAAACGCCATCGCGTTATCCACATAGCTACTGAGTCCTGACAACCACTTTCTTGTGCAGTAGGGTAAAGTTTTAAATTCACTTGATGTTGTTTTACTTGTATCTTCTCATTGTTATTTAGGACTGCAATTGATCCGCCTCTTATTGGTTTATGTGCATCCTGCACGGACGGTGGATGGATAGTGGTCAGCAGCGGAATCCAGGATGTATATGCTAACAAGAGACTGATCGATTGCAGTCCTAAATAACATTCATAGAACATGTCCAAGCCACCGAAGTCGATGTTTCAAGATGGTGACAATAATTGGATTATCGTCTCTGCGCCCGAATACACGATGCCGAACCTCTGCATTACTAACATGGTGTTGCCACTGGATGTCAGCAATCCTTCGGAGACAACGATGATCAAACGCAGAGAGAACTCCATCAAAATCATCCATTTGAGCTGCAAATCTTCTTCACCACATTATCTATATTTCTTGTAAGTTTAATTTTATATATTTATGACTGGAGAATCTGTCTAGATTATATTTTAGAGAAAACAAATTCATGGTTTATTTATTTACACACGTTTTTATCATCATCCGGATATGAAAAGAGAATACCCATGAGTAAAATATGAGATTTATTTGCAAAAAAAACAACTAAATAATTGGTAGGATTGAGAAGGTACAATTATTTATAAATAGTTGTCTACACAAGATATTCAATATCCAACATTGGCCAGATACCATCAAGAAGTGAATTGGACATACATTGAGGGAATTACCAAACTGCATCACTAGGCAAGCCCTGAACTGGAATCCTGAAGTGAAGCGTGAAAGAGGCAAGCTAAAGAACATTTTACGTCGGGAAACGGAAGCAGATATGAAAAGGATGGATAATAAATGGAAACAACTCGAAAGAATTGTCCTGGCCGGTGTAGTATGGAGAGTGCTGATGGTAGGCGTATGCTCCTCCGCAAAGAGTAACAGGTGTAAGTAAGTAAGCATTTATTAATTAATTTATTTATTTATTTGAGTATATAAATATTTATACAAAAAAGCATCGAATACGTACGCACCTCACAAGTCACTTCATTTGTGTATGAGCTGTATTACTGCACGGTTGCCCAAACCAAAACAGGTAGTTTTCTTATGAGAACACACACAGAGACTTCGGCCTAAAAGTCTAATCCACAAGGCAATGGAGCAACATCAGGAGATTCAGTCTCATGATAGCCATTAGCCAATAATTGGTTCATACGCTATTTGTTCCTTCAAGATCCTGAAGCTCATATACATCAGTGGTTTACAATCAGAGTTTTTCAACCCCGCCCCCATATGAACCCTCCGTGTTCACCAACAAGTAAGTAAATCAATAAATTGTTTCATACTATTCCAATTCTCATAATCATACTTACTTACTTACTTACGCCTGTTACTCCTAATGGAGCATAGGCCGCTGACCAGCATTCTCCAACCCACTCTATCCTGGGCCTTCTTTTCTAGTTCCATCCAATTCTTGTTCATTTTTCTCATGTCTATCTCCATTTCCAGGCGTAATGTGTTCTTTGGTCTTCCTCTTTTCCTTTGACCTTCAGGCTTCCATGTGAGGGCTTGTCTTGTGACACAGTTGGGTGCTTTCCTCAATGTGTGTCCTATCCACTTCCAGCGCTTCTTCCTGATTTCTTCCTCCACTTCAATCTGGTTTGTTCTCTCCCACAGTGCGCTGTTGCTAATAGTGTCCGGCCAATGGATTTGAAGTATTTTGCGTAGACAACTGTTAATAAACACCTGTATTTTCTGGATGATGGCTTTTGTAGTTCTCCAAGTTTCTGCCCCATACAGTAGAACTGTCTTGACATTTGTATTGAAAATCCTGACCTTGGTGTTGGTTGACAGTTGCTCTGAGTTCTAAATGTTCTTCAGCTGTAAATATACTGCTCTTGCCTTACCGATCCGCGCCTTCACATCTGCATCAGATCCACCCTGTTCATCAATGATGCTGCCCAAATATGTAAAGGTTTTTACATCTTCCAAATCTTCTCCGTCAATTTTGATTGAATTGGTGCATTCTGTGTTGTATCGGAGAATCCTATTTTATTTAATCAATAATATGAAATTCTTTACAGCTAAAACAACAAGAACAACCCATCAACGATCAAAATCTATAACCGACAGTTACATATTTTTTTTTCTGTTTTTACACTAATCGATTATGTATAATCAAATGTCATTCATAATTTCGTAAATCATTTTTCAAAATCAAAATTAAAAAAAATTTTTTTGTTTGTTTGTTTAGTTGTTGGGTGGGTTGTTTGTTTGTGTGTTTGATCACAACTTTTTTTCCCTTTTTTTTCTTTTTTTTTGTTTTTTTTTGTAAAGTAAAACATTTCAAAATATCAGATCGCATAGCAACACATTTTAGATGACAGTTGATGATGAATTGATTTTTCAAAAGAACAAAAAAAAGTGTTTGTTCCAAAAAATTAAAAAAGGAGAGTATAATTTAGATGATTAAAATCTAGTTGAATTCATAAGTTAATTGAAACTAGATCATTATGGAATGACATTGATCACCACCCAGTGATCAATCAATTGTGATTACATTTCAGTCCTACAGGAGGTTAGTCACGGCTCGGATAGCTCAGTGGTAACGTCTCTGACTGTGAAGCTGAGTGACACGAGATCGAATCCGCCAGGGAGCACCAGTTCCCTCAAGATTACAGGTAAACCTTGCTGACGAGTGCCAAGTAGCACGAAACCCGAGTCCAGGGTTTCCTGTTGACTACCTCCAACCACCATCTAAATCTCAATACATAGTGCCCGCAGTGTCGATTCACCTAGACTGGTGGCCACATTGCAACATGATCGATAGCATTCGATCTGCACTAATAAGGACTAGACAAGCATGACATTGATCACCACCCAGTGATCAATCAATTGTGATCATTATTGAATACTTGAAAAATACTGGATGGTTGTTTTCATCATAGTATAGGATTCAAGTCCTGTCAGGTTTTTTATTATGGTCTAGCTTCAAAGAACTTATGAATTTACCTATTGAAATTATTAAAATCTCCATAAAACCCCCAGTTTTTGATCATAATCAACATATGCTCACTAGTGACTGGTTTCAAGAGGTATCTCCTGGAGTTCTAGTGAGAAGCAGTGACCAATGGAGTTCAATTAAGTCTGTTGTGAGATAGTAACTCACTGAAGAGAATGGTAGATATATCGCTCAATTCCGTGGTCCAGAGGTTAAGGGTTTCCGCGCGATACCGATAGCTCCTAGTTTCCAATCTCGTGAGCTGAGGTCGTGGACAAGTATTGCTGAGGAATCTCATACTAAACTGAAACGGTTTTCCATGGTAGTAAAATTTGAAAAAAGCTTTATCAAAGTAAGTATAAAGAAGAATTCTTCATCAGTCGTAACAAATCAATTTATAGGACATTCAATAACATAATAATAGATCTTCATTTATCATTATTATTCACCTCAGTTCACTGTATAATGGTCAAACCATGTCACATCTATCATGGAGGTTGTTTATCTCTTAATAATTATGAAATACCAACTGTCTAATTAAATCAGTCAAACAGTAACAACTTATTGGTGAAAATCTATTACAGACCATTTTTGAAATATAACGGTTAAAATTGTTGGCTCGAATCCTTATAGCTTTGACTTCATGTAAGATGTAGGGTGCATGTTATATTACATCGAATGGTTTATCATATTATCACCATTGAACAAGTATAATGGGAAAAGGTGATTAAAGTTTATATTCGACCCTTAGAAGTTATAAATAAACATACTCTGTAATGTTCAGTATGGAGTTGTAGAGATTGTTGAGTTTTAATTGAGATCATCAATCAATGAGTATTAGACCAGCATTGAAAACCTGGAATCACTGAACAGCCGTTTCATACTAGTGTAGTACTTCTCGGAGTTTTAGTGGGAAGCCGTTACCAGTGGAACTAATTCGTGTCAGTTGTGGGGCAGTAACCCACAGAAGACAATGGATGATGGTCACAGTATTGATTGAAAAAAGATATTAACACCGTTAGATATCAGTCCAATGTTCTAGAAGTTAAGTGTTCACCCGCGAGACCGAAGGTCCTAAGTTCAAATCCCACGTAAGAGATCTTGGGTGTACATTGCTGAATCGTCTCATACTAGGACGAAATGATCATCTAGTACTTCCGAATTTTCAAATGATAGTCTAACATTCATCAGTTAATAATCTCAATCAAAACTCTATAACTGGTTGATTATATTTACTAGATAACATACCTCTTTCTCCTGGTGATCGACTGCATCATGAAGACGTCAACATCTGAAGGGAAGCGTGGAATACAGTGGACAGCTGAGACGCAACTGGACAATCTAGACTTCGCCCTTCTATCGCACACTAACCAACAAAAACAGGAGAAGACGATCAGTGTAGCAGAAGCCTCAGCAGCAGTAGGTCTCAATATACAGAAAGAGAAAAGCAAGATTCGCCGATACAACACAACATGCACCAATCGAATCACACTTGACGGAGATTTGGAAGATGTAAAAACCTTTACATATTTGGGCAGCATCATTGATGAACAGGGTGGATCTGATGCAGATATGAAGGCGCGGATCAGTAAGGCAAGAGCAGTATATTTACAACTGAAGAACATTTAGAACTCAGAGCAACTGTCAACCAACACCAAGGTCAGGATTTTCAATACAAATGTCAAGATAGTTCTACTGTATGATTCGGGAACTTGGAGAACTGCGAAAGCCATCATCCAGAAGATACAGGTGTTTATTAACAGTTGTCTACACAAAATACTTCGGATCCGTTGGCCAAGCACTATTAGCAACAACCTACTATAGGAGAGAACAAACCAGATTGAAGCGGAGGAAGAAATCAGGAAGAAGCGCTGGAAGTGGATAGGACACACATTGAGGAAAGCACCCAACTGCGTTACAAGACAAGCCCTCGCATGGAATCCTGAAGGCCAAAGGAAAAGAAGAACACCAAAGAACACATTACGCCGGGAAATAGAGACAGACGTGAAAAGGATGAAAAAGAATTGGATAGAACTAGAAAGGAAGGCCGAGGACAGAGTGGGTAGTAGAATGCTGGTCGTCGACCTATGCTCCATTAGGAGTAACAGGAGTAAGTAAGTAATTAAGTAAGTAACATACCTCTTATATCTTACACCCTTAGAGTCGTCGTAGTGGTAAGTCTTAAGAGAACTAACTATGAATCAAGTTTTTGTTCTCTTTTTACTTGTTCTTTTTAATTTTTCATAAAATCGTATTGTATAAATTAGAAAAATACAACCGTATAAATTAATTGAAGCATTTAGCTTGAGGCAAAATACATAAATACTAGTAGATGTATGAAAGACTTCAATTGAAGAAGGTTTTTATATTCAGTTCACTGAATAAAATTAAAACTTATTTTTTCAATGTTTATTCTGTTTAAATAGCAAATTATAAAGGACACATTACGTTGAGAAATAGAATTAGATATGAAAATAACTATCAAGGGTAACTTGGAACAGGAGTGGATAGAGAGAGAGAGTGCCGGTGGTCAGCCCATTCTCCTTCATGAGGCTTAACAAGCGTAAGTAAGTAAGTTTATGGAGTATTCACTAGTATTGTGAAATTCAGTGCGTTTATATTACATTTATATCATAAACTGATCATTTTTTATTGTACAGTCATTCTTTGACTTCATTCAATAATATAATATAAGGATCATTTTGTTTAGGTTTCATTTTTATGAAAAACCTGATGATTAAGGTTTATCAGCTGATTCAACTTACTTTTGAATGTTTTTACAAGTGGATCATTGAGTAAAAGTTTAATTAAGCCACCAAATGCCCTGGTACAATTGGGAGTGAGGAAGAGTTAGCCCTCCTTCTCCAAATGCTCTTACATGGACATGCTTATACAGCCACGAACAAAGAAGTCAGACTCATCATTGCCTTCTCGCGGTCGGAGAGTTATTGAGAGGACGAAAAATGAACATCTGACGCAATGTCTGCACATCTCCTTACGTTGCTCCACTAACTAGTGGATCAAACCTATATGTTGAAGTCTCAGGGTGTGACCCTCTAAGAAAACCACCTATTTCGTTTCAGTATCACAGCCCACACACAAATGAAGTGACTTGTGTCATTTTGGTTTTTTGTAAAGTAGTCGCTAATAAAACAACTCAATACTGTGATAATATTATTGAGTATTCAATAACAGGGCGTAAGGCGTTTCGTAACTCAAGGTCTGATTCTAGGTACATCGTTTACTGAACGTTATCGATATATACATGTCATCAATCACTGTAAATAATTGTCAAATTAACTCACGTTAATGATTGACGGACGTAAAGAAGTCAAATACGAGAATGAATTGCTGAATATATTTTTTTAATACAATTAAGTATATAATGTGTTAAAACTGTTTATCAAACTTATAAATTGAGAAGCAAAGATGGATAGTGGTTCATAGTGGAATCCAGGGCTCCTGTTTCATCCTATTTAGGACTTTTCAGTCGAATGTACCTTTATTTCAGAGTTGATGTTCAATCTGGAATTCGAACACAGTACCCTTCGCTTTAAGACCCATCACAGGTACATCCAGCTGACAAGTACCAAATACAACGAAACATGCATCCTGAATTCCTCTGTTAGCCAATATTCATATTTGCTTATAATGCTTGTGACTTAAAGCAATATCGAGTCAGTCCACATAGGATACACATATACCAATAAGAGACTGATCAATTTCAGTCCTTAACATCAATCGAAAGATACAAATAAAACAACATCAAGTGAATTAAAAACTTCACCCTATTTCACAAGTAAGTGGCTATCAGAACTTAAGTGAATAACGCAATGGTGTTTGAAGCGAGTTCGAGTCACTAAGTGAATATCAGCATTGTGATACAGATACATCTAGCTGACGAGTCTCAAATAGGACAAAACGAGCATCAAACTAGATTCCCCTGTTAACCACTATCCATCTTTATTTATAACATTTGTGATTTGAATGAAATTTCGACAAGAATAACTAAAAGTTATTTAGAATTTTTAGGATTTCTGTCAATAACAGGATTCTTTTCTTTCGCTTTATGTAGGATCTATGAAAGATTAACTTCCGTTCTACAATAAAAAAATATCTTTTGTTTAACTATAAAGTTTAGAATAGTGTCATTCATTTTCCTTTTTGTTTTGTTTTATTTTGAAAGACATACATTTTTTATAGTTAAAGTGTAAATATGAATAAAAGAAAAGAGTGATGAAATGAGTCTATAAATAATTCAAAGCGATATATTCAACTTCAATTGGTATTGTTTGGCTTGTATCTTCCCATTGAGGTTTAAGACTGCAATTGATCAGTCTGCGATGGCGTTTGAAACGAATGGTATTGGGTTCGAGTCCCAGGGTGAACATCAACTTTGAGATTCAGGTACATCCAGCTGACGAGTCCCAAATGGGACTGGATTCCACTACCAGCCACTATCCATCATTGCTTACAATATATGCAACTATTGAAATTACTACAATCTCTACAAAACCTTCTTTTCTGATTATAATCATCATGTATACACTAGTGATTGACTTCATGATGGATTTCTTGGAGTTCTAGTGAGAAGCCATGACCGGTAGAGTTCAACCAGGTCTGTTGTGAGATAGTAACTCACTGAAGACAATGGTGAATAGTGGCTCCGACTGTATTGAATGATAAACAAAGATGGGTAGTAGCTAGCAGCGAAAACCAGATCGATGTACCTGCATCACAAAATTGATGCTTGTAACTTAAGGCAATATCAAGGCAATGCTCACTGGATGCCCATATGCGAATAAGAGACTGATCAATTGCAGTCCTCAATATCAATGACAAGATACAAGTAAAGAATACCTAGTGAATTTAAGCTTCACCACATTACACAATCAAGTGGCTATAAAGATTCAGTAGCTATATGGATAACGTGATAGCGTTTGAAACGAACAGAACTGGGTTCGAGTCTCAGAGTGAACATCAACTCTGGAATACAAGTACATCTAGTTGACGATACCCAAATTAGACGAGACGGTTCATCTTGGATTCCACTACTAACTACTACCCATCTTTGCTTATAATACTTGTGACTTCAGGCAATATCGAGACAGTTCACATAGTATGCACATATACCAATAAGATACTGATCAATTCTACTCAATCGCCTATCAATGAGAAGATTCTAGTAAACAATACCAAGTAATATGGAAACATTCCAATTATCGGTAGTAAGTTGTAATTAACTGTATGTGTTATAACTTGAAAAAGCTGATTTTTCTTGATACTACCGCGTATAACTGAGCACTAGAACACCGAACCCTTCCAAGTCGCAAATAAGAAGACAGAAGACTAACGAAAGGAATATTATTCCAAACAGTGTCAAACATAATACAAAATTGTCAGGTATTTATAGTTTTTAGTGAGAACGAAATCATCATTACAGTCTTCCAATCCGCGTACAGGGGGTTATTAGCATTATCCAATTGGGAAGCTACACGTTGGAATTCTAGAACATTCTTCCGAAAGGTGATTGGATGGAACGTCTTCGGCTCCTTATGAGCCTCTTACAGCTTCCTCGAGTTCACCGGTGGTCCGTCGTCACAGTATGAAAATCAAATCAAAATATTGAGTAAACTGTCAGATATAGAGGATTTAAACTCATTGTACTGTTTGCTTGTTTGTTTGTTTGTTTCAGTGTTACTATATAAGGTTACATTGTTGTTGTTGTTGTTGTTATGGATTAATCATAAATTCTTGTATTGTAAAATAATATTTCCGTCTAAATTTTATTCTATTTTAAGTCTATTTATGGAATGGATTCACAATGGTTTAACTTTGCCGAGTAAAGATAATGTCTCTTCTATGAATTGAACTATACAATATTTTAATTTGTAATGTTATTTGTAGAAGAATTGATTGAGATATAAACTTGTTGATTAGTAGTTAGTTGACTGGTTACAATATTTTATTATGTAACAGCTCTTATGGGTTTGGTGGTGTCTGATGAAATCTCAGTGCGGATTCAAAAAGCTCATTTGGCTTTTATCATCTGACGTCAACTATAGTGAAGGAAAGATATGCGTCGATCAATTAAAAGGCGAGTATACTATGCGATAGTTGGTTGCGTTATAATATACGACTGTGAAACGTTGTCATCGAGGGAAGAAGATATTCTTAAGTTGTTAGTATTTGATTATAGATATCTTAGAAATATTGCCAAAATCTACCGGGATGATTGGGTAAGTAATGGTGAAGTTAGACGCTCTTTGTCAATAATTCTTTTTATATGTCAAAGAAGGGATATAGTCGTAAACTTACTAACTTACTTACGCCTGTTACTCCTCGTGGAGAAATATAGGCCAACCACCAGCACTTTCCATACAACCCTGTCCTAAGCAACCGTTTCCACTTCTTTCCAGTTCTTGTTCATCCTTTACGTATCTGTGTTCTCTGCCCTTCCTCTTTTCTACTTCCATTCACGATTCCAAGTTAGGGCTCGCCTCGTGATGCATTTTGGTGATTTCCTTAATGTATGTCTTATCCACTTACAACCTGTTTTCCTAATTTCCTTTGCAGCAAGAATCTAGTTTGTTCTCTACCGCAGAAGACTGTTGCTGATGGTATCCGGCCAATGTTGGATGTTGAGTATCTTGTGCAGACAATTATTTATAAATATTTGCACCTTGTTGATGATGGCTGTAATAGTTCTCCAAGTTTCAGCTCCATACAATAGAACAGTCTTGACGTTCTTATTGAAGATTGTGATTTTGTTAGTGGTTGACATACAGTTGTTTCGAGTTTCATATATTCTTTAATTGTAGGAATGTGGCTCTTGCTTTGCCAATCCTCAACTTTACGTCTGCGTCCGATCCTCCTTATTCATCGATGATGCTTCCCAGGTATATGGAAGATTCCACCTCTTCCAAAGTTTCTTCATCAAGTGTGATTGGTTTGACGTTCTCTGTGTTTTATTTAAGAATCTTGCTTTTCCCTTTCTGTATTTCGAGGCTTATTGATGCAGTGACTGCCGCTACACTAGTTGTCTCCATCTGCATTTGTTCGTGTGTATGGGAATAGGAGGGCTAGGTCATCTGTGTTGTTCAAATCTTCTAATTGATTCCGCGCTATCCACTGTATTCCATGCTTTCTTTCAGTTGTCTAGGTCTTCATAATTGGGTCGACCATCAGAAGAAGAAGAAGAAGAAAGGTAGAGAGTAGACAACCTTATCTGACTCAAGTTCTTATAATTAATAAACATATTCCTTTCCATACTCTAGATAATAATCACTATGAATTTCGAAAAAAGAAAAAAAAGGAACACATTTACATTCCCTTTTTGCTTTATATGATCAGTTTCTAAGTAAATTATTTTGTATCCAACTTAAATCTTAACGTCTAATGTCATGTATTAAGTAATGTTTTTTCCCCTATTATCCTTCTTATTTGTCTACCTTTCGAATATCCTTTCCCAACTTCACTTACGCAATTATCTCAGATGTTCATCTTTGTATGGTGAAAAATCTTTTCGTGACTTTAGACTATTTGTTTAATGATTAGACAAAAAAAGCAATGAATTAGAATGAAGTCTTATTTTATTTAAAAAGAAATCTTATTGTTACTATTCAATAGAGAGCAATGACAAAGATATGACCAATATATGTATATATATATGGATTCTCTTCAATTCCTTACTGCCTATACTATATACATTCATAATTACACAATGATTTGAATGAATCTACATGAATTAAGCTTAAACCACCATGCAATACTTGGAAGCACTAGATGGCTAATTTGTCCTATTGTGATACTCCTGATCAGTGCACATCCATGATCTCACCTCGCGAGATTCTAACGCAGGACCCATATATATATATATATTTGTAGATATCCCAATGAGTAGAAAGAAATAGATTTTCTTATGTTTCGTGACTCAGTGTTCGGCGTTTTAACCGGGTTGGCGGACATGAGGAGTCCACCTAGGGGAGTTGAAAAACCCTGATTCCAAACCAATGATGCACATGGGTTCCAGTGTCCTGAGGGAAAAAATGGGGTAAGAAACAATTGTTGGTCACCGACTACCATGGGACTGCATCTCCTTACGATATTCCACTGCCTTGTGGATCAGACTTTCAGATCGAAGGCTCCGCGTGTGGCCCCCTAAGGAAACCACCCACTTCGGTCTTTGCACCTGAGCAGTATCCCAGCCCTCACATATATCAAATGAGATCTATGTGGCACATATACATTTGGTGCCTCTCTGTACCAATATCTATGTGTTAAAGTAAATAAATAAATAAATAGACTCAGTGTTAGCCACTTTTTCAAAGAATAAATAAATAATCAAATCAAAATTAATCCAAATTTAGATGATACAAAAGAATAAAACAAGAATATTAGATCAATCCCAAAACAGGACTGAACAAGTCAATATCATGTCATTACAGTCACGATGACTTATTTAACGACATATATGTAAAGTTCTGTGTATATATGTGTCAGGAATGAAAAAAATGTTACCTTTATGGTGAGAAAGGATAGAGTTTAATTTATATGTAAGATAATAGTGTGCAATGTGAATGATATCAGACATGATAGCTTGGATAGATAGTCCAAGTCGGATGGATAGTGAGGCCTTCTTTTCTACTGAGAGCAGTAGGATTAAGCATAATATGGAAAGCTTCAGCTACTCTTCTTTCATTGTAATTGTTGTTATATGTGAGTGAAGATTAAATCTCGAGTAACTTCTGAGACATATTAATTGACTAATAGTATCTATACATTCTTATGGGATAACTATTCAATAATTAGATTATGTATATTTATATCCCTCTTATTATAAGCTTTATTTTCACCTATAATTTATTATTGTACGATTTACTGTTCTTAATCTATGTTCAGTCTATTGACTACGGCCTCTTACGTTCACAGTCACTTTTAGCTTCATTGTGTACAAATGTTATTTCCTATTTTATGGTGCGTTGCGGTCTGTTTGATTGATATATAAACCCAGTATGTCCGAAATAAATGATTCGATCCGATTCGCATATTGGAAGCTGGTATTTGGTGTTCTGGACTCAAGTGGACGGGCTAGGTGGACATAGGACTAATAAGGACGCTAAACTGCTCATACCGGTCGAACGTCATTGGTTTTGACATATTACGAAGATTGTATAAGTCGTATTTTAATTGGTGGATAAATCACGTGATAAAAAGCGGGACATAAAATCATAACCATTGTGAATCCATTTTTGTCATATTTTGATGCTTTTGATATCAATTTGATGGTTGTTGAAAATGGCGTGAACTACTATTGCCGATTTAATTTGAAGTCTATCTAGTTCTACAGGATTATTAGGTAGTTTCTTTGTATACCTAATATGTTCTTTGGCTCGAGTCAAGATTTCGCGAGATGACTCTCCAATATAAAAGGCATCACAATCGATACATCCTAATTTGTAGACACAATTCTGTGTAAGCGAACGGAAGTATTTCGAAGTGCGTTCGTTGTTTTGCAATATACTTTAATTCTGTTTTGTTTTAAAATTGTTTGGAGTTCTTGTGTTTTACCACGGTGGTATGATGAAACTTCAGTATGAATCCATGGTAAGATGTGAAACGAAAGTGTGTTGATCTTAGATGAGTCTCTTTTTATGAGAACAAAGTTATCATCTAAATATTTGAGCCAAACTTGTGGTTTAATATCATTGGCGAAAATATTAGATTTGTTGATCATCAATGTTGATGATCTCTGTCGGATGATTGGGGGCCAACTCAAGTTAGACGAGCATGGCATGACCAATAGATAATGTCGAAATCAAGTCTCGCAGTCAACACCTGACTTAAATTATCCCTTCGTCCTCTCGAGGTACTATAGATACTTTGAAGACCGTACAACAAAAAGGACGCTAATACGGAAATATATTATAAGAATGACTACTGAGAAGATAGTGAGACCACCACCGCATGGCATTTGATTAACTGTTGCGCGTTGTTTGTCTTTGACATTCACAGGGATCGATGGTCTGTTCGAAATTCAATGACCCAACTGCCAGATCATTTGGCTAGGGCTCTGTGACATTTCAATGGCCCTACAGATTCCACTAATTTAGAAAGGAGTCAAAGAAGTTCACAATAATGTATGAATTTAAAGGGATTATATGATTGAACAAATAAACGTGTATGCTATCAAGATAGAAAGATGATTAATTACTTACTTTTGAATTTATAAATCAAGTCTCTAATGTTTCATAGTAATAACTGCAGTAAAATTTGGAAGATTCAATTTTCGATGTTTATTAATCACCATAAAGGACGGTGTTGCGATTTCATGAATTGAATGAAGTTAGACATTGACACCGTTGGGTGCCGGCTGGTCCAGTGGTTTAGAAGTTAGGTGTTCGCGCGTGAGAATGACAGATCCTGGGTTTGAATCTCATGCGGCGAGGTCGTGGATGAGCACTGCTGAGGGGTTCCGTACCAGGATGAAATAACCGTCCAGTGCTTTCAGTTTTTTCATGATGATTTAGCTTTAATTGACTCATGAACTCAATTATGAAATCACCATAAAGGATTTGAAAGTATTGACTTGATGTCCAATGTCCAGTAGATGTCTCTGTAATTAAAGTAATTATTCCTCTTAATAGAAGGCTTTTCGCAGCAGACTCTAAAAATTAATTTAAGCCATCATTTTTGTTTCGCTAATATAGCTGCATTGGGAGGTGCATGTAAATTTGAAGATACATTTAGGCTCAACAAGAGGAAAATATTTGTTGATTGATGTTCTAGACACTCTAAATGTCTGAGAGGTTAGTAGATTATTATAGAATAGACGCAGTATGTCCAGTAACTAAAGTTTATTAGGGGATGGTACAGAGATCACAAAGCTGTAAGTAAATCGAGCGGATTTGAAGCAGAGGGGCGAATATGTATATGCGAGTAATTACATAGGCAAATTTATAGTCAAACTGCATAAGGACTCAGTAAGGCAAAGCAAAAGCTAATACGATGATTTGAGTACATACATACATGGGGAGGATGATGATGAATCATCGACTGATATTTAAGCAATCAACATTTTAGCTAGTCTGTCATGTACTCTCTAGTGATCATAACGGTACAAAAAATATGCAAATTGCTAGTATCCAAATAACATTGTCTATTAAGTAAGTTAATAAAACGGTTTAACCAATGTTAACCATAATCGAAATTGATTGTAGGATAGTTCCTATACAATGCCTCAATCCACATTGTTATATAATGATTGAACAGATTCTATTCACATTGAAGTATAAGCTATTCAAAGTACGTTTTTTTGATAAATTGATCATTCAACTATATCGTCTGTTCTTCATTGTATGACAGTGTCATGAAATCAAAATTTGTCTATCATTTTGTGTATGTTATAATATACCTTGTTGAAAATGTTTCATATGGAAAGATTGCTGGGGGGTCCATTTTATCCTAGATAGGGACTCCTAAGCAGTGCTCATCTGTGATTCCGCCTCGCGAGATTCGAACC
Source organism: Schistosoma bovis (assembly GCA_944470425.2). Lineage (NCBI taxonomy): Eukaryota > Metazoa > Platyhelminthes > Trematoda > Strigeidida > Schistosomatidae > Schistosoma > Schistosoma bovis. The sequence goes on along the minus strand of OX103956.1, from coordinate 43,016,433 downwards.
TAGGACTTATCAGTCTCGCGCGTGGACCCTAAATCTCTAAATCACTGAGTCGGCCGGCATCTAAAGGTGTTAATGTCAAACTTTAACCAAATCTACGAAATTGAGCCATCATCCACCATTGTCTTCAATGAGTCATTGCCTCACAATAGACCCAGTTGAACTCCATTGATCAATGCTTCTCACTTAAACTCTAGGAAACCCATCTTGAAGCCAGTCATCAGTATGTACTTGACTATTATTATTATCAGAAAATGGGGTTTTGTGCAAATTGTAGTGATTTGATGGTTGAATTCATGAGTCAATTGAAGCTAGACCACCACTGAAAACCTGGAAGCACTGGACAATCATTTCGTCCTAGTATGTGACGACTCAACAGTGCGCATCCACGATCCCGTACGCGGCATTTGAATCCTTCTGTCTCGTGATCGTGAGCTTAACCTCTACACCTATGAGGCAGCAGGCATCTAACAATTTTAATGTCTAACTTCAATCATTCCCCGAAATTGCGCCATCATTCACAAATGTCTTCAGTGAGTTATTATCTCACAACAGACCCAGTTTTATGTATAAATTTTGGATTTCCTTAAACGCATCTCATAGAATATGAAATAGTTTTGTTTAATGTATTGGATAATAAAGTTAAAATGGTGGTAGTGCCGTGACCAGTGAAGCTAATCTGTATCGGGTACAAACAGGTATCTACCTCAGTACAATGGAAGATGGTCACGTAATTTCGTGGATTGGTCGATGTTAGACACTAACACCATAGGATGTCAGTTCAGTGGTCCAGTAGGTTAAGCGTTTGCGCACGAGACTAAAGGCTCCGGGTTCGAACCCCTCTAGCGAGATCATGGATGCGCACCACTGAGGAGTCACACAATAGGACGAAAAGGCCGTCCAGTGCTTCCAGGTTTCTAACGGTGGTCTAACACCAGTCGGTTCATGATCTCATTCTAAGACTTAATAATCTCCACAACCCCTATACTGATACTGTCGTATAATTAGACTATTCACTATCTTTATTTCTTTTTACAGTCAACTTTATTGTTTTAGTTTCTTTATAAGATATATGTCACTATTCATTAACCTTCATATATATTGATGAAAACATATCAAATATGATCTGGTTGAAAGGTATTCTATTAAATAAGGTATAAATATTACTTCTTATGTCATATATGAATAGAATAATAAAGATAACTTTAGGTCAGTTATATCATTTTTCATATTCCATATTACATTATGTGATTTTTGTATTTTTTGTTGTTGTTTGCTTTGGAAGTTATTCAGAAGAAATGAATATACAATTAAGATTGTAGCTTCGACCTATTGAATTCTAGTCATATCTAGAATGTGTACATCTTCATTTAATGAATCTAAATTAGAATGTTACAGTTATATTTGATTCTATTGGTAGTTATAATTTAAACAGTTGAGATCATGAGTCAATTGAAGCTGGACCACCATGAGAAATCTGGAACCACCGGACGGCTGTTTGGCCCTATTATGGGACTCCTCGTGGGACTCGAACCCAAGACCTACCAGTCTCGCGCCAGGTGCTTAACCAACTAGACCACTGAGCCGGCTGGCATCCAACGGTGTTAATGTCTAACTTCAACTAATCCACGAAATAGATATAAAAATAAACATATTCAATGTTTAAATTAATTTATTTACATGTAAGATTCCTTGAATTCTTGAAAATTTAAGCTATCCAATTATCTAATTCACTTTAATAGAATACATTTTCATGTTTACTAAATCAGTAACAGTAATGAAGTTAAATTGATGGTGGGTGGCCTGCGCATCTCAACGAAGGGTAACAGGCGTAAGTAAGTAAGTAAGTAAGTAAGTAAGCAAGGAAGGAAGGAAGGGAGGAAGGGAGGAAGGTAGGAAGTGAGTAAGTAAGTAAGGGAAGAAGTAAGTAGATAAGTAAGTGATAAAGTTGGATCTTATTTAATTAATTCATATTGGATTTACAAAATTGATTCCGATCAAAATGTTAATTAGTAAATCAAAATCAAAATGATTGAAATTCGATCAACTTTTCATTTTTCAAATCCATCAATTGGTTCAGTATAGAAAAAACATTCAAATATCAACCATATCCATTTGAAGTGAGAGAGAGAGAGAAAAGAAAAGAGAGAAAAAACAATCCATTAAATGATAATGAAATGAACGAAAACAAGAGAAATTCTAAAGTGAAATATCTGACGTCAGATGGTTAAGAAGATCAAAGAAAAGAGAATGAGAACAGAGAATGATCAGTATGAAAACGAAGGTACACTGAAGTCTGAAAACATTGATTGACGTCTTACAAATGAAGTATTTACGGTATAGTTACCAGATTTTGTATTCAGATACATCCGATTGTCCCGCATTTGTATTCTCATTCACTACAATATGTTCAGCATATTTACGACTGAAGAATATCTGTAAATCAAAACGAATGTCAACCAACACGAAGGTCAGGATTTTCAATACAAATGTCAAGACAGTGCTACTGTATAGGGCGGAAACTTGGAGAACTACAACAGCCATCAGTGACAAGATATGTGTTTATTAACAGCTGTTCACACAAAATATTTCGGATTCGTCGGCTAGTCTGTATCAGCAACAATCTACTATAGGACAGAACAAACCAGATTCCAACGAAGAAAGAAATCCGAAAGAAGTTCTGCAAGTAGATATGACACACATTGAGGAAATCACCCAACTATGTTACAAGGCAATTCCTCACATGGAATTCTTAAGGCCAAATGAGGCTAGGAATACCATTTTTTTGAAATCTATCAATTGGTTCAGTATAGAAAAAATATTCAATTATCAACCATACCCATTTGAAGTGAGAGAGAGAGAGTGATAGAGAAAGAAAAGAGAGAAAAGAAAATCCATTAAATGATAATGAAATGAACACAAAAATAAAAGAGAAATTCTAAAGTGTTTATTTTTAATCGATCTGTTTTTTTCTTTTTCTTTTTTGTTGTTGTTGTTTTTGTTATTTATCTCTATGATTATTTATGTTTATTCCTGATAGTGAGTCATTTTATTTTTCATAATGTTTTGATATGAAAAGTAAACAACAACAACACCACCGACACCGACACCGATGAAGACAACAACAACAACGACGACGACGACAACAACAACAACGGTAACTGATAATCTTATGGCTTTGCTTTGGTTCGATTGTTTACTTTAAACTACGATTTATATTTCATTTAAATGTTTATTGAAGGACAATGAATAAAATGAATTTAATAATCATCATCATAATAATAAATTAGATTGATTCATATGAGAGAAGGAATAGAAGGATGTTTGAAATTTACTGGTAGATTAAATTCTTTCCTTCTTTCTTGATGTTGGTTCATTCAGTTTTTGTTTATAGCATGAATGAAATTGTAATTGTAGTTTTATTCAATGCTAAATAATGATCATTGATGTGGAATGATGAATGATAATTTCAAATATTAGAAGTAGAGGAATGGGAGTATATGTGATTTACTTACTTCAGAAAGGGTTTTGTAAAGATTGTAGTAATTTCAATAGTTGAGATCATGAGTCAGTTGAAGATAGAACACCATGGAAAACCTGGAAGCATTGGTTGGCCGTTTCAGTTTAGTATGGGAATCTTCAGAAGTTCTCATTCACGATCCCGCCTCACGGGATTCGAATCCAGGATCTATGTGTCACTCAATTTCCAGGATTAGTTGGAGTTAGACATTAACACCGGCTGGCTTAGTGGTTTAGACGTTAAAGGTTCACGGGCGAGACTTATATGTCCTGTGTTCGGATCTCGCGAAGCAGGGTCGTGGGTGTGTCCCACAATAGGATGAGTTGGCCGTCCAGTGATTCCAGGTTCTCCATGGTGATCTAGCTTCAATTGACTCATGGTCTCAACTATTAAACTTACTTACTTACTTACTTGCGACTGTTACCTCATGTGGAGAAGAATAGGCCGTCCATTAGCACTCTCCATCCAATCCTGTCTTGTGCATTCCTAACGAAGTTATTTAGAACGGATATGAAATGAGACTCGTAGTATTTTTTTGATAAATGAAAAATTGGGAAATGTTTGATTTTTTATATCGTTACTTTGTAACGTTCATGTTGATTCTTATCTAAAATATTTTTATAAGCACAGATGGATAGTGACTAACAGTGGAATTCAGGACGCGCATTTCACCCAATTTGGGACTTGTCAGCTAGATATACCTGCATACCACAGTCGATGTGCAGTGTAGGATTCGAACCCAGTACAGTTCGCTCCAAACGCCATCACGTTGTCCAGTTAGCTACACACAATATACACATATGCTTATAAGAAACTGATCGATTTTACATTTAGGAAAGCATCCAAATGCATCACAAGGCAAGTTCTCACTTGGAATCCTCATTGCCAAAGGGGTAGAAGAGGAATACCAAAGAACACATTACTTCGAGAAACAGAGACAGCCATGAGAAGAATGAACAACAATTGGATAGTACTAGAAAAGAAGGCTCAGGACAGAGTATGTTGGAGAATACTGGTAGTCTGCCTATGCTGTACTAGGAGTAACAGGTATAAGTTAAAGTAAGTCAAGTAAAAGTATGTTTCAAAGCTTTTGTTTAATCTTAATAAAGAAATAACTATGAAGGAAATAAGCAAAATAGAAACCGACAAGTTATAGAGGAAGTTAATAAGACATTTTAATTCCTTATTATAAAGAAGGAAATAAGAAAAAAGGTTCTATAAGCCAGTAACATACTTCTTTCAAGACAACTTGACTAGTAGCATGAAATAGGTACCGACTTAACATTATAATAAGTTTACAGAAGTACTTTCGTTGTTGTTGTTGCTGAGTAATGTTCTGTTTTTTCTTCTTCATGTTTCTTATGTACTGTTATTCATAATAACCTATTGAGTTATTGTTATGCAATGCTATATTATGAAATACCTGGTGTTAATATATGTATGTAGATCATTTTACATGATGAGTATAAGTTTTAATGACTCCTGAGTAAAATTTCATTATTAGTAATAACTTCACCGGGAGCCACTTTTGGGGCTACTACCGATTCCAAGTTTGGATAAGTGAGGAGGAAGGTTAGGTATGGGGGTTAGCAACCACATCTCGTAGAAAACTAACTCGATATAAAAAAAACCTTGATCAGAGAGAAAATATTAGATTTCAGTGACTAGTTAAAAATATCGGAAGAAATAATCAACTATATAATTTAGAGAATACGGTAACTTCAAATAGTCCAACTTAATTATACTTATAATCTTGAATGAATTCTGTCTTCTGAACCATAACAAATAATATGAATGAATAAATTCAGTCATAAACTATACTTCTCTAGTGATAGCAGATATATGTCAGATTATTATTGTATGACCGTTTCATCCTAGCAAGATACTTCTCAACAGTGCGCATGCACGATCCAGCCCGCGGGATTCGAACCCAGGACCTATTGGTCTCGAGCGCGATTATTTAACCTTTAGGCCACTGAGGCGATGTTCATACTAGGACGAAATGGCCATTCAGTGCTTCCAGGTTTTCTATGGTGTTCTAACATTAATTGGCTTATGAATTCAACTATTAACTTGCTAAAATGTCCACAAAACCTCCTAATAATAGGGAGTAGGTTGAGGCTGATATAGTTTGTTTTAAATAGATAGAATATTAAATATCATTGTTAATAAATTATAGATATATGGCTGTGAAGCCCAGGGGATTTCAGTGTCATGATTTTCTTATTTAAACACACAAAGATTGGTACAAGAAGGGACCAAATAAACGTGCGCCACACAAGTCACTGATTTGTGTGGACGTTGTGTTACTACCCGGGTGCCCAGACCGAGGCAGGTGGTTTTCTTAGGGGATCACATCCGGAGCCTTCGGGTTAGTGATCTGCTCCACAAGTCAGTGGACTAACGTAAGGAGATGTAGTCACATGATTGGTGGTGACTCACAATTGCTTCATACACCATTTGTTCCCACAGGATCCTGGAGCCCATGTACACTATTAGTTTGGAATAAGAATTTTCCAACATCACTAGGTGGGCTCTCCGTTTTCATCAACCCGCTTTTAGCTCTGGAACTTCGCTTTATGTCCTCGCAATTTCGTAAACAATAACCGTGTGGCGAGAACTCAATGAGTAGGCCTTTCTTGACAGTATTTGTATGCACGTGACCATATGAGAGCATTTCGAGTGGGAGAGTTAACTTTTCCCACTCTCGACCGTACCAAGGCATTCGAGGGCTAGATGAAATGTCGCTGCCAGGGTAATAATCTTCTCAGTTAAAATCCTAACGCGAAATCAAATATTCAAAAAAAATACTTTTGATGGAGTTTCGTTCTCTAAGCTAGATGGTTTAGTCGTAGAACTTTGATCATTCTTCTTAATGACATCGTCAGCATAAAACCTCATCGTTCTTCTGAACGATGAACGCTTCACGACCAAACCATCCAACTCAAAGAACAAAACTCCATCAAAATCATTCACCTAACTTACATAATCCTCTCCACCATCTGAACAAAAAATACTGTACAGTGGTTAACATAAAAATATACAGAAAAGAAAAAAAACTACATTCTAAGTCTTATCGTTTAACTCTTTAATTATACAAGATGACATAATTGAATATGAAAATTAACAACATCAAAAAAACAAACGAACTTCTATTTAATGTTTACTTTAATTTATGATAACTTAAGGATAACCCAGTTATTAGACATGGAATTTTCCTTCTTATAACTCATTTAGATCAGAAGGGGTTTTGTAGATATTATAGTAATTTCAAATGGTTCAGATCATGAATCAGTTGAAGCTAGACCGCCATAGAAAACCTGAAATGATTGAACAGCCGTTTTGTGGGTCGGAATCTTGCGAGGCGAAATCGTGGATGCTCACTACTGAGGAGTCCTAAAAAAGAACGAAACGACCATCCAAATGCTTTCAGGTTTGCCATGGTGGTTTAGCTTCAATTGACTCATGATCCCAACCATCGAAATTATAATTGATTTGTTGACACTTTTACTGTTCTTTTTTCTTTTTGATTTTTTTTGTGCTCACTGTATCATCTAATTTTTTCTTCAAACCCGGGACCAATCAGTGTCGCGCGAGGGCGCTTAACCCCTGAAAACCCAAACCAGCTGGCCGGCATCCAACGGTGTTAATATCTAACTTTAATTGATTCACGAAATTGAGCGACATATTCACCATTGTCTTCAGTGAGTTATTATCTGACAACAGATCCAATTGAACTTCACTAGTCACTGTTTCTCATTTGATTATTTTTTAAAATATTTTTTTAGTCACTATGATAGTACCTGGTGAACGATAGATACTATTTTATTATAAAAAATAATAATAATAAACGATCATAGACAAGTAAAAGAGAATGATTCATACATTCACTTACTCACTTCTGTTCCCCTGATGGAGAAGCATTGGCCGCCCATTAGCATTTCTCATCTAACTCTGTCCTTGACAATTTTATCCAATTGTTTCTCGTTGCTATTCATTCTTTTCATATCTGTTCGATGCAGTATGTTCTTTGGTCTTCCTCTTTCCTGCTTCCTTTCATAATTTAAAGTTAGTGTTTGCCTTGTTATAAAGTTTGCTGATTTCTGTATTGTATGTCGTATCATCCTTCAATGTCATTTCGTAATTTCCACAATAGATTATTGTTGATTGTATCCAGCTAACGGACATTAATAATAACTGATGAATGGTTTTGTGTTGTTTTTTTCTTAATGTGAGTATGTATTCAATCACAGGTAAAATTACTCTTATTAATTATTTATTTAATAAGTAATATAGTTTGCATTGACAAGATAGTATAATCATACACATAAACAATTATTTTAATAGTTGACAACCATGGAGATTTGGAGAACTACGAAAGCCATCATTCCGAAGATACAAGTGTTTATTAACAGTTGTCTGCACAAAATACTTCAGATCCGTTGGTCAGACATTATCAGCAACAACCTACTATGAGAGAGAACAAACCACATCCCATCGAAGGAAGAAATCAGGAAGAAGCTCTAGAAGTGGATAGGACATACATTTAGGAAATCACCCAGCTGCGTCACAAGACAAGCCCTCACCTGGAATTCTCATTGCCAAAGGGGGAGAAGACGAAGACCAAAGAACACAATACGCCGCGAGACAGAGACAGCCATGAGAATAATGAACAACAATTGGTTAGTACTAGAAAGGAAGGCTCAGGACAGAGTATATTAGAGAATACTGTTCGGCGGCCTATGCTCTACTGGGAGTAAAAGGAGTAATTGAGTAAGTAACTATTCTCTTTAGGTTGTATACAGCTCAAAAGAAACTACGACATAACATAAATCCATGCTTTTTGCCTCATTGATTGTTCGCGCTCTAGTCAAAATTTATTCAGTTTCATATGAGTAAATAGATTGTGTTTTTTTAATGTAAGAACAATAGATATTACAGGATTTCATACCTTGCAAATCTGTTACATGCACACTGATTTGTATAATCCGAGAGAACTTTTATGCAGATATACTATTTACTTTGATTGATATCTAGGATATATGATTCACTGATCAGTCAGTCAGCTACGATGTAGGACCAGGCACATATATACATCGGTCCAAGTTGCCATACATCATTAGCACAACAAGATGAACACTGAATTCATAGAAGTAGTTAATTCAATGGTGATAATATATGAAAGAAAGATTGCATATCAGGATATAGTAAAGGAAGAAAGAATTAGTTGGTAGAAAGAAAGATATGAAGCGATTTTAAACTCATAGTTTAAAGGAAGACAGAGTGTGTATACATCTACTCCAGTGTGTTCGATTCTGACCCATGTCACCAAGAGTCTCCAACCATTAGTACAATATAATGAACGATTGTGTTCAGTCCTACCATGCTCGCATTGATATTCAGTACGCAGAACAACAAATGTCTTAATTTTAAATGGAACCAAATGACTACGTAGTGAACGAGAAGACAAGTGCGGGACAATCGGATGTATTTTGAATACAAAATTACAGAATCAATTAGTAAAATACTCCATTCGTAAAATGTCAATCAATCGTCTCAGACTTCATTGTTCCTTCGATTCCGCACTAATGATTCTCTGTTCTTAACCTTCTACCACCAAGCATTTTTCACTTTCGATTGATGAAACAAACGACTTATACATCCGTCGACATCAGTACCACATACTGACAGAATTAATAACAAGATAAATAACAGTAGAAAAAGCCAGAAAAACTTCAAAGGCTAAATTATAACTTAAACAAAAAGCATTTGAGTTCCCTTTTATGTTTCTACTGTTTTTTGTAGGATAATAATTCACAATAATGTTGCTTCAAGTAAATATCTCATTAAGCATGTGATACAAGGAAAAAATGTTTATAAGCAAGGATGGATAATGACTAACAGTGGAATTTACTTTGATACGTGTTTTGTCTTATTTGGGACTCGTCAGCTGGATCACTCTGGAACTCGAATTCAATACCGTTCACTTCAAACGCCATCACAATATCCACTTAGCTACTGAATAATGACAATGAGAAAATACAAGTAGACAAAACACCAAATGAATATAACTTCACTCCATTGCACAAGAAAGTGGATATCAGGACTCAGTAGTTAAGTGAATAACATGATGTCATTTGAAGCGAACGGGACTGAGTTCAAGTCCCGGAGTGAATATCAACCCTGGCATGCAGGTTCATGTGGTTGACGAATCCAAAATAGGACGAAACGCGCATCAAACTGGATTCCACTACTATACACTATCCATCTTTGCATATAAGGCTTGTGACTTGAGACAATATCGAGGCTATCCGTACAGGATACACATATGCCAACATGTGACTGGTCAATTGGAGTCTTAAATAACAATGGGAAGTAAACCAGTGAAAATGATATTTATTTTGAATGATGAAATTAGTTGAGATAAAAATCCACTTTATAAATTGACAATATGACTGATAGATTTCTCAATGAACTAATTCATTAATTCTTTACAATCTCATTGATTTATGCATGTGACAAAAATCCTAATTTACAAAGTTAAACAGTGTCTATTGATGTATCTCATAAGTAGTTTAACTATAATTCAAAATTGTCTTGTATTGTGAAATAGGTGATTTGGTTTAAACACTTAAACATTGGTACAAGAAAGCACCAAATAGATATGCGCCACATAGATCATTCGGTTTGTGTGAGGGCTTGGATACTGTCCGGGTGCCCAAATCGAAGCAGGTGATTCTCCTAGGGGGCCACACCCGAGGAATTTGACCCAAATGTCTAATCCACAAGACAATGGAGCAACGTCAGGAGACTCAGTCACATGATAGCCATTAGCCAATAATTAGTTCATACGCCATTTGTTTCCTTAGAATCTTGCAGCCCATGTACACCATTGGTTTAGAATCAGAGTTTCCCAACTCTTCTTGGCGGATCCTCCGTATCCACCAACCCGGTTGATACACCGAACATTCGCTTTTCATCCTCTCAGTTTTGTAAACAACACACGTGGTGCGAGAAGGCAGTGAGTAGCAGTCTAAAGGTAAAAATCCGAGTTCAATCCTGATATTAATATAGATGACTAATTGAATATATGTGTTTGTCGAAAGAACAAGTGGAGAATGTTGCAAATGAACTATTATGGATTCCGTTCACTATGTCAAAAAAGGGTTTGGATATGAACACCAATCCAGCATGTGTGTGAGTTTTATTGAGAGGCTAAATGTGAGACCCATTTTACTGTAATTGGACATTGTTTGAATGACAACAGTATACTACGAAATTTATAAGTAAGTATGGAAATAATAGGACAATGGAATAGAGCATTCCATGATTACAAAACTCTACTTTTTAAGACTTGAATCCAAAGGTATTGAAAAATATCTAAGCAGATCGTTTTTAGATTAGAAGTTTTATTAAGAAGAATGTAACTAATCCCAAACTGTTCTCTTTATATCAAGTGTCAATCGATATCGACACATTAAGATCTTTGAAGATAATTAACAGATGAAAACTTCGAATTTATTAGGCTTCATAAAAGACAGTTGCTGAATTTATTAAATCAAAATAACCACGTTGCCAATTGTGATTTGCCTAAGAATAACTTAAATGTTTGTGATTGTTTCTATTATTTAGCCTAACAATAACATGTAACTCTTTAGCAAGTTGATACATGCAACAGGCTGTAAAACTATTCAGTTCAAACAAACTTAAGATAGGTTGATCAACTGAAATGTTTTCACAGTTGAAAAGTAATAGCTCATATATTTGAGAGGCAACTGAGAATAATTCATGAGGTACATCAGTAGTGCCTTTACATATTCCCGCATACGGGACTCGAACACAAGACCTATGATCGCGTGCAAACGCCTAACCTCTAGAACACTGAGTCGATATCCAGTGGTGTTAATGTCTAGATTAAGCTAATCCACAATATTGCGCCACCATCTTTCACCGTCTCACTTCCGACACGGTTGAACTCCACTGGTCTCAGCTTCTCATTAAAACTCTGAGAATTACCTTATGAAATATTATGGATTGATTGAAGTTAGACATTAACACCCTTGAAACCTGGATCATTAGTCTAAACGTTAAGTGTTCGCGCAATAAACCGAAGGTCCTGAGCTTGAATCCTGCGCGCAAGGTCGTGGATGCGTACTGCTTAGGAGCCTTTCAGTAGGACAAAACGGCCTTCCAGTACTTTAGGTCTTCATTGGTGATCTAATATCGATCGGTTTATAATTTCAATGCAAACTCAAAAATCTCCGCAACCCTATACTGATAATTATTTCTTGTCAGTATTATTGAAATGTCAAATAAATGAATCACAAGACCTTAACGAATTTCTATGACAGTAGAGCTCTTAAAACTACAAACATGGTATTTTTTAAACGTAAATAATTCGTTACTGTCCAATAGTAACATGCCTCGTTGATATTCTAGAAAACTCTATCATATTCTGATTGAATTGAAACTGTTCGGCTCTTTTAGGGCCTCTAGAGGCTCCGTTTAAATTCTCGGAAGACATTCCAACATAGTCTATTGAGTAAATTCACAAGTTTTTCGCAATGCTTATAATTATCTATGAAAACTGAATTAGTCATCAGGGATAAATCTCTGGTTGGAAACAAATGTGATTTACAAACTATGCAAATTCTTACAACTGTGAAATAGCCCGATTACAAAGGGTATAATTTGATAGGTGAAGTCAATTCGTATCAACTAAGATGGTATTAGCCTATATTAATAAACTGAATATAAAAATCTAGATGAAGCAAGCTATTGATGAAACGTAATCGTATTACATCTAACATTTATAAAAACTAATGGAAAGTAATCAGAATACAATAATAATGTTTTGGACAAAGTCACATCAATTCATTTGGTATTGTTTACTTGAATCTTCCCATTGATGTTTTAGGACTGTAATTGATTATCAGTCTCTTTTGGCGTATGTGTATACTATGAATATTGTCTCGATATTGCCTTAATTCACAAGTATTATAAGCAAACGGTACTGAGTTCGAGTTCCAGAGTAAACATCAACTCTGAGATGCAGGTGCATCCAGCTGATGAGTACGTAATAGGACGAAACAGGCGTCCTACATTCTACTGTTAGCCACTATCCATCTTTGCTTATAGTCAAATCAATGATTAAAAAATCAATCGACCTGATAAGTTTTAAAGAAGTATCTTATTCTTTAATATTCTGAAAACTTATTACATTGTGGAATCGCATATCGTATTGCAAGTAAAACTATATTGTAATACGAAACTGCATAAAGGTTAACAATGACATTACTAATGCAATGGAATGTAATACTAATTTTCAGGAAAACTGATGGTTTCACAATTGATTGATCACTGGGTGGCGATGAATGTCATGTGTCTTAAGTCCTTATTTGGTGCAGATCGAATGCTATCGACGATGTTGCAATGTGACCACCAGTCTAGGTGACTCGACACTGCGTGAACTATATATTGAGATGAGATGGTGGTTGGAAGTAGTCCACAGGTAACCCTGAACCCGGGTTTCGTACTACTTGGCACTCGTCAGCAAGGTGTACCTGTAATCTTGAGGGAACTGGAGCTCCCAGCGGTTGCGGCCCGGATAGCTCAGTGGTAACGTCTCTGACTGTGAAGCCGAGTGCCAAGTAGCATGAAACCCGGGTCCGGGGTTTTCTGTCGACTACCTCCAAGCACCATCTAAACTGATGGTTTGTTTCTACTTTCCATATTTATGATATGCATTGGTAAAAGTATGTCTAATTACCACTAGTAATCTATAATTTGGGGATTGTCTCATTAAGTATAAGGAAAGATTATTAGTAAACAACCGTGTTGTTTACTGAATAAACAAGTTAATCAACTTAAAACATTTACCTAATGATAAGATATCAACTAATCAATCTAGTAACCGATGAAAAGTAAAGGTTTTATTGACGATAAAACATGTCTTTACTGGTAAGCATACTAATGGAGTGATTATTAGCATTTATAATAGAAATTGATATGATCCAGTTGTATTAAAGAGAAGAATAAGTAACTTTTCAATATTAATGCGCTTAACACTATCGGTATCCATGACAAAGTTGAACGTGAGGATCATCTGTGAAGTTCAAATTGTCTAATTGGTTCTGAGCTGTCCATTGTATTCTGTGATGTCTCTCACATGTCGAAGTCTTCATAATCCAGTCGACCACCAGAAGAAAGAGGAATGAGGAGAGTAGACAAACTTATCTGACTACGGTCCTTACTTGGAATGCATCTGTCAGCTGTCCTCCACCCACGAATTTGAACTGAAATTCATCGTATGAATTCCAGATAATGTTAACAATCTTCTCAAAAATTTTATACTATCGAAGAAGTTTCCATAATGTTCTCCTATGTACACTCAAACGCCTTCTCATATTCAATGAAGTTGATATATAGTGACTAGTTCCATTCAACCGATTGTTAGACGATAATCTGTAGTGTCGCAATTTGGTCTGTGAACAACCGCCACTTCGGAATCCAGCCTGTTGATCTCGAATTTGGGCGTCTACTGCGTCTTCCATCCGGAGAAACTAAATAACAGACATTATTATAACACAAGTTTAAATGGTACAAACGATGTTATTTTCAACAGTATACTTTCACTTATTTAATTCCTAAATTTTATGAACAATTCCAAATAGTGTGTTTCACATTTTTATATAAATTTTCTTTTTTGTTTTAAATATATTACTAATATAAAATAAATGCCCTGGTACAATCGAGGGTGGGGAGAGTTATCTCTCCTTCTCCAAATGTTCTCACATGGCCACGCGTATACAACCATTGCTAGGGAAGTCCTACTCACTGCCTGCTCGCATTAGAGGCGTTCTTTATGGTGCTTTAACCGGGTCGGTGGATATAGAGAATCCACAGGGGATAGTTGGGAAAACCCCTAATTCCAATTCAACGGTCACATGGACTCAAGGATCCTGAGCGAATCAAAGGCGTATGAATCGATTACTGGTCACTGGCTACCATGGGACGGCATCTCATAACGTTGCTCTACTACCTTGTGGATTAGACCTTTATGTCGAATTCTCTGTGTCTGGCCACGTTAGAAAACCGCCTGCTTTAGTTTGGGTACCCGAGTAGTATCACAGCCCATATATACAATACAAGTGACTTATGGGGTGCATATCTATCCAATGCCCCTTTGTGTCAATATTTATATTATTGTGTTTGTTTTACTTGTTTCATGTTACATGATCATTATTGTATAACATGAGTAATTTACTTAATCAATGATTAAATGCATATTGACGTGCATAATGTAAAAAACCCAACTTGCTTATAGAATACATTCATAGTTTGATTTTAAGGGTATTCCTCTGTATAATATATAGTTGGAAATACATGGAAACAATGAACCCACTTAATTATGATCTAATAGTTATATTTTCAATGAAGATCCAATTTGTTGATCTCATATAATAATTAAGTCCATTTGTAATTTATACTTCTCCATGCATAGAATCTATAAACTTGAAAGAAGAAAAAAAAATAAACAATTAAGTGGAGAAAAAATAATAATCAAGATAATCCATAATTGATTGAGATCAATAATCGATTGATGTTGGATCACCGCTGGAAACCTGGAAGCACTAAACAGCCGTTTCGTCCTATCGTGGGACTCCTCAGCAGTGCGCATCAAAGATCCCGCTCGCGGGATCCTTTTATGGTATCCACAATCCCGTACACGAATCTAGCTTAGATCAATTCATGAATTCAACTATTCATAATACTAAACCCTCCACAAATCTCTTTATTGATAAACCTTATATTCTGTAAGTTTTATTTTAAAATAAAAAATTTGTTTTTCAGGAGAGAATAATGGAAGAGGGGGAGGGGGTTGATGAAGAGGAGAAGTGTAGAATGAATGGTCTCTATGATATTTCATTTTAAATTCAATGGTTAAGATCATGAGTCAGTTGAAGCTGGACTACCATGGAAAACCTGGAGGCACTAGACGGCCTTTTCGTCCTATTGTGGTACTCTTCAGCAGTGCGCATCCACGACCTGGCCCCCCGCGAGATCCGAACCCAGGACCTACCGGATTCGCGCGCGAGTACTTAACCCCTCTTATTGAAGATTTCCACTTCGATATTGGTTGGCAAACAGTTGTTTTGAGTTCCATATGTTCTTCAATTGTAGGAATGCGGCCCTTGCTTTGCCGATCTTCGACTTTAAGTCTGCATCTGAACCACATTGTTCATCGATGATGCTTCTCAGGTATGTGAAAGATTCTACATCTTCCAGACTTTCGCCATCAAGAGTGAGTGGATTGCTGTTCATCATTTTGAATTTGAGGACCTTGGTTTTCCCCTTGTGTATACTGAGGCCTACTGATATCGAATGTAGTACATAATTATATATATACATATACATGAATTATTTGTTTAAATACTCTACAAATATGAAGTAACACCTACTAAATTTAATTTTTCTCAAAGACTAATTTATTCTAACTATCATTAAGCAAATACTTTATGTGGTTATAATTATAAACTAACTTTACGTTTAACTCACTTCGTATTGTTTTACTTGAATCTCCCCATTATTTTTTGGAACTGCAAACTGATCAGTCTCTTATTGGCATATGTGCATACTGTGCGTATGCCTCGATATTGCCTTAATTTACAAGCATTATAAGCAAAGATGGATAGTGGCTAGCAGTGGAATCCAGGACGCGCGTTTCGTCCTGTTTGGGATTCGTCAGCTAGATGTACCTGCATCTCAGAGTTGATGTTCACTCTTGGACTCGAACTCAGTACCATTCGCTTCAAACGCCATCGCGTTATCCACTCAGCTACTGAGTCCTGATAGCCACTTGCTTATGCAATGGGGTTAAGTTTAAATCACTTGGTATTGTTTTACTTGAATCTTCCCATTGATATTCTAGGACTGTCAGGATTCAGTAGTTAATTGAATAACGCAATGCGTTTTAAGCGAACGTTACTGAGTTCGAGTTCCAGGGTGAACATCAACTCTGGGATGCAGGTGCATCCAACTGACGAATCCCTAGCAGGACGAAACGCGCGTCCTGGATTCCACTGCCAGCCACTATCCATCTTTGCTCATAACTTTAAGGTTAATTTACTTTTTAATATATATAAGTAATATCTTGAAACTTCCTACCTTTCCATAAATAATACAGTAAATAGTAATTACAATGGGGAGGTATAGACAGATAGCGATTTTCGAATTCTTTATTGATGACATCATAAATTGATCTTAATAAGACAATCATTGATACTATGAAGCATAGAACAATTATTTGGTTCTAATATTTAACATTTCAATAATGTACATTTATGATCCTATTCACTGGTAATGGTGAAAATCAAATCCTTAATCTCTAGACTATCAACTGATCTATATACTTAACGTCACTCAATTGTTGAAATCGTGCAAATATTGTTACATGGGATTGGTGAGTTCATTGACTGAACTTTACAGTTTATGGCTTCTTGATAGCGCCCTTGAATTATTCATTGAAATTGGTCACACGTAAGCACTTGACTTACAGTAAGTTGCTTATAAAGGTTTTTTTATTATTTTATGGGTAATATACAGTGCTGACAAACAGATTATAGTTATACGTCTAACGAAGTGGAGAACTACCATGGATCTTTGGGTAGAGAAGAGCTTTGAAAAAACAGTACGACTGTACACTAGTGAATATATGATTATATGGAATATGATATCAGTAGTATAGGTAAATAACTTGACCCAAACTACGTAATGCAAATGTATTCATTTTAGCCTATAATGTTTTCTTATCATTTTTGGAAGCTTTTATGCAAACCTAAAGTGCTGATGGCTGCTAATGAGTACATCATTGGAGAAACGTGGAAACTATCACCAAGTATGCTTTATATGCATATATTCAAAAGCAGGTATTAAAGAGACATTTATTCCAGTGATATGCATATTGGCATAGATGAGCTTGGTTATTAGTATTTTGTGCATGTAGTTGTAGAAAGTGCAGGCAGGTCTACATCTCCCACGAATACACTCAGGTGTAGAATTTTCCTCTTGCAAGTGTACGATACATACATATATAGAATGAATAAGCCAAGGACCATACACTTCATAGTATAGACATGGTCATAAATGAAAACGCTCCATGCACACAAGTCGAACAGTATTTTCACGGAATAAATATCGGATATTCAAATCAGTATGTAAACTAGTCGTCATAGACAATGTGCTCACTTCACGCTCTCACCATAAAACGGTTCAGGTCAACCAGTATGTACTAGTTATGGGACTGCTTAAGATCTACGCTCTGGCCCACTCCTATCAGACCTTGTGGTTCCTTCTAGGCTAGTCTATTCAGGCACCAAAAAGAACATTTTCTCCAGTTCCTGAGTTGTACTATCAATTAAAGTTGACCTCTCTTAAGACAAAGTGTGTAAATAGTCCGACCTCCATCTGACAAAGGAGTGGTTGGTCAATCGACTCTTCGCAGTGTCCCTTACGATAGTTCATGAGAAGAACTTACACCCACTATCCAGGAAGCACTATGCGAAAGTGAAAGACGAGCTCTGCCCCACCCAATATTCTGTGCTTCCTTAACTGAAATCGTTCCATGTATTTAATTATGAATCAATAATTAATGTTCAGGAAGAACGATCTTAAGGGTCAATTAACCGTTGCCTTTCATATTGTATCAAGTCCTAATTCAACAACCACTCTCAGTTATGTTGTTCAGGTGTTTTATATGTCCAAATAATGATTTTTTCTTTGGATTCAGTAGTTTCGTCTCTTACAGACAAACTTTAATTAATGTGTAGTTCAGTAGAAAAAGTTTGCACAGTAAGATATTCACACAATAAAATGTGAAACAGCACTTGTTACTTTATTTACATACTTACTTATGTCTGTTACTCCCAACGGAGTATAGGTCGCCAATCAGCATTCTACTACCTACTCTGTCCTGCGACTAACTTTATAGTTCTACTCAATTCTAGTTCATTTTTTGTTATGTCTGTCTCCATTTCTCAAAGTAATATGTTCTTTGGTCTTCCTTTACTCTTTTGGCCTTGTGACGTAATTGTGTGCTTTCCTCAATTTGTGTCCTATCCACTTCCAGCGCTTCTTCTTGATTTCTTTCTCCACTGGAACTTGCCTTGTTCCCTCCCACAATAAGTTGTTGCTGATATAGTGTCTGACCAACGAATCCAAAGTATTTTGCGTAGAAAACTGATAATAAACAATTGTATCTTCTGGATGATGTCTTTTATAGTTCTCCAAGTTTTCATCCTATGCAATAGAACTCTCTTGACATTTATTTTGAAAATTCTGACTTTGATTTTGATTCCCAAATATTCTTCAATTGTAGATATGCTACTTTTGTTGCTTAACCTTTATAATTGAATATAAATGATCTTAATGAATATCAACTAATATAATACTTAAGTTAAACTTCGTTGATTGTTATGACCTTGAATCGCTTTTACCCCATGATACTTGTTATGACTTCACCTTGATCTGTTTAGACTAAACTATGACCATGACGCGTTAGGCTGAGCGGCTTAACCTTGAGTCTAATACGCGTGAGTTCAAGATGGGGGTACAGAGACAACTATTCTATCATTTAATTGGTTGGCAAGCACGCAAGTGAAAGAAGACAAGACAGTTGGAACACTGAACTCTGGATTCTCTGAATTCGGAAATAGTACAAAAATGTACATGAATAAATAAGTGAATATCTTGACCACGACGTATGATAATTTGGAAAAATACAGTTATGCCCGAAACAGGGAATTAGGGTAGAAAATGAAGTGCAAAATATTATGTTTAAATTACAATATTTTCGGAACAGAAAGGGGTACGGCAATGAATGATACATCGAACGAAAGCTCATGTTCTGTAGAATAAAATAGGGATAAAAATAGATATAAGTGTTTTACAGGGTTTGAATAAAATGCAATAACGTCCCAAGAAAATAGCTTTCGTAACTATCTGGGCTTCTTAATTCCCCGTTCATAACATTGATCATCTCTAATCATTAAATGGCTATAAATCAAAGACACATTCCATTTGAATACATTCAATAAATGATAAATTCATCATTACAACTATTCATTATGCTTCTTTCATATTAATAACCATTAATTATATATTCATATGATAATTAACATTTTCAATTTTACTGACCAATTTTTCGGACAGGTTCTTCATCAAGGAGAAAAGAAAAAGAAAAGGAAAAAAAGAAAAAAGGAAAGATGATAAATACACAAAAGATAAACACCTTCTTCTTCTTCTTCTTCTTCTTCTTCTCAAAGTAGCCAATAATAATAACAATAATACAAACTGATGTTTACCTTTTAATTAAAATAAATAACAACAATAAACTTGTTTTCTTTTAAAAATAACTTCCTTTCTACCTTCCTTCCTTACTTGCTTGCTTGCCTACTTACTTACTCACTTATTTACTTCCCTATTTACTTGATTAACTGCTTGCTTTTCTACTTCCTTCTTTCATTTCTTCCTTACTTGCTTGCTTGCCTACTTACTTACTTATTTACTTACTTACTTACTTACTTGCTTACATCCTTACTTATGTGTGTTACCCATGATGGAGAAGTATAGGCCGTCCACCAGCATATTTCATTCAATCTTGTCTTGGGTTTTCAAAAAGAAAATGAATTTAATAAATAAAAACAAACTAAACAATCAAAAAATCTTATTGTTTTAATCCATAATATAAAATTTATGAAAATTAAATTTATTTATCCAAAAATCAGTTTAGAATCTACTAAGAAGAAAGATTGTTATTAAAAGATTAAATAATTGAGATCATGCGTTGATTGAAACTAGATCACTATGGATAACCTGGACGCACTGGACAGCCGTTTCTTCCCAGTAGTGGACTCATCAGCAATGCGAACACACGATACCGCACCCCGCCAGATTCGAACCCAGGACCTCCGATGGTGTTAATGTCTAAGTTTAACCAATCCACGAAGTTGCGCCACCGTACACTATTGTCTTCAGTGAGTTCCTATCTCACAACAGACCTGGTTGAACTCCACTGGTAACGACTTCTCACTAGAACTCCAGGAGTGTCTCCTGAAGTCAGTCACTAGTGAGCAGGTGATTATTATCAGAATGGGTTTTGTGGAGATTTTTAGAAACTTCATTAATTGAAATCATGAGTCAATAGAAGCTAGACCACCATGGAAAACCTGGAAGTACTGGACATTGACATTTTTCGTTAATTCATATCTTTATTGCCATTAATCTATTTTCCATTACTTTATTGCATAATCATTTATTGTGAGTTAATTCCATGAGTTCTAATCACTCTTTCAACGTTCTGGAACCTTCCCCCCCCTAAACTTTATTTATCCGAAACAACCAATGTTTATAACCTTCACTACATCATGAGTGAGACTATTTATTTATGGACAAGCACTGAGTGTCATTAAAGCGACCTTGACAATCGTCACATACTATCTAGGACCAAATGACGGTTATAAACCATAGTTAGGAACTAGAATTAAAATTTACTGTTGATAGTTAAGGGTTAAGAATTAGATTTATGGTTTTCATCACGAACTAACATCAGTTAAAATGCTAAAAACGATCTTGAACCAAATAAAATGAATGAATTACGCTCCAAAATTCAAAACCTTTTATCCTATATCTCATTGATTCGTCCAATAAATTATAGTCTTATCATATCATGATACACATATTCATCTCAAATCCCCTTCATATTTATTATAAGAATGTCAATACTGTAATAATATTGATTTGAGAATATGAAATAGGTTGTAAGTAAATGATGAGAACATGGTGGAATCAAATGAATCCATTTATTATTTTGCACCAATGTTCGTTCTTCATCTCTTTAAAAACTTCAATAGTTGCAATCATGAGTCAATTGAAGAAAATGGTGTACGGCAGTGGATCGGTTGAAGTTAGGCATTAACACCGTCGGATGCCAACCGGCTCAGTGGTCTAATCGTTAAGCGCTCGCGCGCGAGACTGTTGAGTCCTAGGTTCGAATCTATCGGGGGGCGAAGTCGTGGATGTGCTGCCCAAACTAGGACGAAACCACCATTCAGTGCTTCCAAGTTTTCCATAGTGATTTAGCTTCAACTGATTCATGATCTCAACTATTAGAATTACTGAAATGTCCACAAAACCCCTTCTCTTTAAAATAGATATTACATAATTATATACCATATCAAGTGGTTAGATAGGTAGACTATTACTAAAACATAATAACACATACATACATACATACATACATACATACATACATACATACATACATACATACATACATAGAAAGACAAAAACAAATCAACTTGCTCATGTATTATATGTAAAGTTAATAAGGATAATATGGAAACTTCTTCGACACTACGGAATTCCTGAGAAGATCGTCAATATAATCCGGAACTCATACGACGGACTACAGTGCAAAGTAGTGCATGGAGGTCAGCTGACAGATGCATTCCAAGTAAGGACCGGAGTCAGACAAGGCTGTTTACTCTCTCCCTTCCTTTTTCTCCTGGTGGTCGACTGGATTATGAAGACCTCAACATCTGAAGGAAAACACGGAATACAATGGACAGCTCAGAATCAATTAGACGATTTGGACTTCGCAGATGACCTAGCCCTCCTATCACGTACACACGAACAAATGCAGATGAAGACAGCCAGTGTAGCAGCAGTTTCCTCATCAGTAGGCCTCAGCATACACAAAGGGAAAACTAAGGTCCTCAAATTCAAAGCGGAGAACAGCAATCCAATCACTCTTGATGGCGAAACTCTGGAAGATGTAGAGTCCTTCACATATCTGGGAAGCATCATCGATGAACAAGGAGGCTCAGATGCAGACGTAAACGTGAGGATCGGCAAAGCAAGGGTCGCATTCCTACAATTGAAGAACATATGGAACTCAAAGCAACTTTCAACCAATATCAAAGTGAGAATCTTCAATACGAACGTCAAGGCAGTTCTACTGTATGGAGCTGAAACTTGGAGAACTACAACAACCACAATCAAGAAAGTACAAGTATTTATAAATAGCTGTCTTCGCAAGATACTCAACATCCATTGGCCGGATACCATCAGCAATAGCCTTTTGTGGGAGAGAACAAACCAACTTCCAGCTGAAGAAGAAATTAGGAAAAGACGATGGAAGTGGATAGGACGTACATAGCGCAAATCGTCAAACTGCATCACGAGGCAAGCCCTAACATGGAATCCTGAAGGGAAGCGAAAAAGAGGAAGGCCAAAGAACACATTGCGTCGGATAATAGAAGCAGATATGAAAACGATGAATTACAACTGGACGGAGCTAGAAAGGATTGCCCAGGACAGGGTTGGATGGAGAACGCTGGTGAGCGGCCTATGCTCCTTCACGAGGAGTAACAGGCGTAAGTAACAAAGTAAGTAAAGTAATAAGGATAACTTTACTCATTGAACAATGTAATAAGATAAACAAACAAACCGAGGTTCTCATTGGAGATTGACAGTGAATTTAGTTTTGTTTTTTCATACTGCAAAAGCTTTTTTTGAGAAATTTAAATAAAGTAATAAACAATCAAGTTTATAGATTGAAATGGTTTCATTCTATGATAATAAACAATATTCGATAGAATAATCGTTTTGGTTCATTACTTCATCAAGCTTTACAGGATTTAAATTCAAGATTGTTTCATATAACTCGTTCTAATTATGAATTTAAACAAAATAGATGGGGATTGGTTAGACATTAACATTGTTGGATACTAGCTCAGTAGTCTAGAGGTTAATTGTTTCTGCACGAGATCGACGGTTCTGGGTTGGAATCCTGTGTACGTGATCTTGGATACGCACTGCTGAGGATTTCCATATCAGGATGAAATAGTCATCCAGTGCTTCTAGGTTTTCAATGATAGTCTAATATTGATTGGTTCATGATATTTATTTAAATGCAACAATCTCCACAACCCTATATTGATAATTTAAGCCAGGACAAACATAAACTCTGGAAGGTGTAGAATCTTTCACGTATCTGAGAAGCATCATCGATGAACAAGGAAGATCAGATGCACAACGAAAAGCGAGGATTGGCAAAACAAGGGCTGCATCCCCACAATTGAAGAACATATGGAACTCAAAACAACTGTTTGTCAACCAATATCAAAATCACAATCTTCAATACGAACGTCGAGACTGTTCTACCATACGGAGCTAAAACATGTAGATCTACTACAATTATCATCAAGAAGGTGCAAATTTTTGTCTACAGAAGATACTCAACATCCATTGGCCGGAGACCCGTCAGTAAAAGCCTTCTGTGGGAGAGAACAAACAACCTTCCATTTGAAAAGGAAATTAGAAAACAACATTGGGTGTGGATGGGTCATACATTTCGGAAATCAACAAACTGAATCACGAAGCAAGCCCTAACTTGGAGTCGGAAAGGGAAGAGGAAAAGAGAAAGGCTGAAGAACACATTACGTCTGGAAATAGAAGCAGATATGAAAAGGATGAATAAGAACTGGAAAGAGCTGGAAAGAATTGCCCAGGACACAGTTAGATGTCGAGCGCTGGTGGTCGGCCTTTACTTCTCCATGAGGAGTAACAGGCGTAAGTTAATATGTAAGGGCAAACATGGATGCAGAATATTTTGTAGTTTCTCATCTGCTGCTTACAACTATATATGTATTGGAAAGTTTACATTGAGGTGAGATATAGTATGAAACAATTAACATAGATGAATGAAAAGTTTAATTAGTCCCATAGGTACCGTTAAATTTATAATCATTCATAAATGAACAAATCATTGATATGACGTTATTCATTTGACGTCATCACTTTTGGCTTCATTGATAAAGTAATTTAACTTCTAGCTTCAATAAAAGTTGTGTTTAATAGATCTACTTATTCGATGTATTGGAATCTCACTTAATGTATCATCTTTGAAATCAAGTCTTAGGTATGGTGTTTTTTTCAATTGTGGAAGCTCTCTAGAATTGATTCCGTATTCTTTTTGTGAAATTAATGGAATATCCAATTTGTGGTAACATCATTCTATTTCGACATTCCTCAACAATTGCGGACAGTCTAAAACTTCAAGAAAAATGAATGTAGAATGTCACAATTGATTGATCACTGGGTGGTGATCAGTGTCATACTTGTCTAGTCCCTGGACCCGGGTCCAGGGTTTCCTGTTGACTACCTCCAACTACCATCTAAATCTCAATACATAGTGCTCGCAGTGTTGACTCACCTAGACTGGTGGCCACATTGCAACATGATCGATAGCATTCGATCTGCACTAATAAGGACTAGACAAGCATGACATTGATCACCACCCAGTGATCAATCAATTGTGATTACATCTCAGTCCTACAGGAGGTTAGTCACGGCTTGGATAGCTCAGTGGTAACGTCTCTGACTGTGAAGCTGGGTGACATGAGATCGAATCCGCCAGGGAGCATCATTTCCCTCAAGATTACAGGTACACCTTGCTGACGAGTGCCAAGTAGCACGAAACCCGGGTCCAGGGTTTCCTGTTGACTACCTCCAACTACCATCTGAATGTGGAATGTAACAGATGCTTCACATAATCAACAAAGTTTAAGTAGGTTATATATAAGGAAAGGATATAAAATATGCTGATCAACATGGTATTTCAAACAATTTGTGTACTTACATGTTGTAAGGGTGGTGGTGTGATAAAGTTGCAGTTACTAACACTTTTAACGAAAATAGTCGATTACATAATTACAACAAAAAGAACAAGTGATAATAAATTTCTCTACTATAGGTTGTTGTAATGTTTGTCGAATCTCGTAGTCTAAAGACTAGGATAAACCTCAGATAACCATTGCAAATCAGGAAGCATTAGATATCCGTTTCATACAAGTATGGTAACCACAACTTCTCTATAAATCTCATACAGGATCTTAGAGACCTACGGTAAGGCTGAGTCTTAGTCACTGAGTTAATATTCAACGGTTCACTTATCCAAGTTCGGTGGATTTCCAATATCAGGTAGCTACTATTCATTGTCATTTATGATAGTTATCTGTCTCCTGATATGGTTGAACTTTACCAGTCTATGCTTCCTATCAGAAATTTAAGAGTTACTTCTCAAGTTCATTTATTGGTAAATGCCTGATCGTTTTGAACCTAAAACTCCTTCGTTTGATCTTCGGTAGGGCAGTGATTCTACATTGCATATGTTGATTAACATAATAAGGAGTTTTTTGTGAAAATTATAGTAATTTTAATGGTTGAGATCATGAGTCAATTGAAGCTAGACTACTATGGAAAACCTGGAAGCACTGAACGGCTGTTTCGTCCTATTGTGGGACTCCTCAGCAGTGCACATCCACGATCCTACCTCGCGATATTCAATCCCAGGACCTACATAACTTTACTTTGCAAATTATTCAGTTCTTACTTTACTATTTCAAATAGGAATTTTTAATCAATAATAATGTAAGAAATATTTAACAAAAGTATGAAGTTACCTGAAGTTTTTCATTGTTTGTTTGGATCTCCCGACTGATGTTTTGGACTTCTATTGATCAATCTCTTATTGGCACATGTCTTTCCTGTACGGATTGTCATAAATCAAAAGCATTATAAGCTAATATGGATGGTGACTAGCAGTGAAATCCAGGACGCGCATTTCATCCTATTTGAGACTCATCAACTGGATGTATCCGCATCTGAGTTGATATCCACTCCGGGACTCGAACCCAGTACTGTTCGCTTCAAACGCCATCCAATAAGCTTGTGAGTATCGATAGCGTAAACTAGGAATCTCAAATGAAATCTTAAAATCAAAGCATTCACTGTTAACATATTGAATGTATGTTCACTGAGAAGGCTAGTACACATAATTCTCTGTAAACTATACTATCATCTTAATTATAAAATTATAAAATGGTCACGGTTACTATTATAAATATTTGATGACTTGTGTATTAAGTGATTGTGGGTCAATTAGGCGTTCGCATACGAAACCAAAGGTCGTAGTTCGAGTCCCGCTTGCGAGATCTTGGCTGAGCGCTGCTGAAGAGTCCCATACTAGAACGAAATAGTTTTCCAGTGTTTTCGGGTTTTCAATGGCGGTCCAATATTCATGAATTCATGATCTCAATCAAGGACTTAATAATCTCCACAACCTTATACTGCAAATATTTAAAAATTGAATTTTTACTTACTTACCTACGCCTGTTACCCTCGAAAAGGAGCTTAGGCCGACCACAAGCACTTTCCATCTAACCCTGTCCCAAGCAATCCTTTCAACTTTTTTCCAGTTATTATTCATCCCATTCATGTCTGCTTCTAGGACAGTCTTGACATTCCTATTGAGGATTTTGATTTTGATATTGGTTGACAGACAGTTGTTTTGAGTTCCATATGTTCTTCAATTGTGGGGATGCAGCCCTTGTTTTGCCGATCCTTGTGTTTACGTCTGAATTCGATCTTCCTTGTTCATCGATGATGCATCTCGGGTACGTGAAGGATTCCACACCCTCCAGAGCTACTTTATCAAGTGTGATTGTGTTGGTGTTCTCCGTGTTGTATTTAAGGATCTTGATTTTTTGTTTGTGTATTTTGAGGCTCACTGATGCAGTGTTATGTCGCGATAAGCATAATCAATGGTAGCTTTTGAAATACATTTATGAACCAATACTATGCGTATTTTTCTATCGCATAACTGTTAATCAACTAAACTATTCATATTCATATCCCTCTTATTATAAGCTTTATTTTGACTTATGAACTATTATTATACCATTTTTCATTCTCGAATTATGCCCTGTCTATTAATTACTATCTCCCACATTCACAACCATATTTGACCAAATGTTGTATAAAGGTTGATTCCTATTTTATTGGTACGATGTGGTCTGTCTGGTTGGAATATGAACCCAGTATGTTTGAAATACATAATTCATATCGCTAAGCAGTAAGCAGGATCGATAAGTACTCTAGACTGCTCGCACGGGTTTTTCGCGTCATTGGTCCGATCGATAATTCACTGCTCTATAATTGGCGGTATCACTACGTTATATATTAGGGGGACACTCAGGCCACAAGTTATAACACAGAGGCTGTTGCTACACTAGTTGTCTTCACTTGCGTTTGATGTATGGGATAGAAGAGTTAGGTCATAGGTGAAGTCCAAAATCATCTAATTGATTCTGAGCTGTACATTGTATTCTGTGTTATCCCTCAGATGTCGAGGTATTCATAATCCAGTCAACCACCAGAATTAAAGGGAAACGGAGAGTAGACAGACTTGTCTGGCTTCGGTCCACACTTTGTATGCATCTGTCAACTGTCCTCCATACACGATTTTGCACTGTAGTCCATCATGTGAGTTCCAGATAATGTTCACAATCTTCTCAGGTACTTTATAGTGTTGAAATAGTTTCCATAATATCCTTCTACCTACACTGTCAAACGCTTTCTCATGCAAGTGAAAAACTAGAAATTTGCAAAAATAAAGTATTACGCATTAATCACTTTACTTACTTACGCCTGTTACTCCCAATGGAGCATAGGCCGCCGACCAGCATTCTCCAACCCACTCTGTCATGGGCCTTCTTTTCTAATTCCATCCAATTCTTGTTCATTTTTCTCATGTCTATCTCCATTTCCCGGCGTAATGTGTTCTTTGGTCTTCCTCTTTTCCTTTGACCTTCAGGATTCCATGTGAGGGCTTGTCTTGTGACATAGTTGGGTGCTTTCCTCAATGTGTGTCCTATCCACTTCCAGCGCTTCTTCCTGATTTCGTCCTCCACTGGGATCTGGTTTGTTCTCTCCCACAGTGCGCTGTTGCTAATAGTGTCCGGCCAATGGATCTGAAGTATTTTGCGTAGACAATTGTTAATAAACACCTGTATTTTCTGGATGATGGATTTCGTAGTTCTCCAAGTTTCCGCCCCATACAGTAGAACTGTTTTGACATTTGTATTGAAAATCCTGACCTTGGTGTTGGTTGACAGTTGCTCTGAGTTCCAAATGTCCTTTAGTTGTAAATATGCTGCTCTTGCTTTACCGATCCGCGCCTTCACATCTGCATCAGATCCACCCTGTTTATCAATGATGCTGCCCAAATATGTAAAGGTGTTTACATCTTCCAAATCTCCGTCAAATGTGATTCGATTAGTGCATGTTGTGTTGTATCGGAGAATCTTGCTTTTCTCTTTGTGTATATTGAGACCTACTGCTGCTGAGACTTCTGCTACACTGGTCGTTTTCTGCTGCATTTGTTGTTGCGTTTGGGATAGAAGAGCCAAATCGTCTGCGAAGTCTAGATCGTCCAACTGCATCCTAGTTGTCGACTATATCCCATGCATCCCTTCAGATGTTGACGTCTTCATGATGCAGTCGATCACCATGAGAAAGAGAAAGGATGAGAATAAGCAACCATGCCTGACACTGGTCTTTACCTCGAACGAGTCTGTCAATTGTACTTCATGCACAATTTTGCAGTTTAAACCATCATAGGAATTCCGTATGATATTGACTATCTTCTGAGGTACGCCGTAGTACACTAAGATATAATTTATGTAATAAACATAGTACACTCAATCATATATATGTGTTAGTATATTTGCTTACTAACTTACTTACGCCTGTTACTCTCCCGTGAAGGAGCATAGGCCAACAACAAGCACTCGACATCCAACACTAAACCAAGCAATCCTTTCTAGCTCCTTCCACTCGTTATTCATCCTTTTCATATCTGATAATATTTCCCGACGTAATGTGATCTTTGGCCTTCCGCTTTTCCGCTTCCCTTCAGGATTCCAAGTCAGGGCTTGACTCGTGATGTAGTTTGATGATTTGCGTAGTGTATTTCCTATCCGTTTCCATCGTCTTTTCGTAATTTTCTCTTCAGCTGGAAGCTGGTTTATTCTCTCCCACAAAAGGCTGTTGCTGATGGTATCTGGCTAATGGATATTGAGTATCTTGCGTAGACAACCATTTATAAATACTTGTACCTTCTTGATGGTGGTTGTTGTAGTTCTCCAAGTTTCAGCTCCGTACATTAGAACTGCCTTGACGTTCGTATTGAAGATTCTCACTTTGATATTGATTGAAAGTTGTTTTGAGTTTCATATGTTCTTTAATTGTAAAAATGCTGCCCAAAAAATTTATCATAGAAGAATCTAATCTAAACACGGAATATTCCAATTGCGATATCATCATTTAAGGAATCATAATTAATTGTCGAATTATTATTTTCTGGTTAGCGTTTTTTTTCTTCATTTCTTCGCGAGTTAGTTTTTTTTTTCTCTGGGATTTGGTCATTAACCCCCTGCCGAATGCTTCACCTTTATCCAGGCTCGGGATTATCAATCAGTCTAGAATAGTTCCAAGTAGAGAATGCTTGTCGGCGACCTATGCTCCACTGGGAATAACAGGCGTGAATAACTAAGTAATTATAGTTTTTGTTTATCTAATTTAACACTTTTTTTCATTGAATGAAATAATTTAGCTTACTATAACTAAACCTACTGTTGATTAGTTTCATTAGAAATACATTACAAGTTTAATTAACCTAATTATTGACTTATATAAATAAGGTCAACATAATATAGTAATGAATAAAGCTACTATTCCATTTGATATTCTATCACATAACAGAACAATGAATATTGAATATTGTGAAGGATTTAATACTAAGGAATTCACTTATTGACCTCAATATCATTACTACTATTATGTTAAATCATAATATAGTTGATTAGCTTCCTTTCTTATATTAAATCATGCAAATTAAGTTATCTATTTAATATGTTAAATCAGTGAGTGAGATTATCCTTTTCAAGGATTGAGATGTATTCGATGAAGGAAAATGAAACAATTATGCTAGAATATAAGACGGATTACATAAACTGAACATATTGTTACTTACTTTACTTACTTACTTACTTACTTACTTACTTACTTACTTACTTACTTACTTACTTACTTACTTACTTACTTACTTACTTACTTACTTACTTACTTACTTACTTACTTACTTACTTACTTACTTACTTACTTACTTACTTACTTACTTACTTACTTACTTACTTACTTACTTACTTACTTACTTACTTACTTACTTACTTACTTACTTACTTACTTACTTACTTACTTACTTACTTACTTACTTACTTACTTACTTACTTACTTACTTACTTACTTACTTACTTACTTACTTACTTACTTACTTACTTACTTACTTACTTACTTACTTACTTACTTACTTACTTACTTACTTACTTACGCCTGTTATTCCCAATGGAGCATAGACCGTCTACCGGCATTCTTCAGCACACTCTGCCCTAGACTTTTCTTTTCCAGTTTTATCCAATTTTTGTTCATTTTTCTAATGTGTTTCTCCATTTCTCGAAGTAATCACTTCTTTGTTATTCCTAGCCTTCTTTGGCCTTAAGAATTCCATGTGAGGAATTGCCTTGTAACACAGCTGGATGATTTCCTCAATTTGTGTTCTATCCACTTCCAGAGCTTCTTCCTGATTTCTTCCTTCGCTGGAATCTGGTTTGTTCTCTCATATAGTAGGTTGTTGCTGATAGAGACTGGCCGACGGATCCGAAATATTTTGCGTGGACAGCTGTTAATAAACACTTGTATCTTCTGGATAATGTCTTTTGTAATTCTCCAAGTTTCCGCCCCATACAGTAGCACTGTCTTGACATTTGTATTGAAAATCCTGACCTTGGTGTTGGTTGACAGTTGTTTTGATTTACAGATATTCTTCAGTTATAGATATTCTGAACATATTGTAGTGAATGAGAATACAAATGCTGGACAATTGAATATATTTGAATAGAAAATCTGGGAACTATACCGTAAATACTTCATTTGTAAGACGTCAATCAATGTTCTCAGACTTCAGTGTTCCTTCGTTTTCATACTGATCATTCTCTGTTCTCATTCTCTTTTCTTTGATCTTCTTAACCATTTGATGTCAGATATTTCACTTCCGATTGATGGATGATACATACTACTTATATCTGTCGACATCAGTAGCATACACCATAATATGTTTATATGTTCATAATTAGATTTTAATGTTTCTAATTATTGAAACCTTCAGATATTTTACTGAGGACAGATTTCGACAATGGAGTGATGGATCCAACATTTCTGATACATATTGACTGCTTTCATTTTGAAAATCATGAATGGTGCTTTCTGTATTTATTATGATCATATTTGGTTTGAATGATGTTCAATTTTAATTAACCTTTGAAAATAGATGTTATACTAAATCGCAGAACCTCGTTTTGTGAAGTGAATAGTGTAGGTATAATTTTAATTAAAAATATAATATTTCTTGAAACTATGATTTAGTAATGACTACACCTTGACCCCTCTGTGGCTGTTGCCGGTCCTAAGCCCAGATAAATGAGGAGGGTTGAGGATGGAGTTAGCTACCCCATGCAATTGGAAACTAACTCACTGGAAAACGCTAACAAGAAAAATAATTCAAACCATTTAAACTCTGCCCTGAGAATTAGAAGGTCTTCATTTAGAATTGTTATAACGTGTCATGGTGAAAGCCGAGTTAGTTCGGAATTCACGATGCTTATAGCTTTTCTGACAACCAGAGCAACCATTCATTTAGGCACACGGAATGTTTGTACAACGTGGGAGACTGGGAGAGTCATCCAAATTACTGCAGAAGTGAAGAGATATAACCTTGATTTTCTTGAATCAGTGAAACACATTGGATGCAAGTTGAACAACAACGACTAGCTTCAGGGGAGTTTCTGTTATACTCTGACCATGAAGAAGAAAATGGTCCACATACATAAGCAGTTGAATTGATGCTATTCAAACAAGCACAAAAAGCACTTATTGGATGAGAATCTCATGGACCCATGGTCATTAAAACCTTCTTCAAAACAAAGAACGAGGGCATTACAATGAACGTCATTTAATGCTATGCGCCAACCAACGAATACAATGAAGACGTTAAAGATCAATTCTACTATAGGCCGCAGTCTATCGTTCAGAAATGCCCAACAGACGACTTGACCATGATTTATTATTATAGGTTGTAATAGATAAGATCATTTGTGTTTACATTTACTGAATAGTTTGTTTTATGTATACATATATACATATGTATTGCACAGATATCTATTTGTATACGTTTACACTGTAATATGTTGCAGGAGTATTGAATGATAATTACACATTCATTATAATCAATAATCGTTGGAATGGATCTTACAATTTTGGAAACAGTTGTTGGAAATTTCTGCCTAAATATTTCATCTAATTTATTTTATATTTTTTGTATCAATGATCCTACTAGTAAACAGTTGTTTACTGAAATCAAACATTCATTCGTATGGTTGTTTATTTAACTGTGCTAAATACTAGGTGAACAATCTTAATGGAATAAAGTCATTTAGCAAAGATGGATAGTGGCTAGTAGTGGAATCCAGGACGCGCATTTCTTCTTATTTGGAACTAGTCAACTGGATGTATTTGCATCTCAGAGTTGATGTTCACTCTGGGACTCGAACCCAATACTGTTCGCTTCAAACGCCATCACATTATCCACTTAGCTACTGAGTCCTGATAGCTACCTGCTTGTGCAACGGTTGTGAAGTTTGAAATTCACTTGATGTTGTTTTACTTGAAACTTATCTCATTGATGTTTAGTGATAATCAACTCTGAGGTGCAGGTACATTCAGCTGACGAGTCCCAAATAGGACCAAACGCGCGTCAAACTGGATTCCACTGCTAGCCACTATCGACCTTTGCATATAATACTTGTGAATTAAGTTTATATCGAGGCAACCCGCACACTATGTACATATGCCAATAAGAGACTGATCAATTTCAGTGCTAAACATCAATGAGAAGATTCAAACAAACAATCAATTAGTGTTAGTGATCAATCAATTGTGATTACATCTCAGTCCTACAGGAGGTTAGTCACGGCTCAGATAGCTCAGTGGTAACGTCTCTGACTGTGAAGCTGGGTGACATGAGATCGAATCCGCCAGGGAGCATCAGTTCCCTCAAGATTACAGATACACCTTGCTGACGAGTGCCAAGTAGCACGAAACCCGGGTCCAGGGTTTCCTGTTGACTACCTCCAACCACCATCTAAATCTCAGTGTTTGTTTTTTCTAATTACGAACAGCAAACACAAATAACCAAGTGAACGAGTTCTGAACATCCATTCTTTACTTCAAATATTACGTATTAATTGATGCGTTATTTAAAGAAAGTTCATCAGTCAGTCAAGTACATAACTCAATATACTACTGTTATAAAATAAGGACATTTGGCAAAATCATCTGACTGTTTAGTGTATATACCTTATTGGAAATTCTAAATAATTGTTGAGTTCATGAGTCGATGTAAGGTAAATCACCATTAAAAACATCGAAGCAGTGGATGGCCATCTCGTCCTAGTATGGGACGAGTCAGCTGTGAACGTCTACAACCCCGTTCGCGGGATTCGAACCCAAGACCTTCAGTCTCGTATGCGAACGCTCAACATTTTGACTACTGAGCCGGTATTTAACGGTGTTAATTTCTAACTTCAACCGATCCATGATCTTGTGCAACCATTCATTCATTGCCTGAGATAGATATCTGTCTCTATCCGACACGGATTGGACCTCACTAGTGACGGCTTCTCACTAGAACTCCAGGAGATCATCATGGAGATGATTGTGGTCTCAATAGACTCATGAATTGAACTATCAAAACCACTACAACGTCCTGAAACCCCCATTCTAACAATAATCATCATTTGCTCATTAGTGACTGGCTTCAAACTCAAATACTTCTATACATCCAGTTCACTACGAATACCGATCTGGAATTATATACAGCAAGTAGTATAAATATATATCCCTCGTTTTAACTTTGATCACAAAATGAATTTGTAAAAATCCGTATAAAATTATAGTGGTAACTAAAATCATGTTTGTTAACTCATGTAAAACAACTAATATTTGGGGCACGAATTATCATAATCATCATATGCTCACTAATAACTGTCTCCAAGAGGAATTTCCTGGAGTTCTAGTGAGAAGCCATGACCAGTCAAGTTTAACCGTGTCTGTTGTGAGATAGTTACTCACTGATGACAATGGTGAACGATGGCTCAATTTCGTGTATTGATTAAAGTTAGACATTAACACCGTTGAATGCCGGCCGGCCGGCTCAGTGATCTAGATGTTAAGCGTTCGCACGGAAGGCTGTTAGGTTTTGAGTTCGAATCCTGCATATGGGATCATGGACATGTGCTGATGAGTCGGTCGTTCATTGTTTCTAAGCTTTCCATGGTGGTCTAGTTTCAATCGACCCATGAATTCAACGTTGAAATTACATATCTAATGTTAAAATAACCTTAAGTAATTTGTTTCTTCTCCCCTAATCACTTGAATTATTGAACCAATTCAATATTCTTCTAATTAGTAATTGTAGATTAGTGAACCTTAGAAATAATTGATTTTGTTTTCGTAACCTGAGGAAATTAATTTTTGTGCATCTTTATATAGTATAGTATAGCATAGTATATAGTATATGTGAATGAAATGAATAAGCATTTACTAGGTAACAATTATTCATTAATTTGGATATGAACAATATTAATTTGAAATGCATGAACAGATACAATATGAAAATCTTTGACCTTAACGTTTAAACGATAACAATCAATGATTATTTAATGCGTAATACAGTACATTTAATGAAACTTGTAAAAGTTGAAATCATAAGTCAATTGAAGCACTAGACTGCGGTTTCGTCCCAGTATGGGACTTCTGAGCAGTGCAAACTCACGATCCCGCGCCTCGCGTGATTCAAACCCAGGACATATCAGTCTTGCGCGCGAGCGCTTAACATCACGACCACTGAGCCGACCGGTATTCAACGGTGTTAATGTCTAACTTCAACCAATCCACGAAATTAAGCGATACATCCACCATTGTCAT
Source organism: Schistosoma bovis (assembly GCA_944470425.2). NCBI lineage: Eukaryota > Metazoa > Platyhelminthes > Trematoda > Strigeidida > Schistosomatidae > Schistosoma > Schistosoma bovis. The sequence continues at coordinate 42,980,915 of OX103956.1, read as the reverse complement.
CCGTGAGTTACTATCTCACAACAAACCAGGTTGAACTCCACTGGTCATGGCTTTTCACTAGAACTCCAGGAGTGTCTCTTGAAGTCATTCACTAGTGAGCAGATGATTATTATCAGAGTTCAAACAGGTCTGCTTTGGGATATCAGCTCACTGAAGACAATGGTGACGGTGGCGCAATTTCGTGGATTAGTTGAAGTTAGACATTAACACCGTTGGATGCCGGCCGGCTCAGTTGTCTAGACGTTAAGCGCTCACGCGCGATATTGATGGGTCCTAGGTTTGAGGTCCGAGTCTCGCGGGGAGGCGGGGTCATGTATGCGCACCATTGAGGAGTCCCATACCAGGACGAAACGGCAGTCTAGTGCTTCCAGGTTCTCCATGGTGCTCTAGCTTCAACTGACCCACGAATTATTTTTGACCATAATTATCTTCGATAATTTTGTTTATCTAAAGAAGATTGGAATAGATTAATGGACAAAATTTTAGAATTACTGTAATTTCAATCTCTTATATGATAAAAGTGTAACTGTGAGTTGGCGTTTGATAGTGTTGACATGAGAATATTATGAAAACTACTTCGACGCTATGGAGCTCCCTAGAAGATTGTGAACATTATTCGGAATTCATACGACGGACTACACTGCAAAGTCGTGCATGGAAAAAAGCTGACAGATGCATTCTGAGTGAGGACCCGAGTTAAACAAAACTGATCACTCACCCGCGTCCTCTTTCTTCTGGTGGTCGACTGGATTATGATGACATGTGTACAATGGACAGCTTAGAATCAATTTGACGATTTGGACTTCGCAGATGACCTAACTCTTCTATCACACACATCAACAAGTGCAGAAGAAGACAACTAGTATTTCAGCAGACTCTGAATCAGTGGGCTACAACATACACAAACAAAAGATCAAAATCCTCAAATACAACACCGGATAACACCAACCCAATCACACCTGATGGAGGTCTTGCTTCAACTGACTCATGAATTCAATTATTAAATTGATAATATTTTTACCATCGTTTAGTTTCGAATGTATTTTTCTAACTTGTCACAGAGATTTAGCTAGTATTTCAGATATTGGTTCGTAGAACATAAATATTTTGATGATTTCAAGCATATTTATAGGTGAACAAATTAGCTATGGAGAAATTCTGTAGATCTTTTTGTTTAATACTGACGATTAATGAAAAGGCGAAATGATCGAGTTTCACTTTATATGACGACGAGAATCTCTTCATCGATATGGATATACAATTCATCTCTGTTATCTGAATAAAACGTCAATGACATCACATATTCAGCGGGTTGCTCTTATCCACTGTTTGAATTAAATTCTTTGTATCCATGTGTAATAAACATATCAGAGTAATTTGTTTTCAAAGGATTATGAAAAAATGTCGATTAATGGTAATAATATGTTGTATTCGATTTACCAGACTGACACTTTCAGTTTTCATAGCAATCAAACACGATGTTGGTCAGATTTAAGAAGTATGAACAGATTTAACAGAGAAACTACCTAGTTAGTCATTAGTAAGTACCAAATTTTGACCAGATAATTTCAAAGGAATTGAACAATCAGTAGACTGATATGCAATAGATATCATTTGCCTGGAAGTGGGATCTCTTCAGCTGAGTGTGGTTACATCTCAGATTTAATGAGCAATATAGTTCTTCAGCCAAGTACCGTCCACTATCCACTTAGATAACCGTACAATAGGCATGATTTTTAATAAAGTCTGAAATGATTTGGATCATTCTAATATTGACCCTTAAATTCCCTGGTATGACCGAGGGTGAGGAGAGTCAGCTCTCCATCTCGAAATATTTTCACATGACCACGCGTATACAAATATTCCATTTGTGGTGTGTAACATGAACTTTTACCAAAAGTATTCATTGTTGGTTGTTTAATCCAGATGAAAGAAGAACGTAAAAAGAAAGTTGGTTGAATGAATTGTTGTGGTTGGTACTATTTCAAGCCTATATAAGTTAGTCTAACTTCCAGATAGACCAATTCATTCATTCTTTTTGAGCTTATCAATTATTCGCTTATTAACCCTTACTGAATATCAATAATGAGTTACGCTTGATCAAATTGAGTTGGCACAGTCCCCTTCTCTGTCGCGCGTCAGTTTGTTTCATTTTGGTTGAGTTGCTCCATTTCGTTTCTTCGATTGTCATTTCAGATTAATGATTGTACGAAATATACATATTCAAAATTCATTCTTGTATTTGACTTATTCAATTCTGTTATTCAGTAACTCGTTTTAAGTCGACAAATATATACGAGAGTTAGTGTCATGTATATTTTTGATAACAATCAGCCTACAATGTAAATGGTGTCAGATACAGGGTCATTAAAAGAAACACATATTTAACTGTCATTATGGAATTATAGAGATTATGTTATTGTTCTCTAATTGATAGTATCATTATCATATATATATTATTAGGGCACAAGGTCACAAGTTATAACAAAACCAACGTTAAATCAAGTATACATATAAGTTAAATCATAATTATGATAGTTATCTTCTATTGTATCTACCACCTTAGAATGATAAGAGTATCATACATGTCGTTTTTTGTCCAAAATTAGGAACAATATAAATGATAGTACACTAAGTTAACATTTAAATATCAGAAGGGATCTTTGTGGATATGATAGTAATTTCGATAGGTGAGATCATGAGTCAATTGAAGCTAGAACACCATGGGAAACTCCACCTATTGTGCAACTCGTCATCAGTGCGCATTCAAATAACCAATACGAAAACGGGATAATCAACAGTAGTTAGTGTTTCTTATTGTTCATCCGGATTCTAGGCAAATTTCCTTATCAATGAAGATTCGATACTGATTTTGAAACTTAAATTAGTGTGAAATAAAACTAATACAATGTACAAACACATTCCATAAAGTATGTAGAGTATTTTTATGGGAGATATTTATTCATACTAGGGTTGTGAAGTTTGACTATAATTTCAAACACATGTAGATCATCAACGTGGGTGATCTATGTCGAATGATCGAGGGATTACCACTCGAGTCACACGGAAACAGTATGACCAACAGCTAACGTTAAAATCACAATTCGCGGTCAGTACCCAACGTGGATTACCCCTTCGTCGTATGAAGGTATTATTGCTGCTTTGAAGATCGTATAACACAAAGGACGTTACTACAGATACATATTAGTTAGAGTAGGTACAAGCGAAAGTGTAACCACCATCGCATAGGTCATTCTATTGCGCACGATTAGCTGATGCTCATTACTTGTCCTTGACTTTGACAGGAATCGATGATCTGTTCGATATTCAATGACCAAACTGCCAGTAGATTTGTCTAGGGCTCTGTGGCATTTCACTGGTCCTACACATGGATTGACATTCTTTGAATATAAAAATGGGAAAAAGTTGATTGCTTACTCATAAATTTCATCAACTGTTCCATATAATAGAGTACTGAACTCATGAATTTACATATACATACTATAGGAAGTATACGAAAGAATTGCAGGAAAGGTTTGTACTAGATTTCTTGAACATAATCCTAGAACCCGGTATCTGAAAGTCAGTAATATCATCACAAATACAATTTCTAGGCATTCATTGGATACTTATTATGACAAACAAACAACATCAATTTTATAACCTTGTGTAGGTAAACTGTCAATCATTTCACACTGGAATTGTGGGTACCCAAAAAAGGAGATATAACTATAGTGAATAGGATTGTCATAAATAATTCTTCCAGCTCTTACATAATCTTATCAATATTCATATTTTATCTTTGTAATCATCATTTCAACTATTGAAATTTCTAAAATCTCCACAAAACCCCATTTTCTTATAATAATCATCTGCTCACTAGTAACTGAAATCAAGGGGCATTTCCTGGAGTTCTAGTGAGAAGCCGTGATCAATGTATTTTAACCAGGTCTGTTGTCAGATATCAGCTCACTGAAGAGAAGGGTGTATGGTGGACTAGTTGAAGTTAAACATTAATACCGTTGAATGATGGCCGTCTCAGTGGTCTAGACGTTAAGCGCTCGCGCGTGGGACTGATCGGTCGTGGGTTCGAATCCCGTGGGGGGGGGTTGTGGATACGCACTGCTGAAAAGTCCCATACTAGAACGAAACGGCCGTCCATTGCTTCCAGGTTTTCCATGGTGATCTAGCTTCAACTGACTCATAATTTCAAGTATTAAAATTCACATTTTAATGAGATTTCATCTTTAATTTGTGTTGGTTTCCTTGTATTGTCATTTAAGTTCACTTGTTTTTGTTTTCTTGTATCTTCTCATTGATGTTTATCACTGTAATTGATCAATCTCTTATTGGCATATGTGCATCCTGTGCGGATGACCTCGATATAGACTTAAATCACAAGTCTTTTAATCAAAGATAAATAATGGCTAACAGTGAAATTCGATTTGACGCTCGTTCAGTCCTGTTTTGGTTTTGAGTTGGATTCCCCACGGATGCAGACAAATCCAGCTGACGTATCTCCACTGCTAGTCACTATCTATCTTGTCATTTGTTTTACTTTTTTCAATCATAATTATGTAGAAACCTATTTTACTAGGATTATTAGTAAAACGTTTGCACTGTATGGCTACACATACAAGAACAAACACACATCAAATCATAATCATAATTGACCAGATATAAATTTTTTCAATTCCTTTCCTTTTTTTTTCTTCTTGAAACATCCATTTCAACTTTACTAATTAAAATATATCAAATCACCTTGACGACAATCACATGTTCTTTTTTTCCGTAGTTGATAAGACGTTCTAAAGAAAAAAGAAAAAAAAACATGAAAAAAATTATTATTTTTTTCTGTTTTTTTTTGTTTGTTTTCTTTATCATTAAAGTGCATGACAACAACTGTTCATTCTAGTTGTGTTTGTTTGCGTGCTCTTTTTTTTCCAATAATGAACTTTACATTTTACTAGTTAGATAGTTTATCTATGAAAACTTAAATATCTATCTATCTATCTAGGGTTTGATCATAATGTCAATCCAAAATGGGTTTTTTCCAAAGCAACATGAATCAATATTAGATAACCACAAAGTTTCGTTTATTCTGTTACATAATAAGTAAGATACAAAAATGAAGAGAAAAGACAGGAAAGAAATCTGACTATTTGTCCATGAAGCTGTTTTATGTGATATCATTGAAAACTACAATTTTGGTTAATTTACTTACCTACTTACTCCTGTGATCACCAATGGTGAATAGACTGCTGACCAGCATTCTAAAATTCACTCTGTTCTGGGCTTTCCTTTCTAGTTCTGTCAAATTCTTGCTCATTTTTCTCAGATTTGTCTCCATTTCTGGAAGTAATGTGTTCTTTGGTATTACTAGCTTCCTTTGGCTTTGAGAATTCCATGTGAGGGATTGCCTTGTAACACAGTTAGATGCATTGCTCAATGTGTTTCCTATACACTTTCACCACTTCTTCCTGATTTCTTCCTCCACTGGAATCTGATTTGTTCTTTCCCATAGAAGGTTGTTGCTGATAGTATGTGGCTAACGGGTCCGAAATATTTTGAATGGACAACTGTTAATAAACACATATCTTCTGGATGATGTATTTTGTAGTTCTCGAAGTTTTCGTCTCATGCAATAGAACTCTCTTGACATTTGTATTGAAAATTCTGACTTTGATGTTGATTGTCAGTTGTTTTGATTTCTAGATATTCTTCAATTGTAGATATGCTATTTTTGGTTTGCCTTTACGATTGAAATGAGAGAGTGCCTTGTGACATAGTTGAATGATTTTCTCAATGTGTGTCCTATCCATTTAACAGCACTTCTTCATGATTTCTTCCAACATTAGAATCTGATTTGTTCTTTCCTATAATAAGTTATTGTTGTTGTTGATAGTGTCTAATTAACAGATCCAAAGTGTTTCACGTAGGCACCGCTATCTAATTTTGATTATATAACAAGTTTAATATTAACAATATAAAGATTTTCATTGATAAAAGTAATATGTATATCATATTGAATCATATGATGAAATAGATTAGTTATGGATGTAATATTGTTAAATAATTAAAGATTTCTTTGTATTTTTAAATGTCAACCACATTGTCATAGAGATTTGCGTAAATATTCAATTTTTCTTTTCCAATTCGATCATTGAATGACATTAAAATGACCATGACAATATCCACCTATTCACTATAAGGGTTATAAACTAATATAAAGAATTGATAGTTAAGATTTAGGTATTGAATGTAAAGTTTTTCCTCATCAACTATAATCCAAATGAATGAATGAATGAATGAATGAGTGAATTTCGCGCCAAAATCCAAAAGTTGTTATCTTAAATCTGATTGGTTGATTTAGAAATAATAGTCTGGCCAAATTTTTTTTTGTTTTTTGTTTTTCTAAAAAGAAAATTATTTATGTTTATAATTCAAACTTTGTGTTTTACAGTGTTCATAATGTTTAATGATTAAAAGATAATAATAGTGAATAGGGTAAATTAGATTATCAAAATTGATTGAATAACAATAGTTCTATTATCATATAATGAATATGTGTGATACGAACTTAGTTAAACGGTAAATTCTTGTTAGACCGTAATTAAGAATTATGTTTATGGGAAAATTTGAAACATTGATAGATGAATGAATAATGAGATTGTGTTCATATTTATAGTTTGTGTTAGATCCCGATATTTACTTACTTACACCTCTTACTCCTAATGGAGCATAGGCCTCCGACCAGCATTCTCCAAAAACAAAAAACAACGTTAGATCCCGATAAGCATAATGAATTGGTAACTTTCAGGGTCCATTTATGAACCAATACTATGTGTATACTTTTAACGTATATTCATGTCCCGCTTATTATGAGCTTTATTTTGACCTATAAACCATTACGATACGTTTTACCATTCTTGAATTATGCCCTGTCTATTAGTCACTGCCTCCCACATTCACAGCCACATTTAGCCAAATTTTGTATAAATGTTATTTTCCATTTTATGGTATGATGTGATCTGTCTGGTTGGTATATAAACCCAGTATGTTTGAAATAAATAATTCATATTGCAGAGGCTGAGATTGGTGTTCTGAACTTAACTGGCTGGGCTAGAAATCTAGACTGCTCATACAGGTTCATACTCCATTGATCCAATCGAGAAGTCACTGCTTCCTAACTGGCGGTATCATTACTTGTCCATTAACAGGGTATACAGATCACAAGTTATAACAGTTTGTCTAATCGTTTTTAAAAAAAAACATTATAAGAAACTAGTCTATATGACTCGATATTGCATGCACCATTTTGAGATAAGATGGCGGTTGAAGTTAGTCAACACGATAGCGTTGACCCAATTTTCGTGCTATTTGGCACTGTAATCTTGAAAAAACTGATACTTTCTAACGGATTCAATTCCATATAACCCAGCGTTACAGTCAGACAAGTTGTAATTAAGTTATGTGGACCACGGTTGACCTCCTGTAGGACTGAGTTGTATTTACAATTGACCGACTACTGGGTGATGATCAAAGTTATGTATGTCAAGTCTTTCTTACTGCAGATGGAATCGTATTGACCAAGTTGCAATTTGGCCACTTGTCTTAGTGACTCGACATTGAGTGCCCTATGTTGAAATAAGATGGTGGTTGGTTAGTATAGGCCCGGATAGCCCACTGATAACGTGTTTGACTGTGAACCTAGGTGACATGAGATTGAATCCATCAGGAGGCACAGTACCTTGGAGATAACTGCCAAATACCACGAAAACGAGATCCAGAGTTTCCTGTTGACTATGTGCAACTACCACCTTTTTTATATGAAACAAGGTTGGTATAAGAAGTACACTATGCTTCTAAACGTTCATTTCTAGTCATGTCACCAATTATATTTCAAATAAAGCTGTCTAGAAATATCGTCCTATTGGGTAGACGAATGATCATAAACTGAATTTAGTGAATTAATTATGATTTATTACATATCACCTATAATAAATCAAGCATTTCTGTGTACAATTACATAACACTGCATGATATTTACATTCTACCCAATTAACCTCGCTCAAATGTAACATGTTGCAACTAGAATTAAGCAGTCAAATATGCATAAATTAGATGGTGGATGTGTCGTTCAATTTCGTGGATTAGTTGAAGTTAGACAATAATACCGTTAGATGCCTGCTGGCTCAGTGGTCTAGTGGTTAAGCGTTCCCGCATGAGACTGATAGGTCCTATGTTCGATTCCCGCGAGGCGGATTCGTGGATGCTCACTGCTGAGGAGATCCACAATAGAACACGCTTGCCGTCTAGTGCTTCCAGGTATTCCGTCTTGGTCTAGATTCTATTGTCTCATGATTTCAACTACTGAAATATTTTAAATTATAAATATGAATAGATATTGTGAAGTTGATTGGGGCTGCCTAACGTTTAAATCAGTGATGTTTGTCGTAAGCTGCAATAGCTTAAGAATGAAAGAAAATACTCATTAGGTATTAAAATCTAACGTTATTTAGTTCAGTGATTAAACTAAATGTATTTACATTACTTCAAGCCTTTTTATTATAGCAAACAGTACAGTAAAACTTGCTCACGATGAACTAATGGAAACGGTTATACTTTTACATTTAATTCTCATCGAGATCTTTTATGATTTGAGTTGTTTTAGGCTTTATTTGTTTCAGTGAATTGTTGTATTGCTGATTCAAATAAAGTAGAAACCAATCTATTGAATGGTGCATAGTTTCAAGGGTACAAGGAATAACCAAGATGATGTAATAGAAAGTTTATAATACTAGATTAGGTAAACCAAATAAGGCCAAGGTAACGATAACGATAAGATGTACTTCTGTTGTAAGCCTAGTTCTAGCTTGAGCTTATGGATGTTAAGAGCTTCATCTGTTTTTACGAGTTGGATACGAAGAAATTTAGATAGATTTGGACGAATCGTATATATGCAACGTTAAAATCAAAATGTGGATCCGTAGAATTATTACAGTCGATTAGATGTTCACGTATGGAACTTCTAACTGCTTTCTTTTTAGCCCAATGAACAAGCAAGTGGCTATCTGGACTTAGTAGCTAAGTGAATAGTACGATGGCGCTTGAAGTGAATAATACTGGATTCAAGTCTTTGAATGAATATCAACTCTAGGATGTATGTATATCCAGCTAGCAAGTCACAAATAGGACGAAATGCGCATTAAACTGGATTCCACTGCTAACCACCATTCATCTTTGCTTATGATTCTCGTCACTTAAGACAATTTCTAGACAATCCGTATAGGATTCATATATGCTAACAAGGGATTGATCAATTACAATGCCCAACAACAATGATAAGTTACAGGCAAACAATACTAAATGAATTCATATTAAATCCTTCTTTTTCTGGTCAAATATCACCATGTGTATTTCTAGTTTTATTTGATAGATTCTAAATCAGTTTTTAATCATTAAAAATGAATTTCATTTTCATCTCATGTTTGATGTAGATTTTGTGTGTGTGTGTGTTTTTGTCCGGTTTTTGTTGTTTCTATCTTGGCGTAATCCATGGTTATGATATAACACAGGCGAGATTATAATTTATTGATGAAGCAATCGGATATAAGATAACAGGTGTTGGATTTTGGCGGGAAATTCATTCATCTAATTTGGTTAAATAAAGTTGTGGCATGAATATCTGATGTCATATCTAATTCCTAACCTTAACCCCACCAACTGTAAATCATAATTCCAATTTTTGACGAGTTAGTTTTCTACGGCATAGGGTTACTAACCCGATGCTCAACCCTCTTTCTTTATCCGGTCTCAGGACTGGCAGTAGCCCTAGAGGGGCTTCAGGCGGAGTTTGATTGGAAGTAGTCGACAGGAAACAGTAAGGTGTATCTGTATCATTCTTGAGGGAACTGATGCTCTCAAACGGATTCTATCTCGTGTCAGCCAGCTTCATTATTAAAGACAATACCACTGAGTTATCTGGGCTGCGATTGAACTCTTTTAGGACTGAAATGTATTTACAACTGATTGATCACTGTTTTCCTGTCGACTAACTCAAACCAACATCTTATCTCTACATAGAAAATAAATACAATTTGTTGTCAACACAAATAATGAATCAATAAAATCAGAACTTTTTGGTGGAGTTTTGTTCTCTGAGGTGGATGGTTTGGTCGTGGAGCTTTCATCGTTCTTCTGAACGACATCATCAGCACTTCTATCTGAAGTTTGTGCTGATGATGTCGTTCAGAAGAACGATGAAAGCTCCACGACCAAACCATCCAGCTCAGAGAACAAAACTCCACCAAAATCATCCACCTGAGCTACAAATCTTCTCCACCATCTCAATCAGAACTTTTGATAACACAGTTAAAAGTATTCACTAAAATTGAATGGTTAAATATAAAATATACTTCTAATTACATCATATTGTACTGTGATAAAGAAGATTTTGTAGCTTGAAATAGGCGGATTATGTAACTAGTTGAATGAATAAAATTTCTTAATTTATTTCACCAAATGATGTTTGTTAGACAACCAATGAAAATCAATAGGCAACAGATAAGTAATGCTTCATTATATGGGACATTTCAATGGTACACATTCATAAATGATCTTGGGATCGAACTATGAACCTATCGATATTGCGTTAAGAGCTGAAGCTAAAAACTGCTAAGCCGAAATTCAATGAACAAGTAGTTGTCATCAACTTACGCTAATTAAACTTAATTACACAAACATTTATTAAAAGAACTTGGTATTGTTTGGCTTGTATCTTTCCAATGAGGTTTAAGACTGCAATTGATCAGTCTGTTATTAGAATATGTGCATACTGTGCGTATGCCTCGATATTGCCTTAATACACAAGCTTTTTGTAAGCAATGATAGATAGTGGCTAGCAGTGGAATCCAGTTTGACGCGCATTTCGTCCTATTTGGGACTACTGGTCATGGCTTCTCACTAGAACTCCAAGAAATCCATCATGAAGTCAATCACTAGTGTATACATGATGATTATAATCAAAAAAGAAGGTTTTGTAGAGATTTTAGTAATTTCAATAGTTGCATATATTGTAAGCATTGATGAATAGGGGCTAGCAGTGGAATCCAGGATGCGCGTTTCGTCCTATTTGGGACTCGTCAGCTGGATGTACCTGCATCTCAGAGTTGATGTTCACTCTGGAACTCGAACCCAGTACCATTCGCTTAAAACGCCATCACGTTACCCACTCAGCTACTGAGTCCTGAGAGCCACTTGATTGTGCAACGGGGTGAATTTAAATTTGGCTTGTATCTACCTATTGAGGTTTAAAACTGCAATTGATCAGTCTGTTATCAGCATATGTGAATACTGTGCGTATGCCTCGATATTACCTTAATTTACAAGCTTTTTGTGAGCAATGATGGAGAGTGACTAGCAATGGAATTCAGGATGCTCGTTTCGTCCTATTTGGGACTCGTCAGCTGGATGTACCTGCATCTCGAACCCAGTACCATTCACTTCAAACGCCATCGCATTATCCACTCAGCTATTGAGTCCTGTTAGCCACCTAAAAGCTTTGTGATATTTTCTTCTTGCGTTAATCGGCTTTTCTGAAGTCCTTTTGTGAGTATGACTCATTTTACATAGACGCTTCTTTGAAATTGTAATTTTCTATCATAACAATCATTTTGTTTAATAATTTTTTTGGCTAAACTATCATTTATGGATGAACCAATCAGATAGAAGATAACAGGTCTTGGAATTTAGCGCGAAATTCATTCATTTAATTTGGTTAAATAAACTTTTGGCATGAATAGCTGATATCCATTCATAATGAATATCCTAAATCTAATTTCTAACCTTAACCCCATCAACTGTAAATCATAATTCTAAATCTCCATACTGATTTATAATCCTTATTTGGTCGGATACTCACAAGATCACTTTAATGTCGTTCGAAGGCCGTCCATATCTTTACATCATAGTCTTACCGTAACACTTCGTAAAAGAAAGTTTAGTTTTTTGCTAAAAAAAAAGTTTTTTTTTGTGGAATATATTAATTATATGTGAAGTGAACACAGTAGGAATGAATTAGATAGATCATTAAATAAGAACAATAGGTGGTCTATTTCATTAGTTAACATCATATAAGTAACAATATATGTACTGTTATAATGTATCAAACATAAATGATGAGTATAAAACATACTAAATAGATTAGAAAATAATCATACCTTTTGTGTGAAGTAATGTATTTTCATTTGTAGGGTTAATGAAATCTCATGGAGATCTAGCCAAATCATTCGACAGTTGTATTAGTGTATATATCGGACAGATCATTGATTCATGTCAAAGTTAAAAACAACCAAATGTGTATCAGTAATGGACTGATCTATGCGATGATGATGCTCACACTTTTGATTGTACCTACTTTAATTAATATATTTTTGTAATAAGTTCCTTTATATTGTATGGTGTTCAAAGCAGTAATGATACTTTGATACGATGAAGTGGTAAACCATATTAGGTGCTGACTGAGAGGTTTGAATTCGAAGTTATCTGTTGGTTATACCATTCCCGTCTAAATCGAGTAGCACTCCCCCCCCCCGATCATTCGACATAGATCATCTACGTTGGTGATCTAGACATAATGTAGATGGATTTCATTTTTTTAAATTGAGCTCAATTTATTAACATTCCTCTTTAAATTGACTTCTTTTAAAAAAAAAGAAAGAAGAACGAACTCTAAATTATCACTTAAATTGGACTGGTTCACATATAATGGAGTACTGTAAGTTGTACCAATCCAACTGTTCATAAATTTTAATAGTTGAGATGATGAATCCCCTCAGCAGTGCGCATCCGCAATCCCGCCTAGCAAGATTCCAACCCATGACCTATTGATCGAGCGAGCGCTGGCCGTAGCTAAAATATTCTAGACTGCAGTGCTTACTTAGTGGTGTGGTGTCTGCTACTGACGTTGACAGATATAAGTAGTATGTACCACCAATCGAAAGTAAAATACCTGGCGGCAGAAGGTTACCAAGATATTCTGTAATTTATTTAGATACATTTGATTGTCTCCACTGGTGTGCTTGTTCATTACAGTAGTAATATACATTTTAGTTCGGAGACTTTGCGAGTGAACACATTCATCTCTAGGTAACAAATCATGACTTTCAGACTAATGTTCTACATTTCCAACTTATGTAAATTCTTGACAATATGGTCTCTATAAAAATTGTTGACCTATGGTTAGATTGAATATCCTTGATTTGATATCCAGTGGGATTCCGAATATTCACTGGTGAGAATTTCCAAGATAGGATGAAACAACTATTATCTGTTATCTAGTTTCACTGATTTACTACCTAAATAAGTTCATGATTTACACAATATTCAACCTGAACAAACAACAAAAGCCAACTGTTGTAATAGTATATAACCATTGTGAAATCTCGAGAAATATCAATCACAAAGTGAATGTGAGAAACTTGTAAATGGAAATGAGCAATCAGTTTATAGTTTAAATCATCATATTTACACTGATTTAAGTAACTAAATATAGATTGATATCATGAATGGATCAATTATAGATCACCATTGAAAACCTAGATGCACTGGATGATTATTTCTTCATAGTATGGGACTCCTCAACATTGAGGCAGTTACTCATTGAAAACAATGATTTCACAATATTATGGATCGGTTAAAGTTACACATAAACACTGTTGGATATCGGTTCAGTGGTCTAGATGTTAAGCGTTCTCACGCGAGACAAAAGGATCTGGCTTCGAGTGCTATATGCGAGATCGTGGACGCGCACTTCTAAGAAGTTCCATACTAGAATGAAACTGCCATCCATTACTTCCAAGTTTTCTATGGTGATCTAACATTGATCAATCTAATTAAAAATAAACTCGAACTTGATACAATGGATTCTTATAAACTACAATTACAATCAAGTATGTACGAACATATAGACTTTTATTCACAAATATAGCGAAACCAATTTGTTTCTTCTGTTCATAACATAAATACTTGTGGTGTAATTATGTTTTTCATTACACATTTCATTTCTCTTTTGATAACTATGATATTATCGGAATGGGTTTTGTGGAGATTTTTAGAAATTCCACTGGTTGAAATCATGAGTCAAATGAAGCTAGACCACCATGGAAAACCTGGTAGCACTGAACGACCGTTTCGTTCTAGTATGAGACTCCTCAGCAGTGCACATCCACGATCCCGCCCCTCTCGAAATTTGAACCCAGGACCTATCAGTCTGGCACCAGCTGGACATTAACACCGTTAGATGCCGGCTCAGTGGTCTAGTTGGTTAAGCGCATGGCGTGAAGCTGACAGGTCTTGAGCTCGAGTCCTGTGAGGCGGGGTCATGGATGCGCACTGCTGAAGAGTCCCATGCTAGGACGAGACGGCTGTCCAGTGCTTCCAAGGTTTTCCATTGTGGTCTAGCTTCAACTGACTCATGATTTCAACCAGTGGAACTATAATATTATGTAATAGTGTATTATATAATATAGAATTGTATTATGTTTGAATTAATAATTTATGAAATAATAGTAACATTGACGTTTATATCTATGTGATCATAGAAGATAAATTTGACATGTCTACTTGATATCAAATTAGATTTAGTCAATTCGTCTCATTCATTGTTCATGATCATTTGGAGAGAAAACCAAAAAAAGAAAGAAAAATGAGCCAGAAGAGCATAGTTGATTCTTATTTTATAAGTATATGAGTGCGTGTATTATTAAATATGCTGAAGACAGCATCAAACAGTTGGATGAAAGCTTAAAGGAATGATATATCTATCTATCTATCTATCTATCCATGGTATGTTAATTATTCAACAGGGTAATCCATTCGGTGATTGTTCTTTGTTTTTTTACTTCAATGGCATGGATTTTCGATTAGCCCAGTTTAAGGGATTTTGTGGATATTATAGTAATTTTAATAGTTGAAATCATGAGTCAATTGAAGCTAGATCATCATGAAAAACATGAAAGCATTAGATGGACGTTTCGTTCTATTGTGGAACTCCTCAACAATGAGGATCTATGATCCTGCCTTGCGAGATTCGACCTCAGGAGTAGTTGAAGTTAGACATTAACGCCGTTGCATGCCGGCCAGCACAGTGGTGTAGAGGTTAAGCGTTCGCGTGCGAGATCGATAGATTCTGGATTGGAATCTCGCTACAGTAAGTAATCTAAACCCATTATGTAATTATGATTTTTAAATATCATAGGTTGTAAGCAGTTGATGAGAACTAGACAAAATAGAATGAATTCATGCTATTCCGCTCGAATATTTTAGTTCTTACTCTTTTCAAAATAATAAAGAGAACTATGTGTATGGAATAATGTGAAAACAATTTGAAACCTCATCATTCTGCATGATGCGCTAATTTTACCAGGGTAGGTTTATGAGAGAGAACATACTGTTTTTGAATACACAAAGGGGGGGTTGAATTATCGTATGGCCAAGGTTTCAGTAAACCTTAGTATATACGTCCTTTCGCACTTTTGTACAACACCATAAAAGCCATGTTAAGATCAATCTTATGACCTGTTTCAATTATGTGTTTAGCAATAGAGGATGGTGGATATTTATCCTCTACCCTTATTAGATCTTTTGATTCTATTTGTTTCATCTATTCAACACTATTGATCATTCAATGTAAATTGATTTACTTCAGTTTGAATCCATATTTTAAGCAAATTTAATCTTCCAAATTTATCCTAATATGTACATATTTACTAACTTACGTCTGTTACTCCCAATGGAGCATAGGCCACAGATCAGCATTCTTCATCTCACTCTGTCCTGGGACTTCCTTTCTACTTCTATCCAATTCCTGCTCATTCTTCTCATATCTGTCTCCATTTCTCAAAGTAATGTGTTCTTTGATTGTCCTCTTCTCCTCTGGCCTTGAGGATTTCATGTGAGAGCTTGCCCTGTAATGCACTTGGGTGCTTTCCTCAATGTGTGTCCTATACACTTCCAGCGATACTTCCTCATTTATTCCTCCACTAAAATGTGGTTTGTTCTCGCCTATAATAGGTTGTTGCTGATAGTGTCTGACCAACGGATTTGAAGTATCTTGCGCAGACAACTGTTAATGAACACATGTCCTATCGATGATGGCTTTCATAGTTCTCCAAGATTAAACCCCATACAGTAGCACCGTCTTGACATTTGCATTGAAAATTCTGACCTTGGTGTTGGTTGACAGTTGTTTTGAGTTCCAGATGTTCTCTTCAATTATAGATATGCTGCTCTTGCTTTGCCGATCCACGCCTTCATTCTATTATTACAGATAATGTATATATTTACGGTCATATCTTTTTTGCTAACTTGTTACTAAATTTTGACCAGTTGTTGTAAACAATAAACATAATGTTGATTAGTTCATTTATGAGGAATCAAATTTAGAAATAATGTTGCCACTTATTATCCTCGATTCAAAATTGTTGAAAGCATTCTAAACATTTAGTGATGATGTAGCGTGTGCTACTAGTACCGACAGATATAAGTAGTATGTATCATCCATTAACCAAAAGTGAAATGTCTGGAGGCAGAAGGTTAGGAAAATCGAAAGAAAGAGAATGAGAACAGTGAACGATTGTTGTGGAAGTGAAAGAACAATGAAGTCTGAGATAATTGATCGATATTCTGCAAATGAACTATTTACTATATGGTTCTCAGATTCTATTAAGCAATTCTGTAATTTTGTATTCAAGATAAATTCGATTGTCCAAAATCGTATTCTAGTTCACTGACTGTCATCCGTTTAAAGACACATAGCCAGCCAGTCAGTCAGTAACAACGTAGAACTTCGTACGTACGTACATCGGTTCGAGTCGCCATACAATATTAGCACAGAGATGCAGTTGTCAATTCAAATCCCGTAGTGGTAGAGGTAGTAAAACTATACGAAGCAATCAGAAAGATTAGAGTTTGAAGATGTTATTCAAGGAGCATAATACGGTGAAATCAATATGGGAAGAGAAAAAAAGAAGGGACATGAAGGATTCAGAAGATTAGAATTTGGGAGAACACAAAGAGTGGATGCACCTGCGCCATTGCAAACCATTTTAAGCCATGTCATTTAAAAACTCTAACCTACCAACATGGCTCCGTCCACTTGTCAGTGACTTCGTGGACTTGTGCCATGTTTTGGTCTGGCTGCCTCCAGCTTTCTTCCAACCTACTATTACACCATAAAACATCAGAAGTCGGGGCAGCCGGTGGTCCCATCCATCTCACCTGATGTGATTTCACCACTCCATCAATCGATTTGCCATCCTTACCTAGTACCCGTTTCCTAACAACTGTGTTACTCACTCGATGGTACCAGGATATACAAGCAATGTTTCGAGGACACCTATGATCGAATACTAGTAACCTACGAATATCCCCTACTCTTACCGGCCATGTTTCACTGCCATAAAGTAGGACGGAACGAATTGCTGCTCAGTCAACACGTCCTTTGGTTGGTAGACGGATATATCTCCTACTCCATAAATGACGCAAGTTGGTAAAAGCTAGTCGAGCCTTCTGTATCCGTGCTGAGATTTCGTCACACACCAGACCACAAGGGTTGATGAGACTTCCAAGATATGTGAAGCGATCGACACGCTCAATTATTTCACTCCCTCCTGGTAACATTAGGTCTATCAACATCCTATTTGGCAACTTTTCGAAGGAATTACATATTGATGACCAACCAGTGATTAAAAATAATTAGTAGGATGCCATGTAACTAGTTTTTTTTAATGCTAGATGGCGCTCGTCAATAGAAAAAATCATGAAGTGAATAAATGAATAGTAATGAGAACCTAGTGGGTTTTCTTAAGATTACTATAGTCTATCGTCTATATCATAGAGTGACTGTAACTAGATAATAAATGAGTCAGGTATCTAGCTTAGTCCAATAGAAGATGGTCGCACCATTTCTTGGATCGATTGAAGTTAGACATTAATACCGTTGGATGCCTGCTGGCTCGGTGGTCTAGAGATTAGGCGTTCGCGCGCGAGATTGAAGGCTCTGAGTTTGAATCCCGTAAGTGAACTCGTGGCTGCGCACTGCTACGAAATCCCACAATAAGACGAAACGGTCATCCAGTGCTTTCAGGTTTTCAATAGTGGTCTATCATCAATCGATTTATGATCTCCACAACCCTATACTGTTAAATACCCAAATAACTCAGACAATAATGCATAATATCTTAAACTAATAATTTACTCCTGATAAATTACAGAATAATTGTGTACTAGCACAAAATGGAAAGAATCCACAGTATTAAAAACACTATACATTAATAATAAAAACCGTTCATTACCGAATATTTTTCTGGTTAAGGTTCATTTGAGCGAGTTTGTATGAGGTGGGAATTTGGAGAACTACGAAAACTATCATCCAGAAGATACAAGTTTTGATTAACAGTTTTCTATGCAAAATACTTCAGATCCGTTGGTCAGACACTATCTGCAACAACCTATTGTGGGAAAGAACAAACCAGATTCCAGTGGAGAAAAAAATGAGGAGGTATCACTGGAAGTTGATAGGACACATATTGAGAAAAGCAGTCAACTGTATCAAAAGACAATCCCTCACATGGAATCCTCAAGGCCAAAGGGGGAGAAGAGGAAGACCGAAGAATACATTACTTGGAGAAATGAAGATAAATATGAGAAAAATGAAAAAGAATTGAATAGAACTAGAAAGGAACCCTGAGGACATGATAGGTTGTAGAATGCTGGTTGGCGGCCTATGTTCCATTTGAAGTAGCAGGCGTAAGTAAGTAAGTAAGTAAAGTAAGTAAGTAAGTAAGTAAGTAAGTGTTGAAGTAAGTAAGTAAGTAAGTAAGTAAGTAAGTAAGTAAGTAAGTAAGTAAGTAAGTAAGTAAGTAAGTAAGTAAGTAAGTAAGTAAGTAAGTAAGTAAGTAAGTAAGTAAGTAAGCAAGTGTTGAAGTAAGTAAGTAAGTAAGTAAGTAAGTAAGTAAGTAAGTAAGCAAGTGTTGAAGTAAGTAAGTAAGTAAGTAAGTAAGTAAGTAAGTAAGTAAGTAAGTAAGTAAGTAAGTAAGTAAGTAAGTAAGTAAGTAAGTAAGTAAGTAAGTAAGTAAGTAAGTAAGTAAGTAAGTAAGTAAGTAAGTAAGTAAGTAAGTAAGTAAGTAAGTAAGTAAGTAAGTAAGTAAGTAAGTAAGTAAGTAAGTAAGTAAGTAAGTAAGTAAGTAAGTAAGTAAGTAAGTAAGTAAGTAAGTAAGTAAGTAAGTAAGTAAGTAAGTAAGTAAGTAAGTAAGTAAGTAAGTAAGTAAGTAAGTAAGTAAGTAAGTAAGTAAGTAAGTAAGTAAGTAAGTAAGTAAGTAAGTAAGTAAGTAAGTAAGTAAGTAAGTAAGTAAGTAAGTAAGTAAGTAAGTAAGTAAGTAAGTAAGTAAGTAAGTAAGTAAGTAAGTAAGTAAGTAAGTAAGTAAGTAAGTAAGTAAGTAAGTAAGTAAGTAAGTAAGTAAGTAAGTAAGTAAGTAAGTAAGTAAGTAAGTAAGTAAGTAAGTAAGTAAGTAAGTAAGTAAGTAAGTAAGTAAGTAAGTAAGTAAGTAAGTAAGTAAGTAAGTAAGTAAGTAAGTAAGTAAGTAAGTAAGTAAGTAAGTAAGTAAGTAAGTAAGTAAGTAAGTAAGTAAGTAAGTAAGTAAGTAAGTAAGTAAGTAAGTAAGTAAGTAAGTAAGTAAGTAAGTAAGTAAGTAAGTAAGTAAGTAAGTAAGTAAGTAAGTAAGTAAGTAAGTAAGTAAGTAAGTAAGTAAGTAAGTAAGTAAGTAAGTAAGTAAGTAAGTAAGTAAGTAAGTAAGTAAGTAAGTAAGTAAGTAAGTAAGTAAGTAAGTAAGTAAGTAAGTAAGTAAGTAAGTAAGTAAGTAAGTAAGTAAGTAAGTAAGTAAGTAAGTAAGTAAGTAAGTAAGTAAGTAAGTAAGTAAGTAAGTAAGTAAGTAAGTAAGTAAGTAAGTAAGTAAGTAAGTAAGTAAGTAAGTAAGTAAGTAAGTAAGTAAGTAAGTAAGTAAGTAAGTAAGTAAGTAAGTAAGTAAGTAAGTAAGTAAGTAAGTAAGTAAGTAAGTAAGTAAGTAAGTAAGTAAGTAAGTAAGTAAGTAAGTAAGTAAGTAAGTAAGTAAGTAAGTAAGTAAGTAAGTAAGTAAGTAAGTAAGTAAGTAAGTAAGTAAGTAAGTAAGTAAGTAAGTAAGTAAGTAAGTAAGTAAGTAAGTAAGTAAGTAAGTAAGTAAGTAAGTAAGTAAGTAAGTAAGTAAGTAAGTAAGTAAGTAAGTAAGTAAGTAAGTAAGTAAGTGTTGAAGTAAGTAAGTAAGTAAGTAAGTAAGTAAGTAAGTAAGTGTTGAAGTAAGTAAGTAAGTAAGTAAGTAAGTAAGTAAGTAAGTAAGTAAGTAAGTAAGTAAGTAAGTAAGTAAGTAAGTAAGTAAGTAAGTAAGTAAGTAAGTAAGTAAGTAAGTAAGTAAGTAAGTAAGTAAGTAAGTAAGTAAGTAAGTAAGTAAGTAAGTGTTGAAGTAAGTAAGTAAGTAAGTAAGTAAGTAAGTAAGTAAGTAAGTAAGTAAGTAAGCAAGTGTTGAAGTAAGTAAGTAAGTAAGTAAGTAAGTAAGTAAGTAAGTAAGTAAGTAAGTAAGTAAGTAAGTAAGTAAGTAAGTAAGTAAGTAAGTAAGTAAGTAAGTAAGTAAGTAAGTAAGTAAGTAAGTAAGTAAGTAAGTAAGTAAGTAAGTAAGTAAGTAAGTAAGTAAGTAAGTAAGTAAGTAAGTAAGTAAGTAAGTAAGTAAGTAAGTAAGTAAGTAAGTAAGTAAGTAAGTAAGTAAGTAAGTAAGTAAGTAAGTAAGTAAGTAAGTAAGTAAGTAAGTAAGTAAGTAAGTAAGTAAGTAAGTAAGTAAGTAAGTAAGTAAGTAAGTAAGTAAGTAAGTAAGTAAGTAAGTAAGTAAGTAAGTAAGTAAGTAAGTAAGTAAGTAAGTAAGTAAGTAAGTAAGTAAGTAAGTAAGTAAGTAAGTAAGTAAGTAAGTAAGTAAGTAAGTAAGTAAGTAAGTAAGTAAGTAAGTAAGTAAGTAAGTAAGTAAGTAAGTAAGTAAGTAAGTAAGTAAGTGTTGAAGTAAGTAAGTAAGTAAGTAAGTAAGTAAGTAAGTAAGTAAGTAAGTAAGTAAGTAAGTAAGTAAGTAAGTAAGTAAGTAAGTAAGTAAGTAAGTAAGTAAGTAAGTAAGTAAGTAAGTAAGTAAGTAAGTAAGTAAGTAAGTAAGTAAGTAAGTAAGTAAGTAAGTAAGTAAGTAAGTAAGTAAGTAAGTAAGTAAGTAAGTAAGTAAGTAAGTAAGTAAGTAAGTAAGTAAGTAAGTAAGTAAGTAAGTAAGTAAGTAAGTAAGTAAGTAAGTAAGTAAGTAAGTAAGTAAGTAAGTAAGTAAGTAAGTAAGTAAGTAAGTAAGTAAGTAAGTAAGTAAGTAAGTAAGTAAGTAAGTAAGTAAGTAAGTAAGTAAGTAAGTAAGTAAGTAAGTAAGTAAGTAAGTAAGTAAGTAAGTAAGTGTTGAAGTAAGTAAGTAAGTAAGTAAGTAAGTAAGTAAGTAAGTAAGTAAGTAAGTGTTGAAGTAAGTAAGTAAGTAAGTAAGTAAGTAAGTAAGTAAGTAAGTAAGTAAGTAAGTAAGTAAGTAAGTAAGTAAGTAAGTAAGTAAGTAAGTAAGTAAGTAAGTAAGTAAGTAAGTAAGTAAGTAAGTAAGTGTTGAAGTAAGTAAGTAAGTAAGTAAGTAAGTAAGTAAGTAAGTAAGTAAGTGTTGAAGTAAGTAAGTAAGTAAGTAAGTAAGTAAGTAAGTAAGTAAGTAAGTAAGTAAGTAAGTAAGTAAGTAAGTAAGTAAGTAAGTAAGTAAGTAAGTAAGTAAGTAAGTAAGTAAGCAAGTGTTGAAGTAAGTAAGTAAGTAAGTAAGTAAGTAAGTAAGCAAGTAAGTAAGCTCATCTCACATCTAATCCCCTAACATCTAATAAAACGATCTTCTATGTATAATATACATTCGTATTAGAAAACTAATCTTCATAACATTTTGATTTACTAAACGGAAGTGTGTTAAACCAAGTTTTCTAATTTCTTTCTTTAAAAAAATGATAATGTAAACAGATTATAAGAGAATAATCTATTTATTTACTAACATGTCCCTCTTGAAATCCTTAAATAGCCTATTTTATTTATCTTATAATCAATCGTAATGTAAATCAATTCCCCATTCTTAGATTATTTTGCAGTCTTGAAATTTGAAGATAATCATAATCATAATCTAGTGAGAAGCCTTGACCAGTGGAGCTAATCCATGTCAGGTAGAGACAGGTATCTACCTCAGTACAATGGAAGATGGTCGCGTAACTTCGTTGATTGGTTGATGTTAGACATTAATACCGTCGGATACCTGTTGGCTCAGTGGTCCAGTAGGTTAGGCGTTCGCGTGCAAGACTGAAGGCCCTGGGTTCGAATCCCGCGAGTGGGATCGTGGGTGCGCACTGTTGAGGGGTCCCAAAATAGGACAAAACGGCCGTCCAGTGCTTCCAGGTTTCCAAAGGTGGTCTAACATCAATCGGTTCATGATATCAATCAAGAATAATCAAAACAATTAAATGAATATATTTTGATGATATTATTTAATAGAACTAGACAATTCTAATTATTGTATTGACGATAAAACAAATTGTCAAAATATTTAAGCAAAGTTAGTGACAATCAGCCTCCTAGGTATTAACATGTTATATATATATCCCTACAATTGAACAACATATGCAACTAAAAACAACGGTCTGTCAATCAACATCAAGGTCATAGTCTTCAATACGAACATCAAGACAGTTGTACTGTACGGAGCTGAATCGTGAAGAACTACCGCAACCATCATCAAGAAGGTAAAAGTATTTTTAGACAGTTGTCTGCACAAGATACTCAACATCCATTAGCCGGATACCATATGCAGCAGCCTTTTGTGGGAGAGGACAAACCAACTTCCAGTTGAAGGAAAAATTAGGAAAAGACTTTGGAAGTGGATAAGATATACATTGGGTGAATCACCAAACTGGGTCACAATGCAAGCCCTAACTTAGAATCTTGAAGGTTAACAGAAAAGTGGAAGTCCGCAGAACATATTACGTCGGGAAATAGAAGCAGATATAAGAAGGATTGCTTGGCACATCGTTGTATGGAGAATGCTAGTGGTTGGCCTATGCTCCTCCATGAGGGGTCACTAGAGTTAGTAATTAACCGTGAAACACAATCGTGTGCTATCTTACTAAATTGGAAAATTCGACTAATTTAAAAATATAGGAAAGTGTTAATCAAGTTACTTACATACTCGTCTTACACCTCGTGGTGGAGCATAGGTTGCTTCGCGATTTCCAAAGAATCTCGGCTTTCATCATGAGGTGGCATAATTTTTCCTTCGATTCCCAGGGTACAGTTTAAATCGTTTAATCAAGTTAGCGTCTTTTTAGCAAGATTTTTTTTCTACAAGATGGGATTGCCGACCCCACAATCAACTCGTCTCCTTTTTATGGGCTTGGGACCAACAATAACTCTTGAAGAGCAATAGGTGGAGTTGGATGCTGAGTGATGATATTTGACCTATGCTCCTACACGAGTGTTAACAGGCGTAAGAGAGAGAGTGAGATGGAAGAAAAAATGTTTTTCATGAAACTATCATTTCTACTTCAAACAAGCACAACATTAAACAAAATGTAAAAACCTAAAACTAAGTTCCCGCCTTAATTGTTAAATCCATATTATCCTAAATAAAATCATTTTCATTTAAAGTCCTATTGAAACAGATTACTTCATTATTTCCAAACTTAGCAACTTTTTAATTATGGTTTAAATATGTTATATCCGAGTGGAGATTAAATAACAGGTAACTTCCGAGGACTATTCATGGACTAATATTCTTATTGTATAACTACTCAACAATTACATTATGTATATTTATATCCCTCTTATGACAAGCTTTATTTTGGCCTATAATTTATTATTGTACGATTTACGGTTCTTAAGTTATGTTCAGTTTATTACCGACTGCCTCCCACATTCACAGCCACTTCTTGGGCTTATTTGTGTACAAATATTATTTCCTATTTTATGGTACGTTGCGGTCTGTGTGATTGATATATAAACCAAGTATGCCTGAAATAAACGATTCGATTCATATTCGGAAGCTGGTATTGTGTTCTGGACTCAAGTGGAAGGGCTCGTAGGACATAGGACCAATAAGGACGCTAAACTGCCCACACCGGTTGAACGTCATTGGTTGGCCTAGTGTGCAGATTCGTATAAGTCGTATCCGGATTGGTCGATAGGTCGCGTGATAGCAAAACAAGACATTCAAGGTCATAACAATTGGTGAGGGGGATTTTGGCAGAAACAAAATAATTGGGAGACGCAAGTTCATAACAAAATAATTTTTCAAAAAAAATTAATCATCGATATAAGGGTTGTAGAGATTATTAAATTTTAGATTGAGATCATGGATCGATCGGTATTAAACCACCATTGAAAACCTGAATGACCGTTTCGTTCTAATGTGGGCTTACTCAGCAGTGCGCATCCACGATCCAGCTCCTGTGATTCGAACTCAGAGCCTTCAGTCTCGCTTAATATTTTACATTCAACAATGAAAAACATTTTTTGGTTTAGAAACAAATTTAATTTTAATGGTTGAAATCATGAGTCAATTGAAGCTAGACCATCATGGAAAACCTGGAAGCACTGAACGGCCAACTCGTCTTAGTATGGAAATCCTCAGCAGAGCACATCCACGATTTCGCCCGCGAGATTCCAACCCACGACCTATCAGTCACGCGCGCGAGCGCCTAACCATTAGACTATTTTACTATTATTGTTATTATCAACTTTATTCAATATTATATTTTTGGTACAATATAGAATTCTCAGTACAAAGTATTTCTACAAGTTTCCATTTCCTTCTTCTTGGTCGGTTCTGGCGATATATATTGAGTTATCGCCAGTTAGATGTTAGCAGTCCAGTGAATGAACATCTTAATAATGTGCATTCTTTTCGCTGTATATTGCCAGCAACCACATTGTCTCTTATTGAGTTTTTTGTAACTTTGACAATGTAAGGTTGTACACTTTTCAGAAACGCAGCAGAATAGGTTATGCGATTAATAAACATAATGATATATTAAAACAAACAAAAGTAGATAACTTGTTGAAATATCTAGATGGCAGGAACAGGTAGCCCAGATACTCAAGCAGGCCGGTCTAGTGAACCGGCATCAAATGGTGTTAATGTATAACCTCAATATATCCACGAAATTGAGCGACCCATCCAACATTGTCTTCAGTGAGCTGATATTTGACAACAGACCTGGTTAAACTCCACTGGTAACGGCTTCTCACTAGAACTCTAGGAGTATATCTTGAAGTCAGACATTGAAGTTGGACATTAACACCGTTGCATGCTGGCCGGCCGGCTCAGTGGTCTCTCCTGGCGCGAGACTGTCAGGTCCTGAGTTCGAATCTCGCAGGGTGAGGGATCGTAGGTGCGCACTGCTGAGGAGTCTCACAATAGGCCGGAACGGTCGGCCAATGCTTCCGGGTTTTCCACGATGTTCTAGCTTCAAATGACTCATAATCTCATCTATCGAAATTACTATAATATCCACAAAACCCCTTCAGATTTTATTATTATTATTATTATTATTATTATTGTTGTTGTTGTATTAAACTTTTATAGTAATAATAATAATAATGCAGAGAAATAATTATGAAAGTCGGTATTGTTTAAAGAAAACAGAAAAAAATCTTTTTTTGTTTTTTATATTTTTATGACATTGAAAATTTCCACTTTTTCATTGGTTTTAAAATGACAGAAAAATCAATTGAATTGTTTCTTTTTAATTTTTTTATTAGATACAAAAATTACTTGAATCAACATGGATAGTGACTAGCAGTGGAATCCAGCTTGACGCGCGTTTCGTCCAATTTGGGATTCGTCAGCTGGATGTATCTGCATCTCTGAGTTAATGTTCATTCAGTGACTCGAAATCAGTACCGTACGCTTCAAACGTCATCGCGTTATCCACTCAGGTACTGAGTCCTGATAGCCACTTGCTTGTGTAATGTGGTGAATTAAAATTCACTTGGTATTATTTGGCTTGTATGCACATATACCAATAACAGACTGATTAATTGCAGTCTTAAACCTCAATGGGAAAATTCAAGCCAAACAATACCAAGTGAATAATTGTTTTATGTTTGTTGATGTTAAGACAAAAGAAGTTAATAAGTAGTCAATGTAACTTATTTACTTATTTACTTATGTAGGCTTGTTATTCATCGTATAAGAGCATAAGTCAACCACAACCATTCTCCATCCAACTTTCTTCTAAACAATCCTTTTACACTTCTTTGCAGTTGTGATTCATCTTTTTCGTATTTGCTTCTTTTTCCTGAAGTAATGTGTTCTTTAACTTTCAAATTTTTCACTTCATTTCAAGATTCCAAGTTACGGCTTGCATCGTGATGCAGGTTGATGATTTGCTCAATGTATGTCCTTCCACTTCCTAATTTCTTCTTCAGCTGGAAGCTGTTGCTGATTGTATTGGGTCAGTAGATGTTGAGTACCTTGTGCAGATAACTTTTTAAATACTTGTGCCTGCTTGATGATGGTTGTAGTAGTTCTGTGCGTTTCAGCTCCGTACAATACAACTGCCCTGATGTTCGTATTGAAGATTATGACTTTGATATTGATTGACAGACCGTTGTTTTGAGTTCCATATGTTCTTCAATTGTAGGAATGCGGCCCTTGGTTTGCCAATCCTCAACTTTACGTCTGTATCGTATTCTCCTTGTTTATCGATAATGCTTTCCATATACGTGGGAGATTCCACATCTTCCAGAGTTTCTCCATGAATTGTGATGGTGTTGGTATTCATCGTGTTGTATTTGAGAACCTTGCTTTTTCCTATGTGTATATCGAGGCTTAGTGAAGCAGAGAACGCCCCTACACTAGGTGTCTTCATCTGCATTTGTTGATGTGTATGGCATAAATAAAAGATGAAACGTGTAAAGATAAGAAGAAGTAGATGTAAATTTATAAATAATCGTTTTTGAGTAAAAGTATTCCATTTCTAATTTCCTATTTTGTACAAGCATGGCTGCTGTCCTCCTCTTTTTATAAGTAAACAAGACATATTAGATTATTCACCCTTGATTACTCTTAACAGAAAATCTAGATACATCATCTCATTTTTTTATTCAAGGCGAGTGAACCGTCTGTTATTGATTGATAAACCCTTAAGTGAAGGTTTAATCTATATTTCTTCAATTAAATTTAGACAATAACATCGATAGATGTTGGTTCACTGGTCTAGAGGTTAGGTGTTCGTACACCAGACTAATGATTTTGGGTTCGCGTACGGCTTACGGAATCATGTATGCGCAATGAACGAAACGACCGTCCAGGTTTCCCATGATAGTCTACCTTATATCGAGTCATGAATTCAATGAATATATTTTTTTATGTTAACTTATGATAACGAAATTAGGCATAATACAAAAGTACAACGGTGAAATATTATTTGACAGTTCCACTCTTATCGAACTGTTATTGTTGATGCATTCTGTGTTTGTTTTTGTTTTTCTCATTTATTTTGCATCATTTTTTCTTTCTCTTTTTCATAATCATGAAGTCAATAACAATTAAATCAATCATGTAAAATTCTATTGATTATTAAATATCATGAACCAATTGAAGTTAGACCATCATGGAAAACAGAGAAGCACTCGACGGCCAACTTGTCTTAGTATGGGAATCCTCAGCAGTGCGCATCCACGATCCTGCCCGCTAGAATACAACCCACGAACTATCGGTCTCGTGCGCGAACGATCAGTAATTAGACCACTGAGCCAGCAGGCATCCAACGGTGTTAATATCTAACTTCAATCAATCCACGAAATCGCGTTACACATCCACCATAGTCATCAGTGAGTTATTATCTCACAATAGACCCGGTTGAACTCCACTGATCACTACTTCTCACTACAACTCCAGGAAATACCTCTAGGAGACAGTTACTAGTGAGCATATGTTCATTAATATCAGAAGGAGTTTTGTGGATAATATGGAAATTTTAATGGTTCAGTTCATGTTTCAATTGAAGCTAGACAACCATGAAAAACCTGCAAGCACTGGACTCCTGTTTCATCCTAATATGGACCTGCTCAGCAGTGTGCAAGTTTTTCATGGTGGTGTAGCTTCAAATGGTTCATGAATTCAACTATTACAATCCCTCTCAGATAATAAATTCATAATAACTACATAATAGTTATCCTTTTTTATTATCCATCATTCTCTACTCCATTGAATATCCTCTAATGACCTTTACTTAAGTAGATAAATTTGAAGAGGGTTTCATTCTTTATTAATATCTTTGTATAAGTAAATATATTCAACAAAACTGGTCATATTTTTTTGAAGTGGCAGTCATTACATTATGAATGATAAGATATCATATCTCTTAATGTTAACCATTCATCTCACAGTATATGGATATAAGCAATTTGTTTAGGTTAAGATTTATAAGTAGTTAATTAAGTAATACATATAAGATTGATAATTAATTTTGAAAGAAAGTAAATTATCTCTCCTTTTTATTCCAGGAAAAGGAACATAATGAATATTACCTCATCAAATGAAATTTAAACAATGAACATAAACTAGCTTGTAATAGTTCAAATGATTAGAATTAATGTAACTTGACAATTTGCAAGAATTACTTACTTACTTACGCGTGTTACTCCACGTGGAGAAGTAAAGGCCTCCCACCAGCACTCCTCCATCCAACCGTTTCCTGGGCAATCATTTCCAGTTCTTCACAGTTGTTATTCATCCTTTTCATATCTGCTTCTATTTCCCGACCTGCAAGAATACAAATCTTAATTCAGAGACTTGTAGAAGTAGTACAATATAAGACATAATGGAATTTTATGGATTGAGTGAGCATACTTCTACGTCAATGACTGAGTCTTAATTTCAGTCAGTCACTTCAGAAAATTGGATCTGACAGTTGATGACTTGTAATAACTTGTCATAGCAATAACTCCGCATATAATTGAATCTCTCTTGCTAAAATTTGCACACGCAACAACAAATGCAGGTGAAGATGACCAGTGTAGAAGCGGCCCCAGTAGCAGTAGGTCTCAACATACACAAAGAGAAAAGCAAGATTATCCGATACAACACAACATGCACCAATCAAATTACACTTGACGGAGAAGATTTGGGAGATGTAGAAAAATTAACATATCTGGGCAGCATCATTAATGAACACGATGGATCTGATGCAGATGTGAAGGCGTGGATCGACAAAGCGAGAGTAGCACATTTACAACTGAAAAACATCTACAACTCAAAACAACTGTCTGTCAGCCAACACCAAAGTCAGAATTTTCAATACAAATGTCAAGACAGTTCTACTGTATGTGGCGGAAACTTAGAGAACTGCGAAAGCCCTCATCCAGAAGATACAGGTATTTATTAACAGTTGTCTACGCAATATACTTCGGATCCTTTGGCCAAACACTACCAGCGACAACCTACTATGAGAGAGAACAAACTGGATTCCAGGGGAGGAAGAAATCAAGAAGAAGCTCTGGAAGTGGATAGGACACATATTGAGGAAAGCACACAACTGCGTCACAATGCAATCTCTCACTTGGAATCTTCAAGGCTAAACAAAGGGGAAGAGGGGGATCAAAGAACACATTACGTCGAGAAATGGAGACAGACATAAGATGAATGAACAACAATTTGATAGAATTATAAAAGAAGGACGAGGACAGAGTGGGTTGTAGAATGCTGGTCGTCGGTTTATTCTCCATTGAGAGTAACAGGAATAAGTAAGTAAGCTTTGCTCAAATTAAACATTTTCGCATATATGATTTTCATTTTGATATCCTTTTTATTGTAGTTTTATATCAACAATTCAGTTTCTATGAATAGTTGTCATTAAGTCATATTACTTCATGTTGTCACACAATGATTCTGCAATGACTTTCGATAACCCAATCCTCGATTTCACGTAATAATTTCTAACCTTCTCAAACTATAATTATTGAATGTTACATAAACTGTCTACCAAACGAATATATAGCAATTAAGGAATAAGCTGTTAAAAATTGGCACCAACAAATTGTAAAAGTGGAATGGGTGCTATGATGATGATAAAATGGGGGATTAAAGATGACTGTTTTTTAAACAGGGATCATATTTGAAATAATAAAATGGGAAGGCCTCAGACATATCAGTGTACATTTGTAAAGTTTGTTGAGTTTTGATTGAAATCGTGAACTGTTCAGTGTAAGATTACCATTAAAAACCTAGAAGCACTAGACAACCGTTCTGTCAACTACTTCATATTTTCACTAGGGGATAACTTCGAGTTCAATTGAGAAACCGTGATCAGTGGAGTTAAATCGTGTCAGCTGTGGAGCAGTTACCCACTGAAATCAATGAAACATGGTCGTACAATATCGTTGATTGATTGATTGACTGAAGTTAAACATTAACACCTTCAGAAACCAATTCTGTGATCTAAATTTTCATCGACCGCCCTCAGTTCATATCCTGCATGCAAGAATGTAGATGCACAATGTGAAAAGTCCTTTATTAAGATAAAACAGCGTTCTACCGCTTCAATCATCCATAAACTTTAACTAAGTTTAATCTTTTGACTCTATAAATGAATCTAAACTACTATTCCCATAGCTGTTTATAATCAATGTTTATCATATGTTCAACTATGATACTCTTTATCAATTTATTGAATTATCTTCATTTTGTTTAAATAACTAAACCAAACACTTACACTGAATGTTCAAAAAGTGTTAAAAAAAAAAGAAAATTCTTCTTTATCCACTTCATTTCTTTATCATTGAAATCTCTCCATAAAAAAACAAAAACAAAAAAAAGAAAAGAAAAAAGAGTCACGAATAAATTGACACTAAAAAAAAAACAAAAAAAAACAATCATGAGTTTCTATGTGACATATGATAAAGTTACTTAGTTCATCATGATTATTGAATATATATTGATTATTTTAAAGAAATAACTGTGAACTGATATGATAATCTTGTCTGAAAAAAGAAAAGAAAAGAAAAGAAAAAGAAAAGAAAACGAAAAGAAACGAAGCTAAAAAAGACTGATGAACTAGTTTCAGGATAACAACAACAATAATAATAATAATACTTCAAGTTAATAAGAAAAAAATGCCAATTTTACACTTTCCCTACTCCCCCCTTCCCCTCCCCCCCCACACATACATATAGTATTTCATTCAACTAGAATAGTTTGATAATAATTTATTTCAAAGATAAATTCATGTAAAAAAAAAATCAATAAATAAGAAGTAAAAACCACAAAAAAAGAAGAAAATAAAAAAGAAGAAAACAAAATAGAAAAATCAAATAAAAATAATTTTTTCTCTTTTTTCTTGCTTCTTTATTTTGAGATTTTTTTATTTTAATTTGATTATCATGAAAAGTCTGAATTTTTCTTTCTTTTATTCATAGAATTAGTTATTTAAAACAATAGAAAACAATCTAAAATGTACATTTGATCAGACAAATAAAATGGATACATTCTTATTTAGTATAGACGAGAGTGAGGAAAGTTAGCTCTCCCTCTCCAGATGCTCTCACATGGGGTTACATGTATAGAACTATTGCCAGGGAAGTCCTACTAAATGTATTCTTGAGACAAAGTTGTTGGTTATGAAATTGAGAGGATGAAAAGCAAAATGTCCAGCGCATTAACCAAGTTGATGGAGAGTTGGAAAATCCTGATTCCAAAACCAATGGTGAGCATTGATTTCAGGATCCTTAAGGAACAAATAGAATATGAAATAACTGTTTGACTGTATCTCCTGACGTTGCTCCACTGTCTTGGGAATCAGATCTTTGGGTCGAAATCTCCGGTTGAAGCCCCTTAATAAAACCACTGCTTCGGGCGGTATCTCACTTCTGACACACTTCGAATGATTTGTGTGACGCATATATATTTGGTGCCTACTTGTACCAATGTTTATGTGTTCAAATAAATAATAAATAAATAGTTGAGATCATGAGTCAGTTGAAGCTAGATCGCCATGGAAAACCTGCAAACACTGTAAAGCCGTTTCGTCCTAGTCTAGGACTCTTCAGCAGTGCTCATCCACGATTTCATCCCGCGAGATTCGAACAGGGGACCTATCAGTCTCGCGTGTGAATGCTAAACCTTCAGAACATTGAGCCAACCGACATCCAATGGTAGCTTCAATCAATCAATGACCTCTTGTAACCATTCATACATTGTCTGAGGTAGATACCTCTCTCTATCGGACACAGATTGAACTCCACTGGTCATGACTTCTCACTAGAACTCCAGGAAATCATCCTGAAGTCAGTCGTTAGTAAGCACATGGTGATTATTATCAGTATGTGCTTATGGAGACTGTTGCACAGCCATTCGTATATCGATGGAAGTGAGACATTATCGTCGTTGAATGTCGATTTAGTGGTCTATTGATCAAGCGTTCACGCACGAGATCGATAGGTTCTGGTTTCGAATCGCGCGAGCGGGATCATGGATGTGCATCACGGAGGAGTCCAATATCAGAACAAAACTGCCGTACAGTGCTTCCAGGTTTCTAGTGGTGGTTTAACATCAATCGATTTATGATCTCAATCAAAACTTTTAAAATCAACTTTAAAGTTTCACTAAATGTTCACAGTAACTGATTCAGAAGAAATATAGACCAACATTCTGTAGTTTTTCGGGAGCTTAAACAACTCACTATATCAAATACTCGGTATCTTTAAAAATGGTCAGTACAATACCTTAGTCTGTATGATTGTTGAAATAATTTTATATTCTACTTTATCTATTCTTATTCACTTTGGTTAATAGTTCTCAAGTGTACAATTATATTTCACTTCTAATTGTTTCATATTTTCCTCATGACAATTAAATGATTATTATTATGCTTCAGAAAGCAAGCAGTCATTTCTTAAATGACTTAATCTTCATTTTGTTAGAAATAAAAAAAAACACTTCTGTATCCTAAATAACTGTAAATACTGTAGATCACCAACGTAGATGATCTATGTCGAATGACTGAAGGCCTACTCGAATGTGGCCAACCAGCTAACTTCTAAATCACACCTTGCAGTCAGCATTTAACATAGATTAACCCTTCGACGTATCCAGAGAAAATAGCGAGACCACAACCGCACTGGCCAGTTCATGGCATACAGTTAACTGAATGCGCGTTGGTTAGGCTCTGAATCCACATCCCACGAGCGGGGACTGTGGATGCCTACTTCTGGAGAGTCCCACAATAAAACAAAACGGTTGTCCAGTGCTTCCAGGTTTTCAATGCTGGTCTAATATCAATCGGTTCATGATCTCAATTAGTATGTTCAAAGTTGAATTCACCAGCCAATTTAAGTTAGACCCCCATTGTAAACCTAATAGCATTGGACATCTGTTTCTTCCTTGTATGGAACTTTTTAGAAGTAGGCATCCACGATTCTGTGTGCAGGACTTGAACCTAAGATCATTAATTTCAGATGCAAACGCTTAAACACTAGATCACTGATTCAGCATTCAACGGTGTTAATGTCTAATCTTACAAACCCCTATTCTAAAAACTGAATAACAACAGTATGTTTAAAGTGTAAGCATAGTAGATGGGTTAGAAAGGAAAAAACAACACAGTATATCTCTAATATACACAAAATATACAACAGGGGATAAAACTAGAAAATGGAAGAACGAAATAGAAATATAGACAATCATCAAAGAGTATGTACACACTAAACATATAGGGGTGGTAAATATGAAGTACAACACAAGTACTTTGATTGAGATTATTATCTCAATAGAATTTGATGAATGTAAATTTAATTATACTTGAATATAATTTGAGACAGTATATTTCAAAACATTTATTTGTTATATGTTAAGTTAATTTGTAATGAATAAACTATCGAAATACTACAACTTCTGTGATGTGGGCTACTTATATCCAAATAAGTAGTACATAACGATAGTCAGACATAGAATTTATTTCAACAGATGATCGATAAGGAAAGAATGGAAACGGAACGCAATTAGTATGAAAATGCATGAACAATGAACTCTGAGACAATGAACTGATATTTGCAAAAGGAACAGTGAAGTTTGAAATGATGGATTGATATTTTGCAAGCTAACGATTTACTATATGGTTCTCAGATTTTAATGAGCCGCACTGTAATTTCGTATCAAACATGTTCGATTGTCCCCACTTATGACTTGTTCACTACACTTCAAACTTAGTTGGTTTATATATATATAAACACTAATATTAACATTAACACTGTTGGATGCCGGCTCGGTGGTCTAATGGTTAAGCGCTTGTGTGCGAGACTGATACGTCTTGGGTTTCAATCTCGCGGGGGGGCGGGGACGTCGGCGCGCACTGCTGAGGTGTTTCATAGTAGGATGAATCAACCGTCCAGTTCTTCCAGGTTTTCCATGTTGGTCTACCTTCAATTGATGTATGATGTCAACCATTAAAATTACTATAATATTCACAAAACCCATCCTGAAAATAATAATTTTAGTTGAAAAACTAATTCATATAGCTTGGACTTTCATCTGGTCAATCAGTTTTTAGTAAGATCATATAAGAACTAAAATCACTGAAAGTGAGGAAAGATTATGCATTTATGTATTGATATTCATATCCATAATTCGACAATGAATTAAACCTTGACAACTCCATGTTTATTAGCAGAAACTAGCGCAAATAGGCAACTTTTAGCGGATTATCTAAGAGATAATTTCTAAGGCTTCGTATATCAATCACCGTGATAACCGTTAATAATTAATCCCAGTATCATATGAATTACAACACAAGCAACACAACTCACTGACTACAGTTAGTTTATTATTGAATAGCACAAATCACTAAGCCACAAAGACACCAAACGAATACGAGCTGAGAAGTTAATGCGAACGAACAACAGAATACAGATACAAATTAAAAGTCGAATCAATTATCAAAACTCAATCATATATATATGTGACAAAGCTAATGATACATCAGTCGATTTCAGCAAATGGCATTTAAGCTAATGAGTGGGATATGTGTGTAGGCTGTAACAGATGACCAAGCAAATACGTTCATTCAGATATGATAATAACATCAAGATGTACAATTTGTCAGTTTTAGTAACATAATCTGTTAAATAAGTCAACTGAAGGGCTTGACAAATCTAAACATATACAAGCTTAAGTGTAAGTAAGGTGTTGTCAACTAAGCTTTAATTCTATGGTCCTATTTGTTTAGATCACTGACCTGTAAAATATCAACAGGTAGATTTTTACTTCAATTACTTTGGTGTTTTTAAAAAAAAGTAATTTCATAAACATCTGGGTATCGTTATATGTTGAGCCATATCATAAATCTAGTTAACAATGGAGTGATCTCCGTTGCTCACTTTGATGACATATTTATGGATTGATTACCTTCTTTAAAAACGATCATCTAATGGTTAAGCGATCACATGCAAGATCGAAGGTCCTGAGTTCGAATCCCGCATGCAGGATTGTGGATGTTCACTACTAAGGAGTCTCATACTGGGACGAAACGGCCGTCCAGTACTTCCAGGTTTCCAATGGTGGTCTACCTTAGATCAATTACTACAATCTCCACAAATCCCTATTCCGATCAAAATCGTTGAT
This sequence comes from Schistosoma bovis, assembly GCA_944470425.2. Taxonomy (NCBI): domain Eukaryota; kingdom Metazoa; phylum Platyhelminthes; class Trematoda; order Strigeidida; family Schistosomatidae; genus Schistosoma; species Schistosoma bovis. The sequence continues at coordinate 42,945,129 of OX103956.1, read as the reverse complement.
ACGAAATATTAGTGTTAATACAGTAACTTGCGAAAGATTAATATCAGGAACATTGTTGTTTCTGATTAATAACAATAAACTCTTGGCATTTCATTGATTGCTGATGTATAGAGACAAAGATTATTTAGCATGATGATAGAAATGGGACTTGATTCAATTATCAATCCATTTCTCTCATGATTTTCAAACGTTTCATTATTCCCATTCTTTATTTTGACACTTTTCAACCAACACATTTTTCCCTGATCAAAATATTTCGTTGCATTAGCTTTTTAAGTTCTGCTGAGTTGAAAATGATCCGTGTCAGAAAAATCAAAACATCGAGACATTCTACAAGATACTGTGGTGTATGCTACTTATATCGACGCAAGTAGTGTATAACACTAGTCAGGAATAGAATGTCTGGCAGCAGATGCTCAAGATGATCGAGGAGGAAAGAACTGGAACAGAAATCATTAGCTATGGAACTGTAGCATCAATGAATTCTGAGACAATTGATTGACATTTTGCAAATGAAATATTCACTGTATGCTTTTCCGATGTTCTGTAAGGTCTTGTTCAAATATATTCGATTGTCCCCACTTGTGTTCTCATTCACTACAATACTATCTTATGACTAACAAATGTTGAGTATACTGATTGCCATCTCACTCTGAGATACGAATATGAAAGTTTGAAAACAATTGTGAGTTGCTGGTAGTTAATTCCAAATAGTTCAAAGTATTACTTATGTATCTTTAAACCACCTAGTAAATAATAATAAATTAATCCACATGGTACTGTGTGGCGATGCTAAACCAGTTAAAGAAGTTATTAATCTTTAGTGATTGAAGTAACTAAAGTTTGATCTGTTCATGATCATTCAATGTTCAACTGTACAAACTATGCTAGTGACGATGTATGGATGGTAGTATCTGTTCATGATGTCATTAACATTTGGTCTGCACTTTATAAAAGTTTACGATCTTCACGATTACTGACCATAAAATTAACTAGTCTATGTGTGGAAATTTCGGATGGAATCTTTCATACCTTGATTTTCTACATTCTACCCGAATAATGATTTATATATTTAATTGTTTCACTGTTGTTATAATTATCACTACTTTAATAATATAACCTACCACTTTTGTCAATAAAATCTTCTTTATGTTGATTTGGTATATGGAAATTTGAAATGATACAAACTTATGTTGCATTCTAATATAACTATTCCCTTACCTACTTACTTACTAACTTACGCCTGTTACTCCCAATGGAGCATAGGCCGCCGACCAGCATTCTCGAACCCACTCTGTCCTAGGCTTTCTTTTCTAGTTCCATTCAATTTTTGTTCATTTTTCTCATGTCTGTCTCCACTTCCCAGCGTAATGTGTTTTTTGGTCTTCTTCTTTTCCTTTGGCCATGAGGATTCCATGTGAGGGCTTGTCTTATGACGCAGTTGGGTGAGTTCCCCAATGTGTGTTCTATCCACTTCCAGTGACACTTCCTGATTTCTTCCTCCGCTTCAATCTGGTTTGTTCTTTCCCACAGTTGGTTGTTGCTAATAGTGTCCGACCAACGGGTCCGAAGTATTTTGCGTAGACAATTGTTAATAAACACCTGTATCTTCTGGATGATGGCTTTTGTAGTTCTCCAGGTTTCTGCCCCATACAGTAGTACTGTCTTGACATTTGTATTGATAATCCTGACCTTGGTGTTGGTTGAAAGATTATTCAACTATTCCCTACCTATATATTATTACTTTGAGTACACAAGTCACGACGGATGAGTGAAATCTGTTTAAATATCAATATGGGGTTGTGGAGATTGGATAGATTTTGGTTCAGATCATGAAACGATTGGTGTTTGACCACCATTAAAAACCTGGAAGTAACAGAATGGCCGTATGGGACAACTCAGCAGTATGCATCCAAGATCTCACACGTGAGCCTTGAACCTAGGTCCTTCAGTCTCGCATGAGAACGCTTAACTTCTAGATCACTGAACAGGTAACCAAAGGTGTTAATATCTTACTTCAACCAATCCACAAAATTACGCGACCATCTTCCATCGTCTGAGATGGACACTTGTCTATAACCGGACATAGATTAGCTCCATTGATCACCAGAAATCCGAGGGAATTTTAACTTACAATTCAGACAGAGTTAATCATACAAGAACTAGTAAACAGATAGTATATATGATTACATGAGTTTGTATGCCTATATATATCACTAAATACTAACATCAATACATAGTATATTGTAACAGTTGAGATCATGAGTCAGTTGAAGCAAGATCACCATGGAAAACCTGGAAGCACTGGACAGTCGTTTCATCCTACTGTGGGACTCCTTATCAGTGCGCAACCACCATCCTGCCTCAGAAGATTTGAACCCAGAACCTATTAGTCTCACGCGTGAACGCTTGACCACTAGACCATCGAGGAGTTCCACAGTAGGACAAAATGACCGTCCAGTACTTCCAAGTTGTCCATGGTAGTCTAGCTTCAATTGACTTATGATCCCAACTATTGAAATTACTATAATACGCACCAAAAAACCCCTTCTGAAATAATATGTAAATATTTATAATTATAAAAGAAAAAAGAAAGAAAACATGTTTCACAGTTGATTAGAAAATTTCCCTTTGATGTATCCTAGAAACAGTTAGAAATGGTAGTTCTCTGCTTCCTTTTTCTTTTTTTTTTGTTTTTTCTTTGGAAATCTCCAATTTTTTTTATTTAGGATAATACAAATAACTGAACAATATTGGGTGAGACTATAATTTATAGACGACCTTTGAGCGATGCTAGACTGACTTTCAGAGTGTGTATACCTAATAAGTAGAACCACATGAGGGTTATAAACCAGTATGTGAGGAATTCGAATTATGATTTACAGTTGATGATTAAAGTTAGAAATTAAATTTAGGGTTTTCATCACAAGCTGACATCAGCTTTGATGCTAAAACGTATTCTAGCCAAAAGGATGAATGAATTTCGCGTCAAAATTCGAGACCTATTATCGTATACCTAATTGGTTCGTCTATAAATTATAGTCTCGCCCAATATTGTTTTCGATTACATCTTCATCAAGTTTTATTCTAAGATGCAGTAATGTATTTATTCACATATATGAAATCATTAAACCAATCAAAGTAGTTTATGAATCAATGATGATAATAGTGGGATAGATTACATAAATAAGTGAAAAGTACAAATTGTATGGTGTGATCGAACTCACTAATGATCAAATGAAATGCTCACTATCACATTAAGTTCCATTGTCCTTGTATGACTATATCTTGTTTTGAAAAGAGCAATGAACAAACATTCTAACAGAATAGCATGAATTCACTTTTTATTTTGTTTAATTCTCATCAGTTGCTTACAATCTGTGATATTTAAGAATCATAATGAAATAGTCGGTTGAAATTACTTACATGAGACGATTTGATTGGAGATTATATTGAAGACATATTCGTATAGAATAGCAAGGGTGTAAACAAATTGAATAGACTTAATATTATAAATATACACACCTTATGTGATGAAAGAACATTGTGACAAACAGTTCAAACGGTTAGAAACAAGTAAACATTGATAGGAATAAAATGAGTAGAGTTCAGTTGATAAAATAAGATTACTGATTTGGAAGATAGTTGAAATAAAACTCAATGATGTGATAAGTGCAAGAAAGAGTTTAAAGAAAAAGAAAAAAATATTAAGATACAGCGAAGGAATATTAGTCACCAAGGCAAGGAAAGATTAACAACCATCTCCTTTTGAACACATAAATTAGGATTCTGGCGTCTTATATCATCTGTTTCAGCAAACTTCAGAAGACTGGAGTTTGGCTGCTTACTAATCACCTTGAATGATTGTAGGGTATCGACCTGATGTCCTGTATCAAAAAGATGTTTGGTGATTGCACTATTTAAAGTCATTCTTTCTCTTGTTCTGAGGCTTTTTGGAACATGTTCAAAAAATCTGAGATATGCCCTTCTTTCTGTTCGGCCGATGTAGCTGCTTTGGCAGGTACACGTAAATGTATAAATACAATTGGCGGTAACATGAAAAGGATGCTGGCTAGCGCAGTATTCAGTCTCCTGTTGATTGTGTTTGCAACCTCGTCACCTTTGAAGTTAAGATTTACAGTAATTTTTTATTGACCATAATTACTTCAGTATTGTTTTCTTTACGCCTTTTATATTGGTCAATAATCTTTAGTGGGTAAAAGTTGTCTCGTAGTCATTTTTCTACGTTCATTAATTCTTCTTCCAGTTTGTCAATGGTACATATCCTTTCTGCCCTATAAAGTAGTGTTTTAACTAATGCCTTCTTGTAACTGAGTGGACAAAAACTGTTGAAATCCAGGTAAAGGCCATTCCAAGTACTTTTTCGATAAAGTGAACGTTGGACTGTCCCGTCTCTCCTACCTTTTATAGCAACATCAAGAAAGTGGAACATGTCATTCTGTTCGTGTTCCATAGTAAATCGTATGTTGGGATGCGCGTTATTGAATAGTTTTAGCAGGCGGATTGCATACTGTTTATTGTTACAGATAATAAATATGTCGTCCACATACCTGGAATATTCTGTCATTTAGCTAATCGCCTGTTTAAGCACCATGTTTTCAAGATACCCCATAAAAATATCTGCCAGAATTGGACCTAGTGGGCTTCCCATTGCTACGCCGTTGATTTGACGATATATGGTGTTATGTGTGTATTGGCTTGATGAAGAACTTTTCCTAAACGCACTTCTACTGATACAACAAAACGTCAAGGAAATGTAGTTTATTATCTAGTTCCTCTTCATATGTAAATTTAATCCCTGGATGTTTGTTGTTAAATATTTTAAATATAGTTCTTATTTTCCACTGTTCTGATCGACAATAACGAAAGTATCATCAACGTAACGACAATATAAGTCAAGCTTATCAATAACATCTTTGAGAGTTCCATTTTCTAGTTTCTGAAGGATAGGACCTAGAGGTGAACCCATAGCAATACCATCAATTTATCTATAATATGTGTTATTAAAGACAAAATAGACATTCATTGTACATTTCAGAAGTAATTCTTTGAGACGAACCTCGGGAATTCCAATATTGATAGAAAAAACCCAAGTGCATTTAAACTTCACCCCATTGCACAAACAAGTGGTTATCAGGAAATAGTAATTAAGTGGATAAAGAGATGGCCTCTGAAACGGATGCTACGTGGTTCGATTCCAAGGGAGAATATCAACTCTAAGATTCAGGTACATCTAGTTGATGAATTCTAACTAGGGTGAAACGCCCATCATGGATTCCAGTTTTAGCCACTATCCACTATAACATGTATGTATATCTAAAAGAAGATTTCTTTATCATATTTTATTAAATAAATCACGGAAATTATCAATGTAAAGTTCCTTTAAAGTTTTCGTTTGAGATCATCAACCAATTAGTGTTAGTTCACTGTTGGAAACCTGGAAGCACTGTGCGACCGTTTCTTTCTATTGTGGGGGTTCCTCAGCATTGAGCATCAACGATCCCGCTCGCTGAGGAGTCTCACAATAGGACAAAACGGCCGTCCAGTGCTTCGAAGTTTTCAACGGTGGTCTAACATCAATCGGTTCATGATCTAAATTAAAAACTTAAGAATCTCCATAACCCCTATACTGATAATATCTTTAAAGTAATGAATTCATCTTATGTCTATTCATTAAGAATTTCATATAATTACTAAATATTCCGTTATTATTAAAGTGTATAATGTATAACCTCGTCTGACCGCTCACTTTATCCATTGATAGTTTATTGTTCCTATGTAAGATTGACATTCTTCTTCTCATTTTTCCTATTCTCTTTTTTCTTTTCTTTCTGTAAACTTTTCTCAAATTTCTGATAACGAATAGAAATCATCTATAAATATAAACAAAACAATTCATAAGGAAATTGTTTGATGAATGTTACAGTTAAATTTTCGCCAAACTAAAATAAAAGAAAGAAAGAAAGAAACAAAGAAAGAAGAAGAAGAAGAAGAAGAAGAAGAAGAAGATGATGATGATGATGATGATGATGATGATGATGATGATGATGATGATGATGATGATGATGATGATGATGATGATGATGATGATGATGATGATGATGATGATGATGATGATGATGATGATGATGATGATGATGATGATGATGATGATGATGATGATGATGATGATGATGATGATGATGATGATGATGATGATGATGATGATGATGATGATGATGATGATGATGATGATGATGATGATGATGATGATGATGATGATGATGATGATGATGATGATGATGATGATGATGATGATGATGATGATGATGATGATGATGATGATGATGATGATGATGATGATGATGATGATGATGATGATGATGATGATGATGATGATGATGATGATGATGATGATGATGATGATGATGATGATGATGATGATGATGATGATGATGATGATGATGATGATGATGATGATGATGATGATGATGATGATGATGATGATGATGATGATGATGATGATGATGATGATGATGATGATGATGATGATGATGATGATGATGATGATGATGATGATGATGATGATGATGATGATGATGATGATGATGATGATGATGATGATGATGATGATGATGATGATGATGATGATGATGATGATGATGATGATGATGATGATGATGATGATGATGATGATGATGATGATGATGATGATGATGATGATGATGATGATGATGATGATGATGATGATGATGATGATGATGATGATGATGATGATGATGATGATGATGATGATGATGATGATGATGATGATGATGATGATGATGATGATGATGATGATGATGATGATGATGATGATGATGATGATGATGATGATGATGATGATGATGATGATGATGATGATGATGATGATGATGATGATGATGATGATGATGATGATGATGATGATGATGATGATGATGATGATGATGATGATGATGATGATGATGATGATGATGATGATGATGATGATGATGATGATGATGATGATGATGATGATGATGATGATGATGATGATGATGATGATGATGATGATGATGATGATGATGATGATGATGATGATGATGATGATGATGATGATGATGATGATGATGATGATGATGATGATGATGATGATGATGATGATGATGATGATGATGATGATGATGATGATGATGATGATGATGATGATGATGATGATGATGATGATGATGATGATGATGATGATGATGATGATGATGATGATGATGATGATGATGATGATGATGATGATGATGATGATGATGATGATGATGATGATGATGATGATGATGATGATGATGATGATGATGATGATGATGATGATGATGATGATGATGATGATGATGATGATGATGATGATGATGATGATGATGATGATGATGATGATGATGATGATGATGATGATGATGATGATGATGATGATGATGATGATGATGATGATGATGATGATGATGATGATGATGATGATGATGATGATGATGATGATGATGATGATGATGATGATGATGATGATGATGATGATGATGATGATGATGATGATGATGATGATGATGATGATGATGATGATGATGATGATGATGATGATGATGATGATGATGATGATGATGATGATGATGATGATGATGATGATGATGATGATGATGATGATGATGATGATGATGATGATGATGATGATGATGTAACAGACTCTTAATATCTTTATTGAGTTATTAAACAACGACAACAATAATAATAATAATGAGCCATTATCACTACATACTTATGATTTGTTTGTCTCCTGGTATATATGGATTTGATCATATATATCTAAATCAATTGACTAGATTGAGTAGTTGATTATTATTATTATAGTCTACTTTCAATAGTTACGATAACATGCTACATGTTATTCATGTATAAGTAAAGCAAAATTTCATCGAATATCATATTGTTTAACTTTAAACTGCGGTAGATATGAAGATCTTTATTATTGTTGATGGATAATCGTTTGGTAGTCAATGAACATCCAATCATCTCATTGGAAATGTTCACTGTTTATGAATGAAAATGATAAATTAGAAAACAAGATAAAATAAAGATCATACTGGATAATAAATCAATATTGCCAGGTAATAAAAGATGGGGAAGAAAAACGTTTTTAAACATAGAAAGGTATTTGAGTCTTCATATGGTTAAAGCTTTATTAAGTCTTAGTAGTTACCTTTGAGTATTCCTATACAAAATTTGACTTGATATTAACTCTACAGTCAGTTTCTGTAAACGGCGAGACTCTAATTTATGGACGACCTTTGAACAAATCTCAAGTGACTTTGGGAACTATTAGCCAATCAGCAAACAGTCAGTACAGAGTAAAATGATGTTATACAAAACCAAGGAAATAAAGTGTATTCACTTCTTATACGTGTTTCAAAAACTTGTCAAGGTTATAAAGAGGTTCAGAGGTTCTAAAGTCGTAATGCATGCAGTAGAGGAAATCATTCACTCGGTTACAGAATAGTCGGCCTCTGGAGCCATGATAAAGTCTGAAAAACTCTTTCAGCCTCGACCACATAGCTTCAATATTGTTTATGTGCACTCCGGTTGTTCAGTGCACAAAATGCTACTTGGGGATAACGACACGATGCACACAACCAAGCCTATGTAGGAGTTTGTACGCTCTCCAAACATCCGTATATATTGTAGTATCTGGCTGCAACCAGTGTTACTGGTGCTTTTATTATCCAGTCCTAATCTACCTTGGTTAGGAATTATATATATAGGGTTTTCATCACGAACTGACATAAGCTACAATGCTAAAAATCTGTTTAGTCAAATGGATGAAAGGCTTTCGCGTTAAAATCCGAGATCTGTTATCTTATACCTGATTGATTGGTCCACAAATTATAGTCTCGCCGTTTTATTTGTTATAGCCTCTCAGTTATCACGTTTTGTACAAAATTCCCTGTGAACCGAACGTACGTTAGTATTAAGCACTGAAGTTGGCGCCGTAACCTTGAAATCTCGCCTCTGATTGACTTGTCCATAAATTAGAGTCTCGCCCAATAAACTACTATTCAATACAGTAAGATATTGTTTTGATTAGACTATTATAAGTCTTATCTTTGTAGTTCTGATGAACTCTATCTTATTGTTACATTATCCAAGTTGACCAAAAGAAAGTAACTTTTTTTTCAACTTATTGTTCCTGATTCAGAACCTGAGTAAATTTTGTAACTGTCATTTACTTCTCTCTTTGAAAACAGTCTCACACCAATATGATAGAGCTTCGTATTATTGTCTTTACTCATCCTTCAACTGGCATGAATTTATAGTAACTATCCTACAATCAATTTTGATTATGGTTAACATTGGTTAAACCGTTTTAATAACTTACTTAATAGACAATGTTATTTGGATAGTAACAATTTGCATACTTTTTGGACCGTTATGATCACTAGAGAGTACATGACAGACTCTAGCTAAAATGTTGATTGCTTAAATATCAGTCGATGATTCATCATCATCCTCCCCATGTATGTATGTACTCAAATCATCGTATAAGCTTTTGCTTTGCCTTACTGAGTCCTTATGCAGTTTGACTATAAATTTGCCCATGTAATTACTTGCATATACATATTCACCTCTCTGTTTCAAATTCGCTCGATGTGATTGTAGCATTGTGATCTCTGTACCATCCCCCAATAAAATGAAGTTGATGGACACATTCCGTCTATTCTATAGTAATCTATTAACCTCTCAGACATTTTGATGAATATTGACAGCCACAACGATGTCTCTGATTGTGCTTCTCTGTAGACTAATTGAAAACTAAAGAATTAAATTTTTGATTGAAATCATGAACCGATTGATGTCAGACCACTGTTGGGAACTCGGAAGCACTGGACGGCTGTTTCATCTTAGTATGGGACTGCTCAGCAGTGCGCACGCACGATCCTTCTCGTGGGATTCGAACCCAGGGCCTTCAGTCTTGCACGCGAACGCTTAACCTACTGGATCACTGAGCCGGTATCCAATTGTGTTAGTGTCTAACATTTATCAATCCACGAAATTGCGCGACCACCTTCCATTGTACTGAGGTAGATACCTGTCTCTACCCGACACGGATTAGCTCCACTGGTCACGGCCTCTTACTAGAACTCCAAGAATTTCCTCACGAATCTAGTCACTAGTGAACACATGTTAATTATCAGTATTAAATACGGACCAAGAAATACATATATTGATTGTTACATAATTTTGTTGGAGTTTAGTTCTTTGAGCTAAATGATCGTTTGATCGTGAAACTTTTATCATTCATCAAGTAAATCTTCAGATAGAATTGAACTATTCGAATTTCTCCATATATATAGTTCACAGTTTATCCTGTAAACCTTAATGTTCATTCGTCACCTTGTTGATCTTATAAACCATAATCAAACTATTCAGTTGACAGAACGAAATTACATTCAAATCATTAATCTGAACCATGAATCATCTCTATCATCAGTTACTTAATATCAGAACCTGTTATCTACCTATCTATCTATCTATCTATCTATCTATCTATCTATCTATCTATCTATCTATCTATCTATCTATCTATCTATCTATCTATCTATCTATCTATCTATCTATCTATCTATCTATCTATCTATCTATCTATCTATCTATCTATCTATCTATCTATCTATCTATCTATCTATCTATCTATCTATCTATCTATCTATCTATCTATCTATCTATCTATCTATCTATCTATCTATCTATCTATCTATCTATCTATCTATCTATCTATCTATCTATCTATCTATCTATCTATCTATCTATCTATCTATCTATCTATCTATCTATCTATCTATCTATCTATCTATCTATCTATCTATCTATCTATCTATCTATCTATCTATCTATCTATCTATCTATCTATCTATCTATCTATCTATCTATCTATCTATCTATCTATCTATCTATCTATCTATCTATCTATCTATCTATCTATCTATCTATCTATCTATCTATCTATCTATCTATCTATCTATCTATCTATCTATCTATCTATCTATCTATCTATCTATCTATCTATCTATCTATCTATCTATCTATCTATCTATCTATCTATCTATCTATCTATCTATCTATCCACACATCTATCTATCTATCTATCTATCTATCTATCTATCTATCTATCTATCTATCTATCTATCTTTCTATCTATGTATCTATCCATCTATCTATCTATCTATCTATCTATCTATCTATCTATCTATCTATCTATCTATCTATCTATCTATCTATCTATCTATCTATCTATCTATCTATCCACACATCTATCTATCTATCTATCTATCTATCTATCTATCTATCTATCTATCTATCTATCTATCTTTCTATCTATGTATCTATCCATCTATCTATCTATCTATCTATCTATCTATCTATCTATCTATCTATCTATCTATCTATCTATCTATCTATCTATCTATCTATCTATCTATCTATCTATCTATCTTTCTATCTATGTATCTATCCATCCACACATCTATCTATCTATCTATCTATCTATCTATCTATCTATATATATATATATATATATATAATAACGTAATAAATGAAATATATATCGACATAAGTGTATTCTTCTTTCATTAAGAGGTTAGAATAACTTGACTTGTTTTCGATACCATCACTTGATTTACTTCAAACAGAGATGTTTCCTTTGAGAAAAATGAAAAAAAAGATGTACAATCAATCGATATATCTTTTTAAAAGTTTTGTTTCCAAGTATATCTATATTGTGTATCCAAGAGATTAGAATAGTTTAAATCTAATTAGTAACAAGTGGTTTCAGGTCATTGATTAAATTAGAATTAAATTTAAATATCTTAGATTAGGTTTTCTTTTCTTTTTTTAAATTTTAATTGTTTATTTTTATTAAATGAAACTTCTTTTAGTATTTATTCATTAAATATTCAGAATGGTTATGAACCAACAACTTTACCATATATAACTAGACTATCATGGGAAACCTGAAAGTACTGGACGAGCGTTTCATCTTAGTATGAAACTTCTCAGCAGTGAGCATCGAATATAATGCTTAACCCCGAGAGAACTAAGCCAGTCAGTCTGCATCCAACGGTGTTAATGTCTAATTTAAACTGATCCACAAAATTGAGCGACATATTCGCCATTGTCTTCAGTGAGTTACTATCTTACAACAGATACGGTTGAACTCCAATGATCACAACAGTTCACTAGAACTCCAGGAAGTTCCTCTTATAGACAGTCACTAGTGAGCATATGATGATTATAAACAGAAAAAGATTTTATGGAGATTGTAATAATTTAATAATTGAATTCATAAGTCAGTTTAAGCTAGACCATCATCGAAAATCTGAAACCACTGGACGGCCGTTTTTGAGTTCTAGTGAGAAGCCGTGACCAATGAAGTTCAACCGGGTCTGTTGTGAGATAATAAATCACTGAAGACAATGGTGGACGGTGGCTCAATTTCGTGAATTAGTTGAAGTTAGACATTAACACCAGTGAATGCCGACCGGCTCAGTTGTCTAGAGGTTAAGCGTTCGTGCGCGAGACCGATAGGTCATGGGTTATAATCTCGGGAAGTATTATATTGGATGCTCACTGCTGAGAAGTCCCATACTAGAATGAAACTGTCGTCTAGTACTTTCAGGTTTTCCATGGTGGTCTAGCTTTAATTGACTCATAATCTTAACTTTTGAATTTATACTATCAGTCTATACATTATTTGAATTAAACTGGATACATGGAAAGTATCAATATTATAACGTGTTCAAATCTAAAAGAAGATACCATGAAAAACTTTAAATAATCAGACTTCTTTGAACAACGTTTTCATTGTATCGATTATTTTGATATAAAAACTTATCATAAGTAACAAAAAAATATAAACCGTCGAAATCTGTTCTAGAGAATCCTTTCAAGTTGGTTCAAGCTGCTATTCATTCTTTTCAATGTATGCTTTCAAATGCCGACGCAGTGTGTTCTTCGACCTTTTCCGTCTCCCTTCAGGATCTCAAGTTACCGCTTGATTTGTGATGGAATTCCTCTGTATCAGTAGGCTTCAATATATACACAAAGAGAAAAGCAACATCCTCAAGTACAACACGGAGAACACCAATATAATTACACTTGATGGCGAAACTCTCTAAGATGCGAAATACTTCGTGTATCTGGGAAGCATCATCGATAAACAAGGAGGATCAGATGAAGACGTAAAAGCGAGGATTGGAAAACAGAAGGCCACATTCTTACAATTGAAGAACATGTAAAACTCAAAACAACTGTTCATCAACCAATATCTATATCAGAATCTTCATTACGAACGTCAAGGCAGTTCTACTGTACTGAGCTGAGACGTGAAGATTTACTACAATCATCATCAAGAATGTTCAAGTATTTATGAACCAACGTCTACTCATTATACTCAATATCCATTGACCGGATAGTATCAGCGTCAACCCACTATTGAAGAGATAAATAGGAAATTAAAAATGACATTAGAAGTGGATAGGACATACATTTCTGAAATCATCAAACTCCATTACGATAGAAGCCTCAACTTGGAATCATGAAGTTAAATGGAAACATTGAATATCAAAGAATATACTGTTTCAATAATGATAAGGAGATATAAAAAGTATGAATTGCATTTGGAAACAACTGGAAACAACTGTCCAGGACAGAACTGGATAGAGAGTGTTGATAGTTGGCCAACTCTCTTCCATGAGGGGAAACTGACATAAGTAAACAAGTACGTCATGATGCATTTTGGTATGTATACACATATATATGTAATCTTCATCTACTAATCATTGAAATAGAAATTTATTCATATTGAATCTGATGCCAACATAATGTCATGGATTAACAAACCAATGACAACACATCCATACAATGAAAGAATATACATAAATATACTACTCAAAACAATTATCTGTCAACAAATATCAATGTCAACATTTTCAATCATATGAACATCAAAAACAATTAATTCTACTATACAACATTGAAATTTATTCATCCCGAATAAATCATCAATTGAAATTTCATAAAATTCCTTTTTCGAAAATAAAAAAAAATAATAATAAAACGGGAAATGAATTTGAAAACATCAAATTTTCTAGGATAAAAATGAAAAAAAAATTTTTTTTCATTTTTTTTATCATAGCAACAAAATCGATTTTGTTTTAAATCTTTAAACATTAGATATGCAAATATTTCAATAAAAAAACTTGTTTCGCCGAGATGAACATTGATTTTTTTTAATTTTTCGAATTTTTTTTTATATTTTTGTTTCATCAGCATACTGTTCTAAGATAAATTGATTAATTTTGTTACTATGAAAAATTATCATTCTTTGACTTGATGCCTTTTTCTTCCAATTTGGAAAAATAAAAAAAATTTTTTTAATGTCACCATGGTGAGTTGTCGTCATCCTTGTTTTCTTTTCAATCCATTTGTTGTCTCTATGTCATGATGGTTGAGGAGTGTGTTTTGTGTGTGTGTGTGTGTAAAGAAACGAACAAACAAAATTTACCAAATCCCATTCATACATTTAACTATTCATTTGTGAATGATATTTTTTTGAGAAAATTCCATTGTGAAATATTTTAGTTGCCTTTTTTTGTTTACTTGAAAATTAAACTACAAACAAATGCATAACATTTATTAGTTACTTACTTACTTACTTACTTACGCCTGTTACTCCTCGTGAAGGAGCATAGGCCGCACACCAGCATTCTCCATCCAACCCTGTCACAAGCAATACTTTCTAGCACCGTCCAGTTGTAATTCATCGTTTTCATATCTGCTTCTATTATCCGACGCAATGTGTTCTTTGGCCTTCCTCTTTTTCGCTTCTATTCACGATTCCAAGCCAGGTCTTGCCTCGTGATGCAGTTTGACGATTTGCGTAATGTATGTCCTATCCATTTCCATCGTCTTTTCCTAATTTCCTCTTCAGCTTGCAGTTGGTTTGTTCTCTCCCACAGAAGGCTATTGCTGATGGTATCCGGCCAATGGATGTTGAGAATCTTGCGTAGACAACTATTTATAAATACTTGTACTTTCTTGATTGTGGTTGTTGTAGTTCTCGAGGTTTCAGCTCCGTACAGTTGAACTGCCTCGACATTCTTATTGAAGATTGTGACTTTGATATTGGTTGACTGACAGTTGTTTTGAGTTGCATATGTTCATCAATTGTAGGAATGCTACCTTTTCTTTTAATATCCTCGCCTTTACGTCTGTATCTGAACCTCCTTGTTCATCGATGATGCTTCCCAGGTATGTGAAGGATTCTACATCTTCCATAGTTTCGCCATCAAGTGTGATTGGATTGCTGTTCTCCGCTTTGAATTTGAGGACCTTAGTTTTCCCCAAATAATGTTGACTGATGGGTCCTGGGTTCGAATCTCGCGGGGTGCGGTATTGTGGATGCGCACCGCTGAGGAGACCCATACTAGGACGAAACGGCCGTCCAGTGCTTCCAGGACTCATGATTTCAATCAGTGAAATTTCTAAAATCTCCACAGTATCCCTTCTGAAATACATAAGTTGTCGAAAATAAAATTTATTATTTCTTTCCATATGGCCAGTTATAGAATTTCAACAATTTCACATTGTGATTTTGAAATAGATGTTATCAGATTTCTATAAATCTGTTTTTGGTTGATTAATATTAGTGGGTTAGTTTTCGATGTGATAAGGTTGCTAACCATATGGTTAACCATCCTCCTTCATTCGGTAGTAACCCCAGAGTGTTTTCAGGTGGATATATAAGATGAATGATAGTTGTCATTGTAATATTTTCGACCATCAATCTCTATTATTTGATATTATGTTGTATTTCATTAATAATACGATTGTAACCAGCTAATGAGAAGCCGCTCTCAAATGCCTTCGTACGGTCGAGAGTGGTCACTTGCATACAAACACTACCAAGGAAGTTCTAGCCACTGACTTCTCGCGGCATTACTTTTGTTTAAGAAATTGAGCGTTGGAGTGATCCAGAAAATTCCTTGCAAAAGACAAGCAAGCATCAGGAAACACTAAGAAGCGTTTCATCCAGTCAGCTTTCACTTGAAGTCTTAGCCAAAATTATCAAGGAAGCGAAACGTCACATGCAGAGGCTCTGATTGGTTGGCTGCTACACTGCTACTATGTTTAGTAGCATTCCAGAATATTCTAGCAACCCAAGGACATTTAAAATATTATAAAAAATCCCGTATTTTCTGTATTAGAAGGAACCTTGGAGTAAACTACTTCTCTCATACTTTGAGTCTTCTCTCTCGTGTTCAGGTCGCTGTATAGTTCTAGCTTGAGGGTTACAGAATAGCTTAGGAGACGAATATAGGACTATGAGCGAATTATTGGTCACTGATTATCATGGGACTGCATCTCCTTACGTTGCTCAACTGCCTTGTGGATCAGAGCTTTATACCCAAGGCTCCGTATGTGATCCCCTAAAGAAACCACCAGTTTCGATTTGGGCACCCAGTCAGAATCTCAGCCCTCACACAAATCGAATGATTTATGTAGTGAATATCTATTTAATGCCTCCTTGTACCAATGTTTATATTTTTATACAAAATAAATAAATAAGAAACCAAAAAAACAAAATAAGTTTCTATTATTCTACTACTTATTGTTACTATCATTCAAATTCATGAAGGAAATAGACTGTAAGGTAACACATCAAGTTAGACTATTGCTGAAAATGTTCAATGATACAATCCTCAAATGAATCAAAATGTTTACATTTCCAGTTAGAGCATGTCCTTCTAATACACGAAATATAAGTTGAGCAAAGCAATAATACTTTCCAAATCAGTTCTTGATCAAACATCTACATAAGGATATATGTTTCACAATAAATATAGAAATGAATAACAAGTGAATAGTAACCATTTCATATAATAACATATCTCTGTATCAGTTAATAATTAAGTGATTACTATCTTGCAAGGAATAATTTTTTCCTGGTTAGCGTTTATTTAGCGAGTTACTTTTCTACAGGATGAAGTCGCTAACCCCATGCACAACCCTTCTCCTTTATCCTGGCTTGCGACCCGCAGCAGCCCTAGAGGGACTCCAAGAGGAGTTGGTCAAACACTATCAGCAAAAACTTACTGTGGGAGAAAACAAGGCAGATTCCAGCGGAGAAAGAGATCAGGAAGAAGCGCTTAAAGTGGATAGAACACAAAATGAGGAAAGCACACAACTGCGTCACAGCGCAAGCTCTCACTTGGAATCCTCAGTGCCAAAGAAGGAGAAGAGGAAGATCAAAGAACACATTACTTGGGGAACTGAAGATAGACACGAGAAGAATGAACAAGAATTGGACAGAACTGGAAAGGAAGGCGGATGACAGAGTAGGTTGTAGAACGATGCTCGGCAGCCTATGCTCCATTAGGAGTAACAGGCATAAGTAAGTAAGTAAGTAAGTAATCCTCCAAGGAACTATTGAAATGTATTGGCAACTGAATGCACTATGATTTATTTGGTAGTGGCTTAATTCGTAAGTGAAAATCCTCTATGATTGTGTAGAGTGATGACCAGTAATGTTTTTTTGCTATGGGTTTTAATCGGGATACTCTTTTTATCTAGTATTGTTTGTTTGAATCTTCCCATTGATGCTTAGAACTGTGATTATTGAACTCATTGAATAAGCGAGTATCTATCAGGACTCAATAGCTAAGTAGAGAATGTGATGTCGTTTGAAGCAAACAGTTCTGGATTCGAGTCTCTGAGTGAACATCAACTCTAGGAGTCAGATATTTTCAATTGACGAGTCACAAATAGAACGAAATACTTATCCTAGGTTCCACTGCTAGTCACCATCCACCTTTGCTTACCACAGAATATTCTATATTCCACAGCACACAACACAGGACTTTAGCTTCACTGAATACTACTTAAGCTATAACAAAATAATCTCTGTAATGTAGATGTTCTCTACTTTTACAATTACCCATATCAGTAGTATTAAAAATACAGTAGATCGTCACATCTGTTAACAAAGTGATGAACTTGTGATTCTGTTTCCAGTGAATAGTAGGATCCGTTTTCGTTTACAAAAAAACACCCAATATTTATCAAATCCTATGAAATATAAATATTTAATCAATTCATGTCTGTAATTTTAAAAGTAAGTTTAGCTAGGGCAATGTAAAATTGCTGAATAGACTCAAGACACAAAATGATGGATTAGTCTTTAGATGCACTACGCTTATAGTATTCATCAAGTATCAGATATATCGAAATGGATTCGACCTATCAGTTATTAAGGAACTAAGACATAACTGAGGTCATCCAAGAGCGCACTGAAAGTCTATATCAACTTACTTACTTACTTACGCCTTTTACTCCTCATGAAGGAGCATAGGCCAACCACCAGCATTCGACATCCAACTCTGTCCCAAGCAATCCTTTCCAGCTCCTTCCAGCTCTTATTAAACCTTTTCATATCTACTTCTATTTACCGACGTATGTGTTCTTCGGCCTTCCTCCTTTCCGTTTGCCTTCAAGATTTCATGTGAGGGCTTGACTCGTGATGCAGGTTTATGATTTACATAATGTATGTCTTATCCATTTTCATAGTCTCTTCCTAATTTCTTCTTCAGCTGGAATCAGGTTTGCTCTCTCCCATAGAAGTTTGTTGCTGATGGTATCCGGACAATGGGTGTTGAGTATCTTGCGTAGACAACTGTTTATAAATACTTGCACCTTCCTGCTGGTGGTTGTTGTAGTTCTCTAAGTTTCAGCTGCGTACAGTAGGGCTGCCTTGACGTTCGTATTGAAGATTCTCACTTTGATATTGGTTGACTGACAGTTGTTTTGAGTTCCATATGTTCTTCAGTTGTAGGAATGCGGTCCTTGCTTTTCCAATACTCACCTTTACGTCTGCATCTGAACCTCATTGTTCATCGATATCATCTATATCAAGACAGTAATAAAACAATTACTGTCAACAACTAATCAAATCTTATTTCGGGAGGGGAAAGCTGTAAGCTACCAACAGAAAAGTTGTAATAGCATACTCTATTGAATAGTTTCTGCCTTTGATGTTTTTATGTGTTATGTCCCGATAAGCATAATAAATGGTAACTTTTGGGATCCATTTATGAACTAATGCTATGCGTATACTTATATCGTATAATTATTAAGTAACTAAACTATTCATATTCATGTCCCGCTTATTATCAGCTTTATTTTGACTTATGAATCATTATTATACGTTTTACCATTCCTGTATTATTCCCTGTCTATTAATTACTACCTCCCACATTCACAGCCACTTTTGATTAAATATTGTACAAGTGTTGTTTCCTATTTTATGGTACGATGTGGTATGTCTGGTTGGTATATAAACCCAAAATGTTTGAAATAAATGATTCATATCGCAGAGGCTCGAATTGGTGTTCTTGACTTAACTGGCTGGGCTAGGCAGGAAGCAGGACCGATAAGGACTCTAGACTGCTCGTACAGGTTTTAAGCGTCATTGATCCGATCGATAACTTACTGCTCTCTAATTGACGGTATCATTACTTATTCATTAACAGGGCACTTAGGCCACAAGTTATAACATTATGCAATAATAGTTAGTTCTGTCAAAATCACAACCGGCATTAATTCACATGGTAAAATTATCTAAGAGCTTGTATCTAAACAATTTTCAATCAACATGGATGAATGAATCAACCAGTAGAAATTAATTTATCATTATCTTTATAGAAGTATACGATTGGTCAATCAGTCTACTATAATCACTATAGTTCAATCATCAGCAATTTGTTATTATCTAACAGAATAGTTTCCATCCTAATATTTATCATCATTTACATTTCAAATGTAATGGACAAAATACAATATGAAGTAACATAAAAGAATGAAACGTTTGGCAACAAACTGTTGATTTGTATTGAACGAGAATGCACAAGTGGGCACAATTGAATGTCTTTGAATATATCAATTACAGAACATCAATGTAAAATCTGTGAATCATACAACGAATATTTCATTTGCAAAATATCAAACTTCATTGTTCCATCAGTTCCACGACAATCATTCTCTATTCTCATTTTGTTTTCTTTGATTTTCTTAGCCTTCTACTGACAAATATTTCATTTTCGATTGATGGATGATACATACTACTTATACATCTGTCGTCATCAGTAGCATACATCATGGGTTTATTATTTCTATTTTGTTGCTAAGAGGTTATATTAGAAATTTGTGTATTTCATCGCAAAACCATATACATAAATACATACATATATATCTATCCTCTTAGTATATATTCTCATTCACTATTTACATCAATAAACACTTCATTCCTTTTAATACATAATAGAATCATGATGATGACTTGCCTACACATAATCTAAAGTGGAATAATGACGCTTTAATTCATTATACAAAAGTGTAAAATATAATTCTCTATTCATATGTCTATTCATTTGATTAGATATTACTGTCTAATAACAATGTAGTCTTCATAATTCATCTTCAACTCTATTCATTAAACTATACAACTAAGTTTAAATTATGTCATTTTGTAGTTGCGTAATATGAAATAATATGACAATATATGAATGAATACAAAATAATTGAACTCATGAGTTCATTGAAGTAAGACTATCATAGAAAACCTGGAAATAATGGACGGCCAACTCGTTCACTAGTGACTGTCTCTAAGAGGTATATCCTGGAATTCTACTGAGTAGCTATGACTAGTGGAGACCAACCGGATCTATTATGAGATAGTAACTCAATGATAACAATGGTGGATGTGTGGCTCAATTTCGTGATTTAGTTGAAATTAGAAATTAACACTGTCGGATGCCGACTAGCTTAGCGTGAGACTGATAGGCTGGGTTCGAATCTCGAGAAGGGGGATCGTGGATGCGCACTGCTGAGGAGTCCCACAATAGGACCAGTCGGCTTTCCAATGCTTCCAGGTTTCTCGTGGTAGTCTAGCTTCAATTGACTCATGAATTCAATTGTTAAATGAATAAAAAATAATTTTCCGACGATATATTTGTCTTTTTTATAAATACAAAACTTTAGTCTCAAGAACAATTCACTCTAAAGATAAAGCGGTAAGATTACGATTTAAGGACGAACTTTGACTGACACTAGACTGGCCTTGAAACACCCTACCTAATACCTAGGATCAAATGAGGGTTATAAACCAATGTATGCAATTAGAATTATGATTGACGGTTGATGATAAGGGTTAGGAATTAGATATATGGTTTTCATCACAGATTGACATAAGCTATAATGCCAAAACTTTATATAACCAAATGGTTGAATACATTTCGTACCAAAATCGGAGACTTATTATCTTATACCTAATTGGTTCGTCCATAAATTATAGTCTCGCCGATAAAATTACTAATTCCTTTCACAATATTAAATATTAAATTCTACATTATGAGTTATGTAACTTATTTGCCATTAAGCTCAATTACCATGAGATTCTTTCAAACATTATAAATTATATTTGGACACCTAACATCCGTGGTCATACATCGAACTGTTGAGAAAAGTAGCTTCTGAAACAATACAGTCAGATAATCATTTCTCTCATGGTTGTATTATTATAATGTTATATCTAGAGCTCAGTGGTAACGTCTCTGACTGTCAAGCTGGGTGACACGATGATCGGATCCGTTAGGGAGCATCAGTTCCTTCAAGATTACAGGTACAACTTCCTGACGAATGCCAAATAGCACGAAACCTGTCAACTGTCTTCAACCACCATCTTATCTCAACATAGTGCACGCAATGTCGAGTCATCTAGACTAGTGGCCGCATTGCAACTTGATCGATGGGATTCGATCTGCACTACGAAGGACCTGTCATACATGACATTCCTCACCCACCACCCGGTGGTCAATCAATTGTGAAGCAAGACTTATAACTGTTGAATCTGATGAGAACTTCTTGAAAAGAATAGTCTTTAATCATATATCTATGATGGGAATTCCTAAATAATCTGCTTTATTTTTAAACAAAGATGGATGGTGGCTAGCAGTGGAATCCAGGATGTGCGTTTCATTCTATTTAGGACTCGTCAGCTGGATGTACTTGCGTCATAAATTCCACTGCTAGCCACTATCTATCTTTGCTTATAAACCCTGTGATTTGAAGCAACATTAAGACAATGCGCATAGGATGCACATATGCCGACAAAAGGCTGATCAATTACAGTCCTAAACAACAATGGGAAGATTCACGTAAAACAACATTACATAAATTTAAACTTTACCCTATTTCATAAGCAGGTGACTATCAGGAGTCAGTAATTAAATAAATAATGCAATAGTGTTTGAAGTGAATGGTACTGGATTCGAGTTTCAAATTGAACACCAACTCTGGAATTCAGTTACACCCAGCTGACGAGTCCTAAATAGGATGAAACACTCGTCATAGATTCCACTACTAGCCACTATTCATCTATGACTTATAAAGTTACATTTAATTTTATGGGAATAACTAATTCTTATTATAAAAAAGGATAATTAGTTAACTTTATAAAGGAATCAAATGTATTTAAATGTTTAACTACACTAATTGAATTGGTTGCCTTGCATTATTAGTTTATCAATGAATTATTCATTAAATGAATTAGCATTATTATTACTATAATTTAAACAAGCCAAATGATACATTATAGATGAAATATTATATTATACTTAATGTATTGTATATACCCTTATGAATAAATAATATGAGTTTATAGGATGTACATTAGTTACTAGGTAGGATCATGAAGAAATTACATTCTTTAAACTAGATAATTTATTCATTCACATAAACTATAACTATGGTATTTAAATTCATTGAATATTGTTTGTTTGAAACTTCTTATTGATGTTTAAGATTGGAATTGATCAGTCCAAGTCGAAGTTCATGAAGTCACTGACAAGTGGACTGAGTCGTGTTGGTAGGTGTAGACTACCTGGTTGAGGATCGCGAGATGATAGCAACCGATGGTTAGAGACCCTGAATGACATGGCTGAAAATCGTTTGCAATGGCGCAGGTGCATACACTCTTTGTGTTCTCCCAAATTTCAACTTCCTGATTCCTCCTTGTCTCTTTTTTCTCTTCTTAAACTTATTTCACTGGATTATACTCCTTGAATAACATCTTCAAACTCTAATCTTTCCGACTACTGCTTATACTCCTACCACCTCTATCACTACTGGATCTGAATCGACAACTGTATCTCTGTGCTAATGTGGTATGGCAACTCGAACTGATGTACGTACGTACGAAGTTCTACGTTGGTAATGACTGACTGACTGAATTGATATATATATACATCTGGTATATATACATCTTGTAAGAATCGTCTTGATATAGTCTGGATCTGAAAGTTGATGTTCAATCTGGGACTCGAATCCAGTATCGTTCGATTCAAATGACATCGTGTTATTCACTTAGCTACTAATTCCTAGTAGCTACTTGGTTGTACAGTGAGGTGAAGTTTAAATTCACTTAGTATTGTTTGGGACTCGATTCTTAGAGTGAACAATAACTCTGAGATGCATGTACATCCAGGCGAAGAGTCCCAAATAGGATGAGACGCGCATCATGGATACCACTGCTAGACACTATCCATCTTTGCATATGGTATTTAAAGATTAGGTTGAATATAAATACAATAGAATATGTATTCTATTGTATAATGCTTATACGAATATATTTAAGATATGAACAAGATGTTTGATAAGTATGGTGTGGCTTGAATATGTCATCGAACCTGATAAAAGACAATGATAAAGTATGAACTCCATTCAGTAATATCTTAGTGAGTAATATCTAATATCATATTGTTCAATCTTAATTGCTTATTGAGTTTTGTTTATTGGATTTCAATCTAGCCAACAAGTATCATGATGGTTGGGAGTAATTAAGTGAAGTTTAATTTACGGAATAAATAGCTCAGTGTAGTAACATCTCTGGTTATAACATTATCTGTTTCAATCAATCTTTCAAAATCGCTGGCATATCAAACTAATTTATTATGTTTTAAAAGCTTATTAATGGTAACAGATTGAGA
This sequence comes from Schistosoma bovis, assembly GCA_944470425.2. Lineage (NCBI taxonomy): Eukaryota > Metazoa > Platyhelminthes > Trematoda > Strigeidida > Schistosomatidae > Schistosoma > Schistosoma bovis. The sequence continues at coordinate 42,920,998 of OX103956.1, read as the reverse complement.
AGTGACTATTGTCGTGTTCATTCAGTCCTGTAGTTTTAATCGAATTCTGTTGTTATAATTACAAATTGACTACTAGTCTGAGTGACTCCACTTCATATTCACTATATCGAGATACCACTCGATTGGAGATGGTCGACAAGAAACTCCAGACTAAATAGAGGTCAGTAAGGTTTACTGGTAATCTTGGGAATGCTCCCTTGATGCCCCCCGTGAGAGTAGAGTCTGAGCAGCAAATGTACCGCAAATTACCTGTTATAGATACTGAGAATTGACCAGTGTCAATTTTGCTTAATTCCTTAGTGTTGATTGAATTCTATCAATAAAACTGCAATATAAGTGATCCAACATCGCATACAGTATTTTAAGATATTGGATAGTTGGTTGATTACTGTCGGTCACTTATGATGTACAATGAACGAAAGAAATTTTGTGTTATACCCCGATGACAATAATGAATGGTAACTGTTGGGATCTATTTCTGAACTAATAAGACACATGTATTGCATAATTGTTAAATAACTAAACTATTCATATTCATGTCCCCCGTAATATGTGCTTCATTTTGATCTATGAACTATTATTCTACGATTTGCCATTCCTGTATTATTCCCTGTCTATTAATTACTACCTCCCACATTCACAGCCACTTTTGGCTAATTCTTGTAAAATGTTGTTTCCTATTTTATGGTACGATGTGGTTTGTCTGTCGGGCATATAAACCCAGTATGTTTGAGATGGATGATTCATATGGCAGAGGTTGACATTGGTGTTCTGGACTTAACTGGATGGGCTATACAGGTAGCAGGACCGATAAGGACTCTAGACTGCTCGTACAGGTTTTAAGCGTCATTGATCCGGTCGATAACTCACTGTTCTCTAACTGGCAGTATCATCACATTATGCATTAACAGGGCACATAGGCCACAAGTTTTAACATTTTGTTATTTTTAAAGTTATTCAAAAAAAGATATAAGTAGTATCATAATCAAACTCAATAAACTAACTGTTTCCATGCTACATTTTCCTCGGATTATTTCTAAGCAATCGTTTTTTGGATGATCGTTTAATCAACAACAAGAACAGATATCTGTTATTTCAAAGTGTTTTATCAAAATTAATCGGATTGTTAGAATGAGGATAAATTCTTTCACAACATCAACAATATGTAAGTGATCTACATATTTCATTGTGTTTCTAGGCTTTTAGTATTGGTCTAACTTGGATCGCTTTATGATTTCAAATAAATTCAACAACCTTCACAATTCCATACCGTTATAACTTGTGTTCCGTGTCCTTATCATTGTATTACCTAATGATACCGCCAATTAGAGAAAAATGACTTGTCGACCAGACCAATGACGCATAAAAAATGTACGAGCAGTCTAAAGCATTATCGGTCCTGCTTCCCGCCTAGACCTGCCTGTTAAGTTCAAAACACCAATCTCAACCTCTGCCATATGAATCATTTATTTCAAACATACTGGGTTTATATGCCCGACAGACAAACCACATCGTACCATGAAATAGGAAACAACATTTTGCAAGAATTAGCCAAAAGTGGCTGTGAATGTAGGAGGTAGTAATTAATAGACAGAACATAATACAGGAATGGCAAATCGTATAATACTAGTTTATAGGTCGAAATAAAGCTCATAATAAGATGGACATGAATTTGCATGGTTTATTTACTTAACAATTATGCAATGGAGACTACATGTATCGTATTAGTCCATAAATGGATCCCCAAAGTTACTTACTTACTTACTTACTCCTGTTACTCCCAATGGAGCATAGGCCGCTGACCAGCATTCTCCAACCCACTCTATCCTGGGCCTTCTTTTCTAGTTCCATCCAATTCTTGTTCATTTTTCTCATGTCTATCTCCGTTTCTCGGCGTAATGTGTTCTTTGGTCTTCCTCTTTTCCTTTGGCCTTCAGGATCCCCAAAGTTACCATTCATTATTCTCATCGGGATATATCACATACTGACAATAATCTACATATAAATATTGGATGTGAAAATAATGTTAATGATAACAAAAATTAAATGAAATTAAAAAAGTCGTTTGTTAAGTTATAACCGGCCACGGAATGGATAAGAGGGTTAGGAATTTCTTCTATACACATAAATTGGTGTTATATGTACGAATTCCTATGGTCGCAACTATATGTAGGAGACGGGAACGAACTCCTTCGGGAAATGATGGAGGTATACGATAGATCACTCGAAATGCTTCCAATTTATCTACAGTATGACCGCTATCAATAAGATATGCCAAGATAAAACTGCGTATTGTTTTTATCTGGCCCTTTATAAACTAATCTAGTATATATTCACTCATTCGTTGGTTAAGTTGCCTGGTAGTACACCCGATATAGTTATCTCCACAGGAGCAGCTGAATTTGTAAATGCACATAGAGGATCTAAATATGTTGATATTACTTTGATTTTAAAGTATGATACGTTTACTGACATCTACTTAACTCATTGGTAACTAGTTACAGAACATAATCACTAATATATGTGAGATTATTGAAGGCTTATGATATCATCATAGTTATAAATAGAATGATAAACTATATAACTAGAGAATAAGTAAACATATAAATCATAACTATTTTTAGGTAACTTTCCGACTAAACTAATCAATTGAGTACCTTATTAAGATAGATATTTCGATGTAAGAACAAAATTCAAGTTATCCAATCACCTTATACAACGTCATAAACGTCCTATCTACAAAGTGTATACTAGAACATAAAAGTAATAGTAGATTTATCTATATTACATCATTTATGTATATCATTTTATCTATATAGTCTTCATCGTTGAGCAGTTAGGCTTTTATGTTTCATTAGTATATATATATATACATATGTATAATCAGAATGAAGGTTTGTAGAAATGCTAGAATGTTAACAGTTGAATTATTGATTTGATTTAAGCTGGAGTGCCATAGAAAACCTAGAAGCATTAGATAGTCAACTCGTCCTAGTATAAAACTCTTCAGTAGTGTTCATTCACGATTCTGCACTTGGGATTCGAACCCAAAACTTTCAGTCTTACGAGAAAACGCCTATCCTATAGACCATTGAGCTGACCGACCTGCCGGCCTGCCGGTATCCAACAGTGTTAATATCTAACTTCAACTAATTCATGATATTGTGAGGTTGTTCTCTATTGTCATCAATGAATAACTATCTCATATCAGACATAGTTAATCTCGTTTGGTCACGATTGCTGACTAAAACAGAGATAAAGGTGAAACTCATTAGTCTTTGTTCCATTTACAAATACTAATTTAATTAAAATTTCTAAATAATGTACCTCATAGATACAACAAATATGATTGATCAATAAGAAGATAAATTATGTTTCTTTCATTCATAAATGGATTCAAATTTTATAGATTTTGTTTTTGGAAAGAGTTTAAATCAAACAATTGGGTAAAGCTTTAGAATGATATAATTTAATTATACAAATATATTGTAGTTAGGATAAAGGAGGAAGGCCCAAAGAATACATTATGTCGAGAAATGGAAACAGATATGAAAAAGATGAATAACAACTAGAATGAACTGGAAAAGATTGTCCAAGACAAAGTTGGATGGCGAATGCTGGTGTGCGGACTATGCTCCTTCATGAGGAGTAACAGGAGTAAGTAAGTATGATAAAAGATCAATTGAATACTGTAAAGATCATTAGTAATAGCTTAAATAGTGATGTTGGAATTATTATCCAACCATGTGAATCACTTCTAACCCAGAGCTCTAGGTACACTTATGATTTAAAGTTATTAATTTTAGAGTACATTGGGTTTATAGTGGTTTGTTTTTCATGATTGATTTACTATTAATTAGGTCGAAATAGAAATCAAATACCCATTGGCTCTCAATTTGTTCTGAAATAGATATCATATTGTGTATAAAACTCACTTCAAGTAATAAGAACCTCTCTATAAATCACCTTATTAAATTGAGTTTTTTATTACTATCATATATATTCAGATAGGGGGGTGATAGATATTATCGTAATTTAATGGTTGGATTCATCAGTTGATTTACGGTAGATATCCCTGGAAAACCTGGAAGCACTGGACGGCCGTTACGTCCTAGTATGGGACTCCTCAGCTATGCGCATCCACGATCCCGCCCCTCGAGTTTCGAGCCTAGAACATATCGGTCTCGCGCTCAGGTGCTTAACCTCTAGACGGTGGCGCAATTTCGTGGATTAGTTGGAGTTAGACATTAACACAGTTGGATGACGACCGGCTCAGTGGTCCAGAGGTTAAGCGTTCGCGTGCGAAAGTGATAAGTCCTGTGGTGGAGCGGGGCGTGGATGTGCACTGCTGAGGAGCCCCATAGTAGGTCGAAACGGCCGTCTAATGCTTCCAGGTTTTACAGGGTGGTCTGGCATTAACTGACTAATGAATCCAACCATTAAATTATCATATATATGCTACTCTATTAAAACCGATACATGAGAAGGAATGAAGAACTTAGATTAAAGTAAATCCATTAGGAAAAACTGTGTGGTTTGTTAAAATGGATTCACAAGACAAGCACTCAATTGGGATATTCAAGGCCAAAGAAGAAGACCAATGTACAAATTACACTGAGAAATGCAGACAGACATGAGAGGAATGAACAACAATTGGATAGAACTAGAAAGGAAGGTTCAAGACAGAGTAGGTTAGAGAATGCTGATCAGTGGTCTTGACTTCATTGAGAGTAACATGCGTAAGTAAGTACCATGATAATCACTACTGGAGGGAACAATTATTAAAAGTTGTTGTGATCGTTTAGATAGGTTGCTAAGTGGCTTACTACTACTAAATTGTAACTTCGTACAAAGCACTAAGAATTTAGTCATGAGTTCATCTATCTACAATGTCGATTATTTCTATAAGCTAATGTATTTAAAATAAATCCAAAACGATTTTCATACTTTGATAACCTTAGTTAGATAATTATTGGAAATCAAAGAACACTAGATATCTTTTTTGTTCTACTACAAGACTTCTACTCAGTATTCATCCACGACGTCACGAGATTTTGAATAAAAAGCCTCAGATCTCGCAAAGTATTTAACCTTCATACTACTGAGTTGGGATCCGATAGGTTACATTTCCAATTTCAATTAATTAGCAAATATTTTCGCTACAAAAATAAGACAGCAGAAGTAAATTCTTCTAACTGATTGATTACTGTCCACCATATGAGTTTCTATGATCCTAGTCATATTTAAAATGGGAATTTCTCGAAGTATAAATGATGTAAGTTTTGATGTGGGATAAATGCTTATATAACCCCTCCTTCTGTTTGCTGAATGTTAAATACAGCCTAGATGTACAAATATATTATTAGTGTACAATGGTTCTTTTTGGTTTTCGACTGACTTGAACATGTCAAGAGATTCTCTACTAGGTATCTGATCTAGAATTATGGTGATCCCACTGAACTAGTAGACACATCCGGTCCACTCACGACCAGAACACAGAAAGCAAACGACAAATATCATGATTTATGAACGAACGTTACTTGAAAATGTAAGCTGATTCGGGATAAAAATGAAAATGAATAATCTATTCAGGTCAGCATGTGTAACATATGCCCTAAAGTTCTTAAATCTTATATTAAAATTTCATTCATAATATAAACACTTTTAATATGGCGAGCAAGGTCATACAAATCAGATACTGTTGCAAAGACACAATAAATGAGAAATGCACTTGTGGGCGGTCTAAATGTACCTAGAACAAAACAGGTCCATATGTAAGAGGTAGTTATGTTATTCAGCTATTGATAATACAGTATTAGTTTACTCTGTAACGTAGTGGACTGAATTAAAAGTCTAGCTATGATACGTTAGTCACTTACTTACTTACTTACTTAAGCCCGTCACCCGTCGTGGAGGAGCATAGGCCAACCACCAGCATTCTCCGTCCAACTCTGTCCCGAACAATCTTTTCAAGTTGGTTCCAGTTGATAATCATCTTTTTCATGTCTGCTTGCAATTCCCGACACAGTGTGTTCTTTAACCTTTCGCTTTTCCATTTCCCTTCAGGATTCCAAGTTAGCGCTTACTTCACAATGGTGTTAGTCACCAGAAAAGTTCACATAATTTCAATCGATATATTAAAATTTATAGAAAATCTCTATACTGTTTTTTCAATATTCATTCAACCGTAAAACGTTTGAAATAGTCTGAGATAAGTAAATCAGTCTGAATGTGGAGAAAATATAAAGATTGAAGTGTAAGATATTCTCATATCTACTACCCATACTACTGATTGGTTCTTTTGTTTCCAGCCTCCAAGAATCAACAAAGCAGATGAGAATTAACATTTAACATGTTCTAACTTAATAAAAATAATGTTTCTCATATGACTTAGCCAAATTATATTCCTTTATAAATGTCGTGGTATTATTTCTCAATTAGAATGAAGTGATGTATCATGATATTGTTTAACGTAGTGATTTGAAGTAGTCTATAGGAAATCTCTGAAACTAGGTTTCATGCTACTTGATATTCATCATTAATGTGTGCCTGTAAGAAAGAACTAGAATTCATGATATTAGTTACTAGTCAGTGATCAATCCATTATCAACAGTATTGTTCATATGAACAATCGCTAATTAAGAAATTCATTTGGATAACGTACATTGTAATGCTCTCTGTCTTTGTTTTAAAGGAGGCTTTATTGAGCCGGGGTCCATGAGATTTATATCCTATAAGTGCATTTTGTGCTTATTCGGATAGCATCAATGCAACTGCTTATGTATGTGAAGCATATTTTTTTCTTCATGGCCAAAGTATAATAAAAGTTCCCCTAAAGCTAGTCGTTATTATCCAACTTGTGTCCAATATGTTTCGCTGATTCCAAGAACCTTCATTTCTGCAGCAATTTGGGAGGCTTTCCCGGTCTCCCACATTGCACCAGAATTCTATGTACCTAAAGGAATGATTGCTCTGGTTGTCAGAAGGGGTATCAGCCTCGTAACTTACGAAGCAACTCGACTTTCACCATGAGGCGTCGTAACTCTTCTAAATGTAGAACTTCTAACTCCCAGGGCAAAGTTTAAATGGTTTGAATTGTTTTTTTCTTGTTAGCGTTTTTTTAATGATTTAGTTTTCTACGGGATAGGGTTGCTAATCCTATGCCCAAACCTACTTCTTTATCTGGGCTTGGGACGGGCAGTAGCTTAAGAGGAGCTCCAGGCAGTGTTAATTAAGAAATGCTTATATAGAATCTGAATAATTTGTAAGACAGTTACTCATCAATTGATTGATGTTTCATGGAAAATTATTAATAACTATCTAAAAGTTAAACTAATTGTCTCATTTTATTCCTGATTCAAACTGACATTAATTTAATCAAAAAAGGCACCAGTTAAAGATTCATGAACATCATCTATTGAGTTCAACAAGTCATCTACATAGTCGTTTCATTCATATACAGAAATAATATTCTTTACAAGACAAGGTGTCAGTCTTAAATGGTGTAATACATAAACATACCTAGATGAGTATAGACATTTTAAAAATAATGTGAGTTTATGATAACAATTCGTTGATTTCACTAAAACTGTGTATTTTCCCTGATTGTATTTAGGATAATAGACAATCCCTTTTTCCCCTATAACATTTTTGCCAGTGAATTCGTTAGAAAGTTGGGGAAATCAGATTATAACATAACGATAGGTGAAGCTAATGCTTAGAAAAAAAAATAGAACTTATTTCAAATTTAAGTGAAGTTTTGTTCTCTAAGCTGGATGGTCTAACTAAATCCTCCACCTGAGCTACAAATCTTCTCTACTTATTTCAGGTTCTATACGATATCAGACAATCACTAATTTTTTTATTGAAATCATGAGTCAATTGAAGCTAAACCACCATGGAAAACCTGGAAGCACTGGATGGCCGTTTCGTCCTAGTATGGGACTCCTCAGCAGTGACCGGTGGAGCGAAACCGTTTCGGGTAGAAACAGGTGTCTACCTCAGTACAATGGAAGATGGTCGCGCAATTTCCTGGATTGGTTGATGTTAGACACTAACACCATTGGATGCCGGCTCAGTGATCTAGTTGTTTAAGCGCCTGGTGCGAAACTAGTAAGTCCTGAGTTCGGATCTCGCGGGGTGCATTATCGTGGATGCTCACTACTGAAGGGTCCCATACTAGGACGAAACGGCCATCCGATGCTTCCAGGCTTTCCATGGTGGTCTAGCTTCCACTGACTCATAATTTCAATCAAAAACTTAACAATCGCCACAACACCTAACCTGATAATCACTAATATGATCATAATGTTGAGAATGAACCTATAACCACCTACAAAATCGAGTTGGAAGGCTTTGGTCCCCAAACAAACTCTCCATTTTCGAACCACTACCTTATAATCGAATGATTCATATCTACAAATTCGGACAATTTATGTTGTTGTGTCAACGTTATCTGTTCCCTAAGGTGAAAACTGTCTCATTTCAGACATGCTTAAACATCGTTGGTCACAGTTTTCCCTTTTCAAAGAAGGATATTAGTAAGCTAAAGATTTGTGAATATTGTCCATCTGGAGAAATCTTGTACTTCGAGGTTTTCACTCGATATCTGGTAAAAAATTATCCCTTTTTAAAACTATCTCCAAGTCAAACATATAAAGATACATATTTCAGTTCTGAAAAATACTTCCACGATCTATAGTTGTAGGCTTCCTCTATATAGAGAAAATTTGCACTTAATTCTGAACTTATTATTACCTTTAACATTCCATGAAATGGTACTTTTGGGAAGATTTAATCGGAATTGCCAACCTTTTCATACAAGAATACTACATAGGTGTATTTATTTGCGTTATGACTTGGATAAACTGAACGTGAAACAACAAGAAACTGAAATTTTCACGAAACAAAAAAGAAGACAAAAGTAATGACAGGTAAAGATTTAATCAGCCTACTATTTATTATCAGTGGTATTTTGTGGGTATTTTAGTAATTTTATTAGTTGAATTCAATTGACTAATAATCAATTAAATCTAGACCACCCTGGAAAACCTGGAAGCATTGGGTGGCCGTTTCTTCCTAGTATGGGACTACTCAGTAGTGTGCATCTACGATCCTGCCTTGAGAGATTCGAACCCAGGACCTATCTTTCTTGGGCACGAATGCTTAACCTCTAGACTACTCAACCGGCACCAGTTAGATAATCGCTGTCATATAGGTTGATCACTCACGTAATATCAGACTAATTAATGAAGTGAAACATGCAGCAATATTTCTACCTAATTGATCCCTGTGAACGATTTAGTCATAACTCTACACATGATCCACTTGGTATTATTTGCCTTGTATCTTCTCATTGAGGCTTAAGACTGCAATTGATCAGTCTGTTATCGGCATATGTGCGTACTGTGCGTATGCCTCGATATTGCCTTAACTCACAAGGTTTTTATAAGCAATGATTTCACAAGCAAGTAGCTATCAGGACTCAGTAGCTAAGTGGATAACGCGATGGCGTTTGAAGCGAATGGTACTACTGAGTTCGAGTCCGAGAGTGAACATTAATTCTGAAGTGGGGGTACGTCCAGCTGACGAGTCTCAAATAGGACGAAACGCGCGTCCTGGCTTCCACTGCTAGACACTATCCATCATTGTCTACACATGATCATTCGTACGATTTATATATTTACATTTGTTACAGTAATATATTTGTTTTTTTTGTGAAAATGAGCTTCATCTTTTGATTCGATTAGCTGTATATAGTTATTAGTTCTAATACATGATTTTGGATAGTTAAGTGTATGGATTGACATTGGGTCAAAACATAGATATTTACTTGGTAGTGAATCTCGCTTTTTTTCATCATAAAATACAGAATATTTAACAATATATACTATTTTAGGGACCTGAACTGCATTGAAAATTGGAGGTAGACATCAAAATATTGAATAGCTGGAAACGTTTGTACAGGACACAGTTGGATGGAGAATGTTGGTGGACAGGCTATGCTCCTCCACGAGGGGTAAAAGGCCCTAATACTATATATATATATATATATATATACACCCACAATAATGAAGATAATAATAGTAATATATTTTTAGGAGTAATGATAAAATACACACTGCAATAGTCATAAATATTGTAAACACACTAAGAAGGTTGTTGTAACGGGTGAGACTGCAGATTTTGATAGCAGCGTATTATTGACCGATCACAGTGACACGGAAAACACGTAAGGACGGCTTAGGGTTCTGACTGGTCCCGCTTCGCTGTCTATCCCAGCCAGTTGAGTCCACAACACAAGTCTTAGCCTCTGAGTTCTGAATCATTATATTTCAGACATACTCTGTTTATATACTAATCAAACAAACCACATCGTACCATAGAATAGAAAACAACATTTGTACAATACTTAACAAGTGAAATCAATACTGACCAATAGGGAATGTCCATTTAGAGTCCAAGGACACCATTAGACACAACGTGATAATTATTGGTATATTTTTCTGCACATCCTAACAAAGGTGACATTGTAGTGTATGCTACTAATACCGATATAAGTAGTATATAACGCTAGTCAAGAATAGAATGTCTGGTAGCAGAAAGTCAAGAAGATCAAGGAGAAAAGGACGGGAACAGAAAGTAATTGTTGTGGAAATGCAGAAACAATATAGTCTGAGACAATTAATGAACATTTTTTGCAAATGAAGTATTTACTGTATATAAATTAGATTTTACTAAGATGTTCTATAATTTTGTATTCAACTACATTCGATTGTCTTTAATTGTATTCTTGTTCATTAAATTTAATGTCACTTCCAAGATTTCACTTTCAATTAATGATACATACTACTTAGATCTGTTGATACCAGTATGAAAAATGTAAACATACTAAGCAGTTAGCATAAATGCAAAGAATGAATTAATATCGTAGAAGTATACTTACTTTACTTACGCCTGTTACTCCTCGTGAAGGAGCATAGGCTAACAACAAGCATTCGACATCCAACCCTGTCCCAAGCAATCCTTTCTAGCTCTTTCCAGTTCTTATTCATCCTTTTTATATCTGCTTCTATTTCCCAAAGTAATGTGTTCTTTGGCCTTCCTATTTTCCGCTTCTATTCAGGATTCCAAGCCAGGTCTTGCCTCGTGATGCAGTTTGATGATTTGCGTAATGTATGTCTTATCCATTTCCATCGTCTTTTTCTAATTTCCTCTTCAGCTGGAAGCTGGTTTGCTCTCTCCCACAGAAGGCTATTGCTGATGGTACCGGGCCAATGGATGTTGAGTATCTTGCGTAGACAGCTATTTATAAATACTTGTACTTTCTTGATTGTGGTTGTTGCAGTTCTGCAAGTTTCAGCTCCGTACAGTTGAACTGCCTCGACATTCTTATTGAAGATTGTGACTTTGATATTGGTTGACAGACAGTTGTTTTGAGTTCCATATGTTCATCAATTGTAAGAATGCTACCTTTTCTTTTCATATCCTCTCCTTTACGTCTGCATCTGAACCTCCTTGTTCATCGATGATGCTTCCCAGGTATGTGAAGGATTCTATATCTTCCAGAGTTTCGCCATCAAGTGTGAGTGGATTGCTGTTCTCCGCGTTGAATTTGAGGACCTTGGTTTTCCCCTTGTGTATGTTGAGGCTTACTGATGCAGAGGTTGCTGCATTATCTAATGTATAATATTGTTATTCATTAATATATATATATATATATATATATATATATATATATATATATATATATATATATATATTGTGAACATTATATTATGGTACTGATTAGTCGATAATATATCTGAAGCTCTCAGCATGAATTCCATAATTAATGGTACTTATTAGTTAAATATATTTGTAGACTTTAAGAATGTTGTACACTTGGATCATTCAGATTCATTGCACAGTGATTTATGTTGAAGATAAACTTGTTCACAGGTTGATATCATCATCGTACTTCTTAAAAATAAATTAAGTATCAATTCTCTCATATTTGTAAGTACTCATTTGTCAACATGGAAAAGGGTACAATAAACATAGAAATTTAAAACGTACTTAGTCCGATTTCAAAATATTGACTATTCTAACTAATGTCCCCAAATGTCTTGGTACGGTCAAGAATGGGAAGAGTTATCTTTCCCACTAGAAATGCTCTCATATGGCCAAATGTATACAACCACTGTAAGGAAAGTCTTACTCACTGCCTTCTCGCGTCACAAGTGTTATTTACAAAATTAAGAGGATGAAAAGCGAATGTTAGGCTCTTTTACCGAGTTTGTGAATACGTCGATTCCACTTAGAGGACTTGTAAAATCCTAATTTCAAACCAGTGGTAAACATGGGCTACCAGAATCCTGAAAGAACAAATGGTATATGAACCAATTGTTGGTCACCGGCTACCATAAGACTGAATCTCCTGACGTTGCTCCACTGCCTTGTGGATTAGACGTTTAAGTTAAAGGCTCCGAGTGTGACCACTTGTTTCAGTTTGGGCACTCGAGCAGTATAATAGCAGACACACAAATCAAGTGATTTATATGACGCATATGCATTCAGTGCCCTTTTGTATCAATATTTATGTGTTCAAATAAATAATAAATACTCTAATCAATATTGTTAAAAAGTAAAGAGATGAGTATTATGTTTTGTAATATTCATGATTTCAATGAATCAGTAGGCCTGAACATACACAAGGAGAAAACCAAGGTCCTCAAATTCAAAACAGAGAACAACAGTCCAATAACTCTTGATGACGAAACTATGGAAGATGTATAATCCTTCACATGACTGGGAAGGATCATCGATGAATAAGGAGGTTCATATGCAGACGCAAAGACGAGGATCGGCAAAGCAAGGGTCGCATTCCTACAATTAAAGAACATATGCAACTCAAAACAACTATCTGTCAACCAATATCAGTCAAGGCAGTTCAACTGTACGGAGCTGAAACTTGCAGAACTACAACAACCACCATCAAGAAGGTACAAGTATTTATAGATGGTTATCTGCAGAAGATACTCAACATCTATTTGCGGGATACCATCAGCAACAGCCTTTTATGGGAGAGAACAAACCAGCATCCAGCTGAAGAAGATACGTAGCAGATATGAAAAGGATTTCAATCAAAAATTCACTAATCACAACTCTATATTGATATTCTAATCACCTGGATAACATAAGTAATTCTTATATCCATCTATTGACTAGGTTTTCATCAATTAAATTGACGATATTCTTTAAATCAATCATTACCTAGTTACATTATATATAACTTAAAATATTGAAAATAAACTAATCCTTTTCTAATACCATAACTTTCTTCAAGAGTAAAATATCTCTCACAAGTAACCCTCTATCTTCAAATCCACTTGGAGGTGGGTTTTTCTAGAACATTTAAAATATTAATCAATAATCAATCAATAAACGAATTGGATTCCAACATTGATAGGATAATTTTTTTGTTGTTTTCATATTGATTTTTAAAAAGAAAATTAATCCCCATGACTATTAAACACCATAGAGTTATATGGCCTTAGGATATTTATTTAATCATAATAATTAAACATATAAATTTTAGAAAGTAGGTAAGTTAATGGTAAGGAAGTAAATGGTAGACTATCTATGTTATTTTAATTTAAAAGGAATTAATAATCACAGTTTTTGAAATCATGAGTCAGTTGAAGCTAGACCACCATTGAAAACCTGGAAGCACTGGACGGCCGTTTCGTCCTGGTATGGGACTCCTCAGCAATGCTCATCCACGATCCCGCACCACACGGGGCTCGAACCCAGGACCTACTGGCTTCGCGCGCGAGCACTTAACCACTAGATAATTGAGCCGGCCGGCATCCAACGGTGTTAATGTCTAACTTCAACCAATCCACGAAGTTGCGCCACCGTACACCAATGTCTTCAGTGAGTTGTTATCTCACAACAGACCGGTTGAACTCCACTGGTAACGGCTTCTCACTAGAACTTCAGGAGTTTTTCCTGAAGTCAGTCACTAGTGAGCAGTTGATTATTATTATCAGAATGGGTTTTGTGGAGAATTTTAGAATTTTCACAGTTTTTGAAATCATGAGTCAGTGTTGTTGTGAGATAACAACTCACTGAAGACAATGGTGCACGGTAGCGCAACTTCGTGGATTGGTTGAAGTTAGACATTAACACCGATGGATGCCGGCTCAGTGGTCTAGTGGTTAAGTGCTTGCGCGCGAAGCCAGTAGGTCCTGGGTTCGAGCCCCACGTGGTGCGGGATCGTGGATGCGCACTGCTAAGGAGTCCCATACCAGGACGAAACGGCCGTCCAGTGCTTCCAGGTTTTCAATGGTGGTCTAGCTTCAACTGACTCATGGTTTCAAAAACTGTGAAAATTCTAAAATTCTCCACAAAACCCATTCTGATAGGAATTAATTATGCCAAACAAATTGACTAAGTAGAGTAAATATGATTGACATTTTTTTGAAAAACAAAGGATCACTGAATGGTTGAATTATATTTTCTGGTTAGTATTTTAGTTTTCTAAGGGATAGGGTCGCTTAACTCATGGCCAACTCTCCTTCTTTATTCGGTTTTGGTATAAGCAGTAACTCTGGAAGAGCTACAGGTTAGGCTATATATTTAGTATTCAGCTAGGAGTGAAGTTCCTTACATTGATATATCTAGACCCTAGTTTAGGTGTTCAGGATGAAATGGAGAAACTCTGGAAGATGTGGAATCCTTCATGTATCTGGGACGGAGGAGGATCAAATGCAGACGTGAAAGTGAGGATTGGCAAAGCAAGGAGAGCATTCCTACAATTGAAGAACATATGGAACTCAAAACAACTATCTGTCAATCAATATCAAAGTCATAATCTTCAATACGAACATCAAGACAGTTCTTTTATACGGATCTGAAAATTGCAGAGCTATTACAACCATAATCAAGAAGGTACAATTATTTATAAATAGTTTTCTACTCATTACACTCAATGTCCGTTGACCGGATAGGATCAGCAACAGTTTACTATGGGAGAGAACAAACCAGGTTCCAGCTGAATAGGAAATTAGGGAAAGACGATGGAGGTGGATAGGATACATATTGAATAAATCATCAAACTACATCACGAGGTGAACACTTACCTTGAATTATGAAACGTAACGCAAAAGTGGAAGATCAAAGAACACGTGATGTCGAGAGTGGTAAATAGACACGAATAGGATGAATAGTAACTGTAAACACGTGGAAAAGATTGTTCTGGACAGAGTTGGATACTGTTAGTGAGTGTCCTATTCTCCTCAACGAGGGCTAACGGGTGTAAGTAAGTAAGTTTCATGTAAACGCAATCAGTGTTTAATATTTTTCAACACAACACTATCAAATGAAAACACCTGAGGAGCAATTTTCCCCCTCCCATTTCAGTTTCTTCTGATACTGATCATTTCTACTTTGAATAACTCTTTTTCATCTAAATGATGATTGTAATTTCAACCATTGAACTGGCATGTAGTGGTTTTTAACCTCAATAAATCCATAACATTGTGTAACCACCTTATACTGTCTTCGATAGGTAACTGGTTCATATCTGACATATTTTAACTACACTGGTCATGGATTATAACGAGAACTCTAGAAATTGCCTCTCAAGTCTGTCACTGGTGAGCACAATATAATTGTGGAGATTATTGAATTTCATTAGGATCATAAATCAATCGAAGTTAGACTACCACAACCCTTATACTAACAATCGCTGACTTCATTAAATTATTGTTAACCATTCCTTTCATTTCAAACTGAATCAACTTTAGATTGATTTAGAAAATTGGAATAAAAGAAAAACGTTTCCTCCCACAAAATTGTCACCACAATTAAGTTATGATAATTTCTTTCCCCTAAATGAAAAACAAAAAATTGATAAACCAAAATCTATTCAAATCAACCTAAACTAAAACTTCTTAGTTGAGAGCTAACAAAAAGCAGCGGTGAACTCCAAGTTGTCTAGCTGGGAAGCTGCACTTAGTGGAGTGTCTCAGGGTACAGTTTTGGGGCCATTGTTATTCCTCCTGTATGTAAACAACCTTCCTCGTCTCCTATGATCATCATCATCATGTCTTGCTATATGCTGACAATGTCAAGATATGGAGAGCGATACGAAGTAAGAGTGATAGCTTAGAACTTCAAAATGACCTGGAGTGGTCTCAAACCTGGCATTTTCCGGTTAATACTTCCAAGTGTACTGTGATGCATATCGGTCATCAAGGTACAGATACATACATGATTAATGACACTGGGCTATCTGTTGTCCAGACACACAATGATTTAGGAGTCATCGTTAGCCAAGACTTGAAGACTACTGCACTAGCCGTGTAATAGCCGCCAAAAGTTTTAAAACTTTACGGTCAATACGTAGGACCTTTAGTCATGTCGATGCTAAAACGTTTTTGACTTTGCATACAGTGTTCGTATGTCCTAAACTTGAGTACTGCATACAAGCTGCTAGGCTCTGCTTAAAAAAAGACAATGAGCTTTTGAAAAAGGTTCAGAGAACACCAACTAAGCTGATTCCTGGAAGAGCGAAGGTCCCGTATGATGCTCAATTGGCTAAACTAAACCTATTCCCGTTATCGTATCAAAGAACTGGAGGTGACTTGATTACAGTTTTCAAATTACTTAGTAATAAATTTACACCTAATATGTCCTCATTTTTCTTGTCTTCCAAAACAGAGAATTTACGAAGATACTTCAAAAATAGTTCACAAGCCCAGAACAAATTACTTGTCAACTGACTATCAACTTTCTCATCGAATCATCAACGAATGCAATTCATTAATTCCACACGTGATTGAAGCTCCATCTGTCAACTTCTTCAAAAGAAAGCTGGATCAACTGACAGATCATCATTTCCAAGACTAATACAGACCATCAAACCTCCTATCTGTTCTATCCCGATAAGAATAATGAATAGTAATTTTTGGGATCCGTTTATGGACCAGTACTATGCGTATATTTTTATCGTATAATTGTTAAATAACTAAATCGTTCATAGTCATGTCCCTCGTATTATGAATTTTATTTTGACCTATGAACTATTATTATAAGATCTACCATTCTTGAATTATGCCCTGTCTATTAATTACTACCTCCCACATTCACATCCACTTTTGGTCAAATATTGTATAAATGTTATTTTCTATTTTATGGTAAGTTGTAATCTGTTTGATTGGTATATAAACCCCATATGTTTGAAATAAATGATTCATATCACAGAGGTTGAGATTGGTGTCCTGGACTTAACAGACAGGTCTAGGCGGGAAACAGTACCAATAAGGACTCCAGACTACTCGTACAAGTATTATGCATCATTGGTCCGATCGATAATTCGCTGCTCTCTGATTGGTGATATCATTGCGTTATACAATAAACAGAGCACACAGGTTCACAAATTATAAGACTATCTTTTCCAAATTGAAAATAAATAACAATTTCAATCGAAATCAAGAAAGAGAAAAACAAGAAGAAAAAAAACATTCTCCAAAATGTATATTTTCATTTCTTTTTCTTTTTTTTTAATCAAACATAAAAGAGAGAATAAAAGAAAGAAAAACAAAATGTATGTACATGATTTCATTAAAATAGTTTTAAGTGTTTACATAGTTACTAATTATAGAATTGTTTATTTAATAAATAACTTTTTTTATTAATCGTTGTTTACTGATTTGCAATAAAAGTAGTATGGATTGTTCACATGTCAATACATTACTATTATTATTATTATTATTATTTAGAAAGAATATTATGAAAATTAATCTAATCTAATGTTGACAAGACGAAAAACAAAAAAATCAATATCCCCCCTTGTTTAAATATCATAATAAGTACATGATAATGAATGAAATTTAAAATGTGGCGGCAAATTTTTTTTTAAAAAAAAGACAATTATTAATTACATCATAAACATTTACATATATATATATATATATATATATATATATATATATATTAGTATCCGGGGGGAAATTCCCTATGCATGTATATATATAGGGAAATTTCCCCCGCCCCGGATACTAATACAGTTTTTCTTTGTACATATTAAATAATAATCGATAAAAATCAATAAAATTAAAAATTATTTTCTTCTGATGTATTATTATTATTATTATTATTATTATTATCGGAATCACTTTCTGTATCTAATTTATGTTTAGAACCGGGACGTAGAATAGATTTTTGTAAAGATTTATTAAATTTATCTAAACTTTGTGTAGTAGATAAACATAAAGATGATGAATAATTTGATTGAATAGTATGTTGACTAGCGAATTTTCTAATGGAAGCCATATGATTAATTATACTACTATTGTTATGATCATTAGTAGTACTGCTACTACCACTACTACTACTACTACTACGATTATTATTATTATTATTATTATCATTAATATTATAACTGACTTTCCTGAATCGTGTTGGTAAAGTAGTAACTCGAAGTGTACCTATGTTATTATTATGATCATAATTATGTTGACGCATATTTTCACGGTGATTATAAGCATCATAGAATAGTTTATGTGGTAATGATCTACGGTTTATTGTTAAGGAATGTATAGGACATTTCAAATTATTCAATATATCATAATGATTTCGATGACGTGAATAACTATTTGTACTATTCGGTCGATTTCTTAATAATTCTGGAGAAGGACAAAACTCTAATGAAGGTGGAGATTGTTGTTGTACTAGATCAGTAGTAGTATTAGTTGAAGCAGCAGCAGCAGCAGCCGCTGCTGCTAAATTGATTTGATTTGATAAGGATGAACAGATTGAATTAAGTCCTGTTTGATTTGATGGATAAATATATTTGAAATGTTGATTTATTGAGGAAGTTGAATTTGTCGAAGATGAAACTGAAGATGTACATGAATGATCACTATGTAAAGATTTTTCAGAAAGAGAACTTTCACCTTGAGATTCTGTTTCATCATTTGATGTGTAAATGATTTGTTTTGGCTTGATAGAAGTTATTGATAAACCGTAATGGTCATTATGAACACTGTTTAACTGAATATTGGTTTCTTCATTATCATTTGTTTCATTAGAAGAGGAAATCGATCCCTCTTGATTATCTACCGTTCCATGGTGACATTGATCTATGAGATAACTGGATTGTTCACGAATGATAGATTTACTTCGATGATTTCTTTTTAAATTTTTGCGATTCCCTAATGTAACATCTTCCTTGTCAGTGTGTTTTAATTGATCATTTCTTCGTGTTAAAGTCTGATTTCCATGCACTGGACAGGCTGCTTGAGATCGTGAATCAGTAGGCCATTGTATATTAGATTCGTTTAAATTAGCTTTTTGTAATAAACTATAATCCTTGATATTATGATATGAGGATAAAGTTTTTGAATAATTTTGCATAACTTCTATTTCATTCTTTTGAGGATCACTATTTCTATTATTACCATTAGTAATAGTACCATAATTTTGAGAATCTAAAAATACACAATTTGATAAGTTATAGGATAAGTGAGGATTAGTTAAAATTGCTGAACTATTAGAATGATCCCAATACAGTGAATCGATTTTTTTATAATTCGGCAATTGTTTAACATTTGCATGATTACTATCAATAGTAGTATTGGTAGTTATATCACAATTAATTTCCATCGGTTTCAAATTCATAATTCCATGTACAGGACATGGTTTTGATGTTTCAATAGTTATTTGACTAGATGTATAAATTCCAGGGAATTGTGGGGATGAATAACTACCACTAGTATCCCATCCAGTACAACTTGGTTGAGGCATAACATTCAATGGTTGTTGTTGTTGTAAGCAATTAGAAAAATCTAATGTAGAAATATTAGAAGAAGGTGTAATTCCATTTGTAGCAATGAATAATTTTGGTTCTGGACTATCACAAGATACTAGTACATGATTTTCATCAGTAACAACTGTTCCTTGTAGAAATGATCCATCTAAACATGTAACATTAGTTGATGAAGAACTAGTTGTAGGTATAGTTACTAATTGAACATCACGTGTTGAATTTGTAGGACAACAAAATATATTTAATAAACGATTCTCATCTATATTTCTACTTGATAATATATCATTATTCTCTATATGATTTACATGAATATTTGAATTGGGTACAGTAGTCGTTGTTATGATTGTGGTAGAAGTTACAATTGTATCCTCTTTCATATGGTTTGTTAATTGTAATTCATTTTTATCAATGATTTTTTGTTCATCATTTGTTGTTACTAATAGACTACTTATTGAATCATCTTTGATCTTTTTATTGTTACTATGATGATGATGATGATGATGGTGATGGTGACTGCCATCGATACATTTCAATCGACGTCTACATATAGATCTTGATTTATTCATCGATATACAATTCTTCATATTGATTTCATCTATAGATCTATTAGTTAATCTTGATGATTGTGAATGATAACAACAAAATATTCCTATACTAATCAATATTAAAATAACAAATAATATGATGATTATAATACTACCATATATCCAATGATTGATTTGATTATTATTATTATTATTATTACCAAATAATGTAAATACTTTATATAGAAATGAATCCTTATTCTCATTGTCATTGTCATTGTTGTTAGGGTAAAGTATTTCACCATTAGAATTTATTATAGTAACATGAAATAATGTACGATATTGATTATTTAATATACAACTCCATAATCCAGTATCTTGTTCCGTTGTCATGGGGATTAATAAATTTGAATAAAAATTCGCGCCTAATTGACCATAACTAATAGAATAGTGCGTTGTATTTTGTTTAAATAATTGTTGATTATTTTTATACCATAATAAATCATTTATATTAGTAGTATAATATTCACATGTTAATAACATTTGTTGATGATAATAAAAGGTAAGATTTTGATTCAATGTAAATATTTGCGGGATACAATATAATTCATGAAATTGTAATGAATTCAATTGATTATTGGTTAATATCAATTTACCTTTTAATTGATCTGGTTTATAACAAATTGGTTCAATCAATTCAATATGACCATTGGAATTCGTTTTATTTTGTTGATATTGAATCTTATTTGATGATGATGATGATGTTGCTGATGAAGAGCTTAACATTACTGACGAAATGGTTGATGATCGATTTAGAAACCATAATTTTAACCAATTTAATTTACAATCACATAACCATGGATTACCGCCTAAATAAAATTCATTTAAATAAATCATTTTATTCAATGCTATTTGATTCAATGAATCTAATTCATATAAACCTGTATAACTTAAATCTAATAAACGTAATTGTATTAATGGTTTCATAAAATAATTCGATTCAAATTTTATACCATTTATTGATTTCATTGAATTTAACCATAAATATTTTAATTTTAAATTATAATGTTGTAATCCATTGAAAAATGAATCTGGTATAAAATCAATAAAATTTTCAGCTAAATTTAATGAAATTAAATTAGGTAAATTATGAAATATATCACTAGGGAAACATTCATCATTTATATTATCACCATAGTGATAATGATTACATAATCTTAATGAATTATTACGTAAATTAATTGATTTTAATGAAATTAATTGTTTAAATGTATCCGATTCAATATATTTTAATTCACTTGATTCAATATGTAATAATTCTAAATGAATTAATGAATATAATGATGAATTTTTTTTAATTTTTTTAATTGATTGATGAATAATACGTAATTCAATTAAATTAATTGGTAAATCAAATGGAATTTCATGAAGTTTATTTAATTCAGAATCACATAATGCTTTTTTCCATTTAAAATCTAATTGATAAAAAATACTACATCCTTGTACTGCATCAACATATTGATATTGAAATAGAAATCTATTCAATAAATAAAATAGAATATATAATGAATAAGTAAATGAGAAGGATGATGATGACGATGAAGAGGAGAAGGACGACGATATTGTCGTTGTTGTCGTCGTCGTCGTCGATGTTGATCGGAATAATGCATAAGATGATAATGATTGAATAAAGTAATATATAGATGAAATAATTTTCAATAATAATAAATTGGAATCAATTATCATTGAATACAATTTGAGGTATACAATTAGGATCAAGTAAACAAAAACAAAAATTATGATTACATTGAATAAATGATCCGTTTTATCATTTGGAAGTGAATATCAAAAAAGGGTTTTGTCATAGACTTTATCATCATATATAGAACCAAGAAATAGTTGTGTGTTTTAATGTTTAATACCATATACTAATATAAATAAACCACAAAGTTATCCTATTAGGATGAAAATTTGATTCACAAGTAGAGAAGTATGTAAAATTATTAGTAGACTAGACAGATATAAAAATGACAGGTTATACCTGTGTCTATTTTATAGAATTGACCAATTAAATAGATTGGGAATATATGTTTATTTATCCCTATAAAAGATTGTGGAGTGAATAAACCAATGAAAATTAAAAATTCCACAATTCTAGCCTACAGAAACAAACTTAATCAATAACGAGAAGAAAATAAACAAACAAAAAAAAGGAAGAATTCACTGTCTCTATGACTAAAAAAAAATGTAGTTGTCATTCTGGAATCGAATGAAAAATGAATATTACAACATCTTGAAAGGTGTTTCTGAATGAGAAGACAATATCACTAATCATCTTGCTGTTTATATCCATGTACGCATACATGTGTTGTGTGCTGTCGAGTCGCGGTTGACTATGTCTACAGAAAGACTACGTGCCGCTTAACCGATAAGATCCCCCGTAAAACAAATATCAGAAGGCAGTTGATGGCTGTAGTCCAGATATATTTGCTGGCGATCTAGTGGTATCGAAAGAATACCGACTTCGTGCCAATGGAGTACAAGTGTGGTTACTCAGCGTAACCAAATCCGTGCAACGTCACAACCAACGGAAGGAAGAATGTCTTTAGTATAGTTAAACAAGCAAGTACAGTAAAACAATCACTGGTATAATTGGTCATAGTAATAATTGTTTCTATTAAACTAATCGCGTTCTCTTGATTAAAATAGGTTACTACACATGTGTGAACAATGATTGAATTCTAAGAATGTTTCAGTTCAGCTAATAACTAATTTGGATTTAAAATATCAAAGAACCTCAATTCGCTTCAGTGAATGAAGACATTAAGCAGATGGTGGCAACCGAAAGGAAGCACTACTCGACTAGAGTTACGTGGTGATCAATAACGTTTATTTGCAAATATGTGCTTCGAACCTGTCACCTAGTGTCGCAGTACTGGTTACAAATCTGACTGTAACTAAAACCCCATAAGCACTATTATAAACCTAGTATTATGCTTGCCTAGTTCTTTGAGGTAATCAGTTCTCGTAAACCAAGTATTATTTTACCTTATGGCTTTAATAACTAGTACGCTAACCTTCACCGCCCGTCAACGTCCTCCTACGGGTTGATTAGCGACAATAATTCTAACTACCAAGGTATCTCAACTCTTAAAATGAATGATGCAAGTACAAACCTACAAACCACGTCTCACCAATTATTGATCACATTTGACTTTGAAACCAAGGTCGATGAAACGAAATCAAAATGTTATGGAATTATCCAAATAACTTTCCTTGGGGTAGTCGACACCTTCGGAGCTCGGTACTTCAGATGTGACCAATCACACATCCGCAAATTAACTTTACAAATAACTTAATTACTGACTAGGCAACTTCGCCCTTCAAAAACCTATTAAGGTAAAGGGTACGTAGACAACATTAACACACTTGTCCATTTAATAAACACATGAAGACTACAATACTTTAAAAGTACAAATGGAAATCGCGGTCATCCATCAAACTATTTCCAGCTGACTTTGTAACCACTAACTCTCGTTTGAGTCTAATCAAACCTTAAGCCTAATGGTTATTAGCCAAGCATTTTAACCATCAAATCACCGCGTATGATGCATTAATAAACTATGCTAATACTATTGAGGTCGGAAAGGCTATTTGATAAGGATAATTATAAGATGTTTGGATAAAAATTATAAATTGACTCGATTCTTTTATATTTCTGATCAATCAACAGTGAGAAATAAATAGAAGACAAAATGGAGCTTTAATAAATATATGACTTGTACACAACACAGCAACATTATTGAGAGAAAAAGAAAATCAAGAACAATATCTAGTTTTGTATGTAAATACAAAAGGGATTATGCTTGAAAACACAGAACCAAAATCTATATTAGATAAATATTTATCACCCTTTGAACAAAACTTGTGTTTTTTTAGTTATCAGCACCCAGCTGAATCATTTTCTTTTTAGGATCTTCATATATTTCACTAGGCTGTACAGATGCCAACATAACTAAACCATATGTTAAAATAGAAACCAAAAGAATGGAAACAATCAGCGATGACCAAACACCAATACTGAAGTACCCGACACAATCTGTGACATCACCAAACACACCATCTTTTACGCCGAATGGTTGAACCTAAAACAAAAAATGTAGGTAACTATAGTGAATAACCATGTCGGAAATAATATCAAGCATTTAAGTACAGGCTATCTGGACACTGCGGAATTGAGTAATCTAACGACAGGCAACTACAGTTTCTTGTTATTGTTTAGCGAGACATCAAGGCAGATTAGAAATGTCAGGGTCTCCAGATGAGATTAGATGGATCGTTGTTGTGGACTGACAGATAAGATACAGACGTAGTATTTCAGAGTTTTAATTACAGATCGATTGGAAACACTAAACAGAATCAGACTTTATAGTAATAACCCTGGGCGTTCAATTTCCAGTAAGAGTCAGGTTATAACCCCGTCAAATTTACTTTGGTTTTGGGAAACGGACAGTATTGCTATGTCATACATGTATTGGGCTTGTAGCTAAGTTTACGACTAGGTATTAACTAATGTCATGTGTATCACATCCTTCTTAGCGAAAATCGAATCACAATGATCAAGTTACAATATAACCACTAGCCTAGGTGACTCGATATCACGTGTACCTAGTTGATGTAAGATGGTAGACGGGACCCATAGCACAAGAAACCATTCGATAAAATATTCCACCTGAAACTTACTAAACGCATGTTACAAACTATAAACCCAAATTACACCACTTAAGTAAATAGAAAATATTGATTCATATTTTTCTGCTTATATAGGATCATGACAATCCCCATCACGATGATAATTAGGTCCCGACTGGAAGTATAATGAAATGAACACATTTCTAACACACGATGACAGATTTGTGTTGTAATACACAGACAAGGCCAAGAAACTTAATTATCGATTTCAGCTGCCCTCAAGTGACCAAAAAAGAGATATTTTCTCGTTAAGATCAAAACACGGTAGGTTTATGCAGGCTGAAAGTATTCTGAGTATTCAAAGTACGGTTGAACAAAAGAAATTAGACGTGGTACAAACAGATCAGGAAAATAAGAATCAACCTCCTATCTCCAAAGAAATATGTGAATAATAATCGAAGGTATGAACCTGGACCCGGCTTCCTAAATTCCTATACAGTAAAATAGTGGAGAGTGGTAACTGTATCATTGTCAGTAGAATATAATCGATCAATACAGTTGTTATCAACTCGATGGTAGGTTTTTCGTTAGTCGAGAAGACATCGCATTTGTTAAATTTTGATAAGAATATCATTATGGAGAAAAACAACGAAAATATTACTTACCTGGATGCTAGCAAACTGAAGAGAAACTGAATTCCCAGAATCTGACGGTAAGATTACTGGTGCAGCTGAAGGCTTAGTGCACTTGTAACCAAGATTGATAGGGGCTCCAGCCCATTTCATAACCAAGGGATTTCCAGCTACATTGACGCATGATTTGGAACCCGATTGACACTTGATACTAACGGATGATTCAGACACACTCCAATAACGACCAGACTTGATAAAACCCAAGCTGTTAAATATTATCAAATATGTATTAGTTTGTTTACCTGACATTAAGGTCGGAGATTTCATTAACATTTGATGATGTGAAAACGAGCAACGATTTTAGATCAGAGCATTTACTGAGTGGAGAAAGTGACAATGAACTTGCCGGTATAGGGACGATACTGGCTGCTTTACCGCTAACGAATTTTACGGATATCGAACGAGCAAAGAATGCCAAGCAACCAGATACATTAAAATAGATGTAGTTATCCTTATGAATCAGACTTAAAAATATTGTTATATATATACATATCATTACCTCTGAGCTGTACACGAACTAGTAAACCCACATACCACTACAACAAACAGAAGTTTTAGAGAGCTCATATGAAGACGCATTAAACAAGCGCCTTAGATTGGGCTACATACGGCATTCAATGCTTAAAAAACTTCCAACATCATACATCAGTATCATGGATAGTAGGTTGGTTAACCTGTGTTAATCCTGACAGTTTGTCTTCCAGCGAAGGTTCAGCTTCTCCTTGAAAATGTTAACCAATGGAGCCGGTACCACGTATTCGGCCAAGGCGTTCCAGTCATTGACCACTTGCTGAGAAAAACCGAACATCACTTTAAGTTTATTCGATCGCCATTCGTGAACACGTTTGCTATGACTTCCGAGATTATTAGTGCTAGAAAGAGCGAAATGATGAGACATTAACACCTAAATCATAATTAAAGATACGAAATGCCAATATAAGGTCATCTCGTGTCCTATGACACGACAAGGGGAAAAGGTTTAGGCGTTTTAAACCCTCATCGTAAGGGAGTTTAGAAAGACCATTCACTAATTTTGTTCCTACATGCTGAACACGCCCAAGTGAGTTAGTATCCTTTACCAGACATGGGCCAGTTGCTTGGATACATTACTCTAAGTGTGGTCTTACATAGGTGGAATATGAAATTCAAAACATTTTCTCGTCAAAGCATTTGAACGCTCGGCGAATTGACCATAACGCACGAAAAAATTTGGCGGCGGCGGCGTTGCAATGCGTTGTTCTCTTCAAGTCGTGAAAGGGACATGTTGAAGAGTGTCGCGAGCGGTTTTGAAATAATATCCGCAAGAGATGACAGCAGCCGCGGATGTAACCCGTCAGGGCCTGATATCTTACAAGATTTGAGGCTGGTTATCAACGGAAGGACAGTTTTCTCAGTCACCTGTACAGATTCAATGGCTGATATCGGTGTGATTGGTACAAGAATTCGTCACAATAAACGTAGAGTAGTTTTCGCTAAAACAGTTTGAAAACGTCTCAGCTATTGCCCGACCTGATTCAGCTAGTAAATGTGAATTTTCGTGTAACAGCAATGAGGGAATACCATCACTACGTTTTATTCTCCGTTTAACATACTAAAACAATCGTTTTGGACAAGTACGGCTATCATATTTCATCTGTCTTTCGTAAATAGTATGTCATCTAGCTGTGATCTTTTTACATATATCCCAAACGTTTTGGTATTCACACTTAAATGATTCGTGTCCCGTTGACAAGAAAAAGTCCAAGAAATGTTTCTTACGTTTTAGAAGCTCTTGGACTTTCTTATTAATCCATGAAGGGTAATGTCATAGCCTACATGGTGTTCATGAGATGTACGGTGATGTTTCGGATTCGAATGTGGCCTTTAACGTATGTCATTCGTCTTTGATTGATTCATCCACACCGACCGATCATTCTGTCGAGGTAGCACATTCTCTTATTGTTGGGATGTTCGCCGGATATTGGGACAGGGTGGAGCAGATACATATTGTATACCGTGTGTCCGAAACTTAAATTAAAGTACGGTGTGATCGCTACTCGCTAGTGGGGGAAAGTGCCGGGTGTCAATAACATACTCACGGTCGTGTGCAAGGACAAGGTCCAACTGTGACGGATCATGCTCCAAGTCAGCATGTGTCGGTTTTGCGACACACTTTACAGGTGCACACTGATGAATGGTTGGTAGAAGGTCACTATCAAAACCCCCATCTGAAGCTGTAAGCTCTATCCAGTTGATATGCGGTTCGCCGAAATATCTAATGATGTGACAGCTTTCTGTCTTATTCCAAAGACAAATGTGTCTTAAGATAAAGTCGTCAACAAGACAGCACGGACTGCGGTATATTCCTCCTATAGTCACTAATCCGTGTCCAGATCTAATTGTGCTACATTCTATTTTATATGTACCACTAACATGAGCCTCCGATATGATTAATTGTATACGAAAGTGATCCCTGACATATAACATCATGTCTCCTCCCTTGCGACTTATGAATCTATCACTTCTAGTACAGATGTATCCTAGAGTGATAAGAGGACAGTCTATATCTAGGGTGAGCCAAGTTTCTGTGACGACAAATATATCGGAATTTAATTCATCCACCATCAAAACTAGCTCGGACGTTTTATTTCTAAGACTACGAGCGTTCGTGTATCACACACTTAAGGTGTTTGCGGAATCATTCATTCTATCCATACATGTCTCGGAAGCATTGAACCCCATGACGGCTTCCTATCGTGATGTCATATTCTGTCTTTTGACCACTAGGAGCTTACCGCTTTTCTTTCTTGTAACAGAGTCGTTAAGGGTGAGCGGATATCTCTCTACAATTTTTGATGAGACCAAACGCTTCCCATCTACGATAGGGTTAAATATTTTCTTACTTAGGAACTTTAGTGCAGTAAGCCGAAAAGCAGAATTTGAATTCACCAAGGAATTTTCAACTAAACTTGCGCTATTTTTAACTATACTTCTTTCTGTTCTATGTTTCCGCGTCATCTATCAGTCGCAGTATACACATTAGAACTGCTCGGGACAATAATTTATTTTTCTGGGTCATCAGTCGCTACTGGAGCAACATGGCGACCAGTATCTAATGGTGAATCGCTAATTAGTTGTTTCGTGATGGAAATCCCTATTGTGTGTTGTAAAGTCGGGTTTCTATAACGTGCTGTAATAGCACTGACAACAGTAACGCATTCTATGTTATCAGTACACATGTTCCTGGTAACAGGTTGGTGCCCAACGACAGAGGCCTAACTGCCTTTTAGATGAGTAATGTTTTGCTCGAACACCAAAACATACAAAGACAATAAGAGCTTAGCTTTGAGCACCTTTTATAGGCAGTGAGATTTAAGCGGGTGCACATCTTATGGAACCGCTTCTTACACTCATCACATTGCATTTCTTCTTCCACAGGGAATAAGGTATATGACTGTCCGCATTTGTGAACAGAGCCGACCACCTTAAAAATTAGTTGAAAACGGTAACACGAGAGTGAATATGTCGAAAAATTTCAAACCTTAACCGAATAATTCAAATCAACGTCGACTGAGTATGCTTTGCTGCAACAAATCCACAACAGAAAAGTCAATACACATAGGTAGAATACCACTTTAACTGACATAAATTTAATGAAAGTGTAAACAGTAGTTTTTATGCGTAGTTTACGAGCAAAACAGTAAATCTGTCTCAACGAGGGATCATACCACTGTCGTTTATAGATATCGCGCGATATGTTTTGTCTTGTTTGGTCGTGTCGCTGTGCCAAAAACAAGGTCAAACACGTTTTTCCGAGTGTGTTCATATATTTGTACATCTTTTCTCTTAAAAAGATCAGAAAATTCATCGTGCAACATTTTTAAAGCTACGTCCTTTTATTTATGATTGCGTATGTCAGTTTTTTCCTTTTTGTACACATTTTGTGTCCTCACGTGAGCACGAATTCACTTTGATATTCACCTATATTTTCACTTCTTTCTTTCCTGTGGCGACTAAAAACAAGGAATACAATGAATAGAAATTTTCATCGTACGCTTTTAGCGTTGTTTTGTACTATTTGGCTCGTTATATTGAAGAAAGGTGACCAGATGCTCATGGACTAAGCAAGCTATCAGAAGTATTTGCCAACAGTAGGCTCGTCGCTTTTAAACTGCCGGCTGATCATGTCTTAGAACCACCACTATCTCGGTAGCCAGAGAGTGAGCTGTAGCAGCAAATAAATATCTGAAACGAATAGATCGTCTTGTCTTCCACATTGGTGTTGACTTCATTCGTTTCACTGGATATGGCCTAGCTGATGGCTCACGGTCACACGCCTGCACCAAATCATGAGTGAGTATATCCCTCGCAACTGCTAGCCAGCTTCGGCCAAACGCTTCTCGAAATGTGTCTTCCAACCTATTCATTTTTGACTTCTGGTTTGACTGGTTTGTTGTTCTTTGATTATTAAGGTGTCACAGGTTAAGGTGTTGTCAAACTCCGATTACCTGTGGTATCTTTAATCCCCTAGGCTCGAAAAATTCCTTTTGGAATAGAAAGTTGTAACAGGTTCCATTACGTTCTTTAAAAGAAAGCTGGACGTAAGCTGAAAGCTAGTGCTACTGAGATAATTTATCGTAGTTGTTTACTCTGAATGTTTACTATTATTTATTGCAGACGTCGCTCAGTATATTGCGTCGAAGTAGCCAGTTCATATCTTAAAAAGGATGATAACATGTTCGAGTGTATGTATTGTGTGAGAAGTATAATACTAATGGGTCATTCCAACTTTTCCAATGATGGACGGTTACTATAAACCTTTCCCCCTTGTCTAACCTCAGAATGCAAGGTGACCTTGTATTGGTGTGGAAGATTATAATTTTGAGGTAATGATTCTACCTTTCCGTCCATAGCGACAGTCTTATGCAACCCATAGGCAGTGTAGCACGTTATTTCTACTGAGTGTAGTTTGAACGTTTGCACGCTATTTAAAAGGGAAGTGGTATTGTTTCTTGTTGAGTTAAATTAACTGTTTTTATCGTAAATTACGCATCAAAACTACTGTTTACACTTTAACTGAATCTTTTCCAGTTAAATTGATATTGTATTGAGTGTCTTGATTGTGTTTTTGTGTACTTAATGCATCAAAGCATACTTGGTCGACTTTGGCTTTGTATGTTTTGTTGCTTGAGCAAAACATTACTCATCCAGGAAGCAATTAGCCTCCTGGCGTTGGCTAATAAGGTTGACGAGGGCTGTGCTGGTGACATGGGTACTGATCGTAAAGATTGCGTCGGTGCCGTAAGTACTGTCACGACACAATTCAGATATCTAACTGTGCAGCCCTCAATTGAACCTTCCACCCCAAAATAATCAATGAGGGGCATAACGTTAGATATTGGTGGCCAAGTTGCTACACCAGCGACCGGTAATCCAAACAAAACAATGTAAATAATACCACTGATGGAAAATGAATGACGCGGAAACGCAGAAAAGTAGGAAATATAGCTACAACTGATCTTTGTTTATGTTAGGGGTGCAGAGAAATATACCAATAATTATCGTGTTAAGTCTAATGGTGTCCTTGGACATTAAATGGACATTTCCATTGGTCGATATTCATTTCACTTGTCAAATATTGTACAATTGTTTTCTATTTTAAGGCACGATGTGGACTGGTTGGTTGGTACATAAATAGAGTATGTCTGAAATATAATGATTCATATCTCAGAGGCTGTGACTTGCGTTCTGGACTCAACTGGCTGGGCTAGACAGGGAAGCGGGACCAATCGAGACTCTAGGCCGTTCATTACGTGTTTTACGTGTCACTGTAATCGATCAATAATACGCTGTCCATCTAACCTGCAATCCACACGTCACAACAGTTTACTTGATAAGTCCTTGGTGAACTCAAAGACTACTCTACGAAAGTCCCAAAGTAAAGCCTCGTCAAATATTGTTGTGAGTCACTAGCTCGACTCTCATGACTCTGTTACGATAAAAACTAATCGTAAGATGGCAGTAGTTAATATTAAGGGTCTTGTAGTGGCATTGGACAATAGCCACACAATCCACAAAGCTGTGAACACGAGACTACTCAGAAAATAGATATTCAATATTTAACTCGGGGAAATACCTAACAATGGAGAAGGCGGGAACAATGAATTGAATGGACTGGAGTTGATCGAGTGGCATGGCTCGGCCATGCAGGCGTGGTCTCTATTCATATTAAATATATTGTTCTTTCTCTAAACTTAACCTTCTTATACATCATGTATTGGTAATTGATACGATACAGTGAGTTGGCGTAGTCGATGGTGTGACTTCCACGTAAGATCTTATAGATTAGGCAGTTATATCATGACGAATCTACAAATTTAGGATTAGGTCTATTATTAGAGCAGTACTAATATCGTAGTAGACCATAATTCTACATTGGTGAGCCCAACTAAAGAGACGCAACCTATTATTATTAATCCTTATTTCCACTTCAACTTTCTCGATCGATTTTATATTTATGTTAACCCTGTATTCCAATAGTCCTCTGATTAATGCTCACATGCATTATCGTAATGTTATATTGATTAGTCCTCATGACAAACTAGCTCAATCGATAATAAAAACTGGTCGTCTATATTAACTAATTAGCTTTGATGATTTGTTAACAAGCTGTAATAGCATTTACATGCTTCAGCGACATAGTCTTGTTTAAACATCAAGCTCTAGCAAATATGACCAGTAAATAGCGTAAATATACATTGACTAACAATGCGATCAAGGATTGAATAGTTATCTGGATCTAATTCTCAGTGTTCCTTCACTTAACACCTCATCCTGTTTTAAACGATGCACTATCCTGTAATATCTTTTCTTCTGACCACTGCCTGCCTAATTTCATATTCTCGAGTTCCATTGCCAAACAACGAGGATGACTACTCCAAAAACATACGGTGAGTTCCAGCTATAAGTTTTCTGCAATCATAAGTTCATTTTAGATGGCTCATTCAATGGCACACACAGTTATCTGGATTTATTCGGTTGTTCTGATCCGAGCGAGTGGCAAAAACGTCAACAGCATCAAGCACCATAGAATTATTTGCCATACTGCATGTTTTATTCTGGATACTTTTGGATCATTACTAATCACGAATGGCGTTATATATGTCGTCCACTGAATAATCTAATTTTCAAAAATAACCCAGGCGAGTTCAACTATTTTACTTAATGATTTTTTTACTTAACATGTATATGTTTTCCGGTTCCTTTTGCCATATATTTGTAAGTGTCACTAAGCTAAATGCAGTAACTTCTTATGGAAGGTTTATAACGCATCATATTCCTGCCTGAAGTTTCACAAGCAGTCTAAACTTTAAAATTATTTTCTGGTCATGTTCATTATTTTTAAATCGTCATATACGTCAACAACCTGCATGTTAACCTGGCCCATACATACGTTACACTATATCTCCATGTCTTATAAATTTAGAAATCATCTGGATCGCCTTTAACATTTATCAATAAACCCATCATAGTCGTTGTTGCTAATCGTATTTGGGTTTATGGATTGGTTTATCATATTAGCAGCCTAAAATGCGAACATAGTTTAAATAAAAAGAT
Source organism: Schistosoma bovis (assembly GCA_944470425.2). Taxonomy (NCBI): domain Eukaryota; kingdom Metazoa; phylum Platyhelminthes; class Trematoda; order Strigeidida; family Schistosomatidae; genus Schistosoma; species Schistosoma bovis. Next base: position 42,887,678 of record OX103956.1, on the reverse strand, counting down.
TAAAAATTTAGATACTATCAACTGCACTAGTGAAATAACTAAGTCCCCAAGTAGCTGTTGGCTAAACAAACGTTTAAAATCAAAACTCAGTAGCCTACTAGAATGAACACTAAACGAATATTTCTGAATTGAAATTTATAATTAAATTAGGCGTCTCGGATTCTTTAACGTTATAAATTTCTGATGATTTTGAATCACCTAAAGCAACAATACCTATTTTTCCACTGACTAATCCTTAATCAACACTATAACTAGTTAAATTTAATAGTTTCAGGATATCGTCATAAAGCATTGTCATAACTTGACAATCACGTAATATGACTGATAAAATTAATGAAACTAGTAACGAAATCGGTCAACAAATTGACTTATAATTACCATTAAATGGTGTTGTTTTCTTGGTATCTTCATCCATCACAGATGATTACAGTATGTTTCTCTATCAGTTGCTCATTCAGTAAATATCTCAAAACCTTGTCAGTCTAATTGATGGTTTAGCGACACAATCATGCATGCAAATAATCAGTATAAGCAGTCGAGCAAATCTCCTGCAAACTGAAAACATCAATGTCGAATTTACCCCAACACTGACTAAGGTTCAAGCCATTGTCATAGACATGAGTTGGGAGTGTACCTCCCCTTGGTTACAACTTATGTTCTCCCTGATAATCACATGAGCATCACTCACTATTAATCATCTTGTAAAAACATATTTAGCTAAATACATCTTGCAGCACCACATCACTTCGTAATATGACACATAGGCTTAACTGATTTCAATAACTTATAACCACTATATCTCAATTAAATCGTATTCCGCCTTATGATAAACTGCATACTTGCAACTAACTTGTATGCATCATCAGCCGTCAGGTATAAATATGTATAAATAGTCTATGGCAACTCAAAACATTGAGTCTAGAGCATGTCTCTTACGAATACACTCATTTTTAACGATTTGCTTCTAGCTATCTGTCCAAAATTCACATAATTATCACTCACGTATTTAAATATTGTTTTGATAACCATTCATGTGTATTAGTAGTATTACTAAATTCTATCACGGTCAAGTAAAAATGAGGTTGAGAAAATCTCCCCGTAACTAAATAAACCGTATCAAACTAACTGGAACACTAGTTGGAATTCTTTTCCATGGTAATACTTTTGTTCTCCCAGTTAGCCTACTAATACAGATGCAATTGGAAATCACTTATGGACGGGTTACCAGCATAATTGTTAATTGGTTTCATAATTTAAACCAAAACTAATACCAATATTAACATTTCTACAATATTCATTACTTTAATATTTCTAAACACAAAATACTTACTACCTATACGTCAAGTTATTAACCAACGGCTATTAACACGCATTGTTTTATTATTATTATTATTGTAATCCCATTTTTTTTATAGCTCAAATAATCTTCACCCAAATTGTCATTTTAAGTGTGTTAAGCATGAAGGCAGATTTAAAAAAAAAAATTATTACATGTATTTCCCGACCAGATGCTGCCGCCTTTCTTTTTGATTTATCTTTCAGCTTATCATTACCCGGGGGATTCTTCCTAGTCTTGGTAACCTTCGGCGCGCGACGATCCCATCCAATTTGGTATCGAACCAACATCACGTTGATTCTGGTGGGAGAGTAGTGTAGTGGCATTGGACAATAGCCACACAATCCACAAAGCTGTGAACACGAGACTACTCAGAAAATAGATATTCAATATTTAACTCGGGGAAATACCTAACAATGGAGAAGGCGGGAACAATGAATTGAATGGACTGGAGTTGATCGAGTGGCATGGCTCGGCCATGCAGGCGTGGTCTCTATTCATATTAAATATATTGTTCTTTCTCTAAACTTAACCTTCTTATACATCATGTATTGGTAATTGATACGATACAGTGAGTTGGCGTAGTCGATGGTGTGACTTCCACGTAAGATCTTATAGATTAGGCAGTTATTTCATGACGAATCTACAAATTTAGGATTAGGTCTATTATTAGAGCAGTACTAATATCGTAGTAGACCATAATTCTACAGTCTAACGTCACGATCGAAAGCCATGAACACGATTTCAAAAGAAGCTAAACTACTTCCCAGTTTAATTATTTGGAATCCAGAGGAGTTAAAAGACAATGACCCTGCTAAAAAACATGCACACGCTCCGCAGTTAGTGGAATCTGTGATAATAAATGTACTACCTGAAGAGGTTTCAGGGGTACATAACATCAAAGTAATACGACTCGGAAAGTGGGTCGGAGGTGAGACCCCAACAAGAAGGATCTTCAAGCTTGAGGATCGTATCAAGTGGAAGAATGCGCTTACGGAGTTAAGAACTAGCAAGTAAATGGCGAAATTAACCTTACCAGCAATGGTTTTCGGGTAGTTAGGTCTTGAAAGCCAAAGCTTCCGAGACATGTATGGATAGAATGAATGATTCCGCAAACACCTTAAGTGTGTGATACACGAACGCTCGTAGTCTTAGAAATAAAACGTCCGAGCTAGTTTTGATGGTGGATGAATTAAATTCCGATATATTTGTCGTCACAGAAACTTGGCTCACCCTAGATATAGACTGTCCTCTTATCACTCTAGGATACATCTGTACTAGAAGTGATAGATTCATAAGTCGCAAGGGAGGAGACATGATGTTATATGTCAGGGATCACTTTCGTATACAATTAATCATATCGGAGGCTCATGTTAGTGGTACATATAAAATAGAATGTAGCACAATTAGATCTGGACACGGATTAGTGACTATAGGAGGAATATACCGCAGTCCGTGCTGTCTTGTTGACGACTTTATCTTAAGACACATTTGTCTTTGGAATAAGACAGAAAGCTGTCACATCATTAGATATTTCGGCGAACCGCATATCAACTGGATAGAGCTTACAGCTTCAGATGGGGGTTTTGATAGTGACCTTCTACCAACCATTCATCAGTGTGCACCTGTAAAGTGTGTCGCAAAACCGACACATGCTGACTTGGAGCATGATCCGTCACAGTTGGACCTTGTCCTTGCACACGACCGTGAGTATGTTATTGACACCCGGCACTTTCCCCCACTAGCGAGTAGCGATCACACCGTACTTTAATTTAAGTTTCGGACACACGGTATACAATATGTATCTGCTCCACCCTGTCCCAATATCCGGCGAACATCCCAACAATAAGAGAATGTGCTACCTCGACAGAATGATCGGTCGGTGTGGATGAATCAATCAAAGACGAATGACATACGTTAAAGGCCACATTCGAATCCGAAACATCACCGTACATCTCATGAACACCATGTAGGCTATGACATTACCCTTCATGGATTAATAAGAAAGTCCAAGAGCTTCTAAAACGTAAGAAACATTTCTTGGACTTTTTCTTGTCAACGGGACACGAATCATTTAAGTGTGAATACCAAAACGTTTGGGATATATGTAAAAAGATCACAGCTAGATGACATACTATTTACGAAAGACAGATGAAATATGATAGCCGTACTTGTCCAAAACGATTGTTTTAGTATGTTAAACGGAGAATAAAACGTAGTGATGGTATTCCCTCATTGCTGTTACACGAAAATTCACATTTACTAGCTGAATCAGGTCGGGCAATAGCTGAGACGTTTTCAAACTGTTTTAGCGAAAACTACTCTACGTTTATTGTGACGAATTCTTGTACCAATCACACCGATATCAGCCATTGAATCTGTACAGGTGACTGAGAAAACTGTCCTTCCGTTGATAACCAGCCTCAAATCTTGTAAGATATCAGGCCCTGACGGGTTACATCCGCGGCTGCTGTCATCTCTTGCGGATATTATTTCAAAACCGCTCGCGACACTCTTCAACATGTCCCTTTCACGACTTGAAGAGAACAACGCATTGCAACGCCGCCGCCGCCAAATTTTTTCGTGCGTTATGGTCAATTCGCCGAGCGTTCAAATGCTTTGACGAGAAAATGTTTTGAATTTCATATTCCACCTATGTAAGACCACACTTAGAGTAATGTATCCAAGCAACTGGCCCATGTCTGGTAAAGGATACTAACTCACTTGGGCGTGTTCAGCATGTAGGAACAAAATTAGTGAATGGTCTTTCTAAACTCCCTTACGATGAGGGTTTAAAACGCCTAAACCTTTTCCCCTTGTCGTGTCATAGGACACGAGATGACCTTATATTGGCATTTCGTATCTTTAATTATGATTTAGGTGTTAATGTCTCATCATTTCGCTCTTTCTAGCACTAATAATCTCGGAAGTCATAGCAAACGTGTTCACGAATGGCGATCGAATAAACTTAAAGTGATGTTCGGTTTTTCTTAGCAAGTGGTCAATGACTGGAACGCCTTGGCCGAATACGTGGTACCGGCTCCATTGGTTAACATTTTCAAGGAGAAGCTGAACCTTCGCTGGAAGACAAACTGTCAGGATTAACACAGGTTAACCAACCTTCTCTCCGTATTACCGAATAATATACTCACTAGAGACCTGCTCTAGATTCGACCTTTTGATGTGCAATAAACGATTTTTCTATATTAATACGTCACGAGTGATTAAGTTTACATTTCAGTAACAGGTATTATGTTTGATATAGATTCATATAAAATTGAGTGATAAGCTGTTGTTATCAACTATGCATATATGCCACAAGTATAGGAGACAGTATTGTGCGATACTTTCGGCTAAATCAATCTTTACATGATGATAAACAGTGAGTTTTGCTCGTGTGATTACCGGGTAGAGCATAAGTTCTGACTAAGGAGAGTGAAACACCCATCCCAAATCCATGATAATGTTGTGGTGGCAAATAAATCCCCATGATCAATAGCTCTGTAAGTCTTCCACATTTGATGCTATCTGAAGGCTCTCGGTCACTCATCCGCACCAGATCACGAATGAATATGCCGTGCTTCGAATCCATTTCAACTACTAGTCAGTTTAGACCAAACGTTTCCTCGACATTTCGATAACTTTCTAATTATATATTTGAACCTCTTCACTCCTGACTTCTGATTTGACTGGGTTGTCATGGTTCCATTATAAAGGTGTTACTGGCTGAGGCGTTGTCAAGCTCCGAATACTTGTGGCATCTTTAATGGCATGAACCTTAGCTAGTGTTGGATTAAGTTCGACAATGATGTTTACTATTTGCAAGACATTCGATCGATTGCTTACACTGAGGGTTTGCATGCATGATTGTGTAGCCAAACCTGTTATTATACTGACACGTTGTTAATATGTTTATCAAATGAGCAAGTGATAGAGAAGCATTACTGAAATCATCTATGATAGCTAATTATAACCACGAAAGAACAACACTTATGACATCCTTAAGTCAGTTTACCGACAGAGGTTGCGAATAATTTCATCAATTTTATTAGTCATATTGACTGATTATCAAGTCATAACAATGTTTCATGACGATATCCAGAAACTGTTATGAATAACTAGTTATAGTGTTGATTAGGGCTTAGCCAGTAAGAAATAGGTATTGTTATTTTAGGTAATTCTGAAATATCAAAAGTTTCTGACATAAACGAACCCGAGTTGCTCTATTATAGTACGAATTGCGATCCAGAAATATTTATTCACTTAGTGTTCACTTTCATAGTGTGCTCTAGAGTATTTATTTTGAACGCTTGGGTAACTAATAACCACGTGATAGTTTGGTTATCATACTAGTGCAGTTTGTTACCTTAATAAGGTGAACTTATCATTTCAACTATGTTAAATGTCAATTAGACTTAAATACGTATGGCAATAGCGCCTACACTGAGATTAGTAGAAAACGTTGGATGCGGTTCATATAATTATTAAATTTCAGTGGCATAGACATGACATGATGCAGTGTAAGCAAGGTGGACGTGTAAGTTAATGTAGAATACAAAACAGTTAAGAAACCTAACAACAGAGTTTAAAAATTTAGACATGACTCATGAAAATACAGTAAGAAACATGATGCAGATATTATAGACCTTCCGTAAGAAGTTGCTGTAGTTAACTTAGTGACATTTATAAATACGTGGCAATGATAATTAGAATTAAAGTGTGTCAGAATAATGTTGAATCTAATATGCTCCGCCTGATAACAGCAAACTTTCTCAATGTAGTATGTTGTCGTATAAACCTATTAAATATACTGATGTGACAGACGGTTTAGGAAGGGGTCTATATGACATATATATGGATAGTCTAATTGAAAACAAATAGATGTTAAGAACAATCGAAAGCATAACAAGTTATCCAGCAAAATGATAGAACTCTCTTGGATTATTTTCGGGATTGAGATTACCCAATACATTTGGCATATAGAACGCCAATTGTGGCATAGATCGAAAAGGAAGCAAACTAAATATACAGTAGTACAACTAATTCCAGGGTTCTTGATGCTGTTGATGTTTTGTCACTCGGTCAATTCAGTACAAATTCAGGAGTTCAGATAAATATGTGTATGAACCATCGTAAGTTTTTTAAACATTGTCTCCGTTGTTTTTCAAAGAAACTAAAAAATCGGAAATTAATCAGGCAGCGGTCAGAAGAAAAAAATATTAGAGAACATTCTATGGTTTAAGATGGCGCAAAAAGCCAAGTGAGGCATCATATCCAGACAACTGCACAGAACTTGCCTACATTAATTGCTAGCCTACGTGTATTTACATCGATTAAGGACATATTTGATAGCGCTTGATGTTTTGACAAGTTTATTTCACTGATGCCTATAAATGCTACCAAAATCATAAAAGTGAACCATCACAGCTAAACATATATATAGTTAGTTAGTTATTAGGATCGATAGAGAAAGTAAGCTGAGTACTAATCAATATCATAATACTACAGTACACGTGAGCATTAGTCAAGAGACTAATGGAGACTAATCGATAAAGCTAAAATGAATATGAGAATTGACATCGGGCTGCGTGTTTTCGTCGGTCCCATCAATGTGGAATTATGGTCTTAGTTTGGTATTAGTGCTACTATAATGAAAGACTTAATCCCGATATTGTAGATTTGTAATGATGTGACTACCTAATCCATGAGATCCTACGTGGAAGTCACGTCATTGTCTACACTGACTCGTCATATGGTGGAAATCAACAATACGACGTTTGGCACTTCTGAAATACACATTTGAGTTGAGAGTAGAACAATATTTATTTAATGTGGAAAGGTACGAATTACACAAGAATGACTACGCCTGTGAAGCTGGGCCAAACTAAACCAAGCAATTGTTGCCGCCTTCACCATTGGTGACCCCTCCATTTTAAATGATGAATATGAATCTTCTCAATTACCTCATGTTCAGCTCCGAGGATCGTGCGGTTAGGACCAATACCACTACTGTTCCTTTGCCTATTCTCCTCTGTTTGACCTGTCGCCTGAGGGTTGTCCAAAAGAACTTGTGCTGAAGATCAGTGTCTTCTTTTTGAAGCTGAGTGAGTTTGAGAAGGTAGATACCTAAGGAACTGATGAAGCAAGTTATACAGGATAAGGGGTCTGTAACTAAACTGTGTTGTATACCTGAATGAAACTGAGAGATGTAGTCCTGTTGTCGAGATTCTCAAAGGAAATAGTCGTCTACAGACGGGCTGAAAGAGACGGTGGGAGGTTGATGGTCGGTAAACAGAGCGAATTCTTAGCCTTCCACAGAGTGCTGAATGTGACAAACAGCATAATACATGAGTGGAGTTTCCCCAACGAGAGTGCTATACTTCCATTCAGTGTCTTGCAATCGTCTCGAGAAGAATGTCTAAGGTTGCCAGATGTTATTTGTTGATTGCTTTAGGACTCCTCCGATAACCAAGTCGGTTGCGTCTACAAATGGGTGCTTCGATGTTTATGTGTGCTCACATAGTTGCTTTTGCGATCATTTCATTGACTGTGAAGAATGTTATTTTGCAATGTCGTTTAAAATTGATGAGTTTCACATTTCCATGTAGCTGTTCTGTTAAGGGTCTGATGAGAGACGAGTAGTTCGATGTGAACCGTCAATGTAAACTGACCACGTCGTTGAACGTGTGTAATTCTTTGACAAAGGTCGGTTCTGGGTAATCCAGAATGATGACTACTTAATTTTCTAGATAGCAATTACCTTGAGCTTTGGTAGTATGCCCGAGAAAATCGAAGGAGTCAGTCCTAACCTGGCATTTCTGAATACTTACAGTAACTGTATGTTTTGGAGTCGTTGGATGTTATGGATAGGATTCTCTGTCCGGACATGCAATTTAGCAGTCATCAAAATAAGAGTGCACAAAGTTGATACCTCTGAATATATCATCAATTAATCGTCGGAACGTTCCAGCAGAATTTAACAAATGAAAAGGCATACGAAAAAATTTGCAGAGTCCAAAGATAGTGGTGATAGTGGTTTGATGAATGTCATCTGCTGACATAGGAATTTGATAATATGCACCAACAATATCGGTTGACAAGAAAAAGTTGCAAATTTTAACGCGGTTCTCAGGTCGTAAATGTGCTGCAGTCGGTAGTGATTTTCGTGGTAATTCGCCGATAATCACCAATCGGATATCAGCCATCGCTGTCTTTTCTAGGGACCATATACGAAGGAGACCTCCGCAGGTTGTTTGATGGCCGAATAATTCCCAAGTCTACCATGTGCTCGAATTCTTCTTTGGCCAACCTTAGCTTTTCGAGAGCTGGTCCTGTATTCGCGATGTGATGTTTAACGTTGATGGTTACACATGGTAATTTTGGCCGTGTTTTTTACGGTTCGGGATATTTGTTGAGTGTCTGTTTGAAAGACGGATCGATCATTTTTTCTATTGTGACCAGGGATAACCTACAACCAGAAAATGAGTAGGTTGTAGTATTGTATCAGTTCTATGCCAATGATCGGCATAAAAACATCTTCAACAACGGAAATTCATTTAATTGGTTTGCTCACACCTATACTAAGATACACATATTACTTACAATATATGGCGATGAGTTTCTCGTTTGCCACCTATAAGTTGAAAATTGATTCTTGCAGTTAGTAGTTAATAGGAAAGTATACTGTAGTTCACCAAGGTAGATGATCTACATCAAATGATTGGAGGCCTATTCGATTTAGACAGGAATGTTGTGACGAAACAGCTAACTTCAAAGTCACACCTCGCGGTCAGCTTCTAACGTGGATTACCTCTCGACGTATCAAAATACTATGGCTGCTTTGAAGACCGTATAAAATAGAGGACGTTATAATGGAAGTATATTGGTTAAGGTAGATACAAGCGAAAATAAGACCACCGCCTCATGGGTCAGTCCATGGCGTACGATCAACTGATGCGCGTTGTTTATCTTTGACCTTGACAGGAATGGACGATCTGTTCGACATTCAATGACCCAACTGCCGGATGATTTCGCTAGAACTCAGCGACATTTCACTGACCCTACAATACTAACAATATTTTGTCACTATTTTAAACTTTTTCTACTACTACTTTCATCAAGAGAATGCTATTGGTTTAATGGAGACAATTATTATTATAACCAACTGCACCAGTGATTGTTTTACAGTACTTGTTTGTTTGACTGTACAAAAGACATTTATTCTTCCGTTGATTGTTACCTTGTACGAATTCGGTTACGCTCAGTAACCGCACTTGTAACCTGGCACGATCTCGGTATTCTTTCGATACCACGAGATCGCCAACAAATACATCTCGACTACAGTCATCAACTGCCTTCTGATATTTGGCTTACGGGGATCTCATCGGTTAACTGGCACGTAGTTTTTGTGTAGTAGTGACGCCACACTACAACCTATTTATTATTGAATCAAAGATTGAAATTAAAAATAAACGAATCAATCTGTAATGAGTAATAAATTTGATCTGAAAACAATGTTTACTGATTGATCCATTAGAAATGTCGTCATAATAGGTGTGTTTATTTTTTCTTAAACCAAACAAACAAACCGGTAAGAATACTTAAGGTCACCAAAACTGTGAGATCAGTTCAAGGACATTCTCTCCTTAAAAAAAGTATCTATTTATAAGTAATAATTAAGTCTATAAAGTTCAAATTTACCTTAAGCGATATTAATATGCTTGATGAATTAGTGAAAGATCATCTTGGTCGTATACAAATGGTTATTCAATCACATTACATTTCATCGAATATCTTTAATAGGAACTGGATAAATATCGAAAATTTCCTTTACAAACGGATGATAATAAATTGGAAATGCATTTAGAATTAAGCAATGCAAGATATCAAAAAGCTTATGAAAGTATTAAAGTAAGGATTTTATATAAAATATGACATTTACTATTTGTTTAATTATTAACTAGTCAAAAAAGGATAGCTATTTCATCTTATCAGAATGGGTTTTGTGGAAAGTTTTAGAAATTTCACTGGTTGAAATCATGACTCAATTGAAGCTAGACCACAATGGAAAACCTGGAAGCACTGGACGGCCGTTTCATCCTGGTATGGGACTCCTCAGCAGTGCGCATCCACGATCCCGCACCCCGCGAGATTCGAACGCAGGACCTACCAGTCTCGCTTTAGGCGCTTAACCAACTAAACCACTGAGCCGTCATCCAACGGTGTTAATCTCGCGGGGTGCGGGATCGTGGGTGCGCACTGCTGAGGAGTCTCATACTAGGACGAAACGGCCGCCCAGTATTTCACCTTAGTTTGAGATTTTTCATTAAAGCATATTTCCCTAGTGATCATTTTGTTCTATTGATCAAGTCTTGTCACGTTCATCATATGCAGGTGTAGTTAACGATTGAAAACAAAATCCTTAAAACAGTTCACATTCTTTTCTATAGATGGTTTTTGCCATAAACTGGATGGCTGACAGGCTTGTTCGGGGTAAAAACCGGTGTTAGGCAAGGTTGCTTACTCTTACCCTTTCTCTTTATCCTGGTGATCGGCTGGATCATGAAGACGTCAACATCTGAGAGGAAGCATGGGATACAGTGGACAGCTAGGATGCAGTTGGACGATCTAGACTTCACAGATGATCGGGATCTTCTATCGCACACGCAACAACAAACTCAGGGAAAGACGACCAGTGTGGCAGCAGCTTTAGCAGCAGTAGGTCTCAACATACACAAATGGAAAAGCAAGGTTCTTTGTTACAACACAGCATGCACCAATTCAATCACAATTGACGGAGAAGATATGGAAGATGTAAAGACCTTTACATACTTGGTCAGCATCATTGATGAACACGGTAGATCTGTTGCAGATGTGAAAGCGCAGATCGGTAAAGCAAGAGCAGTATATTTACAACTGAAGAACGTCTGGAGCTAAAAAAAAACTGTCAACCAACACCAAGGTCAGAATTTTCAATACAAATATCAAGACAGTTCTACTGTATGAGGCGGAAACTTGGAGAACTACGAAAGACATCATTCAGAAGATACAAGTGTTTATTAATAGCTGTTTAGGCAAAAGATTTCGGATCCGTTGGCCAGAATTTCTCGGAGAAAAACTGGATTCCATCGGAGGAAGAAGTCGGGAAGTAGCGCTGGAAGTGGATAGGACATACATTGAGGATAACAGCCAACTGCTTAACAAGGCAAGCCCTCACATGGAATCCTCAAGGTCAAGGAAGAAGAGGAATACCAAGGGGCACATAAGCTCGAGAAATGTAGACAGATATGAGAAGAATGAGCAGAAATTGGATAGAAGTAGAAAGGGAGTCCCAGGACAGAGTGGGATGAAGAATGCTGGTCGGTGGCCTATGCTCCGTTGGCGGTAACAGGCGTAAGTAAGTACGTTTTGTCAAGAACTGACATCATTTAAATACTATTGACAACCAAACAGCACTGGACATTCATTTCGCCGTTGTATGAGAAGAGTGTAACATGAAAAACAACAATAAAATAAAATAACTTCCATGAAATTTCATGGTCACCAATGTGTTATGTCATTGAGTGTTAAGTTAGATTTACAATAGGTATGATTATTTTGCACAGGAAAAGAACAATAAGATCCTCAGAGATAAAATGGATTATAACTCGGTTTAGACGCTTCTTCTCATCATCTACTGAATGTTGAAATTCACGACAAATAATAGGATAAGGAAAATGTTTCATCTACTCTATTTAATGAATTTGAAATAGAAGTTCGTTAAGAGATAGCAGTTCGAAGAATTAGAGCATAATGATGGTAATATAAATCATTAGTAATGGTTATCAATATTCAGGACTGTGATTTATCAGTCTTTTCATGAAATATATGTGTTCTGAAATGATGCTTCCGTAATACCTTTTTATTACAAACTAAGCTGTAAGTTAATTCGCGCTGACTAAGTTATTGGTAATTTGGACTAGATGATTTGGTGAATAATGCGTTAGCTTTTAAACCGACAACGACTAAATTTGATTCTCTATGTGAAAATCAACACTGAGATGTAAACATATCCAGCTGGTTAATCCTCAACACTGCGTAGAGAGCCACTTGAAGTCAACTACAAACCATGAACCAAGTAAACTAAAGACCAGAAGTTGAGATTAATGTATATGTATACACAGGAAAGCTAGTCATATAAGTAGTTAAGGTAAAGTCATAATTAATGATAACGATGATAAAAGTGAGTGATGCTTTGATTAAACTAGTCAGTCGTAAAACGTAACCCAGTGAGTGAAAGTCAGTAGATCAGGAAAAAAATGGGATTATGTAAATTGTTAAATTGTTTCTGGACTGCTACTGTTGTTAGAGCAAACAGTTGTTAACCATACTTCCCTTTTTTGTAAACAGAGGTCATGATTGATGTTAAACCACCACTGAAAACATGCAGGTACTAGACGGCCGTTGCGTCCTACCTTGGGACTCCTCAGCAGTGAGCATTCACGATCCCGCGCGCGGGACTCGAACCCAGGGCCTTCAGTCTAGCGCACGAACGCTTAACCTACTGGACCATTGAGCTGGCATGCCGTGATGGTAATGTCTAACATCAATCAATCCACAAAACTGCACAGCCATCTTCCATTGTACTGAGGTAGATACCTATCTCTACCCGACACGGACTAGGTCCACTGGTCACGGTTTCTCACTAGAACTTCGAGAATTCCATCACAAAGCTTCCAGGTTTTCAATGTTGGTCTAATATCAATCAGTTTATGATCTCAATCAAAAACGTAATCATCTTCACAACCCCTATTTTGATAACTAGTTTATTTTGTTAAAAGAAATATTACATAATGTGTCTTTTAGTTTTCACTAACAAGGTATTTTTGTGTTTTGTTTATGATCAATAAAGGCGTTGAAACAATATACAGAGTCACCTAGCCGATCAGTACAAACAACAAATGAAGTAGGTTAGTTTTAATGTAATACATGATAATGACGTAATGAAAGTGGCAAAATTAAATTGTTTTACTCATTGTTTTATTTGATTAACATTAATTTCATTGATTGAAATCACGAGTCGATTGAAGCTGGACCACCATGGAAAACCTGGAAGCACTGGACGGCCGTTTCGTCCTAGTATGGGACTCCTCAACAGTGCGCATCCACAATCTCGCTCAGTGGTCTAATTGGTTAAGCGCCTAGAGCGAGACTTGTAGGTCGTGGATTCGAACCTCGCGGGGTGATATTTTATTCGGTCAAACATTAATTTATTCAAGTGTAATGTATTTGTTCAAGAGACATTAATCAAAATGGGTGTACAATGAAGTTAGACTTTAATGGCCGTCGTGAATCCGATTCTAGTTTGATTGTGTGATGATCGCACATGAGTTATACATTTCGTCAATCCTTGTATATAATCAACGACTTAAATCACGTTGGTAAATAACGGAATCGAATGAGTCAAATACAACAATGGATCTTTGAATATGCTAATTTCGTACAATTGTTGATGGAATAACAAAGAAAAATAAAGTAACGTGCAATGGAAAAGGCGAGTAAGCCAACTCTCTTTAATCAAGCTTGAATCGATATTTATAATCAGACAAATATAAGTTACAAACATGTGATGAGTAGGATAAGAAATTCACACACATACACTTACATAAAAAAAGTCAAGGTTGATAAGTGAATAAGTGACAGGGGTAAAGATGTAGCTTGAGGAGAATGGAATAATTGGTTTGTCCAGAAGCTAGGATAACCTATGTGGGCTTGACTTAGGACCAGTCCTTACAAGACATTAACACCGTTGGATGTTGATCCAGTGGTCTAGAGGTTGGGTGTTCGCTCACGAGAGCGGAAGTGCTGGGTTTAAATCCCGCTTGGGGTATCGTGGGTACGCACTGATGAAGTGTTCCTTACTGGCATAAGAAGGCTGTCCAGTACTTCCAGGTTTTCAATGTTGATCTAATATCGATCGACTCATGATCTCAATCAAGGTTCGTTGCGTTTTGTGTCTAATAAATCAAGATTGGTTAGACTATCTCCTAAGATATTACATGGTATTATATAGACTCTCATGATTGTTATTTTATAAAGTAAGAAAAATAACTAAATAAGATCATTATTTTTCGAATGATCATTCCTTTAACTTCTGAATCACTACAAATTCATAAATATTTGTTTCATTTGGATTATGGTCATTACTATTCAAATCACTACTACCAGCATACGAGTTATAACATTAAAGTAACTTACCAATGCATACATGGATGTAGACAAATGTACAACTTCATGATTGATCAAGTCAAAAATGTATTAGCTGAATTTTTTGTTGTTGTGAAGTGTGGTGTCCGAAATCTCATACCTGATATACGGTGTGCTATGAGCTTATCCTTCAAGTGACTACTTGAGCAAGAATACAAGAGTAAGCAAGAATTAGTATTAAGCTAACCGAACATAATGCACAAATACTCATTTATATATATATCACTTTAATCCTTAGGGAATTGATTCATTTTTTAGCCAATGAAATTCGCTTCTAGTCTAGGTCTTTTTTGTTTGTCATCAATTGACCTTCTCATCAGACTACATCTGATTGGCTCTTCATATCACTTAATCCTATGTTATCACATTATTGACTCTTAAATAGTTTCCATTAGCTAGTAACAATAATAATAGCAGTAATTGTATTGTGTATGATACTTAAGTTTTTTCGACATAAAGGGATTGACAATTGAAAGAATTATGAAGGATGTGAAGGACGACTAACGGAAGACTTTTAAATAGAGTATTTCACCCTTTAGGAAAAAATGCTCTAAATTGGTTGTCTCCACCTGAGTTCTCGTTCACTACATTATTATAATTATTATTATTATTTGTAGTAGTAGTAGTAGTAGTAGTGGTGTTGGTGTTGGTGGTTGTCGTGGTGGTGGTGGTGTTAGTTTTCCATAAATAGTATTTTCACTATTAGTTCTTATTGGTATTTCATACTTGAATTAGATAGAAAAAGCGATATGGAAAGTTTCATGAAAATCATGATGATTCAACAATTTCAACAACAAAATTTATTATATCAATCTGCATTATTAAATACGTTGACTAAAGGTTAGTAAATTATTGAGTTAAGCATCATTATACTTAGTTGTTTCTGTGAGCATAGTAATTTAATGTTAATTCGATGTTAAATGTAGTTAACATTCTGAACTGATCTTGGTTAGACAAAAATTGGAAACTAGAAAACATTGGAAAGTTATTTCGTTCTAGAAATGAACCCCTCAAGAGTGTTTATACACGACCTTGTTACTACGGTTCAAACCCGCAAACGCTCAATCTTCAGATCACTGAGTGAGCATCCAAAGGCTTACATTGGTTAAGTTTCATGAATTTGCAATATTATGCAACTATATTCCAATTTACTAGGTGAATAACTACCTCATACACGATATGGTTGAAATTCGCCGATCACTGCTTTTCACTAAAACTCCGGGATTACCCTTGGAAGCATAAGATTAATTATTGTAGAGGAGATTTCCTGAACCTTATGAACAATACCGAAGAGTAACATATCAGGATGAAACAGCTGCCTAATGTTTCCTGATTATCAATAATTGTTTAACTAATATCACTCCATGATGTTAAATACGAAATCCAAACACTCTTCATAAACCTCATTTATTAATTCATGGAACAATTATTTTGTAGTGCTTTAGGTTACTTTTCTATGTAGCTATTGCTATAAGAAAAGAAAGTTTATACCAGTTATTTAGTTTAAAAATATCAAACATCACTAACTGACTTCAGCTAGATAACTGTTGTGTGTCAGGAAGTGCCAGAGACAACTGGTTTTATTTTGATTTGGTGTTGCTATCTGTGAGATTTGTTTCACTTCTAGAAAAAAAAGGACCTCACCAGTGAGAAGTTCACTAGAGTTTGAGAGATTCTTCTCAAATTAACATATGAACCTCTTATAAAGAGTCTCAATCACCCTTCTGTTGCTTCATTCGAATTCTTAAGGAGTGTGAATTTCTACAATCCATCAATCATATAAAACAAGTGTATTACCAAGTTCGTGAGTTGTACTGTTAGTGATATAGGGGATAAAGCAAATCTGAATTTTTACTGATGTTTTTTGAAAATATTTTGAAAAACCTGGTAGACATATAAAGAAAGCATTTGTAGTAGTTAAGCCAGCCAAAGATCAAGATTGTGACTTGATAATCAATGACGAGAAATCTACTGCAATTCAGTTGTACTGGTAACTTTTATCAAACAAACGATTATTATTTATTTATTTATTTATTTATTTATTTATTTATTTATTCAAACATACAAGAAGACAACAAAGGCAACATAAATCATCCGATTTGTATAAGGGCTTGGATACTGCTAGAGTATCCAAACTGAAACAAGTGTTTATCCTAGGGGGGCCACAACCAGAGCCTTCGATCTAAAGGTCTAATCCACATTGCGGTGGAGCAACACCAGAAGACGCAGTCGCATGATAGCCGGTGATAGATTTTACTTCTATATTATATTTCTTTTGTGATCTAGAAGAACGAGCACAATATATAACACATTATCTTCCATATGGAGATATTATGAAATCAGATGTCGAACGTGATAAGAAACTATTAGCTTTAGAGAATGGAAACGGTGAGAAAATTTGATTTTTAATCTTGAATTGAGTAATGTTATATAATCATTACATATGTAGATGAATTGCGTATCTATCTATCTATCTATCTATCTATCTATCTATCTATCTATCTATCTATCTATCTATCTATCTATCTATCTATCTATCTATCTATCTAACTAACTAACTAACTAACTAACTAACTAACTAACTAACTAACTAACTAACTAACTAACTAACTAACTAACTAACTAACTAACTAACTAACTAACTAACTAACTAACTAACTAACTAACTAACTAACTAACTAACTAACTAACTAACTAACTAACTAACTAACTAACTAACTAACTAACTAACTAACTAACTAACTAACTAACTAACTAACTAACTAACTAACTAACTAACTAACTAACTAACTAACTAACTAACTAACTAACTAACTAACTAACTAACTAACTAACTAACTAACTAACTAACTAACTAACTAACTAACTAACTAACTAACTAACTAACTAACTAACTAACTAACTAACTAACTAACTAACTAACTAACTAACTAACTAACTAACTAACTAACTAACTAACTAACTAACTAACTAACTAACTAACTAACTAACTAACTAACTAACTAACTAACTAACTAACTAACTAACTAACTAACTAACTAACTAACTAACTAACTAACTAACTAACTAACTAACTAACTAACTAACTAACTAACTAACTAACTAACTAACTAACTAACTAACTAACTAACTAACTAACTAACTAACTAACTAACTAACTAACTAACTAACTAACTAACTAACTAACTAACTAACTAACTAACTAACTAACTAACTAACTAACTAACTAACTAACTAACTAACTAACTAACTAACTAACTAACTAACTAACTAACTAACTAACTAACTAACTAACTAACTAACTAACTAACTAACTAACTAACTAACTAACTAACTAACTAACTAACTAACTAACTAACTAACTAACTAACTAACTAACTAACTAACTAACTAACTAACTAACTAACTAACTAACTAACTAACTAACTAACTAACTAACTAACTAACTAACTAACTAACTAACTAACTAACTAACTAACTAACTAACTAACTAACTAACTAACTAACTAACTAACTAACTAACTAACTAACTAACTAACTAACTAACTAACTAACTAACTAACTAACTAACTAACTAACTAACTAACTAACTAACTAACTAACTAACTAACTAACTAACTAACTAACTAACTAACTAACTAACTAACTAACTAACTAACTAACTAACTAACTAACTAACTAACTAACTAACTAACTAACTAACTAACTAACTAACTAACTAACTAACTAACTAACTAACTAACTAACTAACTAACTAACTAACTAACTAACTAACTAACTAACTAACTAACTAACTAACTAACTAACTAACTAACTAACTAACTAACTAACTAACTAACTAACTAACTAACTAACTAACTAACTAACTAACTAACTAACTAACTAACTAACTAACTAACTAACTAACTAACTAACTAACTAACTAACTAACTAACTAATTGGTCATTATTCATGAAGACTATGTTATGCATACAATCTCTGATTAAAATAAACATTCGATTAACGTCTGTTTACTATTAGTTCATTTAAATCGCATGATAATCTTATTCTATAGTACATCACTGTCGTGAGTTTATAACTTATAGACGATGTTTGGATGAAGTTAAAATGACCTTGAAAATATCCACCTAATTATTTATATCAGGGTTAACTGAGGATTATAAATTAGTGTGAGGAATTATGGTTTATAGTTAAAAGTTAGGCTTAGAAATAAGATTTAGTGGTTTTCATTACGAACTGACATCAGTTCTAATGCCGAAATGGTATTTAGCTAGATGAAAGGATGAATTTCACGCTAGAATTCATAACCTACTATCTTAAATCTCATACACATAGTTCGCTTTATCATTTTGAAAAGAGCAAGAACAAAGATTCTAGCAGAATAGCATGAATTCATTTCGATTTCGTAGGTTCTCATCAGCTGCTTACAACCTGTGATATTTAAAAAAAATCACAATTACATAATGGATTTCAATTACTTACATGAGACGGTTTGGTTGGAAGTTCGGAAAGGTGTAAATGAAATTAATAGACTAAATATTGTAAATATATACCTTATGTGATGAAAGAACATTTTACAACATTGATTGTGACAACAGTTCAAACAGCTAGAAACAAGTGAATACGTAATGAATAAATGTTGGCAGGAATATAGTGAGTAGAGTTCAGTTAAGAAATTATTATCACAGATTGAACTCATGAGTCAGTTGAAGCTAGACCACCATTGGAAACCTGGAAGCACTGGACGGCCGTTTCGTCCTGGTATGGGACTCCTCAGCAGTGCGCATCCACGATCCCGCACCACGCGGGGCTCAAACCCAGGACCTACTGGCTCCGCGCGCGAGCACTTAACCACTAGACCACTGAACCGGCATCCAACGGTGTTAATGTCTAACTTCAACCAATCCACGAAGTTGCGCTACCGTGCACCATTGTCTTCAGTGAGTTCCTATCTCACAACAGACCTGGTTGAACTCCACTGGTAACGACTTCTCACTAGAACTCCAAAAGTGTCTCCTGAAGTCAGTCACTAGTGAGCAGGTGATTATTATTATCAGAATGTGTTTTGTGCGGGATCGTGGATGCGCAGTGCTGAGGAGTCCCATACCAGGACGAAACGGCCGTCCAGTGCTTCCAGGTTTTCAATGGTGGTCTAGCTTCAACTGACTCATGAGTTCAATCTGTGAAAATTTCTAAAAATCTCCACAAAACACATTCTGATAAAAAATTATTAATTTGATAGTTGAAAAAAATGAAATCAGTGATGCAATAAATACAAAAGGAAAAAAAAGAAGAAAATTTAAGGTGCAGTGAAGAAAATATTTGTCACTAAGGCAAGGAAAGATTGACAACCGTCTCCTTTTGAACACATAAATCAGGTTTTTCACGCCTGATGGCAATAGCTTCAGCAAACTCCAGATGACTGGAGTTTGGCTGCCTACGAATCACCCTAAAGGATTGTAAGGTATCTACTTGATGTCCTGTATCAAGGAGATTTTTGGTGATTGCACTGTTCAGAGTCTTTCTTTCCCTTGTTCTAAGACGTTTCGGAACATGTTCAAAAAATCTAAGATATGCTCTCCTTTCAGTTCGGCCGATGTAGCTGCTTTGGTAGGTACACGTAAATTTACAAATACAGTTGGCGGTAACCTGAAAGGGTTGCTTATCGATCTTTGATTGGGTTATTGAACATGTTGTTTTATAGAAAATTAAAAGTTTAGCAGCCGGATAAGTTCCGGCTAGCGCTGTATTCAGTCTCTTGTTGATTATTTGTGCGACGTTATCACCTTTAAAGTTAAGATTTATATACACTGACTTTTTATTAACCGTAGTGTGGTGTTTGAATGAACTAATGATACCTTTGTACTTGTTGATTGCTCGATTTCGAATTCTAAATACAATACATTCATTCGTGCTCATCTAGCACTTCTTGATTCAATTGCGTTATTTCGGGGATTCTTAGTCCGTATTATAATTCAAATAATTCGAAACACTATACGTAGTTATTTCCGTCTTGTTTTCTTTCGACTTTTTATATTTGTGGGTAAAAGTTGTCTTTTGGGTATTTTTCTACGTTCATTAATTCTTCTTCCAGTTTGCCGGTGGTATATATCTTCTCTACACTGTAAAATTGGGTTTTAACCAATGCCTTCTTGTAACTGAGTGGACAAAAACTATTGACATTCAAATAAAAGTCATTCCAATTACTTTTTCAATAAAGCGAACCTTGGACTGTCCCGTCTCTCCTACATTTTATAGCAACATCAAGAAAGTGGAACATGTCATTCTGTTGGTGTTCCATAGTAAATTATATGTTAGTATGAGCGTTATTGAAACGTTTTAGCAGGCGGATTGTATGCTGTTTATTGTTACAGATAATAAATGCGTCGTTCACATATATGGAATATTCCGTTGTTTTACTAATTGCCTGTTTAAGTACCGTATTTTTAAGATACCCCATAACTGGACCTAGTGGGCTTTCCCTTGTCACAATTAATGCTGTAGAGTATTCTTTTACATTAGGTATATATTTACAATATTCGGTCTATTAATTTATTGACACCCTTGCTATAATATACGAATGTATCTTCAATATAACTTCCAAACAAACCTTCTGATGTAAGTAATCTAAACCTATTATGTAATTATGATTTTCTTAAATATCACAGGTCGCAAGTAGCTAATGAGTACCTACGGAATAGAAATGAATTCATGCTATTCTACTGGAACCTCTGATCTTAAATCTGATTAGTTCGTTCAGAAATAACTTTTCCACCACATATGTTGTAGTGAACAGAACAAGGGTGGAGACAATCGAAGGTATCTAGAACACAAATTACAGAGTTACTCGATAAAATAGAAAAACCATATAGTTAATCGTTAATTTGCAAAATATCATTCCATCATATCAAACCAGACTGTTGCCGTTGCAAACATCAATCCATTATCTCACATTTTATTGTTCATGCGTTTTCTTACATATCGCATTGTGTTCCCGCTCTTCTTTTCTTGATCTACCCCCATCTTCTGCTGCCAGACATTACGTTATTAACTTGCATCATATACTACTTATATCAATGTAAGTAGTACACACCACATGTATATAAATATATATATTTAAAGATTTTACTTCATAATACTACTTTTGTACGGTAATTCTAATTTTATTTTATAGCTGGTAAACGCAATCGGTCATTGAATAGTTTCCATGGATTACAAAATAATGGTATCCACTATTATTATTTATCTTTATTAACCAATCAAAATATGTATTCATAGAAAATGCAAGTAAATTACGTATTTTTGGTTATATTCATCTATTTGCAGTGATTATAAAACAATCAATGATTCAGGTAAATGTCACAGTTTTTCAATTCCCTTTTTTGTAATGCATTACTAATCCTTTTGTTTTTAAGAATCAATGGGGTAATTAATGGATAGGCCTTTCATTTATTCATAAAGTAGATCTGTCATTTTAAAGGGGATCTAATGTTTATCAATAGGTAGGTTCGAAACCTTATTATAGGTTAATCAAGTATAACAGTGATCATTCATCAATGTCGTTTTGAGATAAGGGGTTTGCGAAAATTGTTGCTGACCATTATTCATTTTCATCATAAACTCTTATTATCAGAATGGGTTTTTGTGGAGAGTTTTAGAAATTTCACAGGTTGAAATCATGAGTCAGTTGAAGCTAGACCACCATTGAAAACCTGGAAGCACTGGACGGCCGTTTCGTCCTGGTATGGGACTCCTCAGCAATGCGCATCCACGATCCCGCACCACTCGGGGCTCGAGCCCAGGACCTACTGGCTTCGCGCGCGAGCACTTAACCACTAGACCACTGAGCCGGCATTGCTGAGGAGTCCCATACTAGGAAGAAACGGCCGTCCAGTGCTTCCAGGTTTTCAATGGTGGTCTAGCTTCAATCGAGTCATGATTTCAACCTGTGAAATTTCTAAAACTCTCCACAAATCCCATTCTGATAATAATCAACTGCTCACTAGTGACTGACTTCAGGAAAAACTCCTGGAGTTCTAGTGAGAAGCCGTTACCAGTGGAGTTCAACCAGGTCTGTTGTGAGATAACAACTCACTGAAGACAATGGTGTACGGTGGCGCAACTTCTTGGATTGGTCGAAGTTAGACATTAACACCGTTGGATGCCGGCCCAGTGGTCTAGTGGTTAAGTGCTCGCGCGCGGAGCCAGTAGGTCCTGAGTTTGAGCCCCGAGTGGTGCGGGATCGTGGATGCGCATTGCTGAGGAGTCCCATACCAGGATAAACTCTTATGTTAATTGAGAAATTATTGTAAACAATTAAGAATTAAACGGATGTTTTGACAATAGTACTTGACTATGTAGAAGTACATACTGACGATCTTCAGGCTTGACAACTAGGATGACCTAATAAAATCAATCAGTTATGATATAATAGAAAGAAAAGTCAAAATTCGATTGATTTACTCATTATGAGTTTTGTTCAATTGTACTTCCGTTTTGATTCAATGTAATGATTACTCAATGTAGTATTTGTTTTCCTTTCTTGTATTCCATTGACATGAAATATGCTCAGTCTGTGATTTGTTATAACTGTAAGTATTTTTCATACATGTGATTTGACCCTAATTATGAATCAAAATGGGTGTACAATCAATATGTAAATGGGTGTATTCTCTACTAGAGTCTTCGTCGTCGTCGTTGTGTTTTGGGGTTAATAAATCATCTCTTATACCAGTCTTTGTGTTCTTACTTTTGTGTCGTGGGAATTGTAGAGGTCCCTCGTTTCGAGTATAAGTGATAAGCGTTTCCGACATAACAATCAGCGACGACCAGATACAAAAAAGTAGCATTAAAAGAGCCAAGACAATAAGCATTCAAACGACAAATGACAACAAGTTACCATCTATAATTCAAACTTCAATAAATTCTCAATTGATCAGTACTATTGATGTTAGCTGTTTTATTCCCTACCCGAATTCAATCCACCATTTGTATTTGAATGCATTTTATTCTTTCAATGTTACTTAACAACAAATAAGGAAATAATAAACTTCTCTGTAACTTTATAATTGTCATACTTAAATCATGTAATTCGCTTTGTTGAAGCATAGCGCAGATCACAAAGCTATAAGTGGACCAAGCAAATTTGAAGCGGAGTGGTGAATAAGTATATGTGAGCAATTACATAGGTAAATTTATAATCAAATTGCATAAGGGCGCAGTAAGGCAAAGTAAAAGGTAATAATAGGATTTGACTATATACATACATGGGGAGGAGGATGATGAATCATTGAGTGATATTTAAGCAATCAACATTTTAGCTAGAGTCTTTCTCTCTAGTCTCTCTAGTAATCATTACTTAGGTTTGAATAATTTTTTCTAGTTAGGGTATTTTTAGAGAGTTAGTTTTCTACGGGATGGGGTCGCTAACCCCATACTCAACCCTCTTCCTTTATCCGGGCTTGTGACCGGCATTAGCCCCCGGAGGGACTCCAAGCGGAGTGATCATAACGGTACAAAGAAATATGCAAATTGTTGCTATCCAAATAACATTGTCTGTTAAGTTAATGAATCAAAACGGTTTAACCAACATTAACTATAAACGAAATTGGTTGTAGATTAGTTGCTATAGGCTTGTTAGAAGTAGTAGTAAAACAATAAAAATAATTTAGTTTCCATTACAAAATACAGATATTTCATAATAATGAATGAGCAAGTGTATTCAAGCCATTAATTTTGAGCTGGGTTTGGACACCTTCGGTTTCATAATAGTTCAATAATGAAATTTATAAGTTGATCGGATATGAACCAGTATATTCTATGCTGTTCAAATTTAACAAATATGAATGATTATGGGTTTTAAAACTTTGAAAAACGGCTATACAATATGCTAAGTTTGTTTATAAGTATGACTTTCATTTCTTCCTCGATTATTGAAATCATGAAATCGATTGATATTAGACCATCATTGAAAACTTGGAAACACTGAACTGCTATTTCGTACTATTGTGGGACTCTTCAGCAGTTCACATCCATGATCCTGCTCGCAGGGTTCCGAACCCAGAGATTTCGGTCTCGCGCGTGAACGCTTAAAACAAATAAGACGGCAGGAACAGTTAGTCCAGATATTCAAGCAGGCCTTAAACTTACTTCCTACTATTTGTTGTATTATTCTTGAGTATTTCTACAAGATTTCTTTTACCCTAGTTGGAATTGCCTAATTCTTTTAACAATACTTCTTATTTACAGATATTCATTGAACTTTTGATTAGTTGTAATAAATTCCATTTTTCGCCATCTAAAATACCGTTTCATTCGGTAACAGTCATAATGTATTTTATATTGGTAACTAGCAGTTGTTTAGACTGTCCTACGTTTATAAAGAATCGTTACAATACTGTTCCAGTTTCATATTCAGATGTACATAACCCTGTAGAAACCTCAAGAGTTGAAGTTTATTATCATTTTGTAATTATAATACAAATCTCCAGAAAATTCATTAGTTTTGATTTGAATTTAGCAATACCCTAAGCTATTGCACTAGAGGTTTCGATACAATTAACATAACTTTCAACAAGACAGGGATGAAAATAGTAATTACTTACTTACTTACTTACGCCTGTTACTCCCAATGGAGCATAGGCCGCCGACCAGCATTCTCCAACCCACTCTGTCCTAGGCTTTCTTTTCTAGTTCCATTCAATTTTTGTTCATTTTTCTCATGTCTGTCTCCACTTCCCGGCGTAATGTGTTTTTTGGTCTTCTTCTTTTCCTTTGGCCCTGAGGATTCCATGTGGGGGCTTGTCTTATGACGCAGTTGGGTGAGTTCCCCAATGTGTGTCCTATCCAATTCCAGCGCTTCTTCCTGATTTCTTCCTCCGCTGGGCTCTGGTTTGTTCATTCCCACAGTTGGTTGTTGCTAATAGTGTCCGGCGCACAGATCCGAAGTATTTTGCGTAGACAACTGTTAATAAACACCTGTATTTTCTGGATGATGGCTTTCGTTGTTCTCCAGGTTTCTGCCCTATACAGTAGAACTGTCTTGACATTTGTATTGAAAATCCTGACCTTGGTGTTGGTTGACAGTTGCTTTGAGTTCCAGATGTAATTATCGAACACTATTTGTTTGACTTATCATCTAGCCAAAGTTATTCAGTATAAATTAGAGTAAATAAACTGTTAAATATATCAGAGGAGGTTTTTGTGGATATGATAGTAATTATGATTGTTGAGTTCATCAGTCAATTGAAGCTAGACTACCATGGAAAACCTGGAATCACTGGATAAACGTTTCGACCTAATGTGGGACTCCTTCCCAGGTTTTTCATCGTTGACTAACTTCGATTGACTCATGATCTCAACCATCAAACTTGTTAAATATGTATTTAGAATTTAGTAAATTCTTGATTTCTCTGATCTCATCTCCTAAATTACTGTTATCATTTTTTTTATAGCTTCCTTTTAGATTATCAAGTAGACAAAGTTTTACATTAATGCTGCGTTATTCAGTGGATTATCTAGCGGATAATTTAAAAGATGTAAGTTTAAGAAAGGTTATTCGAATTTATGCTTAAATTCATACTTACCAGCATAACAATACAGAGTAGTAGTAGATAGTAATTGTAATAAACTTTTAATCTCCTAACTAGATAGGAAAAGGGATATTAACTTATAAGTGACGATACTACTTTATTGCAAATTAGTCGAAGTTCATAACATGCGCATGATTACGTGAACCGACAATATTCTATCTAGGAAAAGATCCAAAAGTATAAGATTCTATCCAGTGTATCATGTCATTAATGTAGTATACTTTTGAGATGTCAGAAGTTTAATCTGTTAAGCAATTGTTCACTTGCTAGATAATTTCAAGGAGTTTTATAGCTAACAAATTCATGAATTCACTGACAAATGGACTGAGTCGTGTTGGTAGATGTAAACTACCTGGCTGGGATCTGCGAGATGATTGCAACCGATGGTTAGAGACCTTGAATGACATGGCTGAAAATCGTTTGCAATGGCACAGGTGCATTCATTCTTTATGTTCTCTTAAATTCTAATCTTCTGAATTCTTCATCTCCCTTCTTTTTTTCTCTTTCCAAATTTATTTCACTGGTTTATACTCCTTGAATAGCATCTTCAAACCCTAATCTTCCCGACTACTGCTTACAGTATTACTACGTCTACTACTATGGGATTTGAACCGACAATTGTATCTCTATGCTAATGTAGTATGGCAACCTGAAGTGATGTACGTACGTACGAAGTTCTACGTTGCTGCTGACTGACTGATAGCTAACACCACTTATTATTATCTTTCAAACAATATTATTGTTTTATAATATTTTCAACTATTATGAAATCATATCAACTGGAAAATGCCTGTAAACTAGAAAATGTTGAATTATCATTTCTTTCTAGCAGTCTATGCAAATAAAACTCAGTTCTACTTGAAGAAAGAAGCGGTAGTGTATGATGAGAATGACAATTAAACCTGAAGTTAGACGATTTACCTCAAAGAATCCGATTCTTTAATATCGAAATTCATGCTGAAAAGCTCTATTCAGTAACTTATCTCTTACTTACATTCATCTCATAGATTCCATACATTATAAAACAATAAAGATGTCTTGTATCTTCCCATTGAGGTTTAGGACTGCAATTGATTAGTCTGTTGTTGGCATATGTGCATACTGTGCGTATGCCTTGATATTGCCTTAATTCATAAGCTTTTTGTAAGCAATGATGAATAGTGGCTAGCCAAATAATACCAAGTGAATAAACATGTCTTGTCGATTACTTTTCATAATGATCTTATCAATCTTTTCCAAACGTACAAACATTTGTCGATGTATAACATGTTAGAAGATCTATCGGTCTAGATCTGATTCCAAAGAAACATTAGTCTGAAATATCTCATCAATGCTTAAATACTTTCACATCTTTTAACCACTATTTGTCAGATTATGTTAAATAAAGAGTGGAAAAAACCAAGACTAGGAAGTTTCATTGATTGATTTAAGAAAATTAGTAAATGGTAAACCAACGAACTCGCATACGATTGTAATTAGTCCGACAAAATAATAAATAAACGACCAAAACGTACATTCATTAAGAGTTATGTTGAATATTCATAGATTAGGTCTATGAAAAACTCAATCGAAACTGATGTGTCAGTGTCAAAGGCCAGATATCCGTCTCTCAATTAGGAGACGAGTATACTGCGAAGCAGTTTGTTCTGTTCCACTTTACGGCTGCGAAATGTGTCCATTTATAGTAGGAGATGCTTGTAAGCTACAAGTATTTGACCACAGATGCCTTAGAAATATAGTTCGCATCTTCTGAGATCACCGGGTAAGTAATAGTGAGGTTAAAAACAATGTATTAGGGAACGATGGTAATTCAGTTGATGAGCTTGTAAATCTTCATCGACTGAGATAGTTGGGTTACGCGTTACGTATTCCTGAACACCAATTACTACGACGCGCAATGGTGACTAGTGTTGATGATGGTTGGAAGAAAGTTAGGAGCAGCCAAACCAAAACGTGACACCAGTCCTGGAAGTCACTAACTTCTAGTCTTCTAGTCCGCATGACTATCGCAACCAATGGTTGGAGACTCTGGGTAACATGGCTCAGAATCGATCACAATGGCGTAGGTGTATATACTCTCTATCTTCCCTTAAACTACGAGATTAAAATCGCTTCATATCTTTCTTTCTACAAACTAATTCTCTCTTAATGTATCATATCCTTATATGCTTTCTTTCTTTATATATTACCACCATTAAACCGACTACTTCTATGAATCCAGTGTTCATCTTGTTGTTTTAATGAAGTGTGGCAACTTGGACCGTTGCATATATGTGCCTGATTCTGTATTGTAGCTGACTAACTGACTGATGTGTAGATCCATGAATTCAGAAGTGACTTTTTTTTCACCATAGATTAATATTAGCTGGGGGGAATGACTTGAAGCTAAGATGAACTGACTAATTGTTTCTTACATTTCATCTGTTTGTTTTTCTCTACAAGATAAATAAAGATCTTGGAAGAAAATTGAATTCAATGAATATGAATACAGCTTATCAATTTTATTTATTATTGAATAATAATTTGGATAATAAACAACAAAAAACATTGAAAATAGAATTACAAGATATGCTTGACAGTATATTAATTGAATTAACTGAAAAATTGGTAATTACTTTCATAGTTTGATTTCATATAAATGAATATAAGTGTAATGTAAATTTGAATTTGATTAGTTATCCTCTGAAGAAGTAGCATAAACTGAGTTACGAAACGTTAGGAAATCTACTTTTGATTGAGATTATGAACCGATTGATGTTAGACCATCATCGAAAACCTAGAAGCACTGAACGGCCGTTTCATTCTATTGTGGAACTTCTTTGCAACACGCGTCAATGATCCTACTCACTGGATTCGAACTCAGGGCATTCAGTCTCGCAAATGAACGCCCTAATCTCTAGAACACTAAGCCAGCCGGCATCCAATGGTATCAATGTCTAACATCAACCAATCCACAAAATTGCGCGACCATCTTCCATTGTACTGAGGTAGATACCTATCTGTACTCGACACGGATTAGGTCCACTGTTCACGGCTCCTCATTAGAACTCCGAGAATTCCTTCACGAAGATAGTCACTAGTGATCACATGATAATTGACAGTATAAGGTTTTAGAGGTTATTCAGTTTTTGATTGAGATCCCGTCAGCGGAATCATGGATGAGCAATTCTGAGAAGTTCAAGTTCTCAGTGATGGTCTAAAATCAATCAGTTCATGTCCACAATCGAAATCTAAAAATATAATGAATTATATGTATGGTTTTGCAGAAGTAAAAGTTTACCTGATATCGCAATTAAAACCAACAAAATATTGAAAATTATAAAGGGTCACTAGGTGTTATACTTTGCACTAAACAGTATGTTGAATTGAATGCATTGAATTCCCTCTGACAGTTCATGAAAGTTCATCACATTATAGTAATTAAAAGCTATTGAGATATTATATATGAAGGGTTTGAAATACAAATATCATTTAGATTTTAGTGATATATATATATACTAGCTTCTTTCGGAACTACGCACTGATAAACTTGCCTAGGAACGCAGAGAGAATGACGTACTTTAACAGCTAGAGTAAATACTTTGCTACAACACTTATGAAATAAAGAATGGAAATCAGCTCTTCTCTAGTTCAATAACATTAGCTACATGAATTGTGACTATGAGTTTGATTAAATGAAGCAAAAACAACTAATTATAGACAAGGATTTGTTATATCCAAGCGAAGATTGAATTACAAGTAACGTCTGAGACTTATTAATGGACTATTGTTATATATATATTCTTATGGTATAAATATTCAGTAGCTAGATTATGTATATCTGTATTCTCCTTGTTATAAGCTTTATTTTCACCTATAGACTATTATTATACGATTTATTGGTCTTAAGTTATGTTCAGTTTATTGACTACTGCCTCCCACGTTCACATTCACCTTTTGGCTTTGTGTACAAATGTTATTTCCTATTTTATGGTGCGTTGCGGTCTGTTTGATTGATATATATAAACCCAGTATGTTTGACATAAATGATTCGATTCGACTCGATTCTCATAGTAGAAGCTGGTATTTGGTGTTCTGAACTCAAGTGAACGGGCTAGGCGAACATAGAACCAATAAGGACGCTAGGCTGCTCATACCGATCAAACATCATTGGTTTGGCACAGTGCTAAGATTGTATAAGTCGTATTTTGATCGGTGAATAAATCATGTGAGAAAAAGCCGGACATAAATATATAACAGGATTGAATATGAACAAACCTTTAAAATGAATGGAAATAATGAGACGATATAATAACATTTAGATACTAAAATGGAATTGTTCTGATCATTAGTGAAAACAAATAGAGTATGATATAGTCAGATTTCGGTAGGAAAATGAATTTAACATGAAACATAAGGGATTACAAAATAGTAAAATTTTAGCCTGGGGACCTTCTGTAGTTACTATCGATTCCAAGACAGGGTAGCAATCCCATCGCGTAAACAGAAAGGAGTCTTCATATAAAAGGAATTCTGAGAAATACAACTCAAACAAATCTTATGCTAATTTAAAAAGCAATTTCTCAATGAATATTCACTAACATCCTGAATTTAACCCTTAATTGATTGATAAAAGAATCTTCTAGTCAAGATTAAGTTGTAGTGACTTAGCTTCGTTATTCAATCACCTTGATATCTGTCATTATACAGATCTCCAATGATGTTTGAAATCAGAAGGCATTATCAAGCGGCGACTACAGTTTATTAGCTACAAGCACTTCGAGTGAATTAGAAGCAGAGAAGTGAATGTGCGTGATCGCAAGTAAATACAGAGGTGAATTTTGTAGTCAAATCGAATCAACGCAAAAGCGATTAGTAGGATTCGAGCCTATATATTCAAAGGGGAGAGGAGGAGTCATCCAGTGATATTTGAGCTATCAACATTTAAGCTAGAGAGAGATATGTGTGAGTAGACTGTCACATTGTAGTGAACAGAACACCGGTGGGGACAATCGAATATATTTAGCACAAAGTTACAGGACTTATTGATAGAATCTAACAATGATAAAGTAAATGCTTGATTTGCAAAATGTCCATCAATTGTCTCAAAATGACTCAGACTTCATTGTTCTTGCATTCTCATACCAATTGCATCCTGTTTTCATTCTTTACTGTTCAATCCTCTTGTCTCTCTGCTGTCAGACCTTCTATTCACGACTAACATCATCTACTACTTATGTTAATATAAGTAGCACACACCACAACATGTGAACAAGTGTACCAGCTAATACAAACAAGATAGTGATCATAATAATACAGAGAAATAGACGAATCGTTACTGTTCAAATTGCATTGTCTGTTCAGTAAGTGCGAGACTATAGTTTATGGACGAATCAATCAGATTTACGATAACAGGTTTTGAATTTCAGAATAAAATTAATTCATCCATTTGGCTAAATTACAGTTTTGGTATTATAGCTGATGTTAGTTCATGATGAAAACCCTAAATCTAAATTCCTAACCCTAAATTATCAGCTGCAAATATTAATTCTTATGTATCATATTGGTTTATAAACCTCATTTAGCTGTACTATGTAGGTGGACATTCTCATAGTCTTTTTAACGTCACTCAAATTTACTTACTTACGCCTGTTACTTCTCATGAACGAGCATAGCCCAACCCTGTCCTGGGCAATCCTTTCCAGCTCTTTCCAGTTGTTATTCATCCTTTTCATATCCGCTTCTATTTCCCAAAGTAACGTGTTCTTTAACCTTCCTCTTTTCCGTTTCCCTTCAGGATTCCAAGTGATGTCTTCACTCGTGATGTAGTTTGATGATTTGCGTTATGTATATCCTATCCATTTCCATCGTGTTTTCCTAATTTCCTCTTCAGCTGGAAGATGGTTTGTTCTCTCCCACAGTAGGCTGTTGCTGATGGTATCCAGCCAATGGATGTTGAGTATCTTGCGTAGACAACCATTTATAAATACTTGTACTTTCTTGATGGTGGTTGTCGTAGTTCTCCAAGTTTCAGCCTTGACGTTGGTATTGAAGATTCTCACTTCGACATTGACTGAAAGTTGTTTTGAGTTGCATATGTTCTTCAATTGTAGGAATGCGACCCTTGCTTTGCCGATCCTCGCCTTTACGTCTGCATCTGAACCTCCTTGTTCATCGATGATGCTTCCTAGGTATGTGAAGGGCTCTACACCTTCCAAAGTTTCGCCATCAAGATTGATTGGATTGCTGTTCGCCGTGTTGCATTTGAGGACCTTGGTTTTCCCCTTGTATATGTTGAGGCCTAATGATGCAGAGCCTTTTGCTATACGTCACACAAAAGTCATCCATAAATTGTAATCTCATCTAATTAGGTTAAAGAAAGTGTTTCATCGGAAATGAACCATAATCGAAATTGATTATATGATAGTTGCTATAAGATGAATGCACATTCTGAAATATCTTCTATTTATTCTATCTTACACCATCAATCAATAAAGGATTATTATAATGGATTCGTTTTTTAAATCATATTTAGTCTGAGAAACCATTATTTGCAATGAATAACAATTCAACTATTTATATGATGTTGAAAAAGGATCAAGTTTATCCGAAAAACTATTTTATCACAATAGAACAGGTAGGTTTATGTTAAATTATGTAATTAGAATATTTTATTAGCTACATTTGACATTTGTAACTGAGATTGAATTTGATTGGAATATGATATGCTTGAATGCTAGTACAGGGTTCATCTTACTTGGTAAACGGAACAAAGATCAAAGATACAATGATACGATAGGCTATTCTAATCTGTTGTCTCCAGCCTTGCCAACTAAATCAAGAAGTCTTGATAAGGCGTAGAGACTGTATTCTACAACCATCCAGAAAATACGAGGTCACTAATTACACAAATATAATGATAGAAATGCCCTTGGGAGTGCCACAAAATAGCGTAATAAAAAAATCCATCAACCAATGACAGACAAGGATTTCCTAGTGGGAAATATAAGCTGTAGGTCAACTAAGCGTCTCTTGGAGCGAAAACATAAAATTCAAATGTTCAGAATAAATTAGGAGCTTTTCCAAGTGAGTTCTGGGGATCTAACGTCCTCAACAGAATAGCACTTAGAACAATAATATAGTAACATGTTAACGAACTCGGATAAATCAGACTGTGAAACAGTTAAACATAAGAATTTCAAGTAGATGTACTTTTTGTAATTTTACTGAAGTATACCGTGAATGAAACAAAAATAAAGTCAGTTTTATTGAAAAAATATTTTGTAAAATAACTACAAAAGTTTATAAGTAAAAATGGTTAGTGGTGAGAAGTGGAATCTATGATGCGTGTTTCGTCTTATTCAGGACTCGTCAGCTGGATCTACCTGGACCTCAGAGTCGATGTTCACTTTGGGACTCGAGCCCAATACCGTTTGCTTCAAACGTTATCACGTTATCCACTTACCTACTGAGTCTTGATAGCCAGTTGCTTGTGCAATGTACTGGAGTTTTAAATTCACTTGGTGTTATCTTACATGAATCTTCCGATTGTTATTTAAGACTGTATTTGATCAGTTTCTTGTTGCATATGTGAATCCTATGAGGACTGTCGTGATATTACCTTAGGTCACAAGCTTTATAAGCAAAGACAGATAGTGGTTAGCAGTGGAATCCAGGACGCATATACCAACAAGAGACTAATCAACTACACTTATTATAGTTCAATAACACGGTCCACTTATTCATATATATCATATGTACTATTGTTAAGCTTGTATTGTTCCTAGTCGCTCCCCTTCCATTCTTTTGTATATTGTTTTATACTACTTATTTACATTTAGTAAGCAGTTGTATTACCAACAATTTACACACCTATGTTGTAACGCAAGTTGCACTGTAATATCTTTAACGTTTATTGTACTTTTCATTGTATTGATCATTAAAATTACTATACCTTAATCACTGTAGCGGTTATCCACAGTTTTGTGCATTTGTTTAAACGCAACAGTCTCCATATTGTTTGCTCTTGGTTCGGGTTTCGGTTGTTCGTAAACTGTTATCAAATTTAGACACAGCTATAAGCTGTCGTTTGTACTATTTAAGCCTTTTTATTTTCATACTTCAAGGACGCGTTTAAACGCCCCAGACACCTCATAAGTTGAGGACAGCTGTTGTAGACAAATCGTTGTTTCGGAAACATCGGTTTTGCGCGTATTTCAATCGGGTGACTTGGACGCTTCGATAGATCTAACAACTATGTTATAATGAAGGACAGTAATATTTTCTTTTAAACTATTTACATAATCCAGAACAAATGACTAAGCTAATGAAAGAATCTGTTTAATAATATTTGGAAATCTACCTGGTTCTAGTATATAGATTCATGAACATCTTTTTCAGGAAATCCATCTGCTCATTACCGTTTTCTATCAATCTTTCTAATCAATTCACAGTATAGAACATTTTTAAGTTTATATTTTCTTTCAGAAGAGCAATTTGTTTGACTTCAATTCAAAATAGGAAACTTTTATAATTAGAAGCATATAAATCGAATAAGTAATACCGAATCTATAAACGAATAAATATGCAACCGGGGATCAAGTTATCGATTGGGTCTTAAGCCAATGCACTGGAGTTTTCAATCACTAGACAATAGGTTTGAACCCATATCTCTCCAATTTTAATTTGTACAAAGTAATATTATGTACAGTTCTTATATGAAAAGTGATTCGAAATTGAATGAGAGAATA
The DNA here is from genome assembly GCA_944470425.2 of Schistosoma bovis. Taxonomy (NCBI): domain Eukaryota; kingdom Metazoa; phylum Platyhelminthes; class Trematoda; order Strigeidida; family Schistosomatidae; genus Schistosoma; species Schistosoma bovis. The sequence goes on along the minus strand of OX103956.1, from coordinate 42,852,777 downwards.
CGTACTTGGTAAACGGATTTTTGTAAAAGGTTATCACAAATGATTGATCACTGAGTTGTGATCGATGTCATGTGTATCAAGTCCTTATTATTAGTGCAGATCGAATGCTATCGACCATGTTGCAATGTGTCCACCAGTCTAGGTGACTCGACACTGCGTGCACTATATATTGAGATTAGATGGTGGTTGGAGGTAGTCAACAGGAAACCCTGGACCCGGGTTTCGTGCCACATGGCACTCGTCAGCAAGGTGTACCTGTAATCTTCAGGGAACTGATGCTCCCTGGCGGATTCGATCTCGTGTCACCCAGCTTCACAGTCAGAGACGTTACCACTGAGCTATCAGGGCTGCGACTGACCTCCTGTAGGACTGAGATGTAATCACAATTGATTGATCACTGGGTGGTGATCAATGTCATGTGTGTCAAGTCCTTATAATATTGCATATATATATTCTTATTGCATAACTGTTCAGTAACTAGGTTATGTATATCTATATTCCTCTTATTATAAGCTTCAATTTGACTTATAGACTATTATCATACGATTTACTGTTCTTAAGTTATGTTCAGTTAATCGATTACAGTCTCTCACGTTCACAGCCCACATGTTGGCTTGTTCTTGTATAAATGTTATTTCCTATTTATGGTGTGATATGGCCTGTTTGACTGGTATATAAACCAAATATGTTTGAAATAAATGATTTGCATAGTAGAAGCTGTTATTGACATTCTGGACTCAACTGGCAGGACTAGGAGGAAAAAGGGCCAATAAGGAAACTAAGCTACTCGTACCGGTCGAACGCTATTGATTTGGAATAGTACTAATATTGAATAAGTCATATTTCGATTAGTGGATAAACCACGTGATAACAAGTTGGGTTTAAAGGCATAACAGATTTCTTCTAAGATGACTATTTGTACGAAAAGTCTTTAATCTTTTATCTTTTAACGTTCGATTAAGTTATTATCACATATCTAATGTTTAATCAATTACCTAAATTGATATAACACAATGTATAAAGGTGAAGTAATAACAATCAAACAATGTTTATATCTCAATTCTATTTCTATACTACTTAAGTGAAATAAGCATTTAATGAACGAAAACGATCTATATGAACAAATCAATGACCTAGTATAGTTCAACTGCTTTAGAATCTCATTTGCCCATTTGATTATGAAATAGATTATCCATTATATTTATCGGCCTATGCTCCTCTACAAGGAGTAACAGGCGTATGTAAGTAACATCTTTCTTTTTCTTCCCATTATGAAATTGAATTCATCTCATTGTTTATTCATATTGAACAGACTCAAATTAATTTAACTGAAACAGGAATGATACGTACAATAACTTTATATGAAACTAAAATACTGATATTTGGTTTAGTATTTCTTCGAGCATTGATTGCAAAAGTAAGTAAATTTTAACGTTATGATTTATACTATTGAATTATATTTAAAAGTAGTAAAACAAATCATCGGCATATTTTAAATTTAACTAGCCAAATTTACATTGAATTCATTGGTTAGAGATAAGATATATACTGGGGAATAATTTCATTTCCATGAAACAAATGTAAAGTATAAAGACAATAGTATGTTAACTCCGGTAAGCTCATACTGTTCACTAATAACATCCTCTGGTATAATAGTGATATTTCTATTTCTCAGTAGCTTATCCAAACAATGTAACTTAGATTTCATGATCGAATAAGCAAAAACCTCAAAAGGAACATACAAAAAATTGACATTTATTTAAATTAAACACAAGAAATAACAAGACAAAAAAATTAAAACAGTAAGGGAAAGACCGGTAAATTCGGAGCTTTCTGTTAGGTTATCAGTTGACAGGAAGATTCCGGGTTCGAATCTCGCAATAACTAGACTTTCAGTCACCAATCTGAAGGTTTGTACACTGGTTCAAAGCATTTGATCTGATTCTTAGAATAATAACAGAGAACGTTAAACGTAAAATGTCCAGCTCAAAGTTAAGTACATGAAGCTCAAGATGTAGAGGAGCATTGTCAGATTAATTAAAGTACTTGACTTTTACTCATTATGTTATAAGTTCCAAATCCATTCAGTTTAATTTAGTCTCTGAATATAAGTGGAGTCATTCACCTTCAAGCAAAATGTTTATCACAAAGCAGAGTAAAAATAATTGATCTGCAATCATTAAACAAATTCATCTTCAATAGATTATAACTAGGAATTCTTCGCTCAGTTTAATAATTGATGGCATTTCTTGATTGGACATAGTCAATAAATTTATTCAACCTTCACTGTTGCCAATCATCTATTTCATCTATTAACTGACTTCAGTGCGATTGAATCATTAATAATATTAAGTTATGTTACTATAAATCCTATTTACTTCTAATACATTCTACTAACAAGTACCAGTAACAAACAAATAAATGTAGAATACGAAGATATTTGGTGAATGTTACACTTTTATCTTATTTATTCATTTTAACACATAGATTCTGGTACAAGGAGGCACCAAATACATATGCGCCACACAAACCTCATTTGATATGTGTGAGGGCTGTGATACTGCCCGGGGGCCCAAACCGAAACAGGCACGTTTTTTGGGGTACCTAGCCTTTCGCATGCCCTGATGGTGTTCTCGTAACCTTCGGGTTGCCTGATTTGCCAAGGGCGATGGGACAGTGCATGATGCCATTGTTGTGTGCTAGGTTCAAAGAGAATTTTATTCTATATACATGAAAATCCGCCCCGTTATTGTTCCTGTTTTAAAGCCGGTGACCATACCACGTTGAAAGCACCAGTTCTCGTCACTTTTATCTTACAAACGGTGACATTTTCAGCGACGTTTCAAAAAATGTATTTGTTAAGTTTGTCGTACATTGTTCCTACTCATTCCCTTTCTACTCTTTTGTATATTGTTTCATACTACTTATTTATATACAGTAAGCAGTTGTATTTCCAACAATTTTCACACCTATGTTGTAACGCAAGTTGTACTGTAACATACTGAAATGTTCACATATATCTTTAACGTTTATTGTACTTATCATTATATTTATCATCATAATTACTGTATCTTAATCACTGTAGCGGTTATCCACAGTTTTGTGCATTTGTTTAAACGCAACAGTTTCCATATTGTTTTGCTCTTGGTTCGGGTTTCGGTTGTTCGTAAACTGTTATCAAATTTAGACACAGCTATCGGCTGTCTTTGGACTATCGTATATTATAATTATTCTTTGTGTTACTCTTGCAGGAAGCCTGTGTTATTTTCATTCTTGAAGGACGCGTTTAAACGCCTAGACACCTCGCAAGTTGAGGTTTGTAACTAAATTTTGTGTATTATTTAATAAAGAACAGCTATTGTAGACAAATCGTTGTTTTGGAAACTTCGATCGGGTGACTTGGACGCTTCGATAGATCTAACAGTATTTACTACTTACATACTATCATCTATTCCTATAAACGTACATGAGATGAAAGTTTATTTGTATTAAATATAAGAATTGAATAAGCAATATTCTAAGTTTTGCCATTAAGAATACCATTACTTACATGACAAGAGAATATAGAAATATGTTCAACTATATTCTTACATTTTTGAATAATCATAATTCTTTTTCCTTTTAGTTATTTCTAGGTATGGAATTAGGCTTATCTACTACAGTAATGACATCAAATAAAACATCAATAAATAATAAATTACTTGGATCAATTTGTACTTATATTTATCGAAAAATTATGGTTGACATTATTAGTGAACGGACTCGAACTACTGACTTGGTAAGTTGATAAGTATTTGTTAATTACATTTCTATACTCTAACAACCTTCCGTAATTTATCTGATTCTATCGTCTTATATTATAGAAGATCATGAATATTGACCTAAGGATAAGTGATTTGAATCGTCAAGGGCATAGATAATCTTCAGATCATGGAATATTGTCATGTACCTTTAAACTTAGACGACTTGCATAATAATAGTAAAAGCATATCAAGGAGTTGAGTTGAAGAGGCTAAATAATAACACGATCTTAATAGGCGAAATTTGTGTATATTTCGACTTGGTATAGTTTATTTGGATCGTCCCATTGATGTTTAAGACTACAATTGATCAGTCTCCTATTGGCATATGTGCATACCGTGTGTATTGCCTCGATATTACTTTAAGTCACAAGCATAATAAAAAATATGGATGGCGGCTAACAGTGGAATCCAGCATGAACGTTTCGTCCTGAATTGGACTCGTCAGCTGGACAACTTGATGGCATTCAAAGCGACTGGTACTGGTTTGGAGTCCTGGAATGAACATGAACTCTGACATGCAGATACATGCAGCTGATGAGTCCCATTAATTATTTCAAAAAGTTGATCAAGGTCATTATGAATACAAATGCCCCCAAATGCCTTGGTACGGCCGAGAGTGTGGAGAGTCAACTCTCCCACTCGAAATGCTCTCACATGGCCACGTGCATACAACCACTGATAGGGAAATCTTAATCACTGCCTTCTCGTGACACCGGTGTTGTTTACGGAATCGAGAGGACGAAAAGCGAATGTTCGGCGCCTCAACCGCGTTTGTGGATATGTAGGATCCATTGAGAGGAGTTGAGAAACCAAGATTCCAAACCAATGGTGCACCGAAATTGCCATACTAGATTAGCATGATATGATAAAATCAAAGTAATGCAATAGCAATGGAAAAAAAGAAAGCTTAAACCGTAGAGATAGGTTTAGATAAGTCGAAATGTGAAGGGATATTGGTATTTAAAATAAAGAGGAAGACAGAATAAATCCATCTGTCACCCAAAGTCTCCAACCACGTAGTTTGCTCAGATCTATAGTCAATGACTTGATTTGCCGATAGCCCGTAAGGTTTGATTCGACCAGTAGTGTCTGAATAAAAGGCCTCCACAAAGTTCATGTACTTTGTTGGTACTTTTTTCGATGAAAAATATTGCACAGGATATCTTGGTTAACACAGTGGAATGGCGTCCTATGGTCAAGAGATACCACTAAATTAGCGCATCGACAATCATCCTAGTCCTAAAACGTTATTGGGGGAAAGTGGTAGATATTTGGTCTACACATTCAAGTCCAGGAATCAAACTAGCCTGATCTTCACGGGTTTGTGGTTCATGAGCACCGTATAAGCGTAAAAACTCTTAGTATATTATTCACTGACCTACCAGTGGCTGTCGCAAAAAAGTATTTATACTTTCTTTTGGACTGGGACTATCAGGATCAGTCATATGAGATTATGCCCAGTTCCAATACTCTACCTAGTATCCTAGTCAAATTAACCGCCAAAACTAGACCACCAGCCTCGATGATCAAAGGCATTAATCCATTAAAGCCTGGTGCAGTCCCTAGCTTTAGATTATCTACAGCCTTTCTAACCTCATTACGAGTTGGGAAACCTGTGTCAAATTAGCAATAGGGTTGATTGAAGATAAAGAGTTACGGAAGGGTAGTTGGAAGTCAATTGAGTCGTCCCCTAAAGTACTCAGCTCATATATCTAACCTATGTAAGAAAAAGGACAACAGATCTATCCTTTTCCGAGAGAACACTACTAAAACTCTATTTAATACCAGTCACCTTCTTCAGCAGGTAGAGTTCTCTAGTATTATTTATCATCGCTACTTCTCTCTCTCTTCTTTGACTAGCACCACTAACGATAAATGTGCAAACCATTTGATAGTTTACTTTCGAGTTGTCGCTATCGTCAGGCACCAGCCGCTCACCTACACACTGGTCTACCTACGAGGCAACTTCTTCAGGTACACTGCCTTAGTATACCCTCATTTGATAAAGTAGTAAGTGAATTCCTTAGGTCACCTTCGAGTAGATATTGTGCGTCTTAATGACCTTCTTTGGGTGAGAAGGTAGGAATCCGAACCTCTTTTCCATCCACTTGCTTCACTAAAGCAGTTAAGTGGTTACATTTTAAAGCATATTTATCACTCACTAAACTAGATGATAAACATTGTTTTGATCAGTTATTAGTTCTACATTTTAGTTGGGTACTTGATCGATACTCATTTCTCGTGTTTCTAGCCAATACCAGGCGAATTACAAAATATGATTTTTAATGATACCGAAATGAAACAAATCTACGGTATGATTGGAAGAAGATACTTGGCAAACTTTGTCGTAAGTTTAAATCTATGCTATGTGCATATGATCAACGTAAAGAGATAGCAACGGTTTTAGAGACAGTTTGATTCCAAGTCATTTTTTGTCAAATGTTGATGAGTTTTGATTGAGATCATGAGTGGATCAATGCTAAACCACCACTGAAAACCTGGGAACACTAGGCAGCCGTTTCGTTCTAGTATAGGACCCATCGGAAGTGCGCATCCATAATCCTGTACACGAGATTCAAAATCAGTATCCTTGGTCTCGCACGTGAAGGCTTAACCTCTAGACCACTGAACCGACATCCAACGGTGTTATTATCTAACTTCAACCAAGCCATGGTATTGCGCGACCGTTGTTTTTAGTGAGTAACTGCCTCCCAGCAGACACGGTCGAACTCCACTGATCACGGCTTCCCTAAACTGATAAAATATTGATGAAACAAACACCTGATACTCTAGACAACTTGTCAAGCCCTCATGGATTATCCTAGCTTCAGGAAAGACCGATTTATTCATTCTTTTCATGTCACATTCTGACTTTGTTGGTCATTTCTTTATTGACCCCGACCGTTTTTATATAAGCATACGTGTGTGCCGCTTCGGTTAGCTTCTTATTCTGAATATCTGCTTGGATAAACGTGAGCTTGAAATAAATTCATCCAACAAACCGTATAAAGCTTCTTATTACTGCCGTTACACAAACGGGATTAGCCTAGGCAATATACGGAGTAAAATGGAAGATTTGTTTACAGAATATTCATTCAATAGCACCGATAATAACTTTCTCACTCTCAACAGATGTTTTGAAAATCCATCTTAAAGCTGATCACTAGTGAAGATTAATATGACAAGACTTTAATTTATGGACGAACCAATCAGATATAAGATAATAGGTCTTGGATTTTGGCGCGAAATTCATTCATCCATTTGGTTAAATAGAGCTTTGGCATTATAGCTGATGTCAGTTCGTGATGAAACACTTTAGTTGTAATTCTTAACTCTAACTATCAAACGAAAATCATAATCTTAATTCTTCCCATTGGCTTTTAAACCCTCATTTAAGCCCCGTTAGTAGGTGAACATTCTCCAGGTCATATTTTAGCGTCCCTTTCAAAAGTCGTTCATAAATTATAGTCTCACGGATAAGACTAGCGAATTATAACAAAATATTTGGTAATGTATGGATATGTTTAATTCAAAGAATCGAGTCAGGATTAGAATATCACACAATAGTGTAAATCAAATCATCCATTCAATAAGAAGTCGACAACGTTACCTTCCATTTCCACCATACTAATGGTCTTTTAAACATTCTACATAAGTTTACAAATAATCATTTGAGTTAAACTAATCATTTTAATTTTCCTCATGAATTTTCTTTTTCTATAATTCAGGCAAAATATAAACGTTGGCTTCAGGATTATGGTAGAAGAATATTGACATTGTAAACCATACAGTAACGTATCATACCTCATTATTACATAATGTGAAAACAAACTATTCTAATAAGCTGGATAACAAACCCTAATATATTTTGACTAAAAATGTACAAGTCATTGTAGTTGACTTCAAGTTACATTTTCTATGTAGACTTAGTCCTTAAAGAATGTCAAGTCTCGATCAGCCGGTTGCTAGTTCAAACTCTACTCTATCTAGTATGATTTAGGCATCTCTGTAGTGATAATACCAACCAAGTTATATGTAAACTCTATGATCGAATAAGTTACTTAGTTATAGGTAACACAGAACCCAGTACATACGTATGTTGGTTCATGATGTTATATCACACCGAGAAGAATGACCAAGACAACTGCCAGGGAAGTAGAAGTTATTGTACTAATAGTGGCAGTAAAAGAGATTCCGAATAAATAAATCATAAAACAATTTTAAAATCCAAGATTTAAGGCTCAGTTCAACAGTTAATGACTTTACGGACCGTTAACTTATTTCGATTTAGTTATTGGCAGCTTTTATTTTAAACGTACTTTTACAAACTGACCACACGGAGCATCAAAGTAGGTGGTAGTTAGACATATGTAACAAATGTTCTAACCACCTCGATCAATAAAGATTCACTGCTTCATCAACTCACTTATCATCTTAAACTTAAAGTCAACATAGATCCATCTGAATGTCCCACAATATCTACCCTATCATCTAAAACTTCTAACCTGTCCATGTCTTCTAATTTAGACAGACATGTTTACCGATCATAGAGTAGTTAAAATGTAATATAATATATGTGATATATGTAGAGATATGTATTTATAGAAGGGATAATATACTGTTCAAGGATAAAATAATAAAAGCTGAAAGTATAAAGAGGCAATATGATTACTAATTACAAGATAGTAGTTTATCGTTTATAAAAGAAAAAGGGAAAAAACAGTTAAAGAGGAGAAATAATATGCATTACTCTTCTATGTGTTACCTATAACAATCCAACTGAGATAGGTTATAATGTTATCATCTTGCTTCATTCAACATTTCTTTCAATTCAACATATAAACGTTGTAAATGCAAATTGAGTGCAAATAAACTTAACAATTCTTTCGCTAATACAAGCCTCGATATACCCTATAGTTAGAAATGAAAGAATTAAAAAAAAGGATATAAAGATAAAGTGGTAATATAAATAAGATGTTGAATCGATCAATGTAAGACTGTCATTGAGAATCTGGAAACATGGAATAGTCGTTTCGTCCCAGTATGGAACTCTCATCAGCGATGCGCGTGCTTGGTTGTGGATATGCAATGTTAGGGAGATCCATACTAGTACAAAACGACTATTCAGTGCTTCTAAGTTTTCACTGGTGATCTCACATTGATTGATTCACAGTCTCACGTATTTATTGTTGTAAGTTGAATGTTTTAAATACATCGAACTATCGCTTCATACATTAACTTTAAGTAAATCACATTGCTTGTTATTCTCTATTCCGATGTACAATTCATTATATTTAATCTTTACAAACATATAAACTAGATTGTTATTTTACAGTTTACAAGTGTAGTATGATAAACGAACCATTGGCTATTACATGGATTTGCCACTGAACCACACATTTCTTTAATATAAAGGCTAGTGACGTTGGAGCTTGAGTGCTTAAACCAACATAAGTGAAGGAGACTATAGATGGGTAATTCAATAGTTGAAAATCGAGTATTTGAATCAATGAACCATCGTTTAACGAATCATCAAAACAAAAGTGGAATTATTTACACTTACTAGATAAGTTAAGAGATAGTTAAGTTTTAAGAGAAATAATAATCATGCGCTTAGTAATATATAAGATGGTAATGCATCCCTGTGAACTACATATCCTTGTTGCTGGGATTTGAGAGTTAGTTTTTCTTCAAGCTGGGACTCACTAACCGGATTTCTTTAAGTGTAAATACATTTATTGTGGCTGGGACCTGGTAAGTAGTGAACTCTACTAACTAACGGGAATGTAGTAGTTATATATAATCAAATAGAAGATATTATATAATCTGGAAAAACTATATAATACAGAAATGTGATGTCACTAGCTCACTGTGGAGACTATCAAGTACATGAAAGAAACTCAACGTCTTGTACAGACTGCCAGTCTCAAAAGTAGCCTGAATTATATTGTTGACTGTGGTACTAAATTATACGAGTTCGGATGAGGACCCGTCCTCTAGAAGAAATATCAACATAATAAGTAAAGACGTCAGAAAACCCTAGAATACTCACCTTTACTTCAGACTGCCAAGTAGAATGTAGTTTGGTATTCGCCAGTACAGGACCAATGAGATCTTGAATTATTTGACGAACACGTTCTTCTTCATCTACAATTTACGCGAAAACATATGATAAGTACTTCTACTCAGATTGATCATCTACGGACAAATTATGCATTCAATCACAAAACTGCCCTAACGATAGTTTCTTTATACTCGTGAGATGCATAATTGATTATATTTTTGCGATAGAGTCACCAATCTTATGAAAAATCGATACCCAGTCGATTCAAAAAATTCTACTTCTAACTTTGAATCTGTTCAATCATAGTGGAAAAATTGACAATCCGGTTGATCATGACAAATGACAACATCTACAGATTACTATCTATCTATGATGATGGTACTGGCTATCAGAACTCACGTAACATCATAAAAAAGTGAATAATGTTGGATGATCAATAAGAGAATATCAATGTTGTGAACGTTAGTTACAATTAGTGTTTAAGTAGATCAGAATTATATTATCATCACAACGGTCTAGGGTTTATTGAGATTAATGATGAAGTATGTTGTTTTGTTTATGTTTTAAAAAACACGGCTCTCATCTTGAAACAGGCATAAATAGTGAGGCGACTATAGTTAGACACACAAGGACTGACTGAGAGTCGTGATCAGACCAGTCAGTAACAGTCAGTAACAACGTAGAACTTCGTACGTACGTACATCAGTTCGAGTTGCCATACCACATTAGCACACAGATGTAGTGGCCGATTCAAATCCCGTAGTGGTAGAGGTAGCAAGAGTATAAGCAGTAATCGGAAACATTAGGGTTTGGAGATGTTATTTAAAGAGTATAATACAGTGAAATAAATTTGGGAAGAGAAAAAAAAGAGACAAGGAGGAATAAGGAGCATAAAATTTGGGAGAACACAAAGAGTGTATGCACCTGCGCCATTGCAAACGATTTTGAGCCATGTCATTCAGGGTCTCTAACCATCGGCTGCTATCATCTCGCGGTCACCAACCAGGTAGTCTGCACCTACCAACATGACTCAGTCCACTTGTCAGTGACGTCATGGACTTGTGCCATGTTTTGGTCTGGCCGCCCCTAGCTTTCTTCCAACCTACTCCTATACCACTGGACATCGCACGTCAAGGCAGTCGGTCGTTGGGCATACGTAACACGTGTCCCAGCCATCTCAACTGATCAAGTTTCACTACGTCATCAATCGATTTGCCATCCTTACCTAGTACCCGTTTCCTAACAACTGCATTACTTACTCGATGGTCCCAGGATATACGAGCAATATTTCGAAGACATCTATGGTCAAATACTAGTAACCTACGGATATCCTCTACTCTTACCGGCCATGTTTCACTGCCATAAAGTAGGACGGAACGAACTGCTGCACAGTAAACACGTCCTTTGGTTGATAGACGGATATCTCGCCTACGCCATAAATGACGCAAGATGGCAAAAGCTAGTCGAGCCTTCTGTATCCGTGCTGAGATTTCGTCACACACCAGACCACAAGGGTTGATGAGACTTCCAAGATAAGTGAAGCGATCGACACGCTCAATTACTTCACTCCCTATCATTAGTTCGGGTGTCAATGCAACCCAATCCTGATCAGATAAAGAAATCTACTGTTGTCTATCACAGTAATTAATTCTTGAAACTGTTAATCAGTCACCGAACGAAAAGAATAATGGGAATGGTTGAGGTCAAATGAATAGATGAACTAATTTACTGTATCTGAAGCATGAAACAAGATAATGGTTTGAGGTAGTAACGTATCATGACCAACTTGATAAGATGTTGACGCTACGGCTTCAGCAAGTTAAGGTATAACATTCTATAGACTGAAATTTTCAATCTCAAAAAAGGAATCGGGAGATACCACGTTGATAGCACAAAACGATACATACTAAAAGAGTGATTTCATCAAGAACGTATGTTCTACATAAGCATTAGATGCATCCAAAAACAAGTGATAACTCACTATCTTCAATGAGTTGACGGAACCAACGAGTTAGCCAATAGCGATATTCATTAGAAGATCCAAATGATAGCGCTAATTGAGTCTGAGATTCAAGGAAATTTTGATTTGAAACTTTACGACAAGAAGCCGAACTAATTAAAAATGTTAATAAATAGAATGAAAACAAAAAAGCAACATCATTCATTGTTTAAAGTAACGAAAAAAATTGTAAATTTAGAACAACATAGATATAAGTGGACAATATAGTTTTGGATTAGATCCTCATCAGGCTTTACTTTAATATACAGTAATGTATTTATATGCATATATGAAATTATTAAACCAATCAAGGTAGTTTATGAGTCAATGATAACAATGAAAACGATTAGATAATAGTAAATGTACTGTGAAAACTCCACTTACCAAACAGTACTGAGATGCTTTACATATGCTTAGAAAGGACAATACTCTAATCATAAGCAAGCTAGACAAAGGAGGAGGGTTAGTTCTTATGAACAAACACGATTATATTAACAAAATGAACTCGATTTTGAATGATCCGACTGAATTTCAGAAACTCAACGACGTGGAGGATATAAATATGAAGGCAGGAAAATTGCTGACTAACTCACTAAAGAAATTATAAAATAAAGGTATATTTACTCCTGACATACACGACTCACTCAAACCCACTGGATCGAACGCACCACGACTATATGGTTAACCTAAAATTCACAAGACAGGTCTTCCCCTTCGCCCAGTTTTAGATATGTATAATTCGCCTTATCATAAAACTGCGAAGTAGCTAGTTCGAATCCTAAATCCCTTAAACAAAATATTCGTCATCAGAAGCGTGAAAGACGTCTTCAATTTCATTTCTAAAGTGAAATATATGAACTTAAATGAGGATCTAATCGAAAACAATATTGTTTACTTATATATGTTGTTCTAAATTTATTTGGAATTAGTATCAGAAGGGGTTTTGTGGAGATTGTAGTAATTTCAATAGTTGAGATCATGAGTCAATTAAAGCTAGACCACCATGGAAAACCTGAAAGCACTGGACGTCCGTTTCGCCCTATTGTGGGACTCCTCAGCAGTGCGCGTCCACGACCCATCTCGCGGCATTCAAACCCAGAGCCTTAACGCTTAACATCTAGAACACTGAGCCGGCCGGCATTCAACGGTGTTTATGTCTAACTTCAACCAATCCACAAAATTGCACGACCATCTTACATTGTGCTGAGGCAGATACCTATCTCTATCTGTCATGGATTAGTTCCACTGGTCACGACTTCTCACTAGAACTCCGAGAATCCCCTCACGAAGATAGTCATTGGTGAGCACATGGTAATTATCAGTACAGGGTTGTGGAAATTCGGTTCACGACCTCACTCAAATACTACCATTATTGATTTATTTGCGATGTGAAGTAAAATCTGTCGGTCATAAGCAACATATAAGCTCTGATATAAGCGTGTGTACTGATCCTATTTACCATACTCTATCAGCGGACCAAGATAAAATCAACAAGATGCATAGTAACGGAGTCAAATCAATGATATAAATAGTTTTGAAAAGGATTAAACATAAAAAATTATATGATTTGTAGATAAGCGACAAAAGGTATAGTATACAGTTGAAAATCAGTGACAACAGGTCTCAAACTATTTATCATGACTATATAGAAGGTTTCAAACGAGAAGTCCTAATCTTTCAATATGGTACAGTTAGACAATGAATAACTTGACAGTTCAGTCACCATTAGCTGTCATCCAATCTACATATATCTACACCAGTCATAGAATGTAATTAATGTAGTGAAGAGATTGATTCTTTATTTCTTCAGCTTAGGTAGTTAGCAGCTGGTAATTAAAAAAAACCTATTACTGTAGTTCAGAAGTTTAAAAATGAATACCAAAGACTAAACACTCAAATTACGTCCGATGTTACACTGATGTAACTTAGAAATTAGAACGTTGAAGTTCATTGATTGAAAGTGGGTTCCTTTAATCACTAGATCGGTTTTCAGCAGTTACTTGAGTGTATACGATCACTTCACACATTAACATTAAAATGATCCATGAAATTCGTCTTAAAATTGAAGCCGTTATACAAGTAACTACCAAGATGATAAAGCTTAAATGAATTGATTTGAACAACACTAAAAAAAAATAAAATAAACTGCGATACTACTAAAGAGACACAGTAAACTAATGAATACATACATGACGTTTGAATTTGAACTAGTGAAAGAATTTGACTTTTGTACATTAGTAGCCAATTTATTAAGTTGTTGACAGGCAGATAATGGACCAGGAGGACAACCACGAGCAGAATTCATAGCGAATTGACAACGTACAACATCAGATGCATCAAATAATTCAATCCTATAAGTTTGTTCCAGAAAAAAAACGTAATAATAAATTAAAGAAAACTTATATCAAAGTTATTTTAACTGGAGCCATGGTTTAGCTGTTAAAGAAATCGGATTTCAACCAGTAGATCTAGGACTTCGAACCCTCTTTTGGTAATAATTCAGCAGTAATAGTAGTCTTCACAAAAACACTGTAGCCTACTAGATGAGTAAGCAAACTGGTGAACGCTAGATAAGGTACATATACGAACCGACAGTATTCAGATTAATGACACGAAATCTTTACAAATTGATATATGAAAATCTACAACTAATGGAGTTTTAGATCTTTAAGTAATTCTATCGATAAAAAGTCACTACTAGAAACATCTCAGTACTACAGGATATCATCAATCATAGCCCAAATAGCTCAGTGGTAACGTCTCAGGCTGTGAAGCCTAGTGACATGGAGTAGAATCCACCAGGGAGCGTCAATTCCATCAAGATAACAGGCACACCTTGTTAACAAGCGCCAAGTAGTACGAAACCTAAGTTCATGGTTTCCTGTCAACTACCTTTGATCACCAACTTACATTCAAACATAGTGCACGTGATTTCGACTTAGACTAATGAGAAGAAAATTCGATCAGCAGAAAGAAGGACTTGACATACATGACATTGGTCACCACTCAGTGATTAATCAACTGTAACTACTACAAACCACATAAACATAAAATCGTGCCATACATGAAAAACACCTTGAAAAGTATCACCAGAATTTTGAAACCTTTCGTAATCAATGTTACTCATGAGCGAAAAAATTAATTTTATTCCATTTTATGCAAACTAATGGGCTCAACATCAAAGGCAGACAAACTCGACTTTATCGATAAAATAAATGATACTAACTGTGATCAAATGCAATTATCGGACAAAGTGGATATCCTACCCATCGATAAACCGATGAACATAGATTAGTAGTTAAAAGAAACAATGTGTTTTCATTCATATGAATATATGTAAACAACTACGAACAGTAGTGGAACTGGGAAAACTTTTTAATTACGGATCGAGCGAACTCTAAAAAATGTTAAACTATCTCTGAAAGACAGATGCTGAATTCAATTTGCAACCAATGGATAATTTGACAAAGATCTAATCTACCAACGTATATCGAGAAAGTCAATCAATTACGCAGTCAGACAAAATAATCAACTGGATTACAAAGTTATCAAAACCAACTTACCCAATACTTATGGAAAGGCTTTTAATGGCATAGTTCTATACAAATAGACATTGACGTTATTGTTTATAACAGCATTGAATGCATCATAATGAAATCATAGAATCTATGAAAACTGACAACCAAGGGAGCTAATTTATAAATGATGACTTAAATTACGTACTGAAATACAACAAGAAATCAGGTGTGGTAGCAGACTGACGACAGTTACGGCATTTTTAAGGCTAAAGTTATCTATAATGTTGATTTAGTGAGTGTGTTGCTTATTGCAGTGGAATTTTCACTGGAGATTTCATTTTGGGTTATAAATTGCACCATACTTGTTTCTCATTAGATACACTGGTATGATGATCATTGCAGATCGTTGCGGATATCATACACTTCATTATAGACCGAAAGTGTTGGATACAACACATTTATTAAACATGGAATATGTTGTGGATAACCTCAATCATTTTCTAAATTTAAATAAAATTGATTAACCGATACGTCTTTCACATGTTTTTATTTATTTATTTATTTTAATACATAGATATTGGTACAATAAGGCACCAAATACATATGCGCCACAGAAATCTCATTCGATATGTGTGACGGCTGTGATAATGCCCGGGTGTCCAAACCGAAGCAGGTGGTTTTCTTAGGGGGCCACTCCCCAAGCCTTCGACCTGAAGGTCTGATCCACAAGGCAGTGGAGCATCGTAAGGAGATGCAGTCCCATGGAAGCCGGTGACCAACAATTGGTTCATACGCCATTTGTTCCCGCAGGATACTGGAGCCCATGTGCACCATGGGTTTGGAATCCGGTTAAAGCGCCGGACATTCGCTTTTCATCCTCTCATTTTCGTAAACAACACCCCCGCCACGAGAAGGCAGTGAGTAGGACTTTCCTGGCAGAGGCTATATACGCGTGGCCATGTGAGAGCACTTGGGGAGGGAGAGCGGACTCTCCCCACTCTCGGCCGTACCAGGGCACATGTTTATTCCTTCGTTTACTTATTAGATAATCAAACTCATACACAGGTAAATGTAGCTCTTTTTTTTAATACTAAAAACATGTAGGAATCAAAACAAACTACTAACTATATAAGAAATTACTTACCAAATCCGACTTTCTATATGAAATAAATAAGATGAATTATCTTGTAAATATACAACAGGAAATCCATTTGGACCGAATGTAAGAGAACTAAATCGAGAATTATGACCACCTATATGAATAAATAACAAAATAAATGGAAATGATATAATATTTACCAATAAAGTAATCAAACAAAACACTTCAATAGTTTGCTTTCAATTACGAAATTAGGGAGCTAATAATGAAAAATTCAATGGAGTAAAATGTATAAGTAGATGAACTATTAAAGTATCACTCTCTGATAGATCAAATGGTAGATCATCAACATTTATTTATTTATGTTAACACATAGATATTGGTACAAGAAGGCACCAAATACATATACGCCACACAGATCTCATTTCATATGTGTGAGGGATGTGATACTGCCCGGGTGCCCAAACCGAAGTAGGTGATTTTATTAGGGGGCCACACCCGGAGCCTTCGACCTACAGGTCTGATACACAAGGCAGTGGGGTGACGTAAGGAGATGCAGTCCCATAGTAGCCGGTGATCAACGATTGGTTCATATGGCATTTGTTCCTTCAGGATACTGGAGCCCATGTGCACCATTGGTTTGGAATCAGGGTTTTCCAACTCCACTAGGTGGACTCTTCATGTCCACCAACCCGGTTAAAGCGCCAGACATTCACTTTTTGTCCTCTCAATTTTGTAAACAACGCCCCCACCACGAGAAGGCAGTGAGTAGGAGTTCCCTGGCAGAGTATATATACGCGTGGCCATGTGAGAGCATTTCGAGAGGGAGAGCGGTATCGCTCCACTCTCGGTCGTACCAGGGCATTTAGGGGCAGATCATCAACAATTTATTAGTGAATGAACCATTTTATTGAATTATCAATATTTTATTAGTTAATGAGATAGATCATTTTCGAAATCTCAGTTCCTGCATATATTTCAAATGGATGAGCAATTCATCAATATCAAACTGTTATTTCAGCATAATATAGAGGTTCAAATTAGGATCAACATTTCGTATAGAACTCCTTTAGCCTCATAGTTCGATATGGATATGGAGGATATACCTAGGGAAGTTGGAAACAGGATCCTAATGAAACAAATGGTGTATGAACCAATTGCTGGTCACCGGATACCATGGGACTGAATCTCCTGACGTTGCTCGACTGCCTTGTGGGTTAGATCTTTAGGTCAAATGCTCCGGGTGTGGCCCTCTAATAAAACCACCTACTTCGGTTTCGGCACCCGGAAAGTATCACAGCCCTCCTTGTACTAATGTTTATGTGTTTGAATAAGTAAATAATAAATAATAGTTCCACCTAAATACTAGAGTATCTCCCAAATATTATACTAGTAGCTAGATCATATATCCAGTGAATAGACAAATGAAGGTAAATTAACAAACGCATACAGATCAAAGGAGTTGGCTATCAAATTACACCTTGAAAGCAAAGAATAGTAATACGATTTGGGAATTGAAGTACGTGGATAGGGTTTCAAATTAATGACCAACAGTTTAGAATTAAGCGGTTGTATAATTACAAATCAAATAATTTGTGGACACTATGAGGTACGTTTGGCCAGTATCAAACTCAAAACACATCGATCAACGGTTATAGTAAACACTAGATATACCAGTTATTGAGTAATACTAAAAATTGGTGATCGAACACTAATGAACATACTGATCATTCTAAGTAACTCGAAATCGCTTCTATTATGTTCGGGTATCAGGTGGTAGAAGGTAATTACCAGAACGATCTGGATGTAGATTTGGTGATGAATTGCTGGTTAGCAAAGCGTATTCGTAGGTTCGAGTAAAACCAAAGACAATGATTATATTAAGATCACGGATAAATCTTGCGGACAAAAGTCAACTAGTACGAAACTAAGGTCCAGGAACTTTTACTAATTAATTCCAAATACACAATTCAGATATTAGTCGTATTGACATTCTAGATGATGTTCTCATAATAATCGTGACCAATAGATAAACAACTATGGTGACGGTTAGTTGTCGGTTGTCGTCACACTGATACATCCGTTAGTGTATTTTAATGTAATTTCCTACTTTCTATTTCTCAATTTGAATTTGTTCTATCCGAATTACACTGTCCATGTTTAGATATTTTTGATTTCCATTGACACTACTACTAGTTAAGCTCTTTAATCTCATAAACTACCAGATACTTAGTGCGAAAGATGACAATATAGGGCAAAGAACATTTGCACTAGATTTTATAATCGATTGTCTTCAACGTTTAAACGACAAAAAATGAATAGACTATTCATATTTAATATTCTAGCCAAACGTATAGCATGAGATAGTACTAATCCAAAAGAAATAATAATCCAAGGATAATAATAATAATAATAATAATAACTTTAATAGTTGGATTCATGAGTCAGTTGAAGCTAGGTCACCATGGAAAACCTGGAAACACTGGACAGCCGTTTCGTCCTAGCATGGGACTCCTCAGAAGTGTGCTGCTCATGAATTCAACTATTAAATTATTATAATATCCACGAAACCGCTCTTTGATAATAATTGAAATGTTGAAGTTCTTACCATTTAAAACATCTTTAATATTAGTTTCAATTAAAACTTGAGGAAATATACAAGAATTGAATACAGAAGACATTGAACCGAAACCATAATTATTTAAACAAAAATTCCATAATATCAATCTACCAGATCGACATAAAGCAGCTAGACGATATTTACGATTTACATTAAATTTATTCATTATATTATTGTTAGGTAATGTAAAATTATTATTCCCATTCAAAAGTGTTGTTTGTTGTTGTTCATTTCCACTGACAACTGCATGTAATCGACTAAGATTATTATTATTATTATTATTATTATTATTATTATTATTATTATTATTATTATTATTATTAGTTGAAGGTTCTGTGCATGTTGTGAAAATACGATTAGAAGTTGTTGAAGATGATTCAGTGGTTTCAGTAGTCAATGCCAATGTATGCACACAGTCTAACAAGAGATTAGGACATATATGACCACCAGTACTGTAAATTAATTGTATTCGACCTTTGTTATCACCAACAGCAATAACTTCACTGGAATAATAAAAGAAAAGAATATACAGGTTGGGAAAAAATGCTTTTATAAAGTTTACATCAAGAAAAGAATTTAGTTAAACAACTACTGAAAACTAGAAAGCAATGGATAGCTACTTGATCTTAGTATGAGACTGCCCAGTAGTGTGCATTCACGACTCCACAAGGGGTGAGAATGAGGATCCTCAGGTCCTGGGTCGAGTGCCTAATTTTTAGATCACTAAGTTGGAATCCAGTGGTTCCAATCAGTTTGCGATATTGTGCAACTATTCTTTGATGTCACTGGTTGGTAGCTAATTCACGCCCACTAGGGTTCAAATTCACTAACCAAAGGTATCACCAGAACACCGATCGTCTAAGATCAGTTCGTGATGCAAATAATAAGAATGGACAATCTCTACAAAACCCTTATGCTAGAAAAACGCATTCCGTTCACAAAACAATTTTATTAACAGGGGTTCGCAGAGTGTAGCATACAAGATTTTAAATAAATCGATGTTAGTTTTTCTAGTGCAAATGAATTTTACACCAGGCATTAATCAGTTGTTTTCAATGGACTTCTATACTGGTAGTATTCTGGTAAAAGTAATCAGGCTTAACTAATCTCAAACGGTAAATGTGACAGCTATAAAGATAGAAAAAAAACTGGAGTTGTAATTTAGTAAAAAAAAAAACAATTTTAGACTTGATGGATATCAGTCAATTAGTCAGTCAGCTACAACGTAGGACCAGGCACATATATGCATCGGTTCAAGTTGCCAAACTTCATCAGTACAACAAGATGAACACTAAATTCATAGAAGTAGTTACCTCAATGGTGGGAATATATAAAAGATTGCATATAAGGATATAATACAGGAAGGAAGAATGAGTTGGTAGAAATATATATAGCAATTTCAATCTCATAGTTCAAGGGAAGACAGAGAGCGTATACACCTACGATTTGTGATCGATTCTGAGACCAGTCACAGTGCAAGTGCATCCATTCTTTGTCTTTCCTTAGACCTCAGAATTACACCTACATCATTGTGATCGAGTCTAAGCCATGTCACACAGAGTCTCCACCCAATGGTTACGATAGTCGCGCGAACCCCAAACAAGTAATCTGCAACTTGGCTTAGACTAGAAGTAAATGACTTCAAGCACCAATGACACATTTTGGTTTGGCCTCCCCTAACTTTCTTTCAACCATCCCCTACACTAGTCAGCATTGAGCATTGTGGTAATCGGCGTTCAGGCATACGCAACACGTGACCCAACCATCTCAGTCAATGAAGATTTACAACCTCATCAACTGATTTACCACCATTCCCGAATACCCTGCGTCTAACCTCACTATTACTTACCCGATGATCCCAGCAGATGCTGGCAATATTTCTAAGACATATATGGTCAAATACTAGTAACTTATGAGTATCTTCAACTATTAATGGCCATGTTTCGCAGCCGTAAATTAGAACAGAACGAACTGCTGCACAGTATATTCGTCCTTTTCTTGACAGACGGATAGCTCGAGTTCGCCATAGGTGATGTAAGTTGGCAAAAGCCAAACGAGCTTCCTGAATCCATGCCGAGATTTTGTCAAGTTTAATATGTATAAATTGAACTCAACTATGAGATAGAACACTACGAATAATGTACATTAGTCGCAGAGGATACTGATTTAGATGAGTTTTACCGACCATAAAGGTTAATTATCATTAATTAACATCGAACAACAAAATCTTTTTCAAAGTTATTATTGTTATAACATTTACTGAAAATATAATGTTCATATTACTTACTCTGAATATGCATACGAAGTTAAACGATCTGAACATATTAGTTCCCATAAACGACGATCACTACGACTGGCAATTATTCGAGAGACTGAATTCGATAATTTTGGGATTTCTTCACCACGTGTAGATGAATTTGAAGAGTTGATTAACTGTACAATAATTGGACCATCTATCAGATTAGAACATACAAATTGAACTTTTGATGCATTCCCTAGTTGGTCAGATGTAGTGATTAGAAACGGTGCAAAACTTGCCGTTCCTAAAGGTGGATTTTGTACAGATGATGACGTATGATCAGCTGAAAAAAACGAAAGTTTACTTGGTTATTTGTGAACCACTTCAAAACACAAAAAGAAGTTGTTTAATAGCATAGTTCTCAGAAATTCTAATTGGAAAAATCATAAAGATGCGGAATTTTTTTAAAGATAAATACAGTAAGGCTTACTAGATTCCAAATTAGATCCAAGGGTGAGCTTCGGTTTTGGTGGTGATGACTCCGGTGTAAAACAAGGTTTTTTATTCTGTAACATAGACGACTTTGAAACATCCGATCCTGATTTTGGAGATTTTTCTTCTTCAGCAAACAATCGAATACGTCTTTTACGTTGTTTGTTACCAGTAACAGCGACTTGTTTATTTGTCTCATCACTGATCGGTTTAATATGGTCCGTATCATCGTCGTTGTTATCTAAACGTGGACGTTTCAGTTCTATCCCACTTTCCTGGTCCATAGCAGTAGTGGCAGTAGTAGTAGTAGTATTAGTAGTAATAGTAGTAGTAGTAAACGTAGTAGATTCAAGTGTTAATTTCTTTGATGGTGCTTGGACAAACGTAGCTAATGACTGTGATTCGGAGTTGATTTTCGGTTCTACAGGTGAATGACTTGGGCATATAGTAACAGTAGTTGACCTAGAAATAACCAATTACAAATCAAGGTAACCAACTAAACTTATTGAAGAGCACATACACAACAATGAATGAAAGTAGGTAGTAGATATTCATGTAAACAATGAAAGCCTACACTTTTTTTAAACTTACGGAAATGTTGTTTCATTTCCCTTCGAATCAACTGTACTTATTGTCGATATAGGTGTAGGAACAACAATATTCGAATTACATGTTTTTTTTAAAATCGTAGAAACAGTATTGTTGACTTGTACAAGTGTAACAGTTGGAAGAGCATCATCACTGGCTATAGTTTTAGACATAATAGAATTAGTAGAATGAGTTGTTGTTACATTTGCTCCGGTTGTTGATATTGCTACTATATGATTTGTTTTATTTATATCTGAAATCATGTCCGAACTATTCTCCGAGCTCAATTTACTTTCACATCTGTTAGATTGAGGTGATGAAAATTGTGGATTGGAATTAGCATCTTCATCAGGACTATGATGTAGAGAGAAGAATGGGAAAAAGGAGACAATGATTGACGTTAATAGAAAAGCTTTATTCAGATTTATTGAGTTTCAACTTATTAAAAACAGATTATAAAATTATTCGCCATTCATATCACTATTAGTAGGGATATCCTTGTTAATATTCAGAATGGGATTTTGATTAGGCTTTCTTGTTATATGTGTATAATGTGCGAATCGCCTCACTTTAGCCATTGAATGTTTTATAGAATAGACACAGATACATTCAGCTGACGAATTGCGAAAAAGATGAAATGCGAGACCAAGCGTTAGCCATAATCTACCAATCTGATAAAATCTTTCACTATCATTCATAAGTGTTTTATGTTTTCCAGTTGTTGACATTCAAGACTGAATTTGATAAGTTAATCATCTTAAAGAAAATCAACATTTTGATTCATCATTTAAGTGATACTCAAAGACGGTATCGTAAAAAAATCTAAGACTTTTTCTAAACAGTTTTATCTAAACGAGAACTATTTACTTTATCGTGGGATCTTTGTAAGCACTAGAGCAATATGGAAGACAGCTAAACGTGACGAGACCACGATAAGGCATTAGTTCATAAAATCATCAACTGCTGATCTACTACATACTGGTGGGTCTCGTATACATAGCTGGCGTTCACTGGATTATCGTGATCGGTGGTATCAGAAAGTCAGTGACATGGCTCAAAATTAATTTCAATGAAGTAGATTGATCTATCACTTGTTTGCTCCTAAATTCCAAGTTCTAATACCATTCTATAATTTTCATTCTATTAATTCATCCCTTCTTCTCAAATCATATGCTCTACATTTGATCTTTTCTTAAACTATTACTGGTATTACTACTTTTACGATCTTGGTATTCCCCATATTAATTTCATTTCATTGTGTTCATGTTGTACACATTTGTCTCTTGAGCTAAGTTGTTTGTGAATGAACTATAAAAACATTTTGTTATTAGAATGGGAGTTTTTGAAGACTGTAGTAATTTTAATAATTGAATTGATGAGTCTATTTAAGCTAGACCACTAATGAAGACCTGGAAACACTGGACGGCCGTTTCATCCTAATGTGGGACTCCTCAGAAGTGCGCATCCACGATCCGCGACACGAACCCAGGACGTTCAGTCTCACAAGCGAACGTTTAACCTCTAGACCACTGAGCCGGTATCCAACGGCGTTGATACCTAACTTCATACGATCCATGATCAGCTCATGAATTCAATTATTAAGATTTTGGATATGCTATGTGTAGACAAGAAGTTGAAGTAATTAAGATAGAATTCAGACTATTCTGTTATCATTCACTTGAATAACTTGACTCAAGCGAAAGCAGCTAATATATTTTGATACTATACACACCTAATTCTTTGTTAATTATGTTTATCAAACAAGTGAAACAGATAAACGAAACTGCTCACACAAAACACTGTATTAGCGTTGTTGACCTTTAAGGCTGAAAGGTACATATCGAAAATCAATTCGTTTCTTTCTCAACTTATGTTGTCCGGTCAGTTGTCACTGATTAAGAAACATTAGACATTATTTCATACAACTTTGAATATACTATCAGATAATTATAGATGGGGATAAAAACAATTTTTTTAAAAAAAAAGACAAAAGGTTAATCCTAGTTTTATTCTGTCTTATAGGTTAACAGACTTTAGGTCATTCACACTTAACTCTTGCTTACTTGGTTTTACAAATGTAAGCTGTGGTCAACTGATTAATTGACAGTGTTTTTCCTCAATCTACTCACCAGACAACCTTGGATCCATAGTATATGAATAAATTTATTTACATGATATTAGATATCTATTAGAGTATGAAGCAGTATCCTGTAGTGTCCATCCGGATGCACACTACAGGATCTGCAAATACCAACACGTCATAAAAGACCAAAAGATGAAGCAGTATTGAAGAGAGGTTATGTTGTTGAATTACTTCTGGTTACAAACAGTGTTGTTTCACTGAATTACAATTTGGACACTATCATTTTTAAGTAATTTTCAGTCAATTAATAACATGCGATTACATGAAACAGTAATTCAAGTCTTATCACACAATAATGCAAAGATATAAATAGTAAAATTCTGTCAAAATTATGTTCTTTAGACAAGCTTAAAAATAGACAAACTTGAAATATTAGTAAATTTGAAGCCAAATTAACACAGAAAATGAGAACTATGAAACAGATATGATGATGACCATAAGTGACCATAAGTCCCATTCACGACTCGTTGACTGGATGTGTCTGCATCGCAGAGTTGATGTTCAACTCTGGGACTAGAACCTAGTACCGTTCACTTCAAACGCTCCTCACTTAGTTACTGAGTCCAGATAGCCACTAGCTTGTACAATGGAGTGAAGTTTAATTCATTTTTGTACTGTTTGTTTGATGTTTAGGGTTGCAGTTGATCACTCTCTTATTGGCATATGTGAATCCTATGCAGATTGCTTAGATATTTCCTTAAGTCACAAGCATTATAAACAAAGAAAATTGGATCAATTTGAATGATATGTGCCTAGGATTTTTCTGTTCATTCAGTAACTAAATAATGTATATAAGAGCATAACTTTCACTAGGGATTTCAATTCAAGATTTGACTTCACATTGTTTGTTTTACAATCTGGAAATTTGGGATGCTCTACAGAACTTTGTTCCCATGAGACATATGAATATAGCGTTGGATAATTAAAGGGACGTCCCTAGTAAAGATTACGCTAATATACGCAGAACTAATTATTTTTTATTTTAACACATGGATATTGGTACAAGGAGGCACCAAATACATATGCGCCGGACATTCGCTTGTCATCCTCTCAATTTCGTAAACAACACCCCCACCACGAGAAGGCAGTGAGTAGGAGTTCCCTGGCAGAGGCTATATACGTGTGACCATGTGAGAGCATTTGGAGAGGGAGAGCGGACTCTCCCCACTCTCGGCCGTACTAGGGCATTTGGGGGCACGCAGAACTAATACACTAAATAAACAGAAAAATGCTGGATTTTGTACTTTTTTCAATACTAAAAAAGATAAGTATTCCCACACACAAAGTTACAATAGGAAAAAGTTTGTTCTTTTTTAATCAGTTAACGCCTGTTTTGAATATAATTGGACGTGTTTATTCACAGTGAAATAATGTAATTCTTTCTTTGATAAATGAATGATCAACTTAAGTGCTTATTATATGAGACAGAACAAAGTCGACAGATTTGTTTTTAGATTGGTGACTTAATTATGTCAATATGATGGATTAAGTCGCAAGTCAAGAGAGACTAACTACTGTTAACATAATTAAGTCAGTCGTTCAATTCCAATCTTTATGACTGTATGAATAGTATACATGAAGGATTACATAAGAAATGAAAAAATAGTGCATATGACATCAATTAACAAGATGATAGGATTTCATATAATACTTAGGGATTAATGTGGAAGAAGTTGAGAAATCCAGACCATAGACAAATATGGAATTATACTGATTGAAATCATGACTCAATTGAAGCTAGACCATCATGGAACACCTGGAAGCACTGAACTCCTCAGCGGTGCTCTGAAGACAATGGTGTACGGTGGCGCAACTTCTTGGATTGGTTGAGGTTAGACATTAACACCGTTGGATGCCGGTCGACTCAGTGGTCTAGTTGGTTAAGCGCCTGGCGCGAGACTGGTGGGTCCTGGGTTCGAATCTCGCGGGGTGCGGGATCGTGGATGCGCACTGTTGTGAAGTCCCATGCTAGGACGAAACGGCCGTCCAGTGCTTCCAGGTGGTGGTCTAGCTTCAAACGACTCATGATTTCAGTCAGTGAAATTTCTAAAAATCTCCACAAAACCCCTTCTCAAAATATGGAATCAATTTTACACACGATATAAATCTAAACATAAGAAATACAGTTCCAATGAAATGAGATGAAACAATTAAGAATGACACTTAAGTTGAGATTAGCAGGAAGATACAAAATGAATACAATTACAACCGAGTTTATATCAACTCGCCTAACGTATTCAACCCCTAACTCCTTGTAGTAAGCGGATTTTGCCATAGAAAATTCAGAGCTAAATGGTTTCTCAAATTGACATCACATCTTGATATACAAACTACAACCGTTCTTTTAACCTATTCATTCAGTATAGGGTATGAAAAGAAGTTAAAATCAACAAAACGGTAGGAAAAAACTGAAGTGAATGGAATTGCAGAAGGAAAAAAAGTATTTTTATTATTAGAATCAAGGAAATCTGTACACAAGCCAAAATAATTTTCAATCATGAGTGAAGATTCTTCATTTGAATAATGTGACTCTCTTCAGGGAGAAAGCCACCGAGATATCTGAAATGAGTCCACTATAAAAAAGCACATTCTATGAAAAAACTTATCATCATTTAGATATTCACTACAACATAGTAACCATAATAATAAGTATTAAAACATACCTGTCCAAATGACCTAGAAATTTAGGAGTTATTCTTCGTCGTCCGTCTTTACTTACAGTTTCAATCTGTTTGGATGGCTTGAATGAGAACAAACATAAATAATGTCAACAATAGTACAAATTGAGCAATAGAAAAGAAAAAACATTCAAAACAATCACAAAATTTCTATGGATAACTGTCAATTAAGAAATCGATAGATACAAATAAGTTATACGCAACAACATAATGACCAATAGCTGAGAAAAAAATTGGATGATATAGTTCGGAATCGGTTGTAACTGGTGGATGGGGGTGGGAGAGCAAAATGCATCCATTCTTTTTTGTTCCTTCATTCTTGAGTTTCAAAATTATTTCGGATCATATTATTTGTTTGATCTTTTCTGTTGTTATTTCAAATTCTTTGGCATTTTTCCTGATGATCTTATGTTGACAAGATGTAGAGACTTGAAGTCATACAGATATATTTCAGATTCTATGTTGCTGTTGACTGACTGTATTTGTAACCTTTCTGATTTTGAATCATTGATTAAACGATGCTACAATCGTCGTGAGACGTGAAGTTTTCAGTATGCAGTAATGTGCTGAATTCCATTGAAATTATGAATTGATCTACGTTAGGCCATCACTGAAAACCTGGAAGCACCGGATGGCCGTTACTTCCTAGTGTAGGATTTTTGAACAATGCCCATTCACAATACCGCATGAGGAGATCAAACCTAGGACGATTGGCCTCTTACGCGAACGCTTAACCTCTAGAACACTGAGTCTGTATTAAATTATTGAATAAAATTAACTTCTTATGATGACTGATTTCAACGACTACTTATAAATGATGTTCTGGAAGTAAATCAACGGTATGAATTCCTCTTTATTTAATCATAGTGATGGATTGTTGTATGTCAGATTCTGAGCTCATGAAAGATGTGATGTTCGTTAGTGCATCGTTGTGTCGTTTCTTTACATACCACCTGAAGATCATTCACTCAATAAAGACTTCATATCAATTCAAACAAACATGTACGCTTGAAAACTTAAATTCGCCGTTTTCCTTTATCAGATTTCAACAGGCCACTAACCAAACATTTTAAATTCAACAGTAGCTTATTAGTATATGATTACCGTGGAGATTACGGACAGATTGTAACCAAACAACTATCAGAAACCAGAAAGGACTGAACAGCTGAATCGAGATAGTACGGGATTCCTTAGAAGTGTGCATCCTTGCAAGGAATACAACCCAAGACTACAAGACCTCGTAGAAAGTACTTATTCTTCAAGCTACCAAGACAGTAATCCAAAGGTTTACATTGCTAATTTTAGTCGATTCGTCGTCAAATACTTTCTAGTTTTATATAGTCAGTTTGTGATATACACTATAGAATTCATTGGTAACATATATGACTGCATAGCTAAGGACGACTTAAGCATATAAGACATATTATTATGTCCACAGTTTATTTATTTATTTATTTCAACACATAAATATTGGTACAAGGAGGCAACAAATAGACATGCGCCACATAAATCATTCGATTTTTGTGAGGGCTATGATACTGTCGAGTACCCAAACCGAAGTAGGTGGCATTATTAAGGGGCCACACCCGGAGCATTTGACCTAAAACTCTGATTCACAGGGCAGTGGAGTAACTTTAGGAGTTGCAGTCTCATGGTAGTCGGTGACCAATAACTCATTCATATACCATTTGTTCCTTCAGGATCCCGAAACCCATGTACATCATTGGTTTGGAATCAGGGTTTTCCAACTCCACTAGGTCAACTCTCCGTGTCCGCCAACCTGGTTAAAGAGCCGGACATTCATTTTCCATCCTGTCAATTTCGTAAAATACACCCTCATCGCGAGATGGCAGTGAGTGGGACTTCCGTGGCAGTGATTGTATGCACGTGGTCATGCGAGAGCATTTGGAGAGGGAGAGCTGAGTCTCCCCACTCTCGGCCGTACCAGGGCATGTCCACATTTCATAATTATAATCTCTAAAGTTTACTATTAAAACCCACACTCCGTCATTATTCTAATTAAGCAACTGATCATAACGATTTTTTATTGACAGTATTACGTAAGTTATAATAAACAAAGCATAAACTTAATTATTAAAAAGTGATCATTCTCTTTACTTCAACAAAGTATTGTGCACTACCAGTTGGATTTTTACTTAACTGACAAAAAATCAAATCATCACACTTTATCACCATTCAGATGCCCCCTGAATGCCCTGGTACGGCCGAGAGTGGGGAGAGTCCGCTCTCCCTCTCGAAATACTCTCACACGGCCACGCGTATACAGCCTCTGCCAGGGAAGTCCTACTCATTGCCTTCTCGTGGCGGGGGTGTTGTTTACGAAAATGAGAGGACGAAAAGCGAATGTCCGGCTTGAATGCCTGCGAATGCCTGCTTGAGCATCTGGGCTACCTGTTCCTGCCATCTAGATATTTCAACAAGTTATCTATTGTTGTTTGTTTTAATATATCATTATGTTTATGAATCGCATAACCTATTCTGCTGCGTTTCTGAAAAGTGTACAACCTTTCGTTGTCAAAGTTACAGAAAACTCAATAAGAGACAATATGGTTGCTGGTAATGTACAACGAAAAGAATGTACATTATTCAGTTGTTCATTCACTGAAGTGCTAACATCTAATTGGCGATTCCTCAATATTTATCGCCAGGACCGACCAAGAAGAAAGAAACGGAAACTTGTTGAAATACTTTGCGCTGAGAATTCTATATTGTACCAAAATTATAATATTGAATAAAGCTAATAATAATAATAATAACTTTAACCGGATTCCAAATCAATGGTGCACATGGGCTCCAGTATCCTGCGGGAACGAATGGCGTATGAACCAATCGTTGGTCACCGGCTACCACGGGACTGCATCTCCTTACGATGCTCCACTGCCTTGTGGGTTAGACCTTTAGGTCAAAGGCTCGGGGGGTGGCCCCCTAAGAAAACCACCTGCTTCGGTTTGGGCACCCGGGCAGTATCACAGCCCACACACAAACGATGAACTCTATGTCTTTGGCAACTACTTTCATCGCTCCGAAAAACAAAAACAATCAATCAATTCAAATAATTATCATTACTATTATTGTCATTATTGATACTATTATTATTACTATTATTGTCGTTATTATTATTATTATTATCATTATTATTATTATTTCCCACATTATTCACCCTCTTTCATACTTATACAGCGGCTCGGCTTTGGTGGAAATTCGACTGTATCTAAACGTTCTCGAGTCACTGTCCGGTTGAAAGTTGTATGTTACCATCGGATATGAGTACTGAAGCAGTTTTTCTGAAACCACGTGCGCCATTCAAACTGGCTGCCTTCAACGTTCGCACACTTATGCAGGTTGGTCAACAGATAGGGCTGGCTATGTCTTTGGAAAGTCTTAATATTGATGTTTGTTGTCTATCCGAGACCCGTATTCAAGACTCTAGCGAAGTACTACAAATTCGCTCTACATCTGTCACTTCAAAAAGCTTGTTTTACGTGCGCTTATCCGGGGACCCTGTGGCATCTTCGTCTGGTCTTGCTGGCGTTGGTGTCGCACTAAGCGCTAGAGCTGAGGCAGCACTAGTCGATTGGATCCCCATTAACAGTCGGTTATGTGCTGTTAGATTAGAAAGTTCCATCAAAGTGAGAAGAAATCGGCGTGAGAAACGATGTCTTTTCGTCATCTCCGCCTATGCCCCGACAGATTGCAGCCCGGATGCAATCAAGGATGAGTTTTACCACCAGTTATCTGTTCTTCTGCAGAAAGTGCGTTCGACAGATATTGTAGTACTAGCCGGAGACTTGAATGCTCAGGTCGGGCGTCTAGGCACAGAAGAGAGTCGTTTAGGTGGCCGATGGGGACTCGTTGGTCGCAGGTCAGATAACGGGGACCGTCTACTGCAACTTTGCACAGACCACAACCTGTTTCTGGCTAGCACTAACTTTCGGCACAGTCATCGCCGATGTGCCACCTGGCGTCCTCCCTCTGCATCTCAAGCCTGGACTCAGATTGATCACATCGCGATCAGCTACCGCTGGCGTGGTTGTGTACAAGACTGCCGCTCCTTTTGGAGTACCTATCTGGACTCTGACCATGCCTTGGTCTGCGCCAATCTTGCCTTACTTTTCAGTGGACAACGAAGTGAACGCCATCAACGGATTGATGTTAGCAAGCTGGTTGCAACTTCTGTTGCAAGTAAGTATCGAACCGAGCTAGCCTCTAGGCTAGCTACCACTCCACCGAAAAGTATAGATGAGCATTGGTTGCAATTGCATGACGCCATGAAAATGGCGGGAACAGTCAGTTGTGGGTTTGCGAAACGTCCCGCTTTTAAGCACTGGGTTTCTTCTGGTTCCTTACAACTCATTGAAGCCCGTCGGTCTACTCCGGGTAACCGTGAGTTTGACCATAAACGAAGGATTTTACGTAAGGAAATCGGGCAAAGCTTGCGTAAGGACCGAGAAGCCTGGTGGTCGATGCGTGCTAATGAGCTGGAAGCAGCAGCTGCATCTGGTAACTACCGGAAGCTCTTCCAACTCATCCGAGCCACTGGCAGCAAGAAGTCTGGTGTGAGTGAAACAATCTGCGAGGATGATGGGATGCCAATCACTAACATCCATCGACGTCTTGGACG
Organism: Schistosoma bovis; assembly: GCA_944470425.2. NCBI lineage: Eukaryota > Metazoa > Platyhelminthes > Trematoda > Strigeidida > Schistosomatidae > Schistosoma > Schistosoma bovis. The sequence continues at coordinate 42,820,892 of OX103956.1, read as the reverse complement.
ATGGGCAGAATTTTTCGAAGGGCAGTTCAACTGGCCTGCTGCTCCGGCAACATCGGTCAGACTGTCCTGCCCTCCATGGCCGGTGACGACTGATCCACCAAATGAGGAGGAAGTCCGCAAGGAACTCCAACTCTTGAAGCGTTACAAATCACCTGGCCCAGATGACTTACCTCCGGCTCTTTTTAAAGATGGTGGTGACTTTTTGACTAAGGAATTGACGACGTTGTTCACAAAGGTTTGGGAACTAGAGAGTGTGCCAACGTCATGGAATGAGTCGATAGTTGTCCCCATCTTTAAAAAGGGTTCACGTCGTTCCTGTAACAACTACCGGGGGATAAGTTTACTTCCGATTGCGTCCAAGCTATTGGCTTCCGTCATACTTCGTAGGTTGTTCAAAACCCGAGAAAGATTGACTTGCGAGGAGCAGGCTGGGTTTCGTTCTGGTCGAGGATGTATTGATCATATCTTCACCCTCCGCCAAATGTTAGAACACCGCCATACTTTTCAAAGGCCAACAATCGTAGTGTTTCTTGACATCAGGGCTGCCTTCGATTCGTTGGATAGGACTGTTCTCTGGGATTGTCTGTTGAAGAAGGGTGTGCCTGAGAAGTTTATTAACATCCTAAAAGCCCTGTATAAAAACACCTCAGGCAGAGTGAGGGCATACAACCACCTCTCTCCATTGTTCCATTCGAGCAGTGGGGTTAGGCAGGGTTGCCCAATCTCACCATTCCTCTTCAACTTTGCCATCGATGACATTCTGGAAACAGCTCTGATGAATGTAAGTAATGGTGGTGTGGATCTGTTGCCTGGAGAAAGACTTCTCGACCTTGAGTATGCGGACGATATTGTCTTACTGTGCGATAATGCCCAAGGCATGCAATCCGCACTTAATCAGTTGGCAATCAGTGTCCGTAGGTATGGTATGTGCTTTGCACCTTCGAAGTGCAAAGTACTTCTACAAGACTGGCAGGATTCTAATCCTGTACTCACCCTGGACGGTGAGCAGATAGACGTAGTTGAGAAGTTCGTGTATCTGGGTAGCTGCATAAATGCTGGTGGGGGTGTGAGTGATGAGATCAATGCACGAATAGTGAAAGCCAGAGCGGCTTATGCCAATCTGGGCCACCTTTGGCGCCTTCGTGATGTTAGTCTGGCTGTAAAAGGCCGGATCTACAACGCGTCGGTGAGAGCAGTTTTGCTCTATGCTTGTGAAACCTGGCCTCTCCGAGTTGAGGACGTTAGACGACTCTCTGTGTTCGATCATCGCTGTCTCCGAAGGATTGCTGACATTCAGTGGCAACACCATGTGAGTAATGCAGAGGTTCGGCATCGTGTGTTCGGGCACAGAGATGATAACTCAATTGGTGTCACCATCTTGAAACACCGACTTCGGTGGCTTGGACATGTTCTCCGAATGTCGTCCCAGAGAATTCCACGTCGTGCATTATTTGCCGACTCTGGGACTGGTTGGAAGAAGCGGAGAGGTGGTCAGTGCATGACATGGTGTCGTGGGATGAAAGAAAGCTGCAAAGGACTGGCTTGTGTCGGTCCTTCACGACTGCCTGGTTGGGGTCCGAGAGATGGTGCTACACAGTGGCTAGAGACGTTATCAGATATGGCTCAGAATAGAAGCCAGTGGCGATCCTGCTGTAACCTTTTACTTTCTTCATAAAAAGTGGTTGTCTTCCTTAACTGAAAGATTTCTTCTGATTGTACCTCTTCGTCATTACTCTCCTTTTCTTTTGCGTTCCTTAGTTTTTTTTTTTTTTCTTTCTACTTCTCTTCGAATTCCCGTTGTTTTGTGTGGCGCATATATATTGGCGCTCTCTTGTACCAATATTTATGTGTTCAAATAAAAAAATAAATAAAATAATTCAGATGATCATTTCCAAAACTTCCCACATATTCAATCGTACTTCGAAGACATTTTTTTTAAAGAAAAAACAACTTTGGTCATAAAAATGAGATATTTCATATTGTGAATAAGAAAGAATCAAAGTACTTACACCTTTTGGAAGACATTTAGCTTGTTTATCTCGTGTTGGTGAATGCTTTAATTTTGTACGTAATTCAGCTTGAGTTTTTTGTAAAGCTAAAGCTTCAGGGGTTTCTAGTAAGATATCACTTTGATTTAGTATACTTGAATTGTCTTTATTCTCATCAGAAAAATCTACTTCTGTAGATAAACCATTCGATGTAATTGGACGAAATTTATCTAATAAACTTTGTCCATAAATTTTGTAATGTAATTGAATCTAAAAACAGAATTGATATGGAAGTGTAACTTTTTCGGAGTAGAAATCTTGAAATTAATATGAGAATAATAACAGTGACAGAAGAACAGCATGTTCTTTTAAAGAACTTTGGTCTATTCAACAAAACCAACAGTAACTAAGTAGTGTATAAACAAAAGATGACAACTAACATCAATGTACAATATGAGCGATCAATTGTTTCACAACAGCAACGATACCATAATTGAAAACTTGATTTTCATAGCCTAGAGCAGGAACGGTTGTGATATAAATGACATTTCGTTTCTAAATATTCTGAATATACCTCTTTTTGGTTTAAAAAGAGTACAGAGCCGTTAAAGTGTTAGTAAACCTCTCAGACACACCTTTCTTTAACAGAAAATCTTCGAGTACAGTTTTATCCAACAAATGAAAAAAGGCCCCTGACATCAAGAAATATACGAATTGTTGGACCGTATTAAGTGTGATGGTCATTTAACATTTAGCGGAAGATGATGAAGCAACTAAATAGATGTATAATCTGATGGAAAATTAACCTATTCTATACAAGTCAGTCTTTCTGAGCAAACTATCAATTCATATACTGATAAGTCTTATCGATTGAACGCTATATTAGTTTCCTAAGCTATTCGGGTACCCCGAAAGCTAGAACTGCACAGCGACTTGAACACCAGAGAGAAGACGCAAGTATGAGGGAAAACACTTTACTCCGAGGTTCATTTTATTACAGAAAATATAGGGTTTTTATAATATATCTAAATGTCCATGGGTCGCTGGAATATTCTGGAATGCTACTAAACATAGTAGCACTGTAGTAGCCAACCAATCGGAGCTTCCGTATGTGACGTTCCGTTACCTTGATATTTCTGGCCAAGACTCCAAATGAACTCTGATTGGACGAAACACTTCTTAGTGTTTCTTGATGCTTGCTTGTCTTTTGCAAGCGATTTCTGGATCACCCCAACATATACCCGTAAATACAAAACACAGCACTATAAAGTTTTCATATAATATGATTAGTATACAGAGTATTACATAAAATGTTTTAAGATTAAACAACTTACAACTTCTTTAAGTGACCATGGAGTTCCTAATTCTTTGTGAGTAAAACCCATATAACAAACAGAGCCATCCAGTGAGCAAGCCATTAATTCACGACCATCAGAACTCCTTCATTAATGATTAAATATAAACAGTTTTGGTTAAATATTCTAAGAATTTATTTTTTTCGAAATTTCACTTTATTAAAAAAGTGAAGTGAGCATATTGTCAATGATGACTTACTTACATACTGGTTTGAATACTTGATATTCATTCAGTGAAAATGCTGCTGGTCCTGAGGTGTTCGAATCTATATTTATGTGTATACTATGAAGTATACGGGCCTTTGCTTATGCATTCTATACATGCATGTATCATATACTTGCAAGGGTAAACTTTTGTGCTTATATGTATATTTAGGAGGTGTGGACTTGCCTGTGTTTTCCATAATTACATGCACAGCATACTAACAAACACGCACATTTACGCAAATATGTATATATTCAATACCTGCATTTGAATATATGCATATGGAAAATACTTGGTGATAGTTTCCAAGTTTCTCCACTGGTGAACACATTAGTAGCTCATCAACTCTTTTAGTATGTTGGTATGTTGAAAATATGCTTAACTTATTTCCGATTGAATAGATGAAAATATTATTAAATATTATGCATAAAATGTAACTCAAAAGCCGATCAAATGAACCAGTAAGTGGTCTATTAATTCATATATAGTTCACTATAAAACAATATGTAACACTGAGAAAAACAAGATATTTTCTCGCTGCATTAAGCCAAATAGAATCTAAGATATATCTGCATTCATCCAACCTGTCATATTGTAGTGAACAAGAACACGGGTGGGGACAATCGATTGTATTTAGCACAAACATTACAGACTATCTCAATAAAATGTGAATACCATAAAGTCAATCGTCAATTTGCAAAATATCATTCCATCATATCAAACTGTACTGTTCCCGTTGCAAACACTAATCCATTGTCTCCCATTCCATTGTACATGTGTTTTCTTACAATTCCATTGTGCTCTTGCTCTTCCTTTCTTGATCTTCGCCATCTTCTGCTGCCGGACCTTACGTTTATTAAACGCACGTAATATACTACTTATATGAATATAAGTAGCTCACACCACACTATCATATCAGCATACCAATGAAGTAGAAACAGTAGCTTAAAACCTGAATCAATTCGACATCAGTTCTAAGTCAAATGAGAAGTGATTGATGTTAATAGGCGTATGCTTTGGATTAATTATCCTAAAGGAACAATTATATGTTATTATTTAAAAATCTGGCTTAATTTTCTGTAAAAAAAAAAACAGATCTACGCTAGTGAATGAGTTTTCGGACATATTTCGACTCAGTAAGCCAATAAAGCTTCCTAGTCACTCCTGGTTTTTATACGCACGGAGCTGTTCCAACTTGTACACAGGTAGTATATATTTCAGTAAGACACCCGGACGGCTGTTCGACACAACAATAGTGATATCAGTGGACATGGAGAATATGATCCGAGAATAATAAATTAACTCGAGGATTTCAAAGTGCAGAATAACTTTGAAATGCAGAAAGTAAAGGAAAATAAAAGTTGAATGCATCTGAGCGATTGCGGTCGATTTTAACCCAACATCTTTAACTAGTTGGCGGGATAATCAAAAAGATCTCAACGAGGTAGTCTGAGGTTACTAATATTGTTCAGTCCAATGACCAATAACTTCATAGACTGCTACTATATTTTGGTATGAGTTTCCCTAACTTTCTTCTTTGGAAGAGTGATGAGTAACGAGACTCCAAAGAATGTATTATTTATGATTGTTCGGAGTTTACTTGTTAACCAATGACACTTAAATGTCACTTTAATGGAGATGTGTGACATAGACTTTCCTCACTTACTGATAGCTGAACTGTTTCCTCAAGAGCATTCTAGTGTAATAACCTTTACAAATTATTTCCATAAACAATGTTTTGCATTGCAGTCATATTTAGTGATAATATTTCTCTTTCTAAATAACAGTAAGGCAATTGTTGGTGTTTCATCACAGTAAATTAACTTTCATAGTATTCAATACTTTAAAATATCACTAAAACGCTATTTCAACAAAAACAAATCAGAATAGTAACATACCATGATAAATCACAAACAGAATTAGTGAACAGATCATGAACAACAATTCGTGCACGACGACCCGCTGTCGACTGAAAAAGTTATAGATATCAATTAAAATAAAAATACAGTTTGAAAAGTTGGCATTATGATTTAACTGGCTAAAGGAACAGAACTGTCTAGTAAATTTAAAACAAAACATCACTATTAGAGTTAAGGATCTTTGAGCCATGGGTCATATATGTTCAGAATACTCAGGACGCGCTATGTCACTGACCAACAGAAGTTTGAGATTAAGATTGTTAAGTTTCGACCGAGAGACTAGGTGCTGTCTTGTTGCGTGAAGACCTGAAGTTTCTGAGTAGGTGCAGATTACCTGGTGAAGGTACGTACAATCATTGTAACCAATGGTTAGAGACTGAATGATATCGTTCAAAATAGTTATCTTTGGCTGACGTCTGTTTATCTTTTGTCTTTTTTTTAGTTCTTAGGTCACCCTAAAAACCATATTACTCCACTCATCTGCTTTATTAACACTAATACTATTACTGCTTCAATTACTCTGGAATTTCCCTTGACAATTTCATCTTGCTGAGCTGATGGGGTGTGACAACTTGACCCGATGTGCACACATTTGCGAGGTTTAGCATTCAATATAACTGACTCTGGTTTAAAAATTTTGTATTGATGAGCAAGCCTGCTAAGTTTAAAATCAAGATAAAACAGATGTTTTATGCTCTAAGGCTAGTTTTCATTGATTTTGATAGCCTGAGTAAGACTAGGAGCATATTGTACCTCAGTTCACATGCAATTTAAAGATTGAATAGTAAATGATAAATCGTAGTGATCTATGCTACCGAACATGCACCACATCTAGGTCGCAATCTACATGCCGTTGTTTGAATCAGACGGATAAATGTGTATACCGATATTTTGTGTACCTATTTATTCAGTTTGGCAATTAAACCTTCCAAGTCATTTTACATTCTTCAAATTCGTACAGCTGGTCAGCCAAGCACATAGGAAACGTGTGTATCTGAATCAGACATCGTGAATCATTCCAGATTTCCCAGTTCAAAATGAAAACTAAATTTAAATTGGATGATTCTCAAAACAACACCAAAGTAACAAAACTCATCTAATTTAAAAATCAGTTTTATGCTATTTAATAACACTAATCGCGTTAGTTCATGACTTTCCCACAAACAATTAGCATGAACAAGAATATATTACTTTTTTCTGTTCATAATATTAAGCACTAATTAAAACTGTCTGGTACAACTTAATAGATAGTTTGCCTTTAAAGATATCACATCCATTTGTTAACATACAGTTGAAGGAAATTTATATTTAATAAAGGTGATATGTGCTGCACATAAATCTTTCGATTTCTCTGAGGGCTGGGATATTGCACAAACAGAAGTAGGTGGTTAACTTAGGGAGCAACAACCCGAGCCTTTCACCTAAAGATCTCATACACAACGTAGTGGAGCACAGCAACGTCAAGAAATGCAGTAACATGGCATCCGGTCACCAATAATTCATTCATACGTCATCTGTTTCCTTAGGATCATCGAGCTCATGTGCTCCAGTGGTTTGGAATCAGGGTTTTCCAACTCCACTAGGTCAACTCTCCGTGTCCACCAACCCGGTTAAAGAGCCGGACATTCGCTTTCCATCCTCTCAGTTTTGAAAAACAACATCCCCACCACGAGAAGGCAGTGAGTATGACTTCTCTGGCAGTGACTGTATGCATGTGGCCATGTGAGAGCATTTGGAAAGGGAGAGTTGAATCTCCACACTCTCGGTCGTACCAAGGACAATGATGAATTCCTAACCAAGACAAAATAAAATTTTCCAAAATGGTATATTCATGAAAAATAGTAAATATAGAATGAGTTAGATAATCTGTATATTGCAGACTTTTTTTGTCAGAACTAATGATAATTACAATAACAATTTGTAGAAGAGAAAGCAATTGCTTGGGATTGAAAATACTGATCTTACTTGTGGAAATAATGTTTAGTGTTAGCTATAACTATGAACAAGAATTGATAAACATCCAAAAACTTTCGGTTAGGAAAACAAAAAATTGACAGATTATAAATGACTTCTGTTTTAACTTTCCTTATTTAGACAGCAGTAGTTCAGTGGAAATAATCATGTGCATTGTAACATTTGTGGCTTAGTGTTCAAATAAAAGTCGATGGATGAAAGCTCAGAATTGTACCGGTGAGACTATCATCTATTAAGGACTTTTGGACGACGTCAAAGTGACCTTGAGAACGTCTGTCTACTCACTAGGAGACTGAATGAGGGTTATAAAATAGTGTGAGTAATTAGAATTATGATGTACAGTTGATGGTTTGCGTTAGGAATTAGATTTAGGGTTTTCATCACAAACTGACATCAGCCATAATACCAAAACTCTATTTAGTCAAATGAATGAATGAATTTCACGCCAAAATCCAAGATCTGTTATCCTAAATCTGATTGATTCGTCCATTAATTAAAGTCTCGCACCCCCAACGAGTATTAGTTTATGTTGAAATTAATAATGAAGGATAACTAACTAGGCAGTTTTGTAATTTCTATTCAATTAAAAAGGAATTCCAACCAACGACTGAAATCAAGTGAAAATCTTTCGCAAACTAAAGAGAACTGGAAAGTTATGCCAATAAAGTTTGAAAATCCTAAACAGTGTCCACGTATAGCTTTTAAACCAAATCGAAGCAATAGCCATTAGACCTTATAATGAGCAAGAAATTATTCAGCCACTTGGTTGGACTTTAACAGTTACCTCTTTTTAAGTGAAGTCAAAAAAATGAGGTAGAGCGTGCATGTTCCACCAGCAAGCGTAAGATATAGATCTCCAATCAACTGCTCATTAGGATGAAAAATAGCTGAGCAAAGTGGAAGCAAAATGGTACACCTAATGATAACGGATGCACACTACAGGATCCACAAATACCAACACATCATGGAGGTAGAGCGTATACCACAAATCTCAATAACCACATTTGTCAATCTTGCAGATCTTACAAATCAGAAACACACCAGTATCACATTCTCCATGTAATCTTAAAATCTGATAATAAACAAGTATACTTTATAAAAGACTAATTAGAGAATAAGTAAACAATTAGACTATGAACAACTTTACACAACAAAATATTCCACAGTTTACAACTACTTACCCATACAGAAACAGAACGATCTTTACTGCCAAGAGCTAAACAAACAGCACCCTAAAACAAGAAAAATAAAAGATAATTTTTCAAAACCTTATGAATAACCATGTCGATTAGTTTAGAAAAACAACTATAGTTACAAGAACGTAATTGAATATGATATATAAATGTAAATATAACAAACGACATTGTTTGTTGAAATGATGGCGAAGATTTGTAGTTAAAGTGGATACTTTGTTTGTTGATGGTAAGTTTAATAGTTCAATTATGAAGCGTTTGTTGTCATTCTGGACAACAAATTATAGCTGTAAAACAAAAAGAAGTTGTTTATACTAATACTAATAACATAAATGCTAATATGCAAACAAGTAATTAACCATAAGATTGGGTGTCATTTAATATAAACAATTTATTTAAGTATACAAACATTGGTACAAGAAGGCACCAAACAGATATACGCCACATAAATCATTCGATTTGTGTGAGAGTTGTCCAGACTGTCCAGACGCCCGAACCAAAACACCCGGAGCCTTTGGCATAAAAGTCTAATCCACAAGGCAGTGGAGCAACTTCATGAGATGCAGTCCTATGGTAGCTGGTAACCAACAATAGATTTATGCGCCATTTGTTCCATCAAGATCCTGGAGTCCATGTGCATCACTGATTTGAAATTAGAGTTTCTCAAATCCCTTATATGGATCTTCCGTACCTATCAACCCGATTAAAGCGCCAGATATTCGCTTTTCGTCCTTTCAAATTTGTAAACAATACCCCAATCGCGAGAAGGCAGTGAGTAGGACTTCCCTAACTGATAACATCAAGACAAGTGTGTACACTAATTTCAATTGAAAAATATGATCTTAAAGAGTTAATGTGAACCATTAAAATGAACCTTTTCTTAATTTTAATTCGCCAAACTGATAGGTATAATCAATGTTACAAAATCAGACAGTCAGATTCAATGTACGACCCAAATACGAATCTGTATCAATTCAGTCAATATGAAAGAAAATTAATAGTATGGGTTATTATTTTTACTATTAATGGCTTTATTCAAAATCATATTTTTGGTACAATATAGAATTCTCAGCATAAAGTATTTTAATATAGTGAAAATTCCCAGTTTGACATTTGGTTCATAAAGAAGGAAGAAATCGAGCGAAAAAATTTCTTTTCAATTAGTTTTTCATCATGTCTTTACACACTAGTATATAAGTATGGCTCATAATAATGAGGTAATACTTATCGAGTGGATACGTTACGTAATAATTGCATAATGACATATTGATTATAAATTGGAAGAAAGAGGATTGACAATGACCAAAGTAATTATTTGAAAACCAAGTAGTTGCTATGTTGCATAATAGGTTCAAAAAAGAAGGAACCAACAAAATATTTCGGTCGCGCAATTTTGTGGATTGGCTGAGGTTAGACATTAACACAATTGGATGCCGGCTGAGTGGTCCAGTAGGTTAAGCGTTCGCGCGCGAGACTAAAGGCCCCGGGTTCGAATCCCGCTAGCGGGATCGTGGATGCACGCTGCCGAGGAGTCCCACAATAGGACGAAACGGCCGTCCAGTGCTTCCAGGTTTTCCATGGTGGTCTAACATCAATTGGCTCATGATCTCAATCAAAAATACTTTGGTTAATGGTCATTAGTATAGTAGTTATTTAAGAATCTAGAGTCGAATGTTGAGAATAAATAAAATACAAAAAGTGGAAGGAATACGAAAATAGTTTATCAAAGTTCTTCTACAAACTCCCCTATACGGATGGCCAAGGTAGTGAGAGTGGTTGTATAAACTTCTTTTGGATGCAAAGGTTAGGTTCGTGAACATAGATTGCAATGGCTTCAGTAATGTGCAAAAGACGCACTCGTAAACTATGTGGCAAATTTGATGGAATATGGTGGATAACCTTAAAAGCTTAATTCAGTTCAACTTGATGGCCTGTATCCACCAAGTGGACGAGAATAGAACTCTTAGTTACTCTTACCTGTCCTTTGCTCAACTACAACGGATGATGTTCTGTTATACGACGACGAACTTGCTGAATTGTATGCCTTATATGACTGGCTCCACAGGAGCAGTTGAAACGATCAATTCTCTTTTTTAATATTATGCAACATAGCAACTACTTAATTTTCGAATAATTACTTTGATTATAATTATTATTATTATTAATCCTCTTTCTTCGAATTACTCAATGTTAATTTATAATCGATATATCATTATACTAATTACTAAGTAACGTATCTACTTTCATTATTGTAAATCATATATATATATATTAGTGTAGAGTCATGATGAAAAACAAAGTATTTCAACAAATTACTGTTTCTTATTTCATGATTGATCCTCATAATAAATATTGAATGATCGACAGTTAGATGTTAACAGTTTAAGAATCCACATCTGAATAATGTTCATTCTTTTCGATGCATATTGTCAGCAACCATGATGATGTTTATAATTGTACTTTTTTGTAACTTGTACAGCGAAAAGTCGTGAACTTTTCATAAACGTGCCTGAATAGGTTATGTGATTATTAGACATAATGAATAACTTATTGAAATATCTAGATTTCGCTAACATGTAGCCGAGATATTCAAGCAAGCCATAAAGGACATGGGAAAGTATATCAGTATTCACTAGGTTTAACAAAACTTGTTAATGTTAGATGAATTTGTCTTTTGTTCAGATAATTTATTTAACAATATAATGTCGATACTATAACCAAGCACAATAATTCATAAAGATAAAACCAACATACCGGAATCCCAGATCCATCTTGTTTACGTAAAACATTAGGATTATAACGCTGAAAATAGAAAATTAGTAAAAGATAAAAATATCGATCAATTCATTGAACTGGCCTTTGACCTAAAGGTCTAATCCACAAGGTAGTGGAGCGACGTCGAGAAATGTAGTAACATGGCGATCGGTGACCCACAATAGGTTCATAAGCCATTTGTTTCCTCAAGATCCTGGAGCTCATGTACAGAATTTCCCAACTCCACTAGGTGAACTCTCCGTGTCCACCAACCTGGTTAAAGAGCCGGACATTCGCTTTCTATCCTCTCAATTTTGTGAAGAACACCACCACCACGAGAAGGCAGTGAGTAGGACTTCCCTGGCAGTGATTGTATGCACATGGCCATGTAGGATCATTTCGAGAAAGAGAGCTGACTCTCTCCACTCTCAGCTGTACCAGGGCATTTGGGGGCCCACCGAGAATACTTTTAACTGTTAAATTAGGAACAAGGCTCTATTTAATTTAAGTCAGTCTAGATATTTAAAATACATAAATTCAGTGCATAAAGGATGGAGGTTTGCAAGGAATTGAATTTGATTATTCATATTGAGAAAGATTATTTCTTGTTGATGAAATTGAGAAGCGAATCGGATTAGTATCAAAGATCATGAAGATCTAGGAAAGTGATTGCACATTTCGAAGAACAACTGTTTGAGACCTGTAATACAGGAATTTTTCGTTTAATTAAACTTATTAGCTCTAAAAACCTTATAGGTAATACCAGAAATACATGGCTAATGGATTAGTGCTGTCTGTAGAAAGAACTTTCAAGCTTTATCCACTTGTAAGAAGATAGAATAACTAAATATCGATTATCTGTTTGAAGAACCCTACACTCACCATAAATAAAATTTTGCCGTCGGATATTAAATTGATTACCACTCCAGATAGCATGGATCGGGAATACTGTTACAATAGACAAAGCCGATCATCAAATTAAGTTAAGAGCTATTGAAACAGAATTGGCTATCGGATAGCTGTCATTTTTTAATTGAACTGTGACAAGTTATGAAATACAACAAAAATATACTCCATATAAATGATTCGTTGTTGAAGATATTAGTCAAATAAATTCAACAATTTAACTTACTGCACAAATGACATGTTTACGATGTCCAACTAAATCTAAACTTGGTGACCAATTCGTTCGATCAATAAGTTTAGCAGTAGGAAATCCATTATTTATAGCATGCGGTGAAGCAAGAGTTGAACCATCCAAACTCCATGATAAACGCATAACTTGACTTTGTCCACTAGCCTAAAATGCAGCAATTTTAAACAACTGAGGTAATAACAACAATACATGTTTAAACAATCATTTGACAAATGATTATATGGATTTTAACTTACTATGAAGAATAATATTAAGGGTAAAGTATCGAGTAAAACATTGAATGTTATTATTATTAAAGGAAACATCATCTAACTTGAATGTGTAAATGTACCATCTTAATAAGCGCTAAAAAGTATGAACCACTTATTTAGGACTCGGCTAGAAACGGATCTTGGATCGTAAAACATCAACAACAACAACAAAAATAAGATAATTTTAATACAGAAACAAACAAATTGTCTTACTACACGTAATATGTGTTCGCCTACAGCATAATGATAGACTAAGATTTAGACAATATTTGTCAATGAAAGAGAAGCCGATTGCGTTTAGATGGTGAAATGAATGTTATTGACCAATAGAGTTTACGATTTATCTTGCAGCAAGCCATAACACAGTTACTATTTCTGATGGCAATCAAAAGAAGTATTCTCAATGCCCAGCAATACTTTTCATGTTGCGAGCTCTCGAGAATCTTTCAAAAAAGTTTTCAGAAGCCACAAGAAGACTAAAAACGTAAAGCCTAATCACCATCTAATGTGAATTTCTAGAAAACCGACCGGATATGCAGCACACTGAATATTTGTCTGTTTTGTTACTAAATTTAGCATCCTTCCAGGATGTTAAAGTTATCCGTACATAACCTTGTTCTCTGTATATAAACAAAACTTGAATTAAAGCTTCTGTTCTCATTTAGAATGTACTCGCTATTGTCCGTAGCTTAACTTTAGGAAAACTCTGAAGAACGACTAAGCGGATAAGAATTCATAATTAGGTGTTCGAGTACCAGATATTAATAAGTGTAGCTTATAAAATTAACGTATCATTAACATTACCTTTGTAAATGGTTTACTGATGCTAGCTTCTTCCTGCCAGTCTGCAGTACGCCATATTTTCACAGTTAAATCATCTCCTTGACTAGCTAAATAACGACCAACTGGATCCCAAGTAACACCTTTCACAAAACCTTTATGACCACTTAAAGTTGCTTGTAAATAGAAAGAATTGCTTGTATAACCTGAACCATTAGGAAGTTTTTGACGACACCAAACAATTACAGAATTATCTACACTAGTAGAAGCTAAACGATTTCCATCATGAGACCAAGATAAGTCAATAATATCTACAGAATAAGAGAAAGAAAAATTCCCAGTAGAATAATCTTATGAAAAACTATGAGAGAATAATATAAATATACACAGAAATCTAATCTGTAGATAGTTTAATACAAATATTAACTTCGTTCATTGTTTATTCAATTTGATATTTGATAGAAAGGGATATATCAATAGTATCTTGCTTTTATACTGTTCTACTTGTGATCTATTATATAATGAATCAGTTATTGTGTATATCATTTACTGTTCATTAACTAGAGTAAATTAATCATAAACCTATTACCTAGTTTAGTACTACAAATAACATGTAATTATTGAGATTTTTTTATTTATATTGATCAATGGTCTTCTATTTTAAGTGGGTTAAGTCTGAATCATAAGAGATAGATGACCAGTCTTCCTGGTAGATTAAGAACAAGTCAGAATTCTACGTGGGGCATTAATCGTTAGCGTATACATGATACGATTGCCCTGGTACAGCCGAGAGTGGGGAGAGTCCGCTCTCCCTCTCCAAATGCTCTCACATGGCCACGCGTATACAGCCTCTGCCAGGGAAGTCCTACTCACTGCCTTCTCGTGGCGGGGGTGTTATTTACAAAAATGAGAGGATGAAAAGCGAATGTCCGGCGCTTTAACCGGATCCCAAATCAATGGTGCACATGGGCTCCAGTATCCTGCGGGAATAAATGACGTATGAACCAATTTTAGGTCACCGGCTACCATGGGACTGAATCTCCTTATGATGCCCCAATGCCTTGTGGGTTAGACCTTCAGGTCAAAGGCTCCGGGTGTGGCCCCCTAAGAAAACCACCTGCTTCGGTTTGGGCACCCGGGCAGAATCACAGTTCTCACACATATCGAATGAGATTTGTGTGGCGAATATATATTTGATGCCTACTTGTACCAATATCTATGTGTTAAAATAAATTTTATTTATTTATTTCAACACAAACATTGGTACAATGAGACACCAAAAACATATTCGCCACACAAATCTCATTCGATATGTGTGAGAACTGTGATACTGCCCGGGTGCCCAAACCGCAACAGGTGGTTTTCTTAGGGGTCACACCCGAAGCCTTCGACCTGAAGGTCTGGTCCACAAGGCAATGGAGCATCGTAAGGAGATGCAGTCCCATGGAAGCCGGTGACTAGGGTTTTCCAACTCCCCTAGGTGGACTCTCCATGTCCAAAAACCCCGTTAAAGAGCCGGATGTTCGCTTTTCGTCCTTTCAATTTCGTAAACAACACTCCCACCACGAGAAGGAATTGAGTAGGACTTCCCAGGCAGAGGCTATATACGCGTGGCCATGTGAGAGCATTTGGAGAGGGAGAGCGGACTCTCCTCACTCTCGGCTGTACCAGGGCATTTGGGGGCTGATACTATTGTAATGAACGAGGACACAAATGGGGACAATCAAATATATTTGAACACAAAATTACAGAACATCTTATTAAAATGTGAGAACCGTAATATAAATACTTAATTTGCAAAATGTCAATCAATTGTCTCAAACTTGGCTCTTCCTTTAGTCAATATCAATCAATCGTCTCACACTTTATTGTTCTCTTGTTTCCACATCAATCATTCTTTGTTCTGGTTCTGTTTCTTCGATGTTCTTAGCCTTCTACCTCCATGTATTTCACTTTCGATTAGCGATACATGCTATTTATATCTACCGACATCAGTAGTACACCACAATATTAGTACCAAACTGTACAAATCGAGGCAGTTAAAGAATGACTTAAATTTGTGACATAATAATTGTAAGTTGAGTGATCCGACGACTAAGCCATTCTGTTTCATAAAAGTAAAACAGGAATTGGTAATAACGGAGAGAATAAATAGACAGTTTATCAATTCATTCTGATAATGATGTTATGAATATTGCTTCTTTAAAAGTTATTTCATCTGACTCAGAAGAAAAAACCCTAATCACCGAGAATAATATGAGTGATGTAAGATGATTAAATAATGATATATACTTTAATTTAATAAAAATCTCAGATGATTGGACTCGAAATGGATGAACGATGTTAGAAATATCAATGCTGAATGTAGTAATATTGTGGTGTGAGCTACTTATATCCGCATAAGTAGTATATAAGATCGAGAGAGAAGGGACGGGAACGAAGAGCAGTTGCTATGATAATGCATGAACAATGAAATCCGAGACAATGTACTGATATTTGCGAAAGGAACAGTTAAGTTTGAGACAATTGATCGATTTATTGCAAATTAACTATTTACTGTATGGTTGTCAGATTTTAGGGAGATGTTCTGTACACTTTTTAATCTAGGTTTTCATTCTTTTTTTTAGGTACTATATACTATAAATTGGGTTTTTTACTACCATAGTTTTTACTTCTCTGTTGTTCATTTTATTTCCAACAGTTCAAATGAGAATTATGATAAGGTGACCTAATACATATTGTGTGACATTCTATTTACTTATGATTAATATACAAATTAAGTCATATACCAGATACAAATTTGTACACTTAGTTACAGGTCATATAAAATGTGAAGATTAGTGATGCCACCCAATTTTCTAGACCGAAATAGGTGAAATGATAGTCGTACCTCCTACAAATTGGGTAAAAGTCAAAGGTTTCAATCACTGAGCAATCGTTTTACACTGATTAGATTAAACCTATTATAAGATGACAAACTAAAAGATTAATTACCTTTAAATCTTTCTGGCAAAAACAAATCAGAATTTCGCCTCAATAAAATAGCGAATAGGAACATGATCATTACAATTAAGGATGAGGAAAACCAGAATATCTTAAAAAGGTGACAATTTTTATCAAGATTCAAATTGGTAACTGATGTTTTATTAGCCAAGCATTTTTTAGAACCATCACATTGAGTATTTGGTTCAGAATCACAGAGATAATATGAGAAGTTGATATTTAATGCTTGAATTTGGTATGATATATTCAATAATTATCCTTTCCAGGATTTTAATATCAGTCACTCCCCCCCCATTACCTGCGCTACTTTACGCGACTGTGAAATATGGCATTTAAATATGGTGAATACTAATAAAGGCATATTCGATAAACTATAAGCGTGTAACTTAGTCCTTAAATGAAGACAGGAATGATTAAACACAATGTGTCAGTCAGAAATATAAGAAAGAAAGATTAGTTCAGCGAAGAGTGCTCTTTTCGGCGAACTCTTCGCTGAACTAATCTTTCTTGCTTATTTAATGTCATAATGGGTGTATTCCGTTTAGTCAGAAATATCACAAGCAACTATCCTCTGAGGTTGTCGTAGGTGAAATACGAGATTATTTGTCAATATAATCGCGGTTTCAAGTCCAGTTAATAACATGGATAATCTAAAAGCTGAAAGTTAAGTATTTAGTTCAACTAATCAAGCTTTTTTGAGATAAAATTAGTCGAAATTATCTTAAGATAAACAACTCACCACCACTGTGGCCTCGAAGGGTTGATACGCAACGCCAATGTTCCGTAAACTTGGTAGGCTCTTTTGAACCGAATACCTGAACTGGACGAGATGTACCGCTGTAAACAAAATAATATTACCATGATCAGATTTGACAAGAGCTCTCTACAACGTGATCCATGTATAAAGTGATATAACATTACAGCTGAGGAGACAGTGAACAAAATCAATCATGTGAAAACGGGAACAGTGCATATTACAGGTTCACCGTAATGTATCGGAAAATAATTTGACAATAAAGTAATGAATTAATTTACTAAGAGAGCAATAAAAATATATTTTATTATCAGCACCATCATCGTGAAGAATTAAATAAGATCATTTAAATTCATTTTTGTATTGTTTATTTGAATCTTTATATTGATACTTAGGACTGCCATTGGTCAGTCTCTTATTGGAATATTTGCCCTACAGAATCTCTATAGACTGAAAATGAACAAGAAACTACAATTCAAATGCATAAATAAAAGTATAATAGAGTGAAGTCGAAAAACTACATTAGGACTTACGCTGTTTTCGACCATAACATAATAACTTTGTCCATTCCAGCAGACGCTAACCAACGACCAGATGGTGACCAACGAACACAGTTGACACAAGCTGGCCGAGAGAAAAAAAATTGTTGTTGTAAAATGCAGAGAAGTATATAAGCCTAAAGTGTTTCAGTGGTGAATTGGCCGTTTATTGACGGTTATATTCAATATGGAAACATGTATCGTCCCAAGTTACTGTACAATATTACAAAAGCGAGATAAAATTAATAAGGTGGATAACAAATCAGGTGAAGTAACAGAAGTGTCTCTGGTTGCGAAAAAGATTAAACACAAAGAATATGGTTTTGAAAATACAGGATAAATCCATAAAATGAAGTGATATTGATGATCACGATTTGGGGAATTCAAGAATGAGTATAACTACACAGGTGTGACCAGTTCTGAGCAATGTCTCTAACCACTGATTACAGTTATCTGGCGGAAGGAAAACAAGTAGTTAAATTATTCAGTAGATTACTATAGAAATATTAATATAGTCAACATGTAAACCACAGTTATGGGTTACCTTACTCGCTTTAGCAAGTTTAGATAGCAGTTTTATTTATTTAACCATAAACATTGACACAAGAAGGCACCATATATATACACACCACACTTAATTATTCGATTTGTGTGAGAGCTCGGATACTGTCCGGACGCCCGAAACGAAACAGGTGGTTTCTTAAGGGCAGTACCCGGGGCCTCTGACCTAAAGGTCTAATCCACCAGGCAGTGGAGCAACGTCAAGAAGTGTAGTGAATATTTTTTATTTATTTATTATTATTTATTTAAACACATAAATATCGGTACACGAGTGCGCCAATATACATGCGCCACACAATACAATGAGAATTTAAACAGAAGGAAAAAAGGTAAGGAGCGTTAAAAAAAGAGAGAAAAATAACGAAGAGATTGGTGTAAGGTAGTGTAATAATAATAATAATAATAATAGTAATACTAGGAGGACGAAAAGGTACAATCAGAAGAAATCTTTCAGTTAAGGAAGATACAACCACTTTTTACGAAGAAAGTAAAAAGTTACAGCAGGATATAGGATATAGAATAAGACTTCCCTGGAAGTGGCCGTATACGTGTGGCCGTTTGAGAGCATTTTGAGAAGGGGAGCTGACTCTCCACACCCTTGGCCGTACTAGGGCATTTAGCTGCTTTAAAAAGGGTTCACGCTACACATTTAACAGCTATCTGGGGATAAGTCTACTTCCGAATGCATCCAAACTATTGGCTCCTGTCAAACTTCGTACACTGTTCGAAACCCGAGAAAGATTGAATCGCGAGAAGCAGACTATTTTTTATTCTGGTCGAGGATGTATTGATTATATTATCCCCCTCCGCCAAACGTTAGAACATCGTTATAATTATCACAGGTCAACAATTTAGCTAGTGTCAGTTCGTGATGAAAAACGTAAATATAATTTCTAACCCAAACCATCAACTTTAAATCATAAACTTAATTCCTCATACTGGTTTATAACCCTCATTCAGTCCTAGTGAGTAAACGAACGTTCTCAAGGCCACTCCGACGCCGCTCAAAAGTCGTCCATAAATTATAGTCTTGCTGGAATATATCTCAATCCAAGATGCTGGGAAGAAGCACTAAATATATTCATTGGTACACGGAGGAAACAAATATGTATGCGCCACACTCTAACATTCGATTTGCGCGAGGGCTGGAATACTGTCTGGGTGTCCAAACTGAAGCAGGAGAAACTTATTGCCGTTACACATTCGAGGAAAAGTTTACCCTTAGAAAGGAGCTAGTTGACAATGAACGAACGAAATACTAGGAATTATTTCAACTTAATTATAGTAATAAAGGTATTTTAGTTATAGCCTCACCTTGATGACTGTCCATCTGAAAAAGCTTAAGACAAGAGTTATCACTTGACTCTAAAGTTGGATCTCGAATAGGAGCCATATTCCACAAAACAACAACTCCACATGTGTCGATTACCCCACCAGTGGCTAAACGTGAACCATCAGGATGTATATCTAAACTATATATAGGTCGACCTGAAGCGAACATACGAAACTGATGAAAACTTACCAACAGCTTTGTCCTTTGACAGAAATCCATGAGACACCCAGGTCGGTTTAAGCAACCTCATGAAGAAACTGTGATTGGTGTAAAAAAGATAAATTAACTTATATGATAAGCAATATATCAATCTGAAAGAGACCTACCAAATATACTAAAAGCACTAAACACCTGTTTTAATTAAGAAAACTTGAAAACAACTTAGAGTGCTC
This sequence comes from Schistosoma bovis, assembly GCA_944470425.2. Classification (NCBI taxonomy): domain Eukaryota; kingdom Metazoa; phylum Platyhelminthes; class Trematoda; order Strigeidida; family Schistosomatidae; genus Schistosoma; species Schistosoma bovis. Next base: position 42,800,735 of record OX103956.1, on the reverse strand, counting down.
CTTTTACTTCTTTTTGATGAGGTCAACCGATATAATGATGACCAACATTCTTGATGTTTTAAGAATGCATGATATGGGATGAGTTTACTCCTGGTATCAACTATGACACCTAATTAAAACGTGAATTACTCGTGATATTTTCAGTCTAAAAAATATTCAAGTTCAGCTATGCGTAAGAATGTAATGTGACTAACACTGATGTCCATAAATGAAATATTGTTTGGAGCAACAATAAAATTTACTGGTCATTATAGTTAACTGCAATAGCTGAGATATGTGTATGTTTAACACTTCAGAGCCACACAAACTGATGACCTTACTAATCAACAGTCTAGTTATGTCACTGCTTGTACGTAACCCTGGCACTATTTACTGTATTTTAGAAAGGCTTTGATTACACCGAGATTCAGAACTTCAATGGATTGTGTATAAAATTTAAGTTAACAAAAAGTATCTAGTCAAACCAACGAGGAATGACAAAACTTAAGCCCATGGATTATACATCAAAATAGGATTCGAATTTACAGTCATGAATTAGAAATGACTGTCAAAGTTAGGCTATTCCTTATTAACATTATTTGGAATGATAGGACCTCAATATTTATGACCTAATACTATTTCCTAGCGTTGAAAGTCTTTTATTTAGCCAAAAAAGAGTACATTTTTTCATCGAAGGTAGGATCTGGAATTATAGAGCTGAAGATTTACGTACCACCGGGAGATACTTTTATTATCAGCAATGCAATCAGAAATGGGATAAGTTAACTGTAGTTGGTTAAAATTGAACTTCATGAGATCCGTACATAAGTACGTACTGAAACATACACAAGACACATTCGGTATTTTTAGTTATGCTTTAAGCGCAACAAAGACTACTTAAGTAGATTGAAAAGGGGAAATATGTAGGTATCATGATTTCAGACAAGTACTGATCCATTGAAACTCTGCACGAAAAATGTGTGATAACTTATACCACTTCCAGATTGAAAAGGCTTTGACTAATCATACATGTGGAAAACCCAGTAATAATGTGAGATTCCAAGTAATTGCGAAGGTCTACGTCAACCAATAAACAACAACAATGAAGATCGCTTGTAAACTATCAAAGCAACCTGAACTAACTTATGAGTTTTGTTCAACATGACTGGAAACATTGCACATGACGGAAGGCCGAAAGGACAAAGTCATATGAATAGAGCATAGACCAGACTTACCTAGAGAACCATTTACAATCAAAGACAATTTAGAAAATACAACACGCTAATGTACTAAGAGATAGACGTTTTTGAAATAAAAAGAGACCATTATGACGTAAATACTCTACAGACACTGCATGTTAAGTAGATATTAGAGTTATTGTGACACTAACGTGAACGACCTTCAAGTCAAATTATCGGCAACCTTGTGAATAGTTAAAGTGCACAATTTCAGGGCACAGATTCAGATTTGTGTAGTAAGGACATAAGGCCTACGGCCTATGTTATTCTTTTTCTAGTTTGCTTATGTGAGTGTCCAGACTTCTCTTGAGTGAGTCAATTGAAGGTGCGGTCACCACTGCTTCTGGCAACAAGTTCAAAATATTGATGACTCGGTATGAAAACCTATATGCCTCAGGAATTTTGTTCGTTCCTGGCTTTTCCACGCGCCCGCTTTGTCTTCTGAGGCGTCCTGTGCCGGTGAGGAAAAAATGACAGAATATGTTAGGTCCAAAATCATTTCTTAATATTCTGTTCTGGAATTGCACGAGTAGCTGCTCGCCGTACTTTTTCCATGGTATCTGAGTCACATTTTGAACAGGCGCTTGCAGCCGGAACGCAGTTCTCAAGCTTAGATCTCACTACGGCTGAACATGGTAGTATCTAACTTAGTAAACGTCGGTTTTCAAGTGCAGAGGGTTCTAAACCCATTAGCTGCGACCTCCCGGAAATGGGCCGTCGTCTTAAGATCAAGACTCGCTGTCCCCCCTAGATCGTTATGAGACCGGACCACAGGTAATGGCAATTCCCCTATGTTGTAACTATTAACCTTTGTAGACACACTTTGCCGTGTTGATAGGCATCAGCCACTCTTTAGACCACTTAATCACATTATGTAAGTCTGCCTGTAGTGCACATGCGTCTGCGTCTTCGATTATTACTCGCCTGATTTTTACACCATCAGCGTATAATAGCATTTGAAACTCCGTTATACTTGGAAGATCATTTACGTACAGTATAAATAGTAAAGGACCCAGGACAAAACTTTGTGGTACTCCACTAATTACTAGTCTCCAGGTGGAGCACTTGGAATTTATTCTTACTTTCTGTCTACGACCTACTAGGAAATCCTTAGGCCATTTTAAAAGAGATCCGGCAATACCAAGATTTTCTAACTTCAATAGCATTCTATTTGTTAGCACCTTGTCAAATGCCTTACTGAAGTCTATGTAGACAACATCCCCTGAGTTTCCGTTGTCCAACGCCTTTATCCAATATTCCCTTGTTATAAGGAGATTTGTTGTACAAGATAAACCCCTTCTGAAACCATTTTGTTCGCTATTTATCAAGTTATTGGTTTCCACAAATTTCATTATGTTTTGTTTGACTATTCTTTCCAATATTTTAATTACAACCTTGGTGAGGCTTACAGGTCTGTAGTTCGATGGAACTTGTCTTGGTCCTGTTTTATATATGAGAGTGACGATCGCGTCCTTCAAGTCCATCGGTAACACACCTTGGTCAAGTGACATATTGAACATCACAGTTGGTGGGGTCGCGATATATTGTGCAAAATGTCTCAAGATTTTGGATTGTAGTTCATCTGGTCCTGTTGACTTTTCCATGTCTAAGGTGCTAAGAGCCTTAAGTACATCGTCTTGACCAAAGTCCACGGTTAGCAGGTGGTTTGCTAACTCTGTATCTGGGTCTGGTTTTTTGTCTAGAGGAGGTTTCTGAGTGAAAACTGCCCCAAGATAATCAGCCATAGCCTCTGCTTTTTCCTGATCTTCCTCTATCATTTCAGATCCACTCTCTTCTTTAATTGGGTTGTGAATCCAAAGATGCATCCTTGTTTTGTAGTTTATGTACGAGAATATTGTCTTGGGCTGCTTGATAGCAGATTGTGCCAACTGCATTTCATATTTTCTTTGAGCTTCCCGAATTTTTGTTAAACACTTGTTTCTTACTGATCTATGGCGTTCCGTCGTACTTGCTATGACAAGGCTGATAGCAACATTCCTCCTTTTGTCTTAGCAAACATCGAATATCCCGGTCTATCCAGGGAAGGCCGTGCTTCCTCTTCTTTGGGACTGTCCAGTGTATGTATGTTTGAATTACCCAATTGTAAAACTGCCTGAATAGAGTCCATATCTCTTGTACTGATGCCCTAAAGTCAATTTCCCGGTTTTCAACCGACGCTGCGTAGTTGATTGCCTCCATATCTGCCTTCCATATAGTAGGACAGACCGGTGCAATCTCAGCCATGAATTTGAATAATATGACTGCATGAGCCCTTCTCCCTAGTGGTGGGAGGAAAGTCATTTGACCTACGTCATCACAGTGTGTGAAGAGTAATTTCATAATGTGTTGGAATAAAGCTAATACAATAGAGGTTTCCAACAGTTTACAATCGAATGACGTTATCGATGAACCTACTTCTAGGTTAACCGAGTCTATATACCGTGCATTGAATGCGTCTACTATAAGACTTTTACCTCTATTAAACCAGGGCTTAAGTTTGCTTAGAAGGAAATTATCTACTACACATTCTGGACTGCGATATACAACAACTAATTCACTATCTGACCTTCGAGAGGTGGCTTTTCTGAGTACTTTCAGAACTCACCTTTTGTCCTTTTCTATAAAGCTTACAGATGTTAACTCCTAAAACTGTTTCTAGGAGTAGCTTGTTTGTTAAGGACTTTTTATGACTGAGGTCGTGTTGAAATCTAGCCTTTAGTTCCTTATCAGAAGATTGTCCTTATTTAAGAAGGATGACTGATCACTCGGCGAGGTCCGATTTGACACGCTATGGAATCTTAGTTCCTGAAATCGTCTTTTCGATACAATCCGACTTTAGTTCGGCGTCAAACACAGAGGTTACGTTCTATTTCCTTACATTTCCTTTCCTAGGTGTGGCTGTGAGCCACTCATTTACCTTGTCTTATCTCTTGATCACTTCCGCTACACTGATCAGGTTTGGCTCCCCAATAGTTGGTGTTGCATTGGTATGTGAATCCAGAACTGAACCCGCAGATTCACAAAACTCAAACTTTTATAGGTAGTTTCTTCTTCTCAGCGCGCTTCTTCTTTCTTCTTGTAATAATGCCTACATCCATATACTTATCTGCTTCCCTGATGGGGTCCACCTTTATTGTTTCGTTTAGGTCCAGAGATGGGCTCATAATAACGCTCACATTTTCCTCAAAAACCGAACTCCGTTCATCTGCTGCTGTCCGTTTATCGGTCAATTTTTTAGCCGTGTTTAGCAGCTCGATCGTATCTAAAATCAACAGGGACTTAGTAAAACAACATTTTTTTCATAATCTTGATAATGGCTTGCAGCACTGTTTATTCGCAGCTGGTGTGAATTCGGTGCACATATTATGATACCTTTTATTGTAGTTATCGCATTGCATCCCCTCACCGATCGGGAAATAGCATGCTGGTCTAACACAACGATGTTTCTATTGTGCCATAGATTTTTTTTATTTATACATATAAATAAAAAAACGTCGAACTTCAGTAGTTACAGGAAGACCTTAACACATATGGATACGAACAATGCTCAAAAATATATTCAACGACGAAGAATATATTCCAGTGCCTTTAGCTTTTAGGAATCTGTACTCGTATAGTACAGAGGATGAACTTCTCTAGAGAAAACGCGGTACTTTTGAAGATTACTTTAACTGAAAAAAATCAGTTAAAGCAAAAATAGTAGTCTTGATGAGTAATTTAACGATCGATACTATAAACATTACTCAGAGGAAAAATACTACTGTCCTTTTTGAACAGTGCGTAAGAAAGTTTCACTTAATTTATGTTTTATGGCGTATAACATCAAATCTGGATAGGAAACGATTCCGAAGTGCACTGAAATGTATTTCAGTTCAGATGCTATCCCAAGCTTTCCCAGCTAAGTATATCTGATAAAACTAATTTATTTAGCATAGGCTAAATCGTGACATCGATAGTTAAATTAAAGTCATCATTGACCAAAGAAGTCATCAACGGTCCGTTAAAATGCGTTTAACATTGGCGTCAGTTGATTTTTCACCATTCTCTAAGAATGATATTTTTAAGGAATTGTCAGTTCAAATGAAGATACCAAAGTTTGTCTGTCTTCTGAATTTGCTTGCGTATACATAATGGGCCTATACTTTGAGCTACTGAGCTGTCATGATTTCTTCAAGTTAAATTTATCGATCGAAAACCTCCCAAGTTCATCTGTAAATATATTGTTGACCTTTCGTGCCTTAAGGTAACCCTCGTGTTATTGATAGAAGAAACCAGAGAAGTAGTGAATAGGTCTTTATTTCGATCTTCGCGCAGTCACAATGGAGTGTGGGATTATCTGTTCAGACAAACAAAGGCTCTCAACATTCAATATAAGATAATAGGGAATATAACGCTTATAAAAAATAAGAAAGTGAATGAATACTTGAACAATACTGTTTTAGCATATGCTTGGTTGTTTGGGGTCAACTCTTAACCAACCAACCTGAGCTGTTAAAGATCCACCTGGAAGTTACTTCTTTCTAAATCAAAATCATAGACAAAATTGCCAAGAAAAACTTAATTATGACTTAAAAGATGGGAATAGCTTGACTAGCTTCTTTCAGAGTTTATTTAGGGGATTCGCTGTAACCAGATTGTTCCAGCAGTAAAACTATTTTTTTATTGAGGTTTAAGCCTAATAAGTGCATTAATTTTGTCAAGACTACTGATCTTCATCAACCCAATATTTATTTTGTATTTTAGAGCTTTTTCACAGAAGCTACTTTCCTACTGTCCATTTGCTGATTACCTGATATCAACGTCATCCTTAAAATAACTAAATGTCGCCGATACTGCATAGCTTTCTCGGTACAGTCGATATCAATTCGATGCGATTAGGCCAGTTTGTAACAACTATGATATTTTGAAGATCTTGTAGTGGTGTTGGTCCTAATCACAAAATGCCCAAAGCTGAACATGAGACAACTCGTAGAGTGTATGTTCAACAACTACCACGAAGAGAAGGCCAACAATTGAGAAGGCAAGAGAATTAATTGGATTCAGTCGGGTGGTATGGCTCAGCTTCACAGACGTTCTCAATCTGTATAACTTGTCTCTACTTATATTAAATACATTATTCTGTCTTTGGCCTAAGTTTGTTCTTTGGAAACTCCAGACACCACATTACTGATTGCTACGATATGAAGGGTCAGAATAGACAATTATGTGACTTCCACGTAAAATCTTATAGATTAGGTTCCCATCTCACGACATATCTACAATTTCAGAATAAATTCTATCATTATAATGGTAATAATAACGAACTTAGACCATAATTCTACAAGCTGTTCTGAAACAAATGGAAAAAAACAGATAAAGTCTGAATCTTTCGGGTAGTTTTGATATTCTTGTCAGCTCAATTGGTCATACGTCATCAGAAAGTTCAGAGACTCCTGACACAGCCTTCAATTCCTAGACAGTTTTCCTGCTCACATTAATAATCGGCAATTTTGGTTCTAAACAGGATATCCGCTAAGTAGAAATAACTAGTGCTTCTTACAAGTCACTTTATAACTGCTCCTGAGCAAGTTGAATATGTCGCAAGCTACAGTTTCAGAACAAAGCAAACTTTCAAATCTATTTTTCCATGATTTTATATGTATATTGATTGAGTGTCTATTTTGTATTTTGACTTGATGATATATGTTTTACCCTAGTTTCAAGCTTTTATGAAACGTAAGTTGTTGATATAGCATTTTCCATTTATATACTAGAATCGATTGTTCGTCTATTTAGCACTCTGCGTTTTCCATCATTATCGTTGTTGCTCCGTGTTAATAGTGTTGCTCAATCGATCTATCGCGTGTCCTGTACTCGCGTGAATATAGATAGATATCTGAAATATAATGACGGTTTTGAATTGATGATCGTTTGTTTCTTGTTATTTCTCTTCGTTTGGAGCTAGTTGGTATTGAGTCGACCTTCAAATATATATTATCAGTGTTTCTCATTCTAGCTTCGCATTAGGTGCTTGAGGTCAGTTACATGTATAAGACGATGGTAGTTTTGTGCTGGTGTGAACCCTTTGTGATGGACCAAAACTATATCAATTAAAAAAATAATGATAGGTTTATGACGCCCAAAAGTTTGTGTATTAAGATAATAAATATAATTTATAAATACAAGAAAAATTTACTGGACGTTGCTTCAATTGTCAGGACTTGACGTGCTCGAGTTTCATTTGGTATAATAATCCACAATAATAAGTAATTAATAATTCGTATAAAGATTTTTATAATTTGAGCTGTATGGCCAGACGAAGTTTATAATAGGAATATCGATGTGGTCTGTAAACTTAGATAGTAAATACATTAGAATTCCATTGTCATAACAACAGGTGATTGAGAACAAGAGACATATGCATGTAGCAGAGTATTTGTGGGCGATAAGGGTTTGGTCGTGTTATGAAGGATTTAAAACGGAAGATGGAGATTCAAGGTCGTTTGATTCCAAACTACTATTTTACAGTCACTCCAAGTAAACGTACAAATTATGAAAGTTATTCAAAGAAAAGCAATTAGTATCAAAAACTAATTGCAAAATAAGTTCGTTCTAATTGTCTCCACACCCTCGAATTTTTGATAGAAGTAACCATACTAGTGGGAAATAATTTTTCATTCTGATCTTGGTGAAGAACAGTTGGAGCACGGGATTATCCTTTTTAAACATACACAGCTTTTCAGAATTCAGTATAAGATAATAGAAAATACAATACCTATACAAAATAAAGAAGTGAATGAATACATGTGCAATAATTTTTTTTGACATTGCCTATATGCTTGTGACCAACTTTTAAACAATCAAACTAAACTGTTACAGTAGGATATAACAAAAAGATACCACCAAAAGAACTCGAAAAAATGTATAGCCTCCGAATGAGGTTTTCAAAACACAACTTTTCAAAACTACAAAGACTTCAGAAACATCTGGGGACAAATTCCTCACCGTAAGTCACAAGGTTTAGTGCAGCATCATCAAAGCTAGTAGCGTAAGGCTAACGAATAGTCCTTGAGACAATGAATTAACCACTTATCATAATGCTGACCAAAAATCTAAAGCACGGTCAACTTACAATTAATGTTACTTCAAAAGACATAAAGAATTTAATCTGTGTCACAGAAATAACATTGACAGTATAAACAGGATTTAGACAGTCATAATTAGATATGATAATTAAAATTATTCCAATTATCGAAATAGTGCAATTCAAGAAAGGTAGAACTGGATGAACACAAATGAATGTATTATATTTGGGATTTGTAATCAGCGGGTGATGAAGTGCAAATAAATCTTTGAATCGTACAAATATCACAACTGCCACAGCTTTGATAAAAATCCCAATTTTTGTGATCAGAGTCTTCTCCGTAGGTTCATGATGTGTCTGCATGGCTGTGTATTGGGTACAGACTCTTTTTGATCTAGAATGCAACAATAAATATTAGCATTAGTAGCGGAATTGAAACGGACGCACCTGGGTCTTTAAAACCTATTCGGTTGTTGTGACTGCCTTGTATATGAGACAGATCGTTCGATCGGATTTAGTAGACCTTCCACAGATTGTGGAAAAGGAGTTCTCATACGAAAATTTTTTTATCTAAACAATTTCATCATTGTTTCTGGCAATCCTGTATCAAAGGACTTTATGTGCTCTCACCTCAGAGTCTTTCAATTTCTCAGAAGTAGTGAAATGAATGTTATTCAGTGTTATGCACCCACCGATGATAGCAACAACGACAATAAAGATCAATTCTATGAGAGGCTACAATCAATCATAGTGAAGCGCCCAAGAAAGGATCTCACCATCTTGATAGATGACCTGAATGCCAAAGTCGGAATCGACAACAACAGTTATGAAGATATCATGGAACGACATGAACTGGAAGAGAGAGAAACGAAAATGGGAAAGATTTGCAGATATGTGTGCATTCAACAAATTGGTTGTAGGTGGAACAATATTCCCACACAAACACATACACAAAGCTACATTGGTCTCATCGGACCAATAACAGAGAACCAGATTGATCATATTTTCATGAATAAAAAATTCCGAAGGACAATAGAAGATATCAGAACGGAGAAGAGGGGATATAGCTTCAGATCACCACCTGATTGTGGCCAAGATGAAACTGAAGCTAAAGAAACAGTGGGCAGTTGGGAAAACAGCAGTACAAAGTTTAAATACAGCCTCCCTACAAGATTCTAATAAACTCAACCAACTCAACACAGCTCTAAACAACAGGTACCAAGCCTTACGAGATCTACTGAAAGAAGAAGAAACTACTACGAAGGACGACTGGTAAGGGATCAAAGAAGTACTAAATACATCGCATCAGGAGGTAGGGGGCCACAACAAGCACCATCAACAATAGTCTACTGTGGGAGAGAGAGAACCAGCTCCTAGTTGAGGAGGGAATTAGGAAAAGACGTTGCAAGTGGATAGGAACCACGTTGAAGAAATCAAATTGCATCGCGAGACAAGTGCCAACTTGGAATCCTGAATGGAAACGAAAAAGAGTAAGGTACAAGAACACATTACGTTGGAAATTGGAAGCGAAGATGAAAAGGATGAATGGAAACAGGAAACAACTGAAAAGGATTGTCCAGGACAAAGTTGAATGTAGAGTGTTGGTGGGCGGCCTATACTCCTCCATGAAATACAACGGGCGTTAGTACGTCACTAAGTAGAAATGGAGCTTGTCTTCTAGGTCTCTAAAATTTCTGGTTTGCACATGAAAATGAGAGGGCTTTCGAGTCAGGAATAATTTTCTATAATTCAATGCCGTAGTTAGCAAATCAGCAAGCGCTTCTCTAGAAGCGTTTTGCATGACCAATCAGAATTGCTGTTCCTGAAGCATTCTTAATTTTTCTAGACTCAGGATAGATGGTCCGCAATCAGTGATGATGAATTCACAAGTTAGGATTGAAGGTTTATCGTCTCTAATCAGTAAATTGTGACACCCAAGAATAGGGGCTTGATGATCTGTATTACTCAAAGCAGAAACTTTGTTAGATTTAATTATCGCATTAAGACTTTATGACCCCAACTTTCCAACTGAAATGATGTATTTGATGATAGTATTGTCAACAATAAGATTGTGGAATGCACCACCGGATAAATATAATCGTTTTTGAATGAGCAGTGAACTACTGGAAGTTGTAAATAAGGATAGTACATGATTAATAAAATCACCTAAATTAATAAGATCCGAATCAAAGAGTTTAGTATTACTTGCAGCGAAATGAACAGTAGTTTTACAAACTGGCTCGATATGTCCCATTTTACCACATATAAAGCACTTGGCATGACGAAAGACATGTAGGGCCATTGAAATGTCACTTATTTATTTATTTGAACACATAAATATTGGTACAAGAGTGCGCCAATATACATGCGCCACACAATACAATGAGAATTTAAACAGAAGGAAAAAAGGTAAGGAGCGTTAAAAAAAGAGAGAAAAATAACGAAGAGATTGATGTAAGGTAGTGTAATAATAATAATAATAATTGTAATACTAGGAGGACAAAAAGGTACAGTCAGAAGAAATCTTTCAGTTAAAGAAGATACAACCACTTCTTACTAAGAAAGTAGGAGGAGGTTACAGCATGATCGCCCCTGGCTTCTATTCTGAGCCATATTTGATAACGTCTCTAGCCGCTATGTAGCACCATCTCTCGAATCCCAGCCAGGGAGTCGTGAAGGACCAACAAAAGCCAGCTCTTTGCAGCTTTCATTCATACCACGACACCATGTCCTACACTGATCACCTCTCCGCTTTTTCCAACCACCATTTTCCGACCAGTCCCAGAGTCGGCAAATAATGCACGACGTGGAAATCTCTGGGATGACACTCATAGAACATGTCCAAGCCACCGAAGTTGGTGTTTCAAGATGGTGACACCAATTGGATTATCGTCTCTGTGCCCGAACAAACGATGCTAAACCTCCACGTTACTAGCAAGGTGTTGCCACTAGATGTGAGCAATCCTTCGGAGACAACGATGATCGAACACATAGAGTCGTCTAACACCGTCAACTCGGAGAGGCCAGGTTTCACAAGCATAGAGCAAAACTGCTCTCACCGACGCGTTGTAGATCCGACCTTTTACAGCCAGAATAACATCACGAAGGTGCCAAAGGTGGCCCACATTGGCATAAGCCGCTCTGGCTTTCACTATTCGTGCATTGATGTCATCACTCACACTCCCACCAGCACTTATGCAGCTACCCAGATACACGAACTTCTCTTCTACGTCTATCTGCTCACCGTCCAGGGTGAGTACAGGATTGGAATCCTGCCAGTCTTGTAGAAGTACTTTGCACTTTGAAGGTGCAAAGCACATACCATACCTACGGACACTGATTGCCAACTGATTAAGTGCGGATTGCATGCCTTGGGCATTATCGCACAGTAAGACAATATCGTCCGCATACTCAAGGTCGAGAAGTCTTTCTCCAGGCAACAGATCTACACCACCATTACTTACATCCATCAGAGATGTTTCCAGAATGTCGTCGATGGCAAAGTTGAAGAGGAATGGTGAGATTGGGCAACCCTAACTAACCCCACTGCTCGAATGGAACAATGGAGAAAGGTGGTTGTATGCCCTCACTCTCCCTGAGGTGTTTTTATACAGGGCTTTTAGGATGTTAATAAACTTCTCAGGCACACCCTTCTTCAATAGACAATCCCAGAGAACAGTCCTATCCAACGAATCGAAGGCAGCCCTGATGTCAAGAAACACTACGATTGTTGGCCTTTGATAAGTATGGTGGTGTTCTAACATTTGGCGGAGGGTGAAGATATGATCAATACATCCTCGACCAGAACGAAACCCAGCCTGCTCCTCGCGAGTCAATCTTTCTCGAGTTTTGAACAACCTACGAAGTATGACGGAAGCCAATAGCTTGGACGCAATCGGAAGTAGACTTATCCCCCGATAGTTGATACAAGAACGACGTGAATCCTTTTTAAAGATAGGGACAACTGTCGACTCATTCCATGACGTTGGTACACTCTCTAGTTCCCAAACCTTTGTAAACAACTGCGTCATTCCCTTAGTCAGAAAGTCACCACCATCTTTAAAAAGAGCCGGAGGTAATTCACCTGGGCCAAATGATTTGTAGCGCTCCAGGAGCTGGAGTTGCTTGCGGACTTCCGCCTCATCTGGTGGATCAGTCGTCACCGACCATGGAGGGCAGAAGAGTCTGACCTATGTTGCCGGAGCAGCAGGCCAGTTGAACTGCCCTTCGAAAAATTCTGCCCACCGTTCAAGACGTCGACGGATGTTAGTGATTGGCATCCCATCATCCTCGTAGATTGTTTCACTCACACCAGACTTCTTGCTGCCAGTGGCTCGGATGAGCTGGAAGAGCTTCCGGTAATTACCAGATGCAGCTGCTGCTTCCAGCTCATTAGCACGCTTCGACCACTAGGCTTCTCGGTCCTTACGCAAGCTTTGCCCAATTTCCTTGCGTAACATCCTTCGTTTGTGGTCAAACTCACGGTCACCCGGAGTAGACCGACGGGCTTCAATGGGTTGTAAGGAACCAGAAGAAACCCAGTGCTTATAAGCGGGACGCTTTGCGAACCCACAACTAGTTTTACTCGCTATTTTCATGGCGTCATGCAATTGCAACCAATGCTCATCTATACTTTTCGGTGGAATGGTAGCTGGCCTAGAAGGTAGCTCGGTTCGATACTTACTTGCAACAGAAGTTGCAACCAGCTTGCTAACATCAATCGTTGGTTAAGATCACTTCGTTGGCCACGAACGCCAGCAAGACCAGGCGAAGATGCCACAGGGTCCCCGGATAGACGCACGTAAAACAAGCTTTTTGAAGCGACAGATGGAGATCGAATTTGTAGTATTTAACTAGAGTCTTGAATACGGGTCTCGGATAGGCAACAAACATCAATATTAAGACTTTCCAAAGACATAGCCAGCCCTATCTGTTGTCCGACCTGCATTAGTGTGCGAACGTTGAAGGCAGACAGTTTGAATGGTGCACGTGGTTTCAGAAAAACTGCTTCAGTACTCATATTCGGTGGTAACATACAATTTTCAACCGGACAGTGACTCAAGAACATTTAGACAGAGCCGAATTTCCACCATAGACGACCTTCTGTATAAGTCGAAAAACAAGTATTCACAGAGTGGGAATAAAAGAGGGTGAATAAATAGCGTAGTAAATAATAATAATGTGAATCATTTGATTGTTAATCGCAGCAAGAATAGTATTTTCCATAAATATAGATAGTTTATCATAATTGTGCGTGGGCTGTGATACTGCTCCGGTGCCCAGACCGAAGCAGGTGGTCTTCTTAGGGGGCCACACCTCGTGCTTTTGACCTAAAGTCTAACCCACAAGGCAGTGGAGCATCATAAGGAGATGCAGTCCCATGGTAGCCGGTGACCAACAAGTGGTTCACACGCCATTTGTCCCTGCAAGATACTGGAGCCCATGTGCACCATTGGTTTGGAATCCAGTTAAAGCACCGGACATTCGCTTTTCGTCCTCTCATTTTCGTAAACAACACCCCCGCCACGAGAAGGCAGTGAGTAGAATCTCCCTGGCAGAGGCTATATACGCGTGGCCATGTGAGAGTATTTCGATAGGGAGGGCACTCTCGGCCATACCAGGGCATTTGGGGGCTGTAGACAAACCATCCGACAGTCAGATCACTAAATGTCGGACAGATCACCGATCCTCGGCAACGTCAAGTGCAAACAATGGAAATCAGTTGATTGTACGCTATGGAATTGTACCGTGGAGTCGAATCGAGATTGACTATGAACACCACTACAAGAAGACCACGTGCCAGTTAACCGACGAAATCTCCCGTAAGCCAAATATCAGAAGGCAGTTGATGTCTGTAGTCGATATGTATTTGTTGGCGATCTCATGGTATCGAAAGGATACCGAGATCGTGCCAAAGGAGTACAAGCGTGGTTACCGAGCGTAACCGAACCCGTGCAAGGTCACATTCGAAAGATAATGGAGCAGTAATATAGCTGTCTTTAGCACAGTTAAACGAACGAGCACAGTAAAACAATCACTGGTACAATTGGTTATAATAATGATTGTTTCCATTAAACCAATCGTGTTCTCTTGGTAAAAGTAGGTCACTACAGACTGACCCATGTAGCAATGGTCGCATTCTGTTCCTTGTACCTACTCTTACTAACATATTTTTATAATAACGTCGGTTTTGTTGAACGGTTATTAAAGTAGCTATGGCACCTGGATGTAAAGAAAGGGTAATCTGCGTTAGATATTAAACGCACGGTGTCACTTCGACCTTAGTTGGTCGTTCACAACATTCCCGTCTAACTCGAGTAAGCCTCCAACCATTCGACACGGATTATCTACAATAGTCACTTGCAAATACATTAATTACGTAAGTGGAATTTACAGCAAGATAAGAATTTACCAAACCTGTACTCACCTATTCTACCTGCTTGGCAACACCTTAATGGATTTTTATTCATGTTGTCACATGAATGAGGATTATCATCAATTAAACGCATACCTGTATACCCTGTAGTACGCTTTGGACTAGGATAACTAAGTAATACAGTAGGATTCTTGATGTCATGGAAGTCAACTTCATGCGTCGCTTCATAATTATTACATGCATTTCGAGCATTTGATAAGTAACACTCCAGCATTTGCATAAGCTCTCATTCCGTTTTTGTTATGTTAATTCCTGCAGTTAATCGATCACTCAGTTGTACATGAAGCTGAGGACCAGAATTACAATTGACGGCTTGTTTCTGTAATTCAAGGATAAATTCTCTAGCCTTTCGGTTATCCTGATGAAATTTTGTCGTTCATGGAATTCGAAATTAGTACACTTTACATGATTTATTAGTAGTTCTTTGAGAGTTTTGTGGCCCCAAATCTGACTCCATTTGGATTGCATGAATTATTGTCATCGAAATACACATGTCGGCTATCCTCGTATATAGTTATCAACTTAATCCGCTTTAGTGAATAACAGAATTAAATAAGCCAAATACGAAACTGATTTGGCATATATATATTTCATACGCTCATTGGTTTGAACAGGCAATCAGAAAGACGAAACAAAGAGGTAAGAGCGAAGCAGATTGGAGAAAGTAAGTGAGCCAACTCGATTTCGCCAAGCATGGACCGATATTTATAGTCAGATAAACATATGATAAATAGGATAAGAAGTGCACACAGATACGCTTAAATAAAACAATCAAGGTTGATAAGCGAATAATTAATCAGGTTAGAATGTGACTCAAGAAGGATGAATAAATTGGCTTGTCCTGAAGCAAGAATAAGCTATGTAGGCTTAACATACTACATGATGTCACACTATTCCTGACAATGTACACATGATACTATGTAAATTTATCAACCTGTGTGAGCTACTTAGTGAATAAACTTTGTGACCTCTCAAAAGTATCTTTATTATTTGTGACCTTTATCATCAGTAATTAAATTATTCAACTATGAGATTGACTTAGTTCGTCGTATCGAAAACCATTTTAGACATTAATTAATCACTTATTTGGTGACAGTTTTCTTTTAATTATTGTTCCTTTTTTATCATTTACAACTTCACCCCCTTCTTTCCTTTATGATTTCATCCTCAACATACAAATAGTTGACGTGTGGGTGAGAATGATAATGATTGATTGTCTGATTAGTCAGATATGTCGATAGTCTGACAGGTGTCCGATGAGTTATATATTCCCCTATCCTTATTATTATTATTATTATTATTATTATTATTATTATTATTATTATTATTATTACTGTTGATTGATTGTTCATTGTTATTGGATTGTGTCGGGTTTTTGGTGTGGAAATATATTTACGTTCTAGTCAGGTTAATCATGTGTTCTTGATCATCGGAGTTATGTTGAAGTCCTGTAGAATAGACACTGGGAAGGATATCCTTCGACGTAACAGCACTGTTCACCTCAATTGAACCACAGTTAGCAAAAGAAACTATATCCCTGCTACTCAACAACGACACAAATCTCACCAAATACACGACGCTTCAAATTCAAAGTCTACTGGAGCTCATCGATTTATGCCTAACAACATATTTTCAATTCAACAACAAAATCTACAAACAAACAAAAGGGACACCAATGGGATCGCCAATATCAGGACTAATCGCAGAAGCAGTGATGCAAAGACTAGAAGCCACGATATTACCAGTGATCAAGCCAAAAATTTGGATTCGCTACGTAGACGACACCTTCGTCATCGTCAAAAAGGATGAACTGGAAAACACATACAAACTGATCAACAACGTCTTCAATGACATCAAGTTCACAATGGAACATGAGTCAAACAACCAACTAGCATTCTTGGATATATTGATCACTAGAACTGATACAGGAAAACTGGAAACTCAAGTATATAGGAAACCAACCCATACAGATCAAATTCTCAACTACAACAGCAACAACCCAAGGGCTCACAAAATCAACTGCGTACACACATTGTTCAAGAGGGCGAGGACACACTGCAGCACACTGGCAGCACGAAGAAATGAAGAGAAATACCTGAAGGACATATTTCAAAAGAACGGCTACCCAATCAACTTCATCAAAAAGCACCAACGGCACACAGCATCACAACCCAAGTCAAGCACAAAAATCAGTAAAAGGATCACCCTACCGTACATACAAGGAATATCAGAAACTGCAACGAGACTGCTGAAAACCTTCGGGATAGGTGTGGCACACAAACCAACAAAATCACTACAATCAATCTTATGCAAACCAAAAGATGAAATAACAAAGGAGAAAAAATCAAACATTATCTACAAAATAAATTGTACCAACTGCGACAAACACTACATCGGACAAAGCGGACGTCCCCTCCACCTACGCCTACATGAACATCAATTAGCAGTCAAACGCCATGATATCTCTTCACTTATTTCAATACACGTGGATAACTACGGACACTCATTCGATTGGGAAAATGTAGAAATCTTAGACAGAGGAAACTCCAAAAACACCAGAGAATTTCTAGAAGCCTGGCACTCAGGTCAATCAGCAATCAACAAACATATTGAAATCAATCCAATTTATCAACCAATCAGGAAAATCATGCATATATATAAGAACAAAAATCAAAACAATGGGAGACACAACCAAAACAAAGAAGTGAACAATGATAAATTTAAGGTCAACAAGAACCAATCAACATCGAGGTGCACAGAACAAGCTGTGAAACACATAAGGAGAAAATCGAACACTTCACTTCTATCTGAAGTTTGTGCTGATGATGTCGTTCAGAAGAACGATGAAAGCTCCACGACCAAACCATCCAGCTCAGAGAACAAAACTCCATCAAAATCATCCACCTGAGCTACAAATCTTCTCCACTGGGAAGGAATCTAGTGTAGATATTCATCTAAGGTAAATTAGCGTCCCATTCGTATAAACAAGGATAACCAACCGTTATAACATTAGACGAAGTAAAACCGAGCGTTATAACAGTACTAATCAGTCTTAACTATTAATTTAAGTGTTATATATGTCATTATTTCTTTTTTGTTTCTTAAGTCGTCTCTAATTAAACTTCATTGGTTACCATATATAAAACTTTGTTTACAATAATGTAACTGATGTAGATTTAGGTCGTTCTCAGCTGATGAATAACCTCAATACATAATGAATTCATGTCACTAGTTTAGTGGTGTTCTTATCGTTTCATTAAAATTTATCAAGGGATCACGATATATGAATGTCACATTTAGATTCTTTAAAAAAATATATGAATATCACATAGATGCTAAATAAAATGATAAAGGTCATCATACAATGATAGCGTGAATATGTAACTATGTCACCATGAAACAAAACATGACAAATCGTCTATGGTTTATGGATAGCCAGATAATACAGAGATCAGTAGGGCAAAGTTTTATGACGACGAAAATTGATATCTGATACTGAAATAACAATATCAGGATAAAGAATAACAATCAGTATTACTTGTATCATAACAATAGTCAACCAGTTATAATACAGAATGAGATGGTCATTTTTTAGTGTATGCTACTCATTTCGACAGATATAAGTAATATGTAATACCAATCAGAAATTGAATGTCTAGCAGGCAGAAAGTTGAGAAGATTGAATTGAAGAGAACGGGAATGTAAACAAATAAGGATTTTGAGTTGGAAGCATTATACAGGATGTGATAGACAATTATTATTATTATTATTATTATTATTATTATTATTATTATTATTATTATTATTAATGGCTTTATTCAATATTATAGTTTTGGTACAATATAGAATTCTCAGCACAGGTTATTTCAACAAGTTACTTAAGCAACAACAAAAAAACAGTAACGAACACAAAAAAAAGAGAAATGTTTTTTTCAAAAAAAGAAAAAAGAAAAAAAAGACAAAAATCCCGAAAAACTGTACAACTTTTAGAATTAAGGATATGTTAAGAATGCAAGTTATTGACTAGGTTGACTCTAACAACCTGTTCGTCACAAAGTATATTTGCTAGGTGAGGTATTAGAGAACTTTTATACTTTTACTTGCGTGCATGGATTTTAATGTAATTACGTCTCGTTATACCAGAAGATATACAAGGAGAAAGATAAGAGTGAAGGGGATGGCTAGTATCTGATAAAATAACACCTGCCAGGAGTTTGCATGATTTTAAATGTCTATCCACAACCATATTGATTATGATCTCGAAAGATTCACCACACATCTTGATAAATGCCTTCAGCACCCTCCGCAATACAGCAAAGACCTCTCTCAAAAGCCCGTGAAAGAATAATGGAGAACAGTAAAGAATAATAGGTAATATGCAAGAATTGACAAATTGTAAGAGTAAATGTCGAGTAATCCTAAAATTTATGCAGCCTCTTTATGTAATAATTCGATAACAATAAAAAGTGAGAAGACCAAGAGAGACGAGAGGAAAAGGTAACACCAAGACAATTGACCTTCGACACTGTGTTTATCAAAGAGTCTCCGATGGTACAAGGATTATGGGATCTCAAAATGGTGTTTAGATGCCGTTCATGTCTCATGCTAAAGTTAACAGTTTGACATTTATACGGATTAAGTATAAGACCATTACCAACAGACCAAAAACCAATACGAGACAAAAACTCATTCATTTCTATGGGATGTAAAGAGGAAGAGATAGGCATACATACAGTGAGATCATCCGCATATTTCATAAGTGTTTTCTGTGGAAGATGGCAGATCATGCAGAAAAAAATAAAAAAGAGGTGAAAGAACAGCTCCTTGTGATACACCTTCATGAGACAGTAGAGACTCTGAACTCTTCCCTCCAAACACAGTGTACTGTTCCCTTCCAGAGAGGTAGGAACATAGCCAGTTGGTTATCCAGCTGTCAGTGTTGACGCTGATTAACTTGTTAATTAAACGTTGCCTTGGTATAAAGTCAAAAGCTGAAGTACAGTTCAGAAAAGCACATCGAACATACTTCTGACCCTTTTTTAAGTTGAACACTATGTTGTGATGCAGAACAGCAACAGCATCTAAAGTGCTTCTTTTGCGTCTGTAAGCAAACTGATATGGATCAATATGCTCTTTTATCGCAGGCTGAAGTGGAAGTATTATTAATTTTTCCATTGTTTTGAGGAAGGGTGAAGTTATTGCAATAGGTCTAAATGTTACATTCTTATCACTAGATATTTTCTTGGGTACAGGAATTATCTTCATCTTTATCCACATTTTTGGTATGAGATTAGATGAGAAGGATCCGTTAAAGATAGCTGTGAATGGATAACATAGGACGTCAGCACACTTTTAAAAAAGGATGATGGCTTTTAATGTATAGTTCTTATATTTTATCAAGATATTTTATAACTATTAAGTTAATTGTTCCTCACTTAACTTGTTCAATACAATTCTAGGTTATTCATCTTTTAACCCTAATATCATAATCAGGCGAGTATAAAATGCAAGTCATAGTTTTCCACTGTGAAACGTTCTTCGGATTGTTCTGATTAATCTCTGAATTAATATTTCACTGTTCGCATTCATTCTGAATTGTAGGCGCATGAACAAGGATTTCATGTTCACTTTTTGTGTTTCGTCTATTTTAATCTTCTTGATTATATATTAACTTATAAACTTTCTGCGGTATCCGTTTTCTTAATTATTCTAGACACAATAAAATCTGAAGGGGTTTTGTGGAGATTTTAGTAATTTCAACAGTTGAAATCATGAGTCAAATGAAGTTAGACTACCATGGAAAACCTGGAAGCAATAGACGGCCGTTTCGTCCCAGTATGGAACTCCTCAGTAATATCACCTTATAATTCTCGGACTAACTGTGATTCATTTCTGACATAATGAACATAAACTTAATTGATTATTGTGCAACTGAAATAAGAAAATAATTTCTTCATCATCGTCTAGATCATATGAGAAATTATAATGGAGTGATTTCATAATATAGTAAATGAATTATGTCTGTTGTTTATTGGTGACAGTTTTATGATATTGTAAATTTGTATTTATATAGTGAGTTAATGACTAACTAATGTTAAATGCTGTACAGTCTACCTTATACAAATCGAATGATTAAATAATGTAACTGAATTATATCAAACTTAGGAAATTCAGATATCATTTGAAATTATTATTATTATAAAACAAATTGACACCATATGGAAGTCGTGTTTTAAAGGTCGATGAAATCTAATTTAGACATCGACCTCAAATGCCCCGGTACGGTCGAGTGTAGGAAGAGTTAGCTCTCTTTCTCGAAATCCCCTCACATGGCCACGGGTATACAACCACTGCCAGAGAAGTACTACTCACCGCCTTCTTGGCACACGGGTGTTGTTTACGAAATTGCAAAGTCGGAAAGTGAATGTCCGGCGCTTTAACCAGGTTGGTGGATACGGAGGGTCGATCTAGTGGAGTCAAAAAACCTTGATTCCAAACCAATAGTTCACATGAACTCCAGGATCCTGATGAGACGAATGGTGAATGAACATATTGCTGATCACCGGCTACCATTGAACTGCATCTCCTCACGTTGCTCCACCGCCTTGTGGATTAGAATTTTAGGTCGAAGGTTAGAGGTTTGAATCCCTAAGAAAACCACATACTTCGGTCTGGGCACTCAGCAGTATCACAGCCCACACTCAAATCGAGTGACTTGTGTAGCGTATATGCATTCGGTGCCCTTTTTTAACAATATTTTTGTGTTCAAATAAATAAGTGGTTTCTACAATACTACTGTTTTGTTAAAATCACAAGCGTAACAAGTAGCTGATATGCATGAAGTTACAAACTCTCTGTTTACTAATATTACAAAGCGTAGAATTGTTAAAAAACAACCTAAATTATTCTAAACAATAAATATCATTTGTAATGGAACTATACACATCTCATAAAAATCACACTTATTTTGACGTGTGATCTAACAACTAAACTTTTTAAAAATGATATAGGATGGAGAGAGAGTGTGACTATCAGTGAAATTCCGACTGCTCATTTCTGTCTAACTGGTACCCGTCATCTAGTTATACCTGCATCTCAGAATTGACTTTCACTCTGAGATTCAAAACTGGTGTCATTCGTTCCACTTACCTACTACTGAGCTTAGATATCCACTCATTTGTGCAACATGATATTTCAAATGATTACAAATTACACATTAATGTTGGTTAGTGGTACAGAGTGACATCAACATGAATAACCAGGAAGTGTTGATCAGTTGTTTAGTTCTAACCTAAGACGGAAATCAGTCTCGCTTTGCATACGTTTAGATCAGATTTCAGATTATAATTTATTATCTAATTTAAGAAATATTCATCTATATGTCATATGTTGAAAGCATATTAATGGTCTATTCATGCAAATATTGATCCACAAAGCTGTGATAATATTATTAGACTTAATTGGTCGAACATTAGTTTGGTTTCTAGTGTTATACGCATAGTGTTGAACAAGTTAATCCGATTTAACCAATCTAAATCATACTACTGATGACTAGTAAGACATATCTGTAGGATTAAACTAAGGCGTTCTTTAAAAAATGGTGATTAGCTTATTATATATATAAATAAATTAGTCATTAATGTTAACTAGTTCTGTAGTAGTTTAAGATATGGGTATACTATTTACTCCAGAAAATGATGATCCATATGCTAATATTTCAAGTCATAAGGCATTTACCCGTACGTATCTTTCGACAGTTACTGCAGACTTTGGTAAGTTTTATTAATTATTTACGATTGAATTCGTATATACCTCTCGTTGGTTGATTAATTTATAACTTGATTAATAATGTCATTGATAAGAGTTTAATCAAAGCATTACATTAATAACAATTTCCTGGAGTTTTAGTGAGAAACAGTGATCAGTGGAGTTCGACTGAGTCTGTTGTGAGATATCTGCTCATTGAAGACAATTGTGGATGTGTCGTTCGATTTCGTGGATTAGTTGATGTTAGATATTAACACTTTTGGATCCTGGCATGCCCTGTGTCTTAGAATTTAAGTGTTCGCGATCGAAACTCATAGGTAGTGGGTTAGAATCTTGCTAATATCATACAAAATCATTCACAAAATGTAGGAAAGGCACAATTTACAGGAGAAGATTCTTTTCGATGTGACTCATTATTGCAGTTGAATTGTATTTATTTGTGTGTGGAAAAAACTCTTTGTTAATACAGAAAAACTAAATGGCATTCTTTCCACATGTTCTTGAATTTCCGATAATTTTTATTAAGGATGACAGATGAAAACAGTCATAAGATATTTATTAAAGTTCTTTCCTAGAGTTAACTTGCGAAGATGTTTACTCTGCACGTGTTCAATGAAATGGTGTGACCAACAAACCTACATCAAAGTTATACCATACGACGATTTCCTAAACAGAATCACCTCTATTCAGTGGTCAAGCCATTTTTTCTGCTTCTTTCGTAACAGTGAGGAAGAAACAGAAGCTTGCTTGAATAATACTGTACATCAAGTAGATCAGAATGACGAGGTATGTAGTATCGATATTATTCTACCTGAGATGTGACATTCGGTGATATAGTTGAAAATACGAAGGGTGGTATATGTTCTGTCAATATTAACAAATTCAACATAAGAAGACCTTACTGTTGAAGTGATTAAATTTCATATTA
Organism: Schistosoma bovis; assembly: GCA_944470425.2. Lineage (NCBI taxonomy): Eukaryota > Metazoa > Platyhelminthes > Trematoda > Strigeidida > Schistosomatidae > Schistosoma > Schistosoma bovis. The sequence continues at coordinate 42,777,324 of OX103956.1, read as the reverse complement.
CCCAACCTATAGTATAATGTCTAATTTAACCTTGACATTTGTACCCTAGAATGTGTTTCTATTGTCTACTGTTTATTTATTTAACATTATTTATCCAAATGGCTTAGGTGGGGACAACTTCCTGACATGCCCACTTGGTATACTTTTCACACTCGGTATCCTGTTGGGCTCTGGTGGTGCTCAAGGTAGAACAGGTTATCAAATTGGAAAAACAATGAGACTGAAATCGACATCTTCTTCATGGAATTCTTCGGAAGCTCAACAAGAAATGAAATCATTATATCAAGAGCTTAATAACTCGCTTACTTCAGAAAAAACATTTCTAAATGAGAAAGAAGAAAATGTTGTTAGAATATCAACAGGCATATTTGTACAAAAAACGTACGAAGTTGAAAGACGTTTTACCGAAAGTATTGCAAATGATTTTGAAGGAGAATTGAAACAGGTAAGTCATTATACTTTGTGTAAATTTTAATGTAATGAAGAATCAGTCGTTTTCGCAAACATTAATCGATAAGTAATCGACCGTTTCATTCATAGAATGTTCTTAAAATAGTTTATTATTCGTGATGTGATACTTCGGAAAAGTCCATCTTATTTAGTTGGATGATTTACTTAGTTTGAAAGTGTAGAGTGGGTATATTACCAGAAAAACCAGTAGAAATAATGGATGAGTTGACTGACTGTTTTGTCTCATCTGAATGATTAATAACCATACATTCACTTTGAGTTACTTTAAGTGGGATTTAGAACAGTTCCAGTAATAGATCATAACGTATGAATGGAACGAAGCTTTTATCAGGTCATAACTGTATGACTTAAAAAGATTTCCCCTCTAAATCGTTTATGGATTCACATGGAGAAAAATAATGCTGTTGAATTTCAGCTGAGCAGCTGAATAATATTATAATCATTGTGGCATATTAATGCAATACGTTCGAATAAATTTGAGATCACTTATGCGCACTGTTTCAAACTGAGATTAAATGTCTCCAGTGTGCTCTCTGACGTTTACTAACTTTCAAATTCACATTGTGAGCTTTTCTCACAGTATGCTAAACAGGGTTATATATAGTAATGTTTGGATTAAAAGAATAACTGTCTAGATAGTTTAGATAGGTGCTGTTACTTAGTTGAAACAAAAACAAACAAACAAATAAATGGTATTCTATCCTTTGTGGATAGAACACGTACAGATTCTTTCGAAGAATAATATTTGATTGCGCTATAACACCGATTGTTTCCAATTGTGGAAGAGTGCTTAAATTCACAATCAAAAATGCAGTTCAGGAGAAAACATGGGGACTCAGTGAAGAAGTAAGGAAAAGGAAATCTGTAATAGAATACAAATATTACCTATTTGAAATGGAATTAAACAGGCCAACAGAATGTACAACTGAAGGGATCAAGAGGAGTGAATTACAGGTGTATATATGGTGGGATTTTCACACACGAAGCCATCATTATGGATCTTACAATCCATAGAGGACCTCAATTCAATTATCGACCATGTAAATTATAATTCTATTTCAAAACAAAACTTCATACTACCACATGTCACATTATGGATTGCTTGGTTCGTAAATCATGAATCGGAATCCTAGTCGTTGGAATGTCGCACAACTTTACCTCTGAGTGTAATCTAGTCACAGATCTATCCATGTGATGAATTAATTTTGTTTTAAAGTTTACTATTATTGTAATGACCCACTTATCTTTGAAGCATATGCTGCTGATGTTATTCACAACGACGAACTATATTCAAATAAATGATCCAACTTAAAGATCACGACATCTGCAAAGCTTACTATCGGTAATCATAATCGCAATGAAGTCATTAATTCTGTTAGTATTTGTTCATTAGAATTAATTAACGCTTACAAATTCTTAATGTTCATTACTCTAGGTGGATTTTTCTAATGGAACTAGTGCTACAGTTGATATCAATGATTGGGTTGATCAACAGTCTAATGGTTTATTGGAGAAATTCTTTACAGATGATATTCCAGATGATACTGCGATGATACTGGTAAATGTTTTCTACTTTAGAGGTAAGCTATGATCCGACTGTTTAAAATCTAGAGTTTAATAGAAGAACAGACTTGAAGACTATTTGTTGCTTAAAATGTGATGACTTGAATAATCAGAATCACAATAATAGCCTGAATTGTTCGTGTTAAGTATTTTGTATTTTGTTTATAGGGCGATTAAAGTGAGCATGTAGGATGTTCGTGAATTAAGATTTGTGATGTTTGAGACTTGTGAAATAGGCGGAACTGTAAACGTTGAGTGAAGGTTTATGCTAGTATGACTTGAAGTTGGGTCATCGAGGAATAAGCCATGTTGATGGATGTGAACAAGCAGTAATCGTATGTCTGGACCACCATGGTTACTACTGCATATTTTGAAACTTTGACAGATACCATATATTGATCAACGAGTTTGTGAACTTTTCCAAACTCTTGTCCAAACACACTATTGTGAATCATTTTATAATTTGTGGGGGTGGAAGCTCGGTATATAGTAGACAGTTGGGATACAGCTGGATGATCTAGATTTCGCAGATGATCTAGCTCTTCTATCGCACACGCCACAACAAATGCATGAGAACACGACCAGCGTGGCAGCCGCCAAATCTGATGTAAGTCTCAGCATATATAAAGGAACAAGCAAGATTGTCCGATATAACGCAACAGGCACCAAATGAATAACGCTATTTTTTATTTATTTATTTATTTATGCCTGTTACCCCCAGTGGAGCATCGACCACTGACCAGCATTCTCCAACCCACTCTATTCTGTGCCATCCTTTCTAGTTTTATCCAATTGTTGTTCATTCTTTTCATATCTGTCTCCATTTCTCGGTGCATTGTGTTCCATTGTCGTCGCCTCCTCTTGCTTTGACCTTGAGGATTCCAAGTGAGAAATTTACTTGTGACGCAGTTGGGTGCCTTCCCGAATGTATTTCCTATCCACTTCCAGCACTTCCTGATTTCTTCCTCCACTGGGATCCGGTTTGTTCTCTAACATAGTATGTTAACACTGATAGTGTCTGGCCAACGGGTCCTAAGTATTCTGCATAGACAATTATTATTAAACACCTGTATCTTCTGGATGGTTGTTTCGGTAGTTCTCCAAGTTTCCACCCCATACAATAGAACTGTTTTGACATTGGTATTGAAAATTGTGACTTTGTTGTTGGTTGACAGTTATTTTGATTTTCAGATGTTCTTCAATTGTAGATATGTTGCTTTCATATCTGCATTAGATCCACCCTGTTCACTAATTATGCTACATAGATACGTAAATGTTTTAACATCTTCCAAAGCTTGTCCGTCAAGTGTGATTTGATTGGTGCATGTTGTGATAAATCGGAGAATATTGCTTTCCCTATGCGAATGTTGAGACCTACTGCTAATGAGGCTACTGCTACACTGGTCTTGTTCTCGTGAATTTGTTGTTGCGTGCGCGATAGAAGAGCCAAATCATCTGCGAAGTCTGAATCGTCCAACTGTATCCTAGCTGTCCACTGAATCCCATGCTACCCCCAAGATGTTGATGTCTTCATGATCCAGTCGATCACCATGAGAGAGTGTTAGATTTGAAGCTATCCACCGTTGAGACTGATTATGCGTCGTGAATGAGTGCTTGATGTTTGGAGATAGATTAGTGGTGCCAGAGTCCCTAAGATCAAGGGTGCTAAAGCAGTTCCACACTGGTCATCCTGGTATAAAACAAATGAAACCCATCGCAGGAAACTATGCTTATTGGCCCCCTCATGGACCAACACATCATGGATTTAGTAGGCAAACGCACGCAATGTCAGCAAGCGGCGAAATTTAATGCTAAAGTGACGCCGGTCTCATGGTCACGATCTGAGTATCCGCGGTCCAAGATACATGTCAATTTCATTGGTCCAATCAGTGGGACCATCCATCTAGTCGTGATGGACGCCTTTTCAAAATGGCCAGAAATTGTCCACATTATGCCACTGACAACTACCAAAACGATACATCTCTTGATGGAGACGTTCGCTCGCAACGGGTCACCGGATGCAATTGTATCAGATAACGGTTCTCAGTTCACTTCAACGCAGTTACAAGATTTCTGCCAACGATTATCCATCAAGCATCTCCGCTGTCCACCCTACCAGCCGCAATTAAACGGCCAAGCAGAAAGATTTGTGAATACATTTAAGAGAGCTCTGATCAAGTTGAAAGGGGAGGGGACGCCAGTGGAAACTGCAAAACTTCCTCGTTTACAGAGTGACACTAAGTGATGTTTTACACGAGCAGAAGTCCCCAGCAGAAATCCTCATCGGAATAAAATTGAGAACGGTCCACAATCCGATGCTTCCAAAAACCACACAATCACCGCCACGGACCAAGTCCGATGCAGATATGGTCGATTTGATTTTGCGTGGTGTGACGCAGTGAAGTTCATGTGATTTTGTGAACGCGATTATGTGGGAATATAGTGCCGCCTATGACCAGTTTATTGAAGGCACATAGGTTCGTAAACCTCTCACCATTTACGTTCCTTTCTCCCAGTCCGTGTCGTCCCATGATGTCTTCATATCCGGTGTTGTCCATTCCAACCTTCGTATTCAGATCTCACATCAGAATGGTCAAATCATTTGCTGGGTACTTATCGACGATTGACTGCAGAATATTGTAGAATTGATCTTTAAGATCTTTATTGCAGTCACTGGAAGGCCCTTAGCGTTTGATGACGTTCATTGTCATGCCCTCTTTCTTAGTTTTGAAAGAGGCTTTAATGATCCTGGATTCATGAGATTCCCATCCTATAAGTGCATTTCGTGCCGAAGTATAACAGAGGCTCCCCTGAAGCTAGTCGTTGTTGTCCAACCTGCGTGCAATGTGTTTCACTGATTCCAAACACTTCCAGTTTGTATCTTTTAATTTCTGCATCACTTTGGAAGACTCTCCCGGTCTTCCATATTGTACGAGCATTCCATGTACTTCAATTAATGGTTGCTCTGGTTGTCAAAAGGGGTATAATCCTCGTTATTTTAAGAAGGAACTCGGCTTTCACCATAAGACGTCATAACCCTTCTAAATGAAGATATCAGTGTTTACTAACAGCTGTCTGTGCAAAATACCTCGCATCATTTGGCCAGACACTATCAGTAACAACCTACTGTGGCAGAGAACAAACCAGATTCAAGAGAAAGAATAAATCGGGAAGAAGTGCTGGAAGTGGATAGGACGCACATTGAAGAAATTAGTCAACTGTGTCACAAGGCAAACTATCACATGGAATCCTCAAGTTCAAAGGAAAAGAGGAAGACCATGGAACACATTACTCCGAGAAATGGAGACAGATATGAGGAAAATGAACAACAATTGGATAGAAGTAGAAAGGAAGGCCCAGTACAGATTGAGTTGCAGAATGCTAGTCGGCGGGGTGTAACAGGCGTAAGTGAGTAAGCAAATAAGTAAGTAACTACAGTCAGAAAGTGTTTTGATCATTTCTAATGCTGCTTTTTCCTTACGTCTTATTGCAAAGCAATTTTTAGATTCCATTATACCACAAAACAAATTAGAGTGTCATTTGTTTCGTGATGTTTTCAGTTTAACAAATACTGTGAAATGAAAAGATAATATTTTTGTACTGCATATTCATCGAAATAACACAGTTATCGTTGATTTTAGACTTTTGGCAAAGTCCATTTGAGCCTCATTACACTAGAAAGGAGGATTTTTATATTTCACCAGATCGTCAAATAACAGTTGATATGATGACTCAAGAAGGGGTAATGAAATATGGAAAATTCGAAGATGAAGGATTTGAGATCGTCAGTAAACCATTAAATGTTAGTAATTAAAAGTGTGTTTTTTCTAATTATTGTTATGTTTTGAGTTTGTCAGTCTCTTTATTCTATATTTTGATGATTGAATTCATGAGTCCATTGAACCTAGACGACCATGGGAGACCTGGAAACACAGGACAATCGTTTAGTCCAAAGTGTATAGATTATCATAATTTATTTTTGTGGAGAAAGTGCCTTATCTAGCATCATTCACTTGAAAATTAACAGTTCATTTACCCGTGCTACAGTTTGGTACCATAAATGTTTGATTATTTGTAGAGTTTTTGGATTAGACTTATCGATTTGAGATTGCACTCATTTTTAATAAACTGTTTACATTGAACAGTTATTTTCACTCCAACAATTATACAAATGAATTTAATAATTTGTTATATCTAGAGCTTAGTTTTCTAGTATACTGTGTAGAGCTTGAGCAGTTTAACGCTAGAACCCTGCCAAGTCGTAAATGAGAAGATAGAAGAAGACTGGAGAAAGTGCTTGTTGGGCAAGTATTAGAATGTACCGAAAATTACGGGTATTTATAGATATTGGCGTTTTTTAAATCAACATTATTATTCAAAAAATTCACAAAGAGGCATGATGTTTTATAGACTAACAGTAGAATACCACGTTGGTATTCTGGAAAGCGCCATTGCGTTGAGATTGAATGAAACTGTTCGGCTGTTCTAAGGCCTCTGAGGCCACTGTTGTAATTGTCCTAGGCCGTCCTTACATAAATCCTATACTGCCAATTTGGTGATCACACGAATAGTCATACGGATTCCATGATAATGGGGGATATTTAAATGGATACGAACCCAGTCCAAGATATTTCAGTAGTGGTAAATCAGTTTTCTCTGTAGCCTTCTTTCTTTTACTATTTGCGTAATGTCGTTACCTGTTCAAAGTAACCAGTCGTTTGAAAATCCATATGGTCTCATCATTTGCAAGTGCTTGCTTCTTTATAAGTTATAACATCAGGCTTACTCTCATTTATTTCATTTCGTTCTTTCTTTCTTCAAACATCTCCAGAACACACGTTTCACATTTGTTATCGTGTTACCTCTTGAAAAGTGGTCGTTAAATGGTGCCACAGAACTTTTGAATGGCAATAAAGTTTTAAGTGAATACGTAAAGAATTTGAAAGAAACTACAGTGTCATTACGATTACCGAAATTCACATTGAAAAATACACTTGACCTTGTGCCAACATTAAAGTCTATCGGTGTTGTCGATTTGTTTGATCCAGTAAAATCTGATCTGTCAGGTAAGAATATCTAAGTTGGTAAATTCACATAAAATGTTATACATTGTTCTTTTTATCAATTCTGATTATTCTATTGTGAATTCGAGTGGATATTAGCACCTCAGATTACTAGTATGTTTTCTATGCCCAGATAGTTTATGTGGTTTTATTCAAACGTTCGAAGTCAATGAGTAGTGGAGTTTCTTCAAGATGACTGCTATGCTTCGTGTATCACCTGCCATTATAACCGTCATTAGATAACTCGAATAGATGCATAAATTTCAAAAGGAAATACGATGCGGTTACTACAGTCTATGGAAGTAAAGTACAAATGTCAAGCACTCGGAGCGAATAAGAAAGAGAATTTAAACGTCAATCAATGAATGGGTTTCAGAAACACGTTTTATGGGAAAACGAATAAATCGTGGAACAATTTAAGTAAGCAACATTTATGCTAGTGAGAAGAATATGCGTGTAGGCTGTAATCCATAATCAAACATACATACACATACGAACACAATTATTATACACATATAGACAGCCAAGACTAAAGTCAGAATTCTCAAGACATACATAACAACATTTCCTTTGTGTGGAGTTGAAACGTGAAAAACAGTTAGATGGACCCAAACTGTTTATAATTCAGTACTTGATTATCAATTATAAGTTGTTCGGTTCTCAAAATGTTTATAAGGAAATAGAAAAGACAAAGTTGATCTGTGTAATAATATTTACCAGAACAGTTGATGAATATGTTAGACTTAACCTTCGACATCGTCGAAATTATACTTATTCATGAATAACGTGAGAAAATAAGTAACTTTCAGAGTAGTATTGGAAGCAATCTCCCAAACAAAATCCAGCCGATTCTGTTTCATCGATTAAAAATTCCGCAGTTTTGGAAAAGAATAATCCAGTCGAAGTGGAACCTTATTTCAATATGTAATCATTCGTTAATTTTTGACACCGTGGATATTGAATTGGATGTTTGAAATAGTAGATTCAGTGGGTAAATGATCTTAGAAATTTAATCAATCTATTATATGTATATAGAAGCGAGTGAATGTAGCTAATAATAGAATAATATTTAATATTCATCAACAAGATGTACTTGCATTCTTGATTTGATGTGTACCTCTAAATTCAAGCACATTAATTCGATTACTTCATGCTTTTGTTTATTTTCCCGTCAGGTATCACACCTAATCACAATCTATATGTGAATGAATTTATTCAAACAAATGTATTAAAATTAAATGAAAGTGGAATTGAAGCAACCACTGTAACCTCACCTATATTTGTGCCTATTTCAGCCATTATACCAGAAGTAGACTTTCATGTAACTCATCCATTCATATGCTTTATATATGATCAACAATTAACAATGCCGATAATGGCAGCTAAAGTAATGAATCCAATTTTACAATCGTAGTGAGCCAATCATCATTCACATTCATATATATTTGATAATTAATTGATTTCCAAATATATCGTTTGTTTTAATACAGTGAATTATATTACGAACATTCGTTTTGTTCACTTTTCAATGATTAACAAATAAAGATCATCCATTTTTCTAAGCCTTTCTTTTTTTACAATATCGTATACTGACGTTGTACCATTGTAATTCTATTCAGTTAACACATGTATATGAGAAGGTATTTCTTGTGGAATTTTAATAGCTGAGATCATGAGTCAATTGAAGCTGGACCACCATTGACAACCTGGAAGAACTGCACAGCCATTTCATCTTATTGTGAGACTCTTCAGCAGTGCCCATCCACGATCTCGCCACGCGAGATTCGAACCCTGGACCAATCGGTCTCGCTCACGTAGGCTTAACATCTAGACTACTGATGCAGCCGGGATCCAATGGTGTTAATGTGTAACTTCAACTAATCCACGAAATTGAATTACAGTTATTCCAGAATTTCCATGGTGATCTAACTTCAATTGACTCATGCCCTCAACCAGTAAAATTGTAATTCTATTTAGTTAACGCATATTTAAGAGTGTGTTAAAAAACAGAGCTGTCTTGAACCCAATAAATATCAAATATTGAGGAGTGATTGAATTATTGGTGAGATGTGTCAATGGATTGTAAGAAGACTTTGTTACAAATTGTGGCATCGTGCACTATTAATATATGACGTAATGATACCGCCAATTAGAGAAAAGTGAGTTATCGACCGGACCAAAGATGAGTAAAACCCGTGCGAGCAGTCTATAGACTTTATCGGTTCTGCTTCCTGCCTAGCCCCACCCGTTGAGTATAGAACACTAATCGCAGCGTCCGTGATATGAATCATGTACTTCAAACATACTGGATTCATATACAAATCAAACAGACCACATCGTACTATAAAATAGAAAATAACGTTTGTAGAAGATGTAGCCGAAAGTGTCTGTGAATGTGGGAGACTATAATTAACAGACTGGACAGAACTCAATAACGGTAAATTGTATAATAATATTCCATAAGTCAAAATAAATCTTCTAATAAGAGGAAAATGCATATGGATCGTTTAGCTGCTTAAAAATTCTACAATAAAAATATATGGATCTTATTGGTGCATAGATAGTTCTCAAGAGTTACCACTCATTATTCTCGACAGAATATAATAGCTTAGGTGGGATAAACCGATTTAATATTTGATGAGAAATTACAGAGTGCGTTGAAAAAACGTTATTTGCACATCTTTCAGTTGTCTTTAACATTCATTATGATTCTTTGGATTTTATTATTGTTACGAATTTTCACTGTTTCTTATCCCGTTCTATTCAGTTCAATCTTCCACTGACAGACATTCCACATACGACTGGTGGTGTGTACTACTTCTGTTTGTCAGTATAAGTCGGTATAAGTAGTATTGATCAACGTAGTATAGGGCTAGTTTTTAGAGGAAAATAATTGTTCACCTGCTATGAATGGAGAAAAATATAGTGGGTTGATTTGTTGTGCATTTTAAACTTGGATTTGGTTATTCACCCTCTGAAGAAGTGGCTTACACCAAGTCATGAAACGTCAGAAAATCTAATTTTTCTACTCATTGGGATATTACAAATATATTATTAATTTATAGTGGGTTGATGTGTCAATAGAAAATCAGTATGCTTATAGAAATATTGGGTGGTTGGAGGCAGTCAGAATGAAATCCTATACCTAGGTTTTATGCTATTTGACACTAATCGGCAACGCATATCTGATGTTTCCTAACCTACTCGAATCCGTATTATTCGGTTGAACAGCCAAGGAAGTTACGACTGAGTTATTCGGATACTGACTGGTTTCTTGTATGATTGAGGTAATCTCAACTGATTGAACAATGAGTGGTGACTAATGTCACGTTTGTTTAACTCTTTATGAGCCAACTGAATTTAGTCGATATCGACAAGAAAAATATGTGTGCATGACCTATTTTGGACAGATAATTATTAACCGATCCCATCTGTGATACACCATGCTGACATGCTTATTATAAATATGGTCGTGTAGTAATTGATATTTTTGTAGACCTACGTGGTTAATCCTGACCTATGAACAGATGAATTCTCTTCATCATTCATTTGCTCGTTTACGCATATATATTCGCTCGTCAACCAAACGACGTCTAACCTTGAGCATGTTTCATACATGTGTGTATGACAGTGATATGTGACTACTCACTTCTTGTGTATCATACATGACTTTTAAAAAGGGAGTTACCTCCCTATTTTTCTCTGAATAGGTGTATTACTGAACTCCAGTGCATTATGTGGTCGATTTATACATTTCCGGTTTTGTTTAAGTAGATGGAACGAGATAAACTTCTCATATGCCGACTTGTTTGATCACAATTAGAGATTTATTATATCTGTCGAAATAAATCTACTAACTAATCCAATTATTGACTAATTGGAATTGGACGAAAATCCTACTTCATATTTAGGCAATGGTTTTCATATACGAACTGATTATATACTAATCTGTTTCGCCATATACTTTAATTCGAATATATTTCAACGTTTGTAGTCTCTACTTTGCACTTTTAGAATTCAGAATCAACAGTCTAACATAAATGAACAATCTCTTAGTGTATTGAAGGAGAACACAATCGGTGTCAACTTAATGTACTACAGTACAAAATTACAGAACATCTTCATAAGATCTCAGAACAATACAGTAAATTCTTCATTTGCGAAATGTCAACCAATCGTCTCAGAATTCATTGTTATTTCGTTTCCCCACCAATCATTCTCTGTTCTCGTTCTCTTTCATTCGATCTAATTAACATTATGTAGCCAGGCATTTCACTTTCGATTGATGATACATACTACTTATATCTGTCGATATGAGTAGTGTAAACCACATGAATACAAAATGGTTTCATGACCTCTGAAAAACTTCAGACTAGACCTGGGAGAGAAATGTTATTTCAAGAAGATATTCTCAATTTATGATTTTTACAAATGCAACATTGTAAATAAGAATGTAAACAATTTTTGACCTATAACATAATGAAGATATTACTCTGACCACTACTAATTTACAGATTTCAGTGTAACAATCTGTTTACAAAAGAAAACAGTTACATCAGTTAAGCTAATTAGGTCACATATCATTTTATTTTGTACTTCAAATGTATTAGAATACTCCTTGTATCGTCAGTCAGTCTGTCAGCTACAACGTAGGACCAGGCATATATGTGCATCGGTTCAATTTGCCATACTGCATTAGCACAGTGAGAGGAACACCGGATTCCTAGTAGTGGTTAATTCGGTGGTAATATATAAAAAATAGATTGCACCGACGCCGTTGTGATCGATTCTGAGCAATGTATTTAGTGGCCCGAGAATCTGACTCCAAGATCGTATGGATGATTGTTATGGCCTATTCTGGTATACAATCGTCGACTTAATCGCGTTAGCCAATAACGGAATTAAATAAATCGAATAACGAGAATCGATTTGTGAATATATATATATTTTTGTATATGAATCGAATGAAACAGAGCAAAGCAAAACAACACGCAGTGAAGACGGCTGGGAAGCCAACTCGATTTTATATATGCGTTACTCAATATTTATAGTCAGACAAAATAAAGCTACAGACACGTGATTAATGGGATAAGAAGGGCACACACATATACGCTCATATAAAAACAGACTAGATTGATAAGCGAATAAATAACAAGGTCAAAGTATGGCTCGAGTAGGATGAATAAAATGGGATGTCCGAAAGCTAGAATAAGGTATATGGGCTTGGCATAATAACTGACACTAAATGTCACCCAGAGTCTTCAAGCTCTGGTTACGATGTTGATGCAGACCCCACCGAAGTAGTCTGCATCTACCTTGTATGGAATCAGTTGTGAATATTAAAAACACAGAAAAAAGCCTTGATAGGATCCCAAGACTACTAATCTAATCTGGTATGTGTAAGATGCACTACAGTTGGCTTTATGGAAATGTATGGTTATTTAAACGTAGTTGCTGTTACGTGTGATCGATAAACGAACTCACCAATGCTAACATGAAATTCCCACCAACACATTAGCTGTCTTTGACCTTGACTCTGCCTTGTTTATCCACCAATCACAGTTTTATGTTCATCTTAAATCAATATTCGTTTTGTTGACTCATTTCTCTTATAGTCAAGTTACTGTTCGGTATGTTATTTATGTTTTTCCTTTTCCCTGAATAATAGACTGTATTGTTTATTTTGTATAGTGACAGTGTTGATTTACGTTTTAGAAACAGATAAAGTTTATTAAGCCGAATAGCTTACTTGATCTGACTTTGGTTAAGCTAAGATTAGACTGTTGTAGTGTGGCGTCGAGTTGCGGTTGACTATGATTACCACTACAGGAAGACTACGTGCCAGTTACCAGACTATACCCCTCCGTAGGCCAAATATCAAAAAACAGTTGATGGCTTTAGTCGAGATGTATTAGTTGGCGATCTCATGATATCGAAAGAATACCGAGATCGTGCCGAAGGAGTACAAGTGTGATTACTGAGTGTAACCGAATTCGTGCAAGGTCACAAGCAACGGAAGACTGTATGTATTTTAGTACGGTAAAACAATCACTGGTACAATTGGTTACAATAATAATTGTTTCTATTACACTAATCACGTTCTCCTGATAAAAGTAAGTCACTACACTCTGTTTTCGACAGTCTAGAGAATAGTTTGGAATTACACCTGTAGGAAGTTACTTCCTACAGTTGGTACTGAGAGGCGAGAATACGGAGGACCCAATCAAGTTTAAGATAACAGGTCTCGGATTTTGGTGCGTAATTCACTTATCCATCAGGCCAGATATCGTCTTGGTATTTTAGCTGATGTGAGTTCGTGATGAAAAACCGTAAATCTAATTCCTAACTCTAACCATCAACTGTGAATCATAATCCTTACTGTTCAACCTCTTTTATAACCCGCATTTAGTCCTAGTAAGAAGGTAGACACAAAAGGTCATTTTGGCGTCGTTCAAAGGTCGTCCATAAATTATAGTCCAACCCAATTAAAAATTAGTTTTGATCAGTTCGAATCTCTTAACCAGTGAGTAGAGAATTGTCATTTTCTGTAGTTTTAATGAGAAACCATAACGTCTACAGTTAACAGAACTGAAATGGGAGCGGCTAAATTAATTAACGCATGAGGCAAAGGAATTGGGACAAGATCTTAGTACCGTTAAATTCTGATCGTAGCGTTTGGTTAAATGTTAGTTATTTGTTTATTCACGAAAGAAATTTGTGACTTCTCCGTTTGGAGTATTTTTCATGCTGTGTACTCTGTTAGGTTGAGGTGGACCTAGAATGAATACGTCAGTGTAGATTGATAACACAGTTCTCGGCAAATACGATCGTAATAATAACGACTGGGAAAGTCTCGCATCAGATGCAGTGCGGTTATGTAGATCAATATTAGATTCGTTATCTGCAGATATGACATATGTACACTATGAAGTGATACATTCAAATTTTAATAGGAGCACAGCTGCGATATAAATGAGAGAGGACCGAGTAACATGTTTGTAATAAATAAACGGTAGCTTAAGTTAGGATTGGATAGCTATTTTATCCTAGTTTAAGATCGGTCGATCGTAAATAACAATCACGAAAAAAGGATAGGAGTAATATCCTTGAAGTGTCTCAATGAACCATTGAATTTATATTTAATGTCCTACATATTTGGTTCCAGATGATGTACAATGTAGTGTGACTTTTGTATAAGTCATTAAAGGAGACTGTAATATCACTAATAATCTGTAACCAGATTTCAAAATGCTTGCCCATCTTGTGTTGGAAAAATTTGCTGTCCAAGTTCAATGTTTTACAACATGAAAAGTACTCATCTAATATTACAATGGTTTCAGTTTGATTCAAATGAGTGATGCCAATAATAAGTGAAATGATAATAATAACGCCAAACTGAAGACGTTGTTACCAAATTATGCAGTGTATGGTACTTTGTTAAGCCCACATAGGCTATTCTAGCTTCTGGAAAGACCAATTTATTCACTTTTCTGGATGCATATTTTGACCTTGTCACATACTTACTTATTAACCCTGACTGTTTTGATTTGTGAGTGTGTGTGTGTGTGTGTTAATTACTTTATTCATCAAATGTCTGTCAGTTGTTTTCTTCAGACCCTAGATATTAAGTAATGCTTGGTTCAAACGGGTTGGTTGACATGAGTTCTCCGATCCGTTTCGCCCTTATGCAATTTGACTATAAATTTTCCGGTTCTCATTGCCTCCTGATGATAAACACCGTTGAGATTTATATTATAACGGTTATCGAGGTAATCGATTACCGAAGCGAAGCCACTACAGGCATTACGTAAAAGAATACTTAACTGGATTTCCATGTATTTGTGCATATATCCAGTAAATTGAGGAGAAACGCATTATATGTAAATTATATGTTAATGACAAATTGATCAAATTATTAATAAAAAGGGTTTGTATTGATTATTAGGATCTTTATTGTTTTCATTACATATTGATCTTATTTAGAAAACCATTGAGAAGAAGAGTATACTAGGCAGCTGTTTCTTAATGGTACTGTACTCCTCAGCAGGTGGCAACCATGACCCTACCTAACATCAAAACAAAGATGCCCAATCGCGACACCAATGAGTAACCGCTAGATCATAGATTCGGAATCCTATAGTGCAAGTGTCAAACATTAAATACTTCTAAATACTGTATGACCATATCGGATGTTCGCCGCTGAGGTGTAGCAATGCGGGACAAAACATCTGTTGATTATACCGTGGTTTTGAATAGTTTTTCAATGAAATCAAGTCCATGAACTAAACTATGAAAAATTTTCTTATTTTTAAGTAGCACCGATATATGTTATTTTAGCTTTAGTTTTAGTGAAGTTATATTTTATTTTACCGAAATAGATGCAGTGCTGTATTTCTCTTAATTTTAATACTTTCAGTGGAATTTGATGATTGGGAGGTGCGTTTTATAGAAACGTTAACAGAAAGTGAAACTTCTGAAGTGTTTTTAGATCGTCAAATACAAGTAGTGATGATGTCCAACGAGCAAGAGTTAGGTTGTGTTGATCTTAAGCTATAAGTATTGGAAATGATGGGTAAATTTCTGATGTTGCCTGAAGTTGTTTGGACAAACTAGTTAATAATAAATAACCCTACTTACTTATTAATAAAGAATAAATCATAATTAAATGTTGTAAATGAAATAGAATGCACAACGTTACACTGCCTATCATTAAACCCATCAGTGAGATACTTGAACAAATTGATTTTTATTCGCTGTTATGAGAATATACTCTAATTGCCCTGGTACAGAGTGGAGTAGGGAGAGTCTGCTCTCCTTCTTGAAATGCTGTCATATGGCCACACGTTTATAGGTACTGCCAGGGAAATCCTACCCACTGACTTGTTGTGGTGAGGGTGTTTTTTACGAAATTGAGAAGTCGGAAAGCTAGTGTCCGGCACTTTAACCAGGTTGGTGGATACGGAGGGTCTACCTGGTGGAGTTGGTAAACCCTGATTATAAACTAGTGGTTGACATGGGCTCCAGGATCCTAATGGGACGAATGGCGTATGAACATATTATTGGTCACCGACTGCCATAAGATTGCATCTACTTACCTCGGATCACTGCCTTCTGAATTAGACTTTTAGGTCGAAGGTTAGAGGTTTGAATCCCTAAGAAAACCACATACTTCGGTCTGGGCACTCAGCAGTATCACAGCCCACACTCAAATCAAGTGACTTGTGTAGCGTATATGTATTCGATGCCCCTTTTTAACAATATTTTTGTGTTCAAATAAATAAGTAGTTTCATACAATACTACTCTTTTGTTAAAATCACAAGCGTAACAAGTAGCTGATATGTATGAAGTTACAAACTCTCTGTTTACTAATATTTTTAAAAAACAACCTAAATTATACTAAACAATAAATATCATTTGTAATGGAACTATACACCTCTCATAAAAATCAAACTTATTTTGACGTGTGATCTAACAACTAAACTTTTTAAAAATGATATAGGATGGAGAGAGAGTGTGACTATCAGTGAAATTCCGACTGCTCATTTCTTTCTAACTGGTTCCCATCAGCTAGTTATACCTGCATCTCAGAATTGACTTTCACTCTGAGATTCAAAACTGGTGTCATTCGTTCCACTTAGCAACTACTGAGCTTAGATATCCACTCGTTTGTGCAACATGATATTACAAATGATTACAAATTACACATTGAAGTTGGTTAGTATTACAGAGAGACATCAACATGAATAACCAGGTAGTGTTGATTAGTTGTTTAGTTCTAACCTAAGACGGAAATAAGTCTCGCTTTGCATACGTTTAGATCAGATGAGATTTCAGATTATAATTTAATATCTAATTTAATAAATATTCATCTATATGTCATATGTTCAAAACATATTAATGGTCTATTCATGCAAATATCGATCCACAAAGCTGTGATAATATTATTAGACTTAATTGGTCGAACTGTAGTTTGGTTTCTAGTGTTATACACATAGTGTTGGACAAGTTAATCCGATTTAACCAATCTGAATCATACTACTGATGACTAGTAAGACACATATCTGTAGGATTAAACTAAGGCGTTCTTTAAAAAATGGTGATTAGCTTATTATATATATATGTAAATCAGTCATTAATGTTAACTAGTTCTGTAGTAGTTTAAGATATGGGTATACTATTTACTCCAAAAAATGATGATCCATATGCTAATATTCCAAGTCATAAGGCATTTACCCGTACGTATCTTTCGACAGTTACTGCAGACTTTGGTAAGTTTTATTAATTATTTACGATTGAATTCGTATAAACCTCTCGTTAGTTGATTAATTTATAACTTAATGAATAATATCATTGATAAGAGTTTAATCAAAGCATTACATTAATAACAATTTCCTGTAGTTTTAGTGAGAAACAGTGATCAGTGGAGTTCAACTGGGTCTCTTGTGAGATATTTACTCATTGAAGACAATTGTGGATGTGTCGTTCGATTTTGTGGATTAGTTGAAGTTAGATATTACCGCGGTTGGATCCTGGAATGATCAGTGGTCTAGACGTTAAGTGTTCGCGATCGAGACTGATTGGTAGTGGGTTAGAATATTGCGATGTGGGATCGTGGATGCACATTGCTATATGATGGAACAGCTGTCCGATGCTTCTTGGTTTCCATACTGCTCTAGCTTCAATTTACTCATGATCTCAACTAATAATTAATAAAGTTGTTGGTTAACTCATCTCATGGAAAGTGATCGAAAACTAGGTCGTGGATTGTCTCAGTACTCAATACTAATTCGTCATTATATTTTGATAGCTTTAAATCAGACTATTTTTTCTGCCTTACATTACATGTTAACAAGATTTCATAATATTCTGTCAAGTTGGTTCTACTGACGTAAAATGTGTTTAACTACTGTATGTTGTCAGTGTATATCTCATTTATTATTGAAAATCTTAGTAAAAAAATATACATGAAAATTGATTGAATCTAGCCATCGACAAGTTAAAATTTAGCACATTTGTGGCAGATTATTTTAAGTTTTCCTTTAGATTGATTACTGTCAATTTCATCTTACCCCAGTTTACTCTAATCTAGATTTATTTTCCTCATTGTCGATTGTATCGTTGTATTTCTTAACACAACAATGAGCTGTTTGAATTTTAAGAACACCTACACCTATATATATATATATATTACGAATGTCTTGTAGTTTCCATCAATTGATGTTGATAAAATATGATTTTAACCACAGAATTAATGATTTTCAGTCATCGGTACGTACGCTGAGTTCCTCAGTCTAATCGTCACATTGGAAGCTGATGGCTGAAGGATCAGAGAAAAATGTTTAGTTACCAACAGATAAATATTTAGTTCACATTTTTATAATAGATCAGTGGAGATTTGAATAGCTCATTGGTATACTCTCTGACAGTGACATTCAGTGATATAGGTAGATATTCGAATAATGATATAGATTTTGTTAAGATTGCACATGCGCATTAAAATCAAGTATAAAGCAGAATGAAATCTATATCCCGTGTTTCTTTGAACTTGCCCTCGATTATTAAAAATTGCAATATCTTTCAAACGTATCCAGAATTGGTATTTAAAGTTTAATGTACATAGTACAAGTAATCAATGATATGTGTTTAAGCATTGCTACGTTTGAAAGACATAAGTTTTGGTTAACGTCGTACAAGAATACCTTAAGGACAACAAATTCAACGTACGAAGACCTTACTGTTGAAGTCATTAAATGCCATATTACTCAACCTATAGCATAATGTCTAATTTAACCTTGACATTTATAACTAGAATGTGTTTCTATTGTCTACAGTTTATTTATTTAACATTATTTATCCATATGTCTTAGGTGGGGACAACTTCCTGACATGCCCACTTGGTATACTTTTCACACTCGGTATCCTGTTAGGTTCTGGTGGTGCTCAAGGTAGAACAGGTTATCAAATTGGAAAAACAATGAGACTGAAATCGACATCTTCTTCATGGAATTCTTCGGAAGCTCAACAAGAAATGAAATCATTATATCAAGAGCTCAATAACTCGCTTACTTCAGAAAAAACATTTTTAAATGAGAAAGAAGAAAGTGTTGTTAGAATATCAACAGGTATATTTGTACAAAAAACGTACGAAGTTGAAAGACGTTTTACCGAAAGTATTGCAAATGATTTTGAAGGAGAATTGAAACAGGCAAGTCATTATACTTTGTGTAAATTTTAATGTAATGAAGAATCAGTCGTTTTCGCAAACATTAATCGATAAGTAATCGACTGTCTCATTCATAGAATGTTCTTAGAATAGTTTACTATTCGTGATGTGATACTTCGGAAAAGTCCATTTTATTTAGTTGGATGGTTTACTTAGTTTGAAAGTGTAGAGTGGATATATTACCAGAAAAACCAGTAGAAATAATGGATGAGTTGGCTGACTGTTTTTTCTCATCTAAATAATAAATAACCATACATTCACTTTGAGTTACTTTAAGTGGGATTTAGAACAGTTCCAGTAATAGATCATAACGTATGAATGGAACGAAGCTTTTATCAGGTCATAACTGTATGACTTAAAAAGATTTCCCCTCTAAATCGTTTATGGATTCACATGGAGAAAAATAATGCTGTTGAATTTCAGCTGAGCAGCTGAATAATATTATAATCATTGTGGCATCATTCATGCAATACGTTCGAATAAATTTGAGATCACTTATGCGCACTGTTTCAAACTGAGATTAAATGTCTCCCGTGTGCTCTCTGACGTTTACTAACTTTCAAATTCACATTGTGAGCTTTTCTCACAATATACTAAACAGGGTTATATATAGTAATGTTTGGATTAAAAGAATAACTGTCTAGATAGTTTAGATAGGTGCTGTTACTTAGTTGAAACAAAAACAAACAAACAATGTAATTGGGTAAATGAGGGTTCTACATTTTATTATAAATATAAATGTGCATTATTACCTAAACAAATGTTGCCACCCAGTTATTCAACCAATAATTGTCCAATCAGCAATCAAATCAAGTTCAAGCAATAAATGGTATTCTATCCATTGTGGATAGATCACGTACAGATTCTTTCGAAAGATAATATTTGATTGCGCTATAACACCGATTGTTTCCAATTGTGGAAGAGTGCTTAAATTCACAATCAAAAATGCAGTTCAGGAGAAAACATGGGGACTCAGTGAAGAAGTAAGGAAAAGGAAATCTGTAATAAAATACAAATATTACCTATTTGAAATGGAATTAAACAGACCAACAGAATGTACAACTAAAGGGATCAAGAGGAGTGAATTACAGGTGTATATATGGAGGGATTTTCACACACGAAGCCATCATTATGGATCTTACAATCCATAGAGGACCTCAATTCAATTATCGACCATGTAAATTATAATTCTATTTCAAAACAAAACTTCATACTACCACATGTCACATTATGGATTGCTTGGTTGGTAAATCATGAATCGGAATCCTAGTGGTTGGAATGTCGCACAACTTTACCTCTGAGTGTAATCTAGTCACAGATCTATCCATGTGATGAATTAATTTTGTTTTAAAGTTTACTATTATTGTAATGACTCACTTATCTTTGAAGCATATGCTGTTGATGTTATTCACAACGACGAACTATATACAAATAAATGATCCAAATTAAAGATCACGACATCTGCAAAGCTTTCTATCGGTAATCATAATCGGAATGAAGTCATTAATTCTGTTAGTATTTGTTCATTAGAATTAATTAACGTTTACAAATTCTTAATGTTCATTACTCTAGGTGGATTTTTCTAATCGAACTAGTGCTACAGTTGATATCAATGATTGGGTTGATCAACAGTCTGATGGTTTATTGGAGAAATTCTTTACAGATGATATTCCAGATGATACTGCGATGATACTGGTAAATGTTTTCTACTTTAGAGGTAGGTAAGCTATGATCCGACTGTTTAAAGTCTAGAGTTTAATAGAAGAACAGACTTGAAGACTATTTGTTGCTTAAAATGTGATGACTTGAATAATCAGAATCACAATAATAGCCTGAATTGTTCGTGTTAAGTATTTTGTATTTTGTTTATAGGGCGATTAAAGTGAGCATGTTGGACGTTCGTGATTTAAGATTTGTGATGTTTGAGACTTGTGAAATAGGCGGAACTGTAAAAGTTGAGTGAAGGTTTATGCTAGTATGACTTGAAGTTGGGTCATCGAGGAATAAGACATGTTGATGGATGTGAACAAGCAGTAATCCTATGTCTCGACCACCATGGTTACTACTGAATATTTTGAAACTTTGACAGATACCATATATTGATCAACGAGTTTGTGAACCTTTCCAAACTGTTGTCCAAACACACTATTGTGAATCATTTTATAATTTGTGGGGGCGGAAGCACGGTATATAGTAGACAGTTAGGATACAGCTGTATGATCTAGATTTCGCAGATGATCTAGCTCTTCTGTAGCACACGCCACAACAAATGCATGAGAACACGACCAGTGTGGCAGCCGCCAAAGCTGATGTAAGTCTTAGCATATATAAAGGAACGAGCAAGATTGTCCGATATAACGCAACAGGCACCAAATGAATCACGCTATTATTTATTTATTTATTTATTTATGCCTGTTACCCCCAGTGGAGCATCGACCACTGACCAGCATTCTCCAACCCACTCTATTCTGTGCCATCCTTTCTAGTTTTATCCAATTGTTGTTCATTCTTTTCATATCTGTCTCCATTTCTCGGTGCAATGTGTTCCATTGTCGTCGCCTCCTCTTGCTTTGACCTTGAGGATTCCAAGTGAGAAATTTCCTTGTGACGCAGTTGGGTGCCTTCCCGAATGTATTTCCTATCCACTTCCAGAGTGACACCTAGTGATGTTTTACACGAGCAGAGGTCCTCAGCAGAAATCCTCATAGGAATAAAAATGAGGACGGTCCACAATCCAATGCTTCCAAAAACCACACAATCACCGCCACGGACCAAGTCCGATGCAAATATGGTCGATTTGGTTTTGCGTAGTGTGACCCGGTGAAGTCCATGTGATTTTGTGAACGCGCTTATGTGGGAATATAGTGCCGCCTATGACCAGTTTATTGAAGGCACGTAGGTTTGTGAACCTCTCACCATTTTCGTTCGTTTCTCCCAGTCCGTGTCGTCCAATGATGTCTTCATATCCGGTGTTGTCCATTCCAACCTTCGTATTCAGATCTCACATCAGAATGGTCAAATCATTTGCTGGGTACTTCTCGACGATTGACTGCAGAATATTGTAGAATTGATCTTTAAGATCTTCATTGCAGTCAGTGGCAGGCCCTAAGTATTTGATGACATTCATTGTCATGCTCAGTTTCTTAGTTTTGAAGGAGGCTTTAATGATCCTGGATTCATGAGATTCCCATCCTATAAGTGCATTTCGTGCCGAAGTATAACAGAGGCTCCCCTGAAGCTAGTCGTTGTTGTTCAACCTGTGTGCAATGTATTTCACTGATTCCAAACACTTCCAGCTTGTATCTTTTAATTTCTGCATCACTTTGGAAGACTCTCCCGGTCTTCCATATTGTACGAGCATTCCATGTACTTCAATTAATGGTTGCTCTGGTTGTCAAAAGGGGTATAATCCTCGTTATTTTAAGAAGGAACTCGTCTTTCACCATAAGACGTCATAACTCTTATAAATGAAGATACCAGTGTTTACTAACAGCTGTCTGTGCAAAATACCTCTCATCATTTGGCCAGACACTATCAGTAACAACCTACTGTGGCAGAGAACAAACCAGATTCAAGAAAAAGAATAAATCGGGAAGAAGTGCTGGAAGTGGATAGGACGCACATTGAAGAAATTAGCCAACTGTGTCACAAGGCAAACTATCACATGGAATCCTCAAGTTCAAATGAAAAGAGGAAGACCATGGAACACATTACTCCGAGAAATGGAGACAGATATGAGAAAAATGAACAACAATTGGATAGAAGTAGAAAGGAAGGCCCAGTACAGATTGAATTGCAGAATGCTAGTCGGCGGGGTGTAACAGGCGTAAGTGAGTAAACAAATAAGTAAGTAACGACAGTCAGAAAGTGTTTTGATCATTTCTAATGCTGCTTTTTCCTTACGTCTTATTGCAAAGCAATTTTTAGATTCCATTATACCACAAAACAAATTAGAGTGTCATTTGTTTCGTGATGTTTTCAGTTTAACAAATACTGTGAAATGAAAAGATAATATTTTTGTACTGCATATTCATCGAAATAACACAGTTATCGTTGATTTTAGATTTTTGGCAAAGTCCATTTGAGCCTCATTACACTAGAAAGGAGGATTTTTATATTTCACCAGATCGTCAAATAACAGTTGATATGATGACTCAAGAAGGAGTAATGAAGTATGGAAAATTCGAAGATGAAGGATTTGAGATCGTCAGTAAACCATTAAATGTTAGTAATTAAAAGTGTGTTTTTTCTAACTTCTGTTATGTTTTGAGTTTGTCAGTCTCTTTATTCTATATTTTGATGGTTGAATTCATGAGTCCATTGAACCTAGACGACCATGGGAAACCTGGAAATACAGGACAATCGTTTAGTCCAAAGTGTATAGATTATCATGATTTATTTTTGTGGAGAAAATGCCTTATCTAGCATCATTCACTTGAAAATTAACAGTTCATTTACCCGTGCTACAGTTTGGTACCATAAATGTTTGATTAGATTTATCAATTTGAGATTGCACTCATTTTTAATAAACTGTTTACATTGAACAGTTATATTCACCCTAACAATTATACAAATGAATTTTATAATTTGTTATATCTAGAGCTTAGTTTTTCAATATACTGTGTAGACCTTGAGTAGTTTAACGCTAGAACCCTCCCAAGTCGTAAATGAGAAGACAGAAGAAGACTGGATAAAGTGCTTGTTGGGCAAGTATTAGAATGTACCGGAAATAACGGGTATTTATAGATATTGGCGTTTTGTAAATCAACATTATGATTCGAAAAATTCACAAAGAGGCATGATGTTTTATAGACTAACAGTAGAATACCACGTTGGTATTCTGGAAAGCGCCATTGCATTGAGATTGAATGAAACTGTTCGGCTGTTCTAAGGCCTCTGAGGTCACTGTTGTAATTGTCCTAGGCCGTCCTTACATAAATCCTATACCGCCAATTTGGTGATCACACGAATAGTCATACGGATTCCATGATAATGGGGGATATTTAAATGGATACGAACCCAGTCCAAGATATTTCAGTAGTGGTAAATCAGTTTTCTCTGTAGCCTTCTTTCTTTTACTATTTGCGTAATGTCGTTACCTGTTCAAAGTAACCAGTCGTTTGAAAATCCATATGGTCTCATCATTTGCAAGTGCTTGCTTCTTTATAAGTTATAACATCAGGCTTACTCTCATTTATTTCATTTCGTTATTTCTTTCTTCAAACATCTCCAGAACACACGTTTCACATTTGTTATCGTGTTACCTCTTGAAAAGTGGTCGTTAAATGGTGCCACAGAACTTTTGAATGGCAATAAAGTTTTAAGTGAATACGTAAAGAATTTGAAAGAAACTACAGTGTCATTACGATTACCGAAATTCACATTGAAAAATACACTTGACCTTGTGCCAACATTAAAGTCTATCGGTGTTGTCGATTTGTTTGATCCAGTAAAATCTGATCTGTCAGGTAAGAATATCTAAGTTGGTAAATTCACATAAAACATTATACATTGTTCTTTTTATCAATTCTGATTATTCTATTGTGAATTCGAGTGGATATTAGCACCTCAGATTACTAGTATGTTTTCTATGCCCAGATATTTTATGTGGATTTATTCAAACGTTCGAAGTCAATGAGTAGTGGAGTTTCTTCAAGATGACTGCTATGCTTCGTGTATCACCTGCCATTATAACCGTCATTAGATAACTCGAAGAGATGCATAAATTTCAAAAGGAAATACGACGCGGTTACTACAGTCTATGGAAGTAAAGTACAAATGTCAAGCACTCGGAGCGAATAAGAAAGAGAATTTAAACGCCAATCAATGAATGGGTTTCAGAAACACATTTTATGGGAAAACGAATAAATCGTGGAACAATTTAAGTAAGCAACATTTATGCTAGTGAGAAGAATATGCGTGTAGGCTGTAATCCATAATCAAACATACATACACATACGAACACAATTATTATACACATATAGACAGCCAAGACTAAAGTCAGAATTCTCAAGACATACATAACAACATTTCCTTTGTGTGGAGTTGAAACGTGAAGAACAGTTAGATGGACTCAAACTGTTTATAATTCAGTGCTTGACAATCAATTATAAGTTGTTCGGTTCTCAAAATGTTTATAAGGAAATAGAAAAGACTAAGTTGAGCTGTGTAATAATATTTACCAGAACAGTTGATGAATATGTTAGACTTAACCTTCGACATCGTCGAAATTATACTTATTCATGAATAACGTGAGAAAATAAGTAACCATCAGAGTAGTATTGGAAGTAATCTCCCAAACAAAATCCAGCCGATTCTGTTTCATCGATTAAAAATTCGGCAGTTTTGGAAAAGAATAATTCAGTAGAAGTGGAACCTTATTTCAATATGTAATCATTCGTTGATTTTTGACATCTTGGATATTGAATTGGATGTTTGAAATGGTAGATTGAGAAAGCGAGTGAATGCAGCTAATAATAGAATAATATTTAATATTCATCAACAAGATGTACTTGCATTCTTGATTTTATGTGTACCTCTAAATTCAAGCACATTAATTCGATTACATCATGTTTTCGTTCTTTTCCCGTCAGGTATCACACCTAATCACAATCTATATGTGAATGAATTTATTCAAACAAATGTATTAAAATTAAATGAAAGTGGAATTGAAGCAACCACTGTAACCTCACCTATATTTGTGCCTATTTCAGCCATTATACCAGAAGTAGACTTTCATGTAACTCATCCATTTATATGCTTTATATATGATCAACAATTAACAATGCCGATAATGGCAGCTAAAGTAATGAATCCAATTTTACAATCGTAGTGAGCCAATCATCATTCTCATTCATATATATTTGATAATTAATTGATTTCCACATAAATCGTTTGTTTTAATACAGTGAATTATATTACGAACATTCGTTTTGTTCACTTTTCAGTGATTAACAAATAAAGATCATCCATTTTTCTAAGCGTTTCTTTATTTACAATATTATTTACTGAAGTTGTACCATTGTAATTCTGTTCAGTTAACACATGTATATGAGAAGGTATTTCTTGTGGAATTTTAATAGCTGAGATCATGAATCAATTGAAGCTGGACTACCATTGACAACCTGGAAGCACTGGACAGCCATTTCATCTTATTGTGAGACTCTTCAGCAGTGCCCATCCACGATCTCGCCACGCGAGATTCGAACCCTGGACCAATCGGTCTCGCTCACGTACGCTTATCATCTAGACTACTGATGCAGCCGGGATCCAATGGTGTTAATGTGTAACTTCAACTAATCCACGAAATTAAACTTCAGTTATTGCAGAATTTTCATGGTGATCTATCTTCAATTGACTCATGCCCTCAACCAATAAAATTGTAATTCTATTTAGTTAACGCATATTTAAGAGTGTGTTAAAAAACAGAGCTGTCTTGAACCCAATAAATATCAAATATTGAGGAGTGATTGAATTATTGATGAGATGTGTCAATGGATTGTAAGAAGACTTTGTTACAAATTGTGGCATTGTGCACTATTAATATATGACGTAATGATACCGCCAATTAGAGAAAAGTGAGTTATCGATCGGACCAAAGATGAGTAAAACCCGTGCGAGCAGTCTATAGTTTTATAGGTCCTGCTTCCTGCCTAGCCCTATCTGTTGTGTCCAGAACACTAATCGCAGCGTCCGTGATATGAATCATGTACTTCAAAAATACTGGGTTCATATACAAATCAAACAGACCACATCGTACTATAAAATAGAAAATAACGTTTGTAGAAGATGTAGCCGAAAGTGTCTGTGAATGTGGGAGACTATAATTAACAGACTGGACAGAACTCAATAACGGTAAATTGTATAATAATATTCCATAAGTCAAAATAAATCTTCTAATAAGAGGAACATGAATATGCATCGTTTAGCCACTTAATAATTCCACAATAAAAATATATGGATCATATTGGTGCATAAATAGTTCTCGAAAGTTACCACTCATTATTCTCGTCAGAATATAATAGCTTAGGTGGGATAAACCGATTTAATATTTGATGAGAAATTACAGAGTGCATTGAAAACACGTTATTTGCACATCTTTCAGTTGTCTTTAACATTCATTATGATTCTTTGGATTTTATTATTGTTACGAATTTTCACTGTTTCTTATCCCGTTCTATTCAGTTCAATCTTCTACTGACAGACATTCCACTTCCGACTGGTGGTGTGTACTACTTCTGTCTGTCAGTATAAGTCGGTATAAGTAGTATTGATCAACGTAGTATATGGCTAGTTTTTAGAGGAAAATAATTGTTCACCTACTATGTATGGAGAAAATTATGGTGGGTTGATTTGTTGTGCATTTTAAACTTGGATTTGGTTATTCACCCTCTGAAGAAGTGGCTTACACCAAGTCACGAAACGTCAGAAAATCTAATTTTTCTACTCATTGGGATATTACAAATATATTATTAATTTATAGTGGGTTGATGTGTCAATAGAAAATCAGTATGCTTATAGAAATATTGGGTGGTTGGAGGCAGTCAGAATGAAATCCTATACCTAGGTTTTACGCTATTTGACACTAATCGGCAACGCATATCTGATGTTTCCTAACCTACTCGAATCCGTATTATTCGGTTGAACAGCCAAGGAAGTTACGACTGAGTTATTCGGATACTGACTGGTTTCTTGTATGATTGAGGTAATCTCAACTGATTGAACAATGAGTGGTGACTAATGTCACGTTTGTTTAACTCTTTATGAGCCAACTGAATTTAGTCAATATCGACAAGAAAAATATGTGTGCATGACCTATTTTGGAGAGATAATTATTATCCGATTCCATCTGTAATGCACATGCTGACATGCTTATTATAAATATCGTCGTGTAGTAATTGATATTGTTGTAGACCTACGTGGTTAATCCTGACCTATGAACAGATGAATTCTCTTCATCATTCATTTGCTCGTTTACGCATATATATTCGCTCGTCAACCAAACGACGTCTATCCTTGAGCATGTTTCATACATGTGTGTATGACAGTGATATGTGACTACTCACTTCTTGTGTATCATACATGACTTTTAAAAAGGGAGTTACCTCCCTATTATTCTCTGAATAGGTGTATTACTGAACTCCAGTGCATTATGTGGTCGATTTATACATTTCCGGTTTTGTTTAAGTAGATGGAACGAGATAAACTTCTCATATGCCGACTTGTTTGGTCACAATTAGAGATTTATTATATCTGTCGAAATAAATCTACTAACTAATCCAATTATTGACTAATTGGAATTGGACGAAAATCCTACTTCATATTTAGGCAATGGTTTTCATATACGAACTGATTATATACTAATCTGTTTCGCCATATACTTTAATTCGAATATATTTCAACGTTTGTAGTCTCTACTTTGCACTTTTAGAATTCAGAATCAACAGTCTAACATAAATGAACAATCTCTTAGTGTATTGAAGGAGAACACAATCGGTGTCAACTTAATGTACTACAGTACAAAATTACAGAACATCTTCATAAGATCTCAGAACCATACAGTAAATTCTTCATTTGCGAAATGTCAATCAATCGTCTCAGAATTCATTGTTATTTCGTTTCCCCACCAATCATTCTCTGTTCTCGTTCTCTTTCATTCGATCTAATTAACTTTATGTAGCCAGACATTTCACTTTCGATTGATGATACATACCACTTATATCTGTCGATATGAGTAGTGTAAACCACATGAGTACAAAATGGTTTCATGACCTCTGAAAAACTTCAGACTAGACCTGGGAGAGAAATGCTATTTTCAGACGATATTCTCAATTTATGATTTTTACAAATGCAACATTGTAAATAAGAATGTAAACAATATTTGACCTATAACATAATGAAGATATTACTCTGACCACTACTAATTTACAGATTTCAGTGTAACAATCTGTTTACAAAAGAAAACAGTTGCATCAGTTAAGCTAATTAGGTCACATATCATTTTATTTTGTACTTCAAATGTATTAGAATACTCCTTGTATCGTCAGTCAGTCAGTCAGCTACAACGTAAGACCAGGCATATATGTGCATCGGTTCAATTTGCCATACTGCATTAGCACAGTGAGAGGAACACCGGATTCCTAGTAGTGGTTAATTCGGTGGTAATATAAAAGAATGATTGCATATAAGGGCATAGTACAGGAAGACAGAGTGTATGTACACCGACGCCGTTGTGATCGATTCTGAGCAATGTCACCCAGAGTCTCCAAGCTCTGGTTACGATGTTAATGCAGACCCCACCGAAGTAGTCTGCATCTACCTTGTATGGAATCAGTTGTGAATATTAAAAACACAGAAAAAAGCCTTGATAGGATCCCAAGACTACTAGTCTAATCTGGTATGTGTAAGATGCACTACAGTTGGCTTTATGGAAATGTATGGTTATTTAAACGTAGTTGCTGTTACGTGTGGTCGATAAACGAACTCACCAATGCTAACATGAAATTCCCACCAACACATTAGCCTTCTTTGACCTTGACTCTGCCTTGTTTATCCACCAATCACAATTTTATGTTCGTTTTGTTGACTCATTTCTCGTATAGTCAAGTTACTGTTCGGTATGTTATTTATGTTTTTCCTTTTCCCTGAATAATAGACTGTATTGTTTATTTTGTATAGTGACAGTGTTGATTTACGTTTTAGAAACAGACAAAGTTTATCAAGCCGAATAGCTTACTTGATCTGACTTTGGTTAAGCTAAGATTAGACTCTTGTAGTGTGGCGTCGAGTTGCGGTTGACTATGATCACCTTTACAGGAAGACTACGTGCCAGTTACCAGGTTATACTCCTCCGTGAGCCAAATATCAGAAAACAGTTGATGGCTTTAGTCGAGATGTATTAGTTGGCGATCTCGTGGTATCGAAAGAATACCGAGATCGTGCCGAAGGAGTACAAGTGTGATTACTGAGTGTAACCGAATTCGTGCAAGGTCACAATCGAAGGTAGGAAGAATGCCTTTAGCACAGATAAACAAACAAGTACGGTAAGACAATCACTGGTACAATTGGTTATAATGGGGATTGTTTCCATTACACCAATCACGTTCTCTTGATAAAAGTAGGTTACCACACTCTGTTTCGACAGTCTAGAGAATAGTTTGGAATTACACCTTTAGGAAGTTACTCCCTACAGTTGCTACTGAGAGGCGAGAATATGGAGGATCCAATCAGGTTTAAGATAACAGGTCTCGGATTTTGGTGCGTAATTCACTCATCCATCAGGATAGATATCGTCTTGACATTTTAGCTGATGTGAGTTCGTGATGAAAAAACGTAAATCTAATTCCTAACTCTAACTATCAACTGTGAATCATAATCCTTACTGTTCAAACTGGTTTATAACACGCATTTAGCCCTAGTAAGAAGGTAGACACTCACAAGGTCATTTTGGTGTCGTTCAAAGGTCGTCCATGTATTATAGTCCAACCCTATTAAAGATTAGTTTTGATCAGTTCGAATCTCTTAACCAGTGAGTAGAGAATTGTCATTTTCTGTAGTTTTTTTGAGGAACCATAACGTCTACAGTTAACAGAATTGAAATGGGAGCGGCTAAATTAATTAACGCATGAGGCAAAAGAATTGGGACACGATCTTAGTACCGTTAAATTCTGATTGAAGCGTTTGGTTAAATGTTATCTATTTGTTTATTCAGGAAAAAAGTTTGTGACTAGAAAGAATACGTCAGTGTAGATTAGTAACACAGTTCATGGCAAAAACGACCATGATAATGATGACTGGGAAAGTCTCGCATCAGCTGCAGTGCGGTTATGTAGATCAATATTACATTCGATATCTGCAGATATGACATATGTACACTATGAAGTGATACATTCAAATTGTAATAGGAGCACAGCTGCGACATAAATGGGAGTGGACCGAGTAACATGTTTGTAATAAATAAACGGTAGCTTAAGTTAGGATTGGATAGCTATTTTATCCTAGTTTAAGATCGGTCGATCGTAAATAACAATCACGAAAAAAGGATAGGAGTAATATCCTTGAAGTGTCTCAATGAACCATTGAATTTATATTTAATGTCCTACATATTTGGTTCCAGATGATGTACAATGTAGTGTGACTTTTGTATAAGTCATTAAAGGAGACTGTAATATCACTAATAATCTGTAACCAGATTTCAAAATGCTTGCCCATCTTGTGTTGGAAAAATTTGCTGTCCAAGTTCAATGTTTTACAACATGAAAAGTACTCATCTAATATTACAATGGTTTCAGTTTGATTCAAATGAGTGATGCCAATAATAAGTGAAATGATAATAATAACGCCAAACTGAAGACGTTGTTACCAAATTATGCAGTGTATGGTACTTTGTTAAGCCCACATAGGCTATTCTAGCTTCTGGACAGACCAATTTATTCACTTTTCTGGATGCATATTTTGACCTTGTCACATACTTACTTATTAACCCTGACTGTTTTGATTTGTGAGTGTGTGTGTGTGTGTGTTAATTACTTTATTCATCAAATGTCTGTCAGTTGTTTTCTTCAGACCCTAGATATTAAGTAATGCTTGGTTCAAACGGGTTGGTTGACATGAGTTCTCCGATCCGTTTCGCCCTTATGCAATTTGACTATAAATTTTCCGGTTCTCATTGCCTCCTGATGATAAACACCGTTGAGATTTATATTATAACGGTTATCGAGGTAATCGATTACCGAAGCGAAGCCACTACAGGCATTACGTAAAAGAATACTTAACTGGATTTCCATGTATTTGTGCATATATCCAGTAAATTGAGGAGAAACGCATTATATGTAAATTATATGTTAATGACAAATTGATCAAATTATTAATAAAAAGGGTTTGTATTGATTATTAGGATCTTTATTGTTTTCATTACATATTGATCTTATTTAGAAAACCATTGAGAAGAAGAGTATACTAGGCAGCTGTTTCTTAATGGTACTGTACTCCTCAGCAGGTGGCAACCATGACCCTACCTAACATCAAAACAAAGATGCCCAATCGCGACACCAATGAGTAACCGCTAGATCATAGATTCGGAATCCTATAGTGCAAGTGTCAAACATTAAATACTTCTAAATACTGTATGACCATATCGGATGTTCGCCGCTGAGGTGAAGCAATGCGGGACAAAACATCTGTTGATTGTACCGTGGTTTTGAATAGTTTTTCAATGAAATCAAGTCCATGAACTAAACTATGAAAAATTTTCTTATTTTTAAGTAGCACCGATATATGTTATTTTAGCTTTAGTTTTAGTGAAGTTATATTTTATTTTACCGAAATAGATGCAGTGCTGTATTTCTCTTAATTTTAATACTTTCAGTGGAATTTGATGATTGGGAGGTGCGTTTTATAGAAACGTTAACAGAAAGTGAAACTTCTGAAGTGTTTTTAGATCGTCAAATACAAGTAGTGATGATGTCCAACGAGCAAGAGTTAGGTTGTGTTGATCTTAAGCTATAAGTATTGGAAATGATGGGTAAATTTCTGATGTTGCCTGAAGTTGTTTGGACAAACTAGTTAATAATAAATAACCCTACTTACTTATTAATAAAGAATAAATCATAATTAAATGTTGTAAATGAAATAGAATGCACAACGTTACACTGCCTATCATTAAACCCATCAGCGAGATACTTGAACAAATTGATTTTTATTCGCTGTTATGAGAATATACTCTAATTGCCCTGGTACAGAGTGGAGTAGGGAGAGTCTGCTCTCCTTCTTGAAATGCTGTCATATGGCCACACGTTTATAGGTACTGCCAGGGAAATCCTACCCACTGACTTGTTGTGGTGAGGGTGTTTTTTACGAAATTGAGAAGTCGGAAAGCTAGTGTCCGGCACTTTAACCAGGTTGGTGGATACGGAGGGTCTACCTGGTGGAGTTGGTAAACCCTGATTATAAACTAGTGGTTGACATGGGCTCCAGGATCCTAATGGGACGAATGGCGTATGAACATATTATTGGTCACCGACTGCCATAAGATTGCATCTACTTACCTCGGATCACTGCCTTCTGAATTAGACTTTTAGGTCGAAGGTTAGAGGTTTGAATCCCTAAGAAAACCACATACTTCGGTCTGGGCACTCAGCAGTATCACAGCCCACACTCAAATCAAGTGACTTGTGTGGCGTATATGTATTCGGTGCCCTTTTTTAACAATATTTTTGTGTTCAAATAAATAAGTAGTTTCATACAATACTACTCTTTTGTTAAAATCACAAGCGTAACAAGTAGCTGATATGTATGAAGTTACAAACTCTCTGTTTACTAATATTTTTAAAAAACAACCTAAATTATACTAAACAATAAATATCATTTGTAATGGAACTACACACATCTCATAAAAATCAAACTTATTTTGACGTGTGATCTAACAACTAAACTTTTTAAAAATGATATAGGATGGAGAGAGAGTGTGACTATCAGTGAAATTCCGACTGCTCATTTCTTTCTAACTGGTTCCCATCAGCTAGTTATACCTGCATCTCAGAATTGACTTTCACTCTGAGATTCAAAACTGGTGTCATTCGTTCCACTTAGCAACTACTGAGCTTAGATATCCACTCGTTTGTGCAACATGATATTACAAATGATTACAAATTACACATTGAAGTTGGTTAGTATTACAGAGAGACATCAACATGAATAACCAGGTAGTGTTGATTAGTTGTTTAGTTCTAACCTAAGACGGAAATCAGTCTCGCTTTGCATACGTTTAGATCAGATGAGATTTCAGATTATAATTTAATATCTAATTTAATAAATATTCATCTATATGTCATATGTTCAAAACATATTAATGGTCTATTCATGCAAATATCGATCCACAAAGCTGTGATAATATTATTAGACTTAATTGGTCGAACTGTAGTTTGGTTTCTAGTGTTATACACATAGTGTTGGACAAGTTAATCCGATTTAACCAATCTGAATCATACTACTGATGACTAGTAAGACACATATCTGTAGGATTAAACTAAGGCGTTCTTTAAAAAATGGTGATTAGCTTATTATATATATATGTAAATCAGTCATTAATGTTAACTAGTTCTGTAGTAGTTTAAGATATGGGTATACTATTTACTCCAAAAAATGATGATCCATATGCTAATATTCCAAGTCATAAGGCATTTACCCGTACGTATCTTTCGACAGTTACTGCAGACTTTGGTAAGTTTTATTAATTATTTACGATTGAATTCGTATAAACCTCTCGTTGGTTGATTAATTTATAACTTAATGAATAATATCATTGATAAGAGTTTAATCAAAGCATTACATTAATAACAATTTCCTGTAGTTTTAGTGAGAAACAGTGATCAGTGGAGTTCAACTGGGTCTGTTGTGAGATATTTGCTCATTGAAGACAATTGTGGATGTGTCGTTCGATTTCGTGGATTAGTTGAAGTTAGATATTACCACGGTTTGATCCTGGAATGATCAGTGGTCTAGACGTTAAGTGTTCGCGATCGAGACTGATAGGTAGTGGGTTAGAATATTGCGATGTGGGATCGTGGATGCACATTGCTATATGATGGAACAGCTGTCCGATGCTTCTTGGTTTCCATACTGCTCTAGCTTCAATTTACTCATGATCTCAACTAATAATTAATAAAGTTGTTGGTTAACTCATCTCATGGAAAGTGATCGAAAACTAGGTCGTGGATTGTCTCAGTACTCAATACTAATTCGTCATTATATTTTGATAGCTTTAAATCAGACTATTTTTTCTGCCTTACATTACATGTTGACAAGATTTCATAATATTCTGTCAAGTTGGTTCTACTGACGTAAAACGTGTTTAACTACTGTATGTTGTCAGTGTATATCTCATTTATTATTGAAAATCTTAGTAAAAAAATATACATGAAAATTGATTGAATCTAGCCATCGACAAGTTAAAATTTAGCACATTTGTGGCAGATTTTTTAAAGTTTTCCTTTAGATTGATTACTTTCAATTTCATCTTACCCCAGTTTACTCTAATTTAGATTTATTTTCCTCATTGTCGATTGTATCATTGTATTTCTTAACACAACAATGAGCTGTTTGAATTTTAAGAACACCTACACCTATAAATATTACGAATGTCTTGTAGTTTCCATCAATTGGTGTTGATAAACTATGATTTTAATCACAGAATCAATGATTTTCAATCATCGGTACGTATGCTGAGTTCCTCAGTCTAATCGTCACATTGGAAGCTGATGGCTGAAGGATCAGAGAAAAATGATTAGTTACCAACAGATAAATATTTAGTTTACATTTTTACAATAGATCAGTGGAGATTCGAATAGCTCACTGGTATACTCTTTGACAGTGACATTCGGTGATATAGGTAGATATTCGAAGAATGGTATAGATTTTGTTAAGATTGCACATGTGCATTAAAATCAAGTATAAAGTAGAATGAAATCTATATTCCGTGTTTCTTTGTACTTGCCCTCGATTATTAAAAATTGCAATATCTTTCAAACGTATCCAGAATTGGTAATTAAATTTTAATGTACATAGTACAAGTAATCAATGATATGTGTTTAAGCATTGCTACGTTTGAAAGACATAAATTTTGGTTAGCGTCGTACACGAATACCTTATGGACAACCAATTCAACGTACGAAGACCTTACTGTTGAAGTGATTAAATGCCATATTACTCAACCTATAGCATAAGTCTAATTTAACCTTAACTTATATAACTAGAATGTGTTTCTATTGTTTAATGTTTATTTATTTATTTAACATTATTTATCCAAATGATTTAGGCGAGGACAACTTCCTGACATGCCCACTTGGTATACTTTTCACACTCGGTATCCTGTTAGGATCTGGTGGTGCTCAAGGTAGAACAGGTTATCAAATTGGAAAAACAATCAGACTGAAATCGACATCTTCTTCATGGAATTCTTCGGAAGCTCAAAAAGAAATGAAATCATTATATCAAGAGCTTAATAACTCGCTTACTTCAGAAAAAACATTTTTAAATGAGAAAGAAGAAAGTGTTGTTAGAATATCAACTGGTATATTTGTACAAAAAACTTATGAAGTTGAAAGACGTTTTAACGAAAGTATTGCAAATGATTTTGAGGGAGAATTGAAACAGGCAAGTTATTGTTCACTTGTTATTGTTTCGCTCGTATCTTCCCATTGAGGTTTAAGCCTGCAATTGATCAGTCTGTTGTTGGCATATGTGCATACTGTGCGTATGCCTCGATATCGCATTAATTCACAAGCTTTTTATGAGCAAAGATGGATAGTTGCTAGCAGTGGAATCCAGGATGTGCGTTTCTACCTATTTGAGAATCGTCAGCTGGATGTACTTGCATCTCAGATTTGATGTCCGAGTCCCAGAGGGAACATCAACTCTGAGATGCAGGTACATCCAGCTAAGGAGTCGCGAATAGGAAAAAACGCGCGTCCTGGATTCCACTGCTAGTCACTATCCATCTTTGCTTATAAAAGACAAGTTATTATATTTTGTGTAAATCTTAATATAATGAAGAATCAGTCGTTTTCGAAAACATCAATCGATAAGTAATCGACCGTTTCATTCATAGAATGTTTTTAAAATAGTTTATTATTCGTGATGTGATACTTCGGGAAAGTCTATCTTATTTAGTTGGATGGTTTACTTAGTTTGAATGTGTAGAGTGGATATATTACCAGAAAAACCAGTAGAAATAATGGATGAGTTGGCTGACTGTTTTTTCTCATCTAAATAATAAATAACCATACATTCAATTTGAGTTACTTTAAGTTGGATTTAGAACAGTTCCAGTAATAGATCATAACGTATGAATGGAACGAAGCTTTTATCAGGTCATAACTGTATGATTTAAAAAGATTTCCAGTCTAAATCGTTTATGGATTCACATGGAGAAAAATAATGCTGTTGAATTTCAGCTGAGCAGCTGAATAATATTATAATCATTGTGGCATATTAATGCAATACGTTCGAATAAATTTGAGATCACTTATGCGCACTGTTTCAAACTGAGATTAAATGTCTCCCGTGTGCTCTCTGACGTTTACTAACTTTCAAATTCACATTGTGAGCTTTTCTCACAGTATGCTAAACAGGGTTATATATAGTAATGTTTGGATTAAAAGAATAACTGTCTAGATAGTTTAGATAGGTGCTGTTACGTAGTTGAAACAAAAACAAACAAACAATGTAATTGGGTAAATGAGGGTTCTACATTTTATTATAAATATAAATGTACATTATTGCCTAAACAAATGTTACCACCCAGTTATTCAACCAATAATTGTCCAATCAGTAATCAAATCAAGTGCAAACAATAAATGGTATTCTATCAAGGCTTAAAGAATAAAATGAATTCATATAGTATTTTCCAAAATCCGTACGTATTTTCACTAAATTTCGTTATTGAATGTAAACTGATATCGTGAATACATTAGATTTTTTATCAATCAAACATTGTAGAAACTTGTAAACATTTCAGTTGCTGGTTTGCCTAAGTAAGAATTTAATTTTGTTTATTTATTTAAACATTAACATTCGTACAGGAAGGCACCAAATATATATGCACCATACTTCATTCGATTTGTGTGAGAGCTGGAATACTCCCCGAACATCCAAACCTATACAGGTAGTTTTCCTAGGGGGGCCACATTCAAAGCCTCTGATCTAATGGTCTGATCCACAGGGCAGTAAGGTAACATCAGTAGATGCAGTCTCATGGTAGCCGGTGACGAACACTTGGTTTATACGTCATTTGTATCTTCAGCATCCTGTAGCCTATTTGCATCATTGGTTTTGAATCAGGGTTTGCCATTCCCCCTTGGTGGATCCTCCGTGTCCACCAAGCCGGTTCAAGCGTCAAACATTCTCAGACTACGTGGTAGATGTATCCGAATTATAAATGAAATTTCTCAAACAGTACTTGATGTAGTTTAAGATGAGTTGCATTGATGTTGTTTCATTCATTACTTGTATCTGGATTTCATTCTATGTTTATTTTCTACCGACTTCTTATTCCCATTCAGTTAAAACAACTATTTCTATTTTATCGTGTTCATGTCTGTGTCGCAGGATATTAGGGAATGATGGTAAATCAGTTGATGAGGTTGTGAATCTTCATCGACTGAGATGGTTGGACCACGTGCTTCATATGCCTGAACACCGATTACCACGTCGCCCAATGCTGACCAGTGTTGGGGAGTAGGCCTTCTTTGATAGTGACTATATACACGTGGCCATGTGAGAGCATTTCCAGAGGGAGAACAGACTGTCCCTACTCTCGGCCGTACCAGGGCATTTGGGGGCTAAACAAAATTACTGGAAGTAGTATAAACAGTAAATGTGATTTTATCGTTTAATACTGATCATTTATTTGAATGTGATGACATGCATGTCTTCTAGGTGTATTTCGAAGGATTTAAATATATGTAGTGGATTATCGTAAATGGATATTAAGTTGATTGGAATGAGATGATTGTTCGATCTGAAACGTAGTGAATTAAATCAGTCATAAACTTAGTCCACTTGGTTGTCGAACACTTGAAGAACTTAGATGACAGGAAAATTTTTAAAAACTTAAAATTAAAATTTAGAAAATCATTGACATCATGTAACTGTTTAGATTGATCGTGTGGATGGACTTGAAGAAACTTTGAAAAATGCTGTCTACTGACTGAATTTTTGTTATAGCCCAAAGCCGCCGATCAGAAGCAGCGAATTATCGATGGGACCAAGGACGCGTAAAACACGTGCGAGCAGCCTAGAGTCCTGATTGGTCCTGTTTCCCGCCTAACCCAGTCAGTTAATTTCAGAACACCAGTCTCAGCCTCTGCAATATGAATAATTATATCTCGAACATACTGAGTTTATATATCGTTCAAACAGACCACAACGTAGCATAAAATAGAAAATAACATTTGTACAAGAATTAGCCCAAAGTGGCTGTGAACGTGGGAGGCAGTGACTAATAGACAGGGCATAATTCAAGAATGGTAAAACGTTTAATAATGGTTTATAGGTCAAAATAAAGTTTATAATAAGAGGAATATGAATATGAATAGCTTAGTTATTTAATAATTATACGATAAAAATATACGTTTAGTATTGATCCATAAAAGGATCCCAAAGTTACCATTCATTATGTTTATCGGGACCTAACAATTTTTTCATCGTCTTTTTTCTCACATAAATGGTTGCTGTTAATCAGCGCTGCTTAGTTGTATGATATACTTTAGTCAAATCGTGATAAACGAAAGATTATTGAGTTGAAATGTGATTTCTTTGTTGAAATACAAGTATGGTCTTTACTAATATACTAATGAATATGTTATCCTCAGCCGATGTGGTTTTGTTACTTATTTAATTACTAACACCTATCTTACATCATGGAAGAGCCAGCCACCAGCATTCTCCATTCAACTCCGTCATGGGTAATCATTTCCAGTTCCGGCGACACTATAATTTATGGACGAGCCAATCAGAAGCGTTCGAGGGATTTCAAGGTCACAGCACCAACTTCAGTACCTAATGCTAACGTACGATCGGTTCACAGGGGATTTTATACAAAACGTGATAACTGAGCACCGATAACAAATTAGACGGCTGGGCTATAACTTGTGAACGAACCAATCAAGTATAAGATAACAGATTTTGGATTTTGGCACGAAAGACTTCCATCCATTTGGCTAAATAGAGTTTTCGCACTATAGCTGGTGTCAGTTCGTGATGAAAACTCTATACATAATTCCTAACTAAGGCAAATCATGACAATTATTGCGAACTGGATAATGAAAGCACTAGTAACACTGGTTGCAGCCAGGTACTACAAGATTTACGGATGATTGGAGAGTGTACAGACTCCTACATAGACTTGGTTATGTGTATCGTTTCGTTATCCACAAGTGACATTTTTTGTACTCAACAACCGGAGTGCATACAAACAATAGTGAAGCTATGTGGTCGAGGCTGAAAGTGTTTTTGAATATTTATCATGACTTCAGTGGCTGACTGTTCTGTAGCCATATGGACGATTTCCTCTACTGCATGTATTACGATTTTAGAACCTCTGAACCTCTTTCTAACCTTGACAAGTTTTTGAACCATGCAAAAGAAGTGTATCCATTTTAATTCTTTGGTTTTGTATAATTTATTTCTAATCCATACTGACTGCTTGCTGATTGGTTACTATTTCCCAGGGTCACTTAAGATTCGTTAAAATGTCATCTATAAATTATAGTCTCGCCCCAATTCCTATTCAGGTCTGCTTCCAATACCCGAAGCAGCGTGATCTTCGGTCTTCCACTTTTCCGTTTCCATTCACGATGCCAAGTTAGTGATTGCCTCGTTATGCAATTTGGTAATTTCCTTAATATATGTCCTAACCGCTTGCAACATTTTTCTCTAATTTCCTCCTCCGCTGGAAGCTGTTTGTTCTCCACTACATTAAGTTGTTGTTGATGGTATCTGGTCAATAGGCACTAAGTATCTTGTGTAGATAATTATTTATAAATACTTATACCATTTTTGGTGATGATTGTGGTAGTTCTCAAAGTTTCAGCTCCGTACTAGTTTATAATTGTACATATTTTAATTTACTATGAGATAACTCGGACTACTTAATTTTTGTTTGATATTATTATGAAATGACATCAGGTAGACAACCATGAAACCAACCCCGACAATCTAAGATCACTAACTGTTTCAGAATACAATATCTCTCAAAACTGATGGTCAGTCAGTAACAACGTAAAACTTCGTACTTAAGTACATCATTTCGAGTTGCCATGCCACATTAGCACAGAGATGCAATTGTCGGTTCAAGTCCCGTAGTGGTAGAGGTAGTAGGACTATAAGCAGTAGTCGAAAGGACTAGGGTTTGATGATGTAATTCGAGGAGTATAATTCAGTGAAATAAATTTGGAAAGAGGTAAAAAGGGAAATGAGGAACTCAGAAGACTAGAACTTGGGAGAACACAAAGAGTGGATGCACCTGCGCCATTGCAAACGATTTTGAGCCATGTCATTCAGGGTCTCTAACCATCGGTTGCTATTAACTCGCGGATTCCAACTAATTAGTCTACACTTACCAACATGGCTCAGTCCACTTGTCAGTGACTTCATGGATTTGTGCCATGTTTTTGTCTAACTGCCCCTACTTTTCGTCCAACCTACTCCTACACCATAAGACATCGCACGTCGGGGCAGTCGGTGGTTGGGCATACGTAACACATGTCCCAGCCATCTCAACTGATGAAGTTTCACTACTTCATCATTTGATTTGCCATCCTTACCTAGTACCCGTATCCTAACAACTACGTTATTTACTCGGTGGTCCCAGGATATACGTGCAATGTTTCGAAGATACCTATGATCAAATACTAGTAACCTACGTATATTCTCTACTCTTACCGTCCATGTTTCACTGCCATAAAGTAGGACGGAAAGAACTACTGCACGTAGTGTGAAAATCTGGTCTACAAAATCACGTCGATGTCGAAAACCAGCCTGGTTTTCTCTAGTCTGCTATTCACGAGCTTTGGTTAGGCGTCGAAGTATTATTGAAGCTAATACTTTAGACACTATATTAGTCAAACTGATTCCTCTGTGACTGTCATAAGAGGACTTTTGTCCTTTCTTACAGATTGGCACAATCAGTGATTGAGACCAGTAAGATGGGATTACGTCCAGTTCTCAAATTCTTCCCTAAGATCTCAGTTAATCTCACTGCCTATAATGAACCACCATCCTTAAAAATCTCAGGAGTAAACCTGTCAGGGCCTGCTGCTCTCCCTCGTTTCAGATTTCCTATGGCTTTTTCAACTTCGTAAAGGGACGGAGGACCTACATTAACTTGCCATTCAGGTTGACTGGAGATCATTAGAAACCGAAATGTGGCTGAAGGCCAGTTGAACTGATCCCTAAAGTGTTCTGCCCATCGATCCAATCTCCTGGATTGAGAATGAATAATATGTCCATCTTTCTCTGAGATTGTTTCGCTAACGGTCGGGTTCCTAATACCGGTTTCCCTAACGAATCTGAACAATTCTCTGCTATTACCTATTGCCGCTGCCTTTTTCCATCTCTCTTGCTTTCGCTACCCACTACTGTTCGCGATCATTGCGTAGACTTCTTGTCAGCTTGCGCTTAAGCTGACTCCGCTCTTCATTATGTTCAGATCCAGATGAAATGAGTTTCCGAGCATCTATCAGTGCGATAGATGCTGCTGAGATCCAGTGTTTCTCCCTAACCTTACGGGTTACCGTACTAGCAGATATCACTGCTGTTTACACAGTTTTTCGGATATCATTCCATGCTGCCTCGGGGTGGGCATCACATGCGTGGCTGCCTAACTGTTTTCCTAGTTGTTCCTGAAATATACTATTAGTTTGACTATCATTAAACAGGACCCTAAGAGGTTTCCTTGCAGCGTCTTTCTTACGTCCAATAAGACGCAAGCAAATACGCGCACGTACTAGAGGATGATCTGAATCTAAGCATGTGCTCCAGAATGAGCGGCAGTCTTCTATCGAGCCCCTCCATCGGTGGATGATAGCGGTTATCTGAGCATAGCTGCAACAGACGGTCGCCATTATCTGTTATTTGAGCCACGACACTGTAAGATCCACCTAGGTGTCTTTCTCTTTCGCTTAGTTTACCTACTTCAGCATTAAAGTCACCGACCATTATTACTACATCAGAGTGCCTAGCTTTTCGGAGAAGGTCGGAGAGCTTTCTTTACAACTCATCTTTTACATCGTCTGAGCTGCAGTCAGTTGGAGAATAGGCAGAGAAGACGACGAAGCAACTACGAGTGTCCCTATGTTTCCGAGTTCCCACTGTTTCGTTTAGTCGGACAGTGCACAAGCGAGTGTCTACTGGGATCCAGTCTAAGAGAGCTAGTTGTGCCCTAGGACTCAATGCTATACCTACGCCGGCGAGGCCATGGGAAGCACAATCAGAGCTTCCAGATACACGAAGTGTGAGTCGAGTCAGTTCTTTAATTTAGCATGGTGAGATCAAATGAATGACGCTACTCGGATCCTGTATGCGCGTTTCGGAGACACAGCGCACATCGATGGTGCGAGATTCTAAATTCCCAGTTAAGGAAGCCTGCTGTCCTATTTGGCACAGTGTTCTGACGTTATAAGCTCCAACATGAGGTTTAGAACGTGGTTTCAGGAGACCAAGAATAACGTTCCGCGTACTCGAGTCGTTTGCTCTAGCGGTGCGAAGTGATAAAGGGACCTGAGAAGGGTTAGTCATAGAGATAAGAGAGGTATTGGGAGGTGTAGAAAGAATTTGAATGTGACCAACTTGATCTTGTGTGTTGTTACGGGTATGTAGGCTGA
Source organism: Schistosoma bovis (assembly GCA_944470425.2). Lineage (NCBI taxonomy): Eukaryota > Metazoa > Platyhelminthes > Trematoda > Strigeidida > Schistosomatidae > Schistosoma > Schistosoma bovis. Next base: position 42,733,623 of record OX103956.1, on the reverse strand, counting down.
TATCACTTCCCGGCTGCCCACACCGTGGAAGGGTATTTCTTGAGGAACCTGAAAAGGAAATCGGATTAGTGTTGGTCTTAACGACCTGGGAGCGTGACCGCAGAACCCAAACGACAGCTGCTTGAGGCCGGTCGCGCACGGTCTTTTTGTGAGAGGTTTTTAACCTGTTAGCTTCGTTCTTCAAAGGGCCTCACTGCCGGAGACGGAAATCCGTAAAGTAAGGTGAGGTGTGACATTTTTATGGTTAACCTTTCCTAACCCTTTCCTTCCTTGTGAGAAGGCAGCATCGCTGCAGATGCTGGTTGTCCGAGAGAAGCACTTTACTGCTGTCACACTACTGTCACACAGTAAACAGTACGACTTCGCCCTTAGACCTTGAGTTGCTGCTTTTAGTCTTACCGTTCTCCAATCGACCTACCTGGCATGGTAGCACCTACAGGAACATATGTTCTAGCCAATATCGCTCGGTTGGGTCATCACGATAGACAAGCCCGACCACCGCGTCAAGGTAGCAGCCACAATCAAGCATAAAACTGATAACTTATATTTTGAAACACAAGTTTAGATTCAGTAATATAAACACCTTCAAATGTTTATTTTGTTAATAATCCTAATAGATAACATAGATTAGTGATTTAAATTAGTACACATTCTCAACTGTATATTCATTATACCATGTGTTTGTAAATTGGTATTCATTGGTATAATTTTATTTTCATGTGTAAATATAAACAAAATCTTAAACCTATGATTATCATTTACAGTAATAATAAGTAAGTTGTGAAAAAGTGAAATAATATAATTTATTAGTTCTAATTAAGATATATTGTAAACAGGTTAATTGGATAACATGATTGAAATCAGTTTGTGAATTACTAAATAACTAGAATTAATAAAATTGATATTTTAAAATGTATATGATAGTTCCATGTTATTTTATTACACTATGTAGAAGCTGAAAAACCGAAGAAGTAGGTTAGCTGAAACCCTGTATCATAGTTAATTTGATGAGATCCATATGAACACAATGAATTGCGGAAAATTCTGATTATTTATCAATGAATTACTAAGTTTACTAAAGATATTTTCTGTAGTTGAGAGTATGGGTCAATTGAAACTAGACCACTATGGAAAACCTGGAAGTACTCGACGGCCAACTCTTCCTATTATGGAGCTTCCTCAGCAGTGCGCATCCACGATCCCACATCACGAGATTCCAACCCACGACCTATCGGTCTCGCGCTCGAATGCTTAACCTCTACACAACTGAGCCGGCCGGGATCCAATGTTGTTAATGTCTAACTTCAACTAATTCACGAAATTGAGCGACACACCAATCATTATCATCAGTGAGTTACTATCTTACAATAGACCCGCTTGAACTCCACTGATCACTGCTTTACATTAGAACTTCAGGAAATACCTCTTGAAGCCAGTCACTAGTGAGCATATGCTGATTAGTATCAGAAAGGGATTTTTGTGGATATTATAGTAGTTTCATTAGTAATTACTATAATAAATTACTATAAAATCCACGAACTCACCTTCTGATACTAAAAATATTTTCATCATGCAAAAGTATTGTGTGTAATATTTTATTTCAGAGAATCATAATGAAATCATAAAATAGTTTATCTGATAAGTACCAAGTATCAGTTATTGTATAGTAAACTAAATAAGGCTTGAGGTTGAGTAGACGTAACTTGAAACTTCAAGAACTACCACAACCATCATCAATAAGGTACAAGTATTTATAAACAATTGTCTACACAGGAAACTCAATATTCTTTGGCCGGTTATCATCAGCAACAGCCTACTATAAGAGAAAACGAACCAGCTTCCAGCTGAGGAGGAAATAAAGAAAAGACGTTGCAAGTGGATAGGACACATATTGAGGAAATCACCAAACTGCATCACTAGGCAGGTGCTAACTTGGAATCCTGAATGGAAACTGAAAAATGGAAGGGCGAAAAACACACTGCTTCTGGAGTCAAAAACCGATATGAAACGGATGTGTAATCTAGTCACAGATCTATCCATGTGATGAATTAATTTTGTTTTAAAGTTTACTATTATTGTAATGACTCACTTATCTTTGAAGCATATGCTGTTGATGTTATTCACAACGACGAACTATATACAAATAAATGATCCAACTTAAAGATCACGACATCTGCAAAGCTTTCTATCGGTAATCATAATCGGAATGAAGTCATTAATTCTACTAGTATTTGTTCATTAGAATTAATTAACGCTTACAAATTCTTAATGTTCATTACTCTAGGTGGATTTTTCTAATCGAACTAGTGCTACAGTTGATATCAATGATTGGGTTGATCAACAGTCTAATGGTTTATTGGAGAAATTCTTTACAGATGATATTCCAGATGATACTGCGATGATACTGGTAAATGTTTTCTACTTTAGAGGTAAGCTATGATCCGACTGTTTAAAGTTTGGAGTTTAATAGAAGAACAGACTTGAATACTATTTGTTGCTTAAAATGTGATGACTCTAATAATCAGAATCACAATAATAGCCTGAATTGTTCATGTTAAGTATTTTGTATTTTGTTTATAGGGCGATTAAAGTGAGCATGTAGGATGTTCGTGATTTAAGATTTGTGATGTTTGAGACTTGTGAAATAGGCAGAACTGTAAAAGTTGAGTGAAGGTTTATGCTAGTATGACTTGAAGTTGGGTCATCGAGGAATAAGCCATGTTGATGGATGTGAACAAGCAGTAATCATATGTCTGGACCACCTTGGTTACTACAGATTTACTTACGTAAAGGCTATCTAATGAAAATTAAATCATAACAGTAATTCTCGTTATTCGATGTTTAGCAGTGATGTAAAGCTAAAGGTACCGTTTTTTAGCCGGAACCGTAATTTGCATGATATTCACCGAATTTGACTAGTAAAAAGTTAAGAGGAAATTGTCACATTTGATTGTGACGGGAATGTTATGAATTAGCTGATTCTGAATACTAGAAATTATTGCAGCTGCATATGTGTAGTCAAGTGTTTTTAGGTAATAAGAACATGCACAATATGTTGAGAATAGTGGTGGTCAAGATATTCTAATTTCAGCTACTTCGTCTCAGGCTCAAGCACAGCTCCACATAATTTGGTTTCGATAACCAGATAGTATCATTAATCTTCAAGTTTATAGTGTGGCTCATACCCAATTGCTTGGTGAATAAATGAAACGAATAAATCATTTATTTTGGCATGAAGAGTTCGCTCAAATCTATTTATATTCATACTGATATGGTCTTTTTAGCTCAACCGAACTGAGGATATATTTCAGCTATTAAGTTACAGGAATAGATATGTCAACCACATATTTAATAATAAGATGGATATGGATTTTGCAATAGTTACCACTATACTACTCTGGTGTGCGGCAAAAGGTTAAGAAGATCGAAGAAAAGAGAACGAAAACAGAGTGATTAGTGTGGAAACGAAAGAACAATGAATTCTGAGACGGTTGATTGACATTTTGCAGATGGATTACTTAATTTATAGTTTCCAAATTTTACTAAAATGTTTTATTTTGTATTCAAATACGTTCGATTGTCCCCACTTGTGTTATCGGTCACTACACTACTACAGTGTAGTCTCGAAATAGTTTACAACGATTTCACAGTCCTTACTTTTGGAATAATTTTCGCCATACTCTGATAGCAGCCATGAGTAGGGAAAAATTTTCACAAACACTCAGGTGATTTATAAATTTTTCACCTGAACTAATAAATAAATCGACTATAAATTAAGATAATCTGCTACTTATTTTGGATTGATACCATGAATTGATCAAGCAGATTGTGAACTTTTCTAAACTCTCTTTTCCAACTCCATTATTCTCAATCACTATGTCATCTGGAGGGAAGCACGAGGTATAGTGGACAGCTACGATGCAGCTGGACGATCTAGACTGCGTAGATGATGTGGCTCTTTTATCGCACATACAACAACAAATGCAGGAGAAGGCGACCAGTGTAGTAGCAGCCTCAGCAGCGGAAGGTTTCAACATACACAAAGGAAAAGCAAAATTCTCCAATACAACACAGCACGCACCAATCAAATCACACCTGACGGAGAAGATTTGGAAAATGTAAAAACCATCATATATCTGGGTAGCATCATTGACGAGCACGGCGGACCTGATGCGGATGTGAAGGTACAGATCGTCAAAGCAAGAGCAACATATCTACAATTGCAGAACATCTGGAAACCAAAACAACTATCAACCAATAACAAGGTAAGGATTTTCAATACCAATGTCAAAACAGTTCTACTGTACGGGGTAGAAACTTGTAGAACTACCAAAGCAATCATTCACGAGATACAAGTGTTCATTAACAGTTGTCTATGCAAAATACGTCGGATCCGTTGGCCAGACACTATCAGCATTAACCTACTATGTTAGAGAACAAATCAGATCTTAGCGGAGGAAGAAATCAGGAGGAAGTGCTAGGAGTGGATAGGAAATTCATTCGGGAAGGCACCCAACTGCGTCGCAAGGTAATTCCTCACTTGAAATTCTCAAGGCCGAAGGAAAAGGGGAAGACCATGAAACACATTACTCCGAGAAATGGAGACAGATATGAGAAAAATGAACAACAATTGGATAGAAGTAGAAAGGAAGGCCCAGTACAGATTGAATTGCAGAATGCTAGTCGGCGGGGTGTAACAGGCGTAAGTGAGTAAGCAAATAAGTAAGTAACTACAGTCAGAAAGTGTTTTGATCATTTCTAATGCTGCTTTTTCCTTACGTCTTATTGCAAAGCAATTTTTAGATTCCATTATACCACAAAACAAATTAGAGTGTCATTTGTTTCGTGATGTTTTCAGTTTAACAAATACTGTGAAATGAAAAGATAATATTTTTGTACTGCATATTCATCGAAATAACAAAGTTATCGTTGATTTTAGATTTTTGGCAAAGTCCATTTGAGCCTCATTACACTAGGATAGAGAATTTCGATATTTCATCAGATCACCAAATAACGGTTCATATGATGACTCAGGAAGGAGTAATGAAATATGGAAAATTCGAAGATGAAGGATTTGAGATCGTCAGTAAACCATTAAATGTTAGTAATTAAAAGTGTGTTTTTTCTAACTTCTGTTATGTTTTGAGTTTGTCAGTCTCTTTATTCTATATTTTGATGGTTGAATTCATGAGTCCATTGAAGCTAGACGACCATGGGAAACCTGGAAATACAGGACAGTCGTTTAGTCCAAAGTGTATAGATTATCAAGATTTATTTTTGTGGAGAAAATGTCTTATCTAGCATCATTCACTTGAAAATTAACAGTTCATTTACCCGTGCTACAGTTTGGTACCATTAATGTTTGATTATTTGTAGAGTTTTTTTATTAGACTTATCAATTTGAGATTGCACTCATTTTTAATAAACTGTTTACATTGAACAGTTATTTTCACCCCAACAATTATACAAATGATTATTTTAATTCTTATTTCGACAACTTTGATGATCACATGAATAATCATACGAATTACATGATATTTATTTGTTATGAACCAAGTCCACATTGGTGCAAAATAGTATGAATTCATATTATTTCGAGGTTTCTCGTCAGCTGCTTACAAACCAAAAAATGTGATAGAATTTTTACATTGAGATATAGTGAAAACAAATGACATAGATGAGTGTAAATAACTGGGTTACAATAATAATTATAAATATATATATATATATATATATGCTAGAACAGGTCAGAGGTCAAAAGGAATTAATTCGGGTTGGGTGGTGTAATAATGCAATTGAATAATCATAAGATAGGTTACGTAATAATAATTAAATAGAATATGAAGAGTTAAGATAATTTAGGAGGATCAGGTGGTGGAAATGCGTAAATAATAATGTGGTTTAAGAATTATGTAATAGGGGAGGAATATAAATATTTTAAAGTAAATAAAAATAAAATAATAATAATAATAATAAAGGGTTACCAGGGTAGTGATAAGCTAATTAACGTCTCTTTTTGAATGCATGAGTCAGGTTTAAGTTTTTTGATCATAATAGCTTCAGCAAAACGGAGGGTGGTCGTACTTCTTTGTCTATTGATAACTTTGAAAGCATGAGGAATGTCGATGGTGTGCCCGTGTCCTTTTGACCTCTGACCTGTTCTAGCATATATATATAGTTATTATTGTAACCCAGTTATTTACACTCATCTATGTCATTTGTTTTCACTATATCTCAATGTAAAAATTCTATCACATTTTTTGGTTTGTAAGCAGCTGACGAGAAACCTCGAAATAATATGAATTCATACTATTTTGCACCAATATTTGTTCTTGCTTTATTTAAATTCATAAAGGGAACCAATTGCACGAGTCCACATTATTAAACGTTATGTTTTCTAACTAGTACCTCATCATGATGTACATCAGATGCTTATGTAGAACAATATATCACTAATCTTGAGAAATTACAAAATTTGGGTGTTGATATTCGGTACTGAATTGATCAGACTTCTTTTGACACACTATCTTCTCAAACGAACACTTCAATACTGTCTGTGAAAATGAGTTGTGTGATTTATTGTTACATGAGTTTTTATTGTGATTGTTGATGATACCAACACTTTATATAGGAGAGAGATTCTTAGTTATTTCACAAGTGTTAAATTAGTTTTCTCTGATAGTCTTCTCTGTGACCAGATCCAAACATATCCAGCTAACAAGAAAATGGTCATCCCCAACTCAACTTCTACAGATTATCTTCAATTTTAGATCAATCTGGCATAATCGGACAAAAAAATTGTATTGCAGAGTATCGTACTTGAATCCTTAGGAAAATATAAAACTGAGGTCTGAGTTTTCTGTCTGTTATCACTCACCTGTAACGTTTAAGCAATCACCATACCACAGATATTTGAATATGGTACTTATCAGCTTTCCTAGCATAATTGTATTTTGATCACTTGAACGTTTTGGGTTAATCACTGTGTTAGGTAGATAATTTTATCTCGTTTTCTTCATTGTAAATATTTTTAAATCGATTTATTCTAATCTCGAATAATTAGGTAGTGTAGCCTCAACACCATTGTGATATTTGAAATCGTAAAGCATTTTAATTACGGCGACACAAGTATGGATAAGGAAATTGATTTAGATGATGATTTTATTGACTCTCTAAGAACGTGACTTCATTCCCATTTCTTTTATTCGTGAAATCAGGTCGCATAGCACAGTCCAAATTTTTCACTGAAAAATATATGCTACTGTGGGTACTCGACTCAATATTGATGAATTGCACGTTAAGCAGTAACTTGACAAGTTTTGTACAGTTTCTTTAGAATATCAGGCTTACACTCATTTATTTCATTTTGTTCTTTCTTTCTTCAAACATCTCCAGAACACACGTTTCACATTTGTTATCGTGTTACCTCTTGAAAAGTGGTCGTTAAATGGTGCCACAGAACTTTTGAATGGCAATAAAGTTTTAAGTGAATACGTAAAGAATTTGAAAGAAACTACAGTGTCATTACGATTACCGAAATTCACATTGAAAAATACACTTGACCTTGTGCCAACATTAAAGTCTATCGGTGTTGTCGATTTGTTTGATCCAGTAAAATCTGATCTGTCAGGTAAGAATATCTAAGTTGGTAAATTCACATAAAATATTATACATTGTTCTTTTTATCAATTCTGATTATTCTATTATGAATTCGAGTGGATATTAGTACGTCAGATTACTAGTATGTTTTCTGTGCCCAGATATTTTATGTGGTTTTATTCAAACGTTCGAAGTCAATGAGTAGTGGAGTTTTCTGTTATTCAGGAGTATTTGAATTATAGTACAAATTAGGAATCCCAGAAATAACGCGATTCGATCAACAAGTATTGGATAAGCACGAACGAATGTACTGTATTTGGAATTCGAAATCAAACATTCAATAAGCAAAAAGAAGTCATTAGTTCATTCAAACACCACAGGTTTCTTCAAGATAACTGCTATGCTTGGTCTATCACTAGCCCTTCACTAGCTCTTATAACCGTTATTAAATAACTCCAATAGATAAATGGATTTAAAAAGGAAATACGACGGGGTTACTACAGTTCATTGATGTACAGTATGAATCTCAAGCATTCGAAGCGATTATGAATGAATGAGAACGAATGAGGATTTGAACGCAAATTAATGAACGGATTTGAGAAACACATTTTATAGGAAAACGAATAAGTCGTGGAACATTTTAAGTAAGTAACATGCTAGTGAACAGAATATGCGTGTAGGCTGTAATCCATGATCGAGCATAAATGCGCATACAAACACAATTATAATACACACATATACAGCCAAGACTAAAGTCAGAATTCTCAAGACATACATAACAACATTTCCTTTGTGTGGAGTTGAAACGTGAAGAACAGTTAGATGGACCCAAACTGTTTATAATTCAGCGCTTGACCATCAATTATACGTTGTTCGGTTCTCAAAATGTTTATAAAGAAATAGAACAGACTAAGGTGAGCTGTGCAATAGTAATTAACAGAACAGTTGATGAATATGTAAGACTTAACCTTCGACATCGTCTAAATTATACTTAGTCATAGATAATGTGCAAAAATAAGTAACTATCAGAGTAGTATTGGAAGTAATCTCCCAAACAAAATCCAGTCGATTCTGTCTCATAGATTAAAAATTCTGCAGTTTTGGAAAAGAATAATTCAGTCGAAGTGGAACCTTAATTCAATATGTAATCATTCGTTAATTTTTGACATCGTGGATATTGAATTGGATGTTTGAAATGGTAGATTGAGAAAGCGAGTGAATGCAGCTAATATTAGAATAATATTTAATATTCATCAACAAGATGTACTTGCATTATTGAGTTGATGTGTACCTCTAAATTCAAGCACATAATTTCAATTACATCATGTTTTTGTTTATTTTCCCCGTCAGGAATCACACCTAATCACAATCTATATGTGAATAAATTTATTCAAACAAATGTATTGAAATTAAATGAAAGTGGAATTGAAGCAACAACTGTAACTTCACCGTTATTTGTGCCTATTTCAGCCATTATACCAGAAGTAGACTTTCATGTAACTCATCCATTTATATGCTTTATATATGATCAACAATTAACAATGCCGATAATGGCAGCTAAAGTAATGAATCCAATTTTACAATCGTAGTGAAACAATCATCATTCTCATTCATATATATTTGATAATTAATTGATTTCCACATAAATCGTTTGTTTTAATACAGTGAATTATATTACGAACATTCGTTTTGTTCACTTTTCAGTGATTAACAAATAAAGATCATCCATTTTTCTAAGCCTTTCTTTATTTACAATATTATTTACTGAAGTTGTACCATTGTAATTCTATTCAGTTAACACATGTATATGAGAATGGGTGGTATGTGGATATTATAGGAATTTTGATAGTTGAGATTATGGGTCAATTGAAGTCAATGTCTAACTTCAACTAATCCAAGAAATTGAACTTCAGTGCTTTCAAGATTTCCATGGTGGTTTAACTTCAATGGGCCCATGATCTCTGTTGTATCTAGAACTTAGATTCTTAATATACTGCGTATAACTTGAGCACTCGGACGTTAGAACGCCCCCATGTCGTCAATGATTATACTAAAGAAGACTGGAAGAAAATGCTTGTTGGTCAAGAATCAAAATGTACAGAAAATCACAGGTGTTTATAGATATTGGCGTTTGTTAAATAAATATAATTCAGTCAATCGCAAAGAGGCATGTTGTTCTACTGACTAAAAGCAGCATGCAACGTTGATATTCTGGAAAGATTCATTGCGTTCTAATTGGGTGGAACTCTTCGGCTGTTCTAGGATTTCAGAAGTCTCCGTCGCAGTTCTCAGAAGCCGTGCCAATACCTTCCTGGAATAAGATTTCTTTCTTGGATCCACTTGTAGCCTGATGACTGCTTTGCGACAGCATTCCATTTTGTTCGCTGTATTTCTGTTGCGAGTCTTCCTACGGTATTTTTGGGTGTCTGTGCCGTTGATGTATCTGAGATTAACTGGTGTGGAAGATTCAGCTGAGCATCTCGTGTGTGCATCACTCTATCTTTGAGGACTTGGGTTGCGTTTCTGATACATGTGCCGAAAGTTCCTCGAGCTCTGCACAAAACTCTTCCCAATCTTTGTGATTTCCTCCGATTCGATTCTTTCTGAAGTAAGACTTAACGAACACTACCGGCAACGTTATAAATTCGGATGTTTAGATTTGGTCTATGCCTATCTTTTATTTTGGGTGACAACACGGCGTTGAAAATAGTGCGGTGCTTCTTCTAATCATGGCTTCTGCAGGCGACTTTTCATCTGAAACAGTTGAGTTCGGAGTAGTTCTATAGGCCGTTAAAAAGTTTGTGATTACCTGTCTGGTTATCCCGTCGCCTTCCCCTTTCAGTAATGCTCGCTTAAAAGTATCGGCAAAACGTTCTGCTTGTCCATTCGACTGGGCATGATAGAGTGGAGAACATAGATGTGTTATTCCGTTTATGCTACAAAAATGCTTGAATGATTGTGTAGGGAATTGTGAACCGTTGTCAGTCACTAAAGTCTCTAGGACTCCAAAATAGCTGGACAAAGTAGACAGTTTGTGGTTTGTATTTGATGCTGTACTGTTAGGCATACTACATATTCTGGCCACTTCGTAAATACATCTACAATAATTAGAAACATTTTATCTTGAATTAGACCGACGAAATCTGCATGAAGTCTTTCTAAGGCTCCTGAAGGCGTGGACTAATGCCGTGGTTCGCATTTCGAAGAGTTTTTGGCAGCTTGAGGACATGATAGACAGTTGCCACATGTTTTTGGGGGGTTTTGTTCTCTGAGCTGGATGGTTTGGTCATGGAGCTTTCATCGTTCTTCTGAACGACATCGTCAGCACAAACTTCAGATAGAAGTGAAGTGTTTGAATTTCTCCATATGTGTCTCAAAGCTTGTTCTGTGCACCTCGATGTTGATTGGTTCTTGTTGACCTTAAATTTATCATTGTTTACTTCTTTGTTTTGGTTGTGTCTCCCATTGGTTTGATTTTTGTTCCTATATTTATGCATGATATTCCTGATTGGTTGATAGGTCGGATTGATTTCAATATGTTTGTTGATTGCTGATTGATCTGAGTGCTAGGCTTCTAAAAATTCTCTGGTGTTTTTGGAGTTTCCTCTGTCTAAGATTTCTACATTTTCCAATCGAATGAGTGTCCGTAGTTATCCACGTGTATTGAGATAAGTGAAGAGATATCATGGCGTTTGACTGCTAATTGATGTTCATGTAGGCGTAGGTGGAGGGGGCGTCCGCTTTGTCCGATGTAGTGTTTTTCGCAGTTGGCACAATTTATCTTGTAGATGATGTTTGATTTGTTTTCCTTTGTTATTTCATCCTTTGGTTCGCTTAGGATTGATTGTAGTGATTTTGTCGGTTTGTGTGCAACACCTATCCCGAGGTTTTTCAGCAGTCTCGTTGCGGTTTCTGATATTCCTTGTATATACGGTAGGGTGATCCTTTTGTTGATTTTTGTGCTTGACTTAGGTTCTGATGCTGTGTGCCGTTGGTGCTTTTTGATGAAGTTGATTGAGTAGCCGTTCTTTTGAAATATGTCCTTCAGGTATTTCTCTTCATTTTTTCGTGCTGCCAGTGTGCTGCAGTGTGTCCTCGCTCTCTTGAACAATGTGTGTACGCAGTTGATTTTGTGAGCTCTTGGGTTGTTGCTGTTGCAGCTGAGAATTTGATCTGTATGGGTCGGTTTCCTATATACTTGAGTTTCCAGTTTTCCTGTGTCAGTTCTAGTGATCAATATATCCAAGAATGCTAGTTGGTTGTTTGACTCCTGTTCTATTGTGAACTTGATGTCATTTTGTCTGCTCCCATAATTATGATATCCTAGGGTACTGCACTGTTTCCTAAGGAATTTCGCGAGACGTCTTCCCGCGGAAGAAATATTATTTTCCATGGTGTACCGGAAAACATGGACCCTGACCACACAACTCCGATGTTAGGGAATGGAAGTTCATCAAGCAATCCCTAAAGCCCAAAAACATATTGAATCAACCAGTGATGCTACTGGCCAAGATTGACGGAGATTCTAGACACCGGCTGGTGAAGATAACCTTCCCATACTCTTTTATGGTGGCTGAAACTCTGAGAGCCTTTCGTGCAAATAGATGTCGGTTGCCAACTGGAATCCATAGGCATCCGGATAGGCCACAAGATCAATAACAAAGTCAAACTGGAGCTAGCCGTTACACTTGTGGACTGTTTTGATCATGAAAAAATGTGGAAAGGACAGTGGCTACTAAATTGGAAAACCTTGTATAGGTAGGCTACCTGTCCATTCACATAAGACTCATACATATAAACAGGACAGGGAAGCACACGCGTTTCAAATCGAAAGCATAAACTGCCTCTACCTAAACTCCGCGAGTTTACCGAATAAAATGGATGGGCTACGTGAACTCAGTAATGCCAACAATGCCCGTATCATCGGAGTACCTGAAACTTGGATGTCTTCTCACTTTATGGGTCAGGAGTTAGCAATATCCACAATGTCTCTGTTCCGCATGACAGAAAAACAGAAATTGGAGGTGGAGCAGCCTTATACTTGTGATCCTGTCTGGAGGTGCATCAAGTACACAACCAAGAGTTCATTAATCCTGATGAATCCGTATGGTGCTCATTAAGTTTGTCCACCACATAGAGGTGTCTACAGGAAGCCCACTGCCGACATCAAGTACGACAATCGTATGCTGGAAGGATTATCCCGCTTTACTCTTCTCGGACGCATTCATATACTGATTCTGGGGGACTTCAATCCCTAGTGAATTTCGCGGAACATATGAATATTGGAGGTGAAAACTCTACTGAAGCTCGGTTCTTCTAGCTCATTGAGGATCTAGGATTATTCGAAAATATGAAGTCGGCAACTCGTCGTCGCGCTTAGACTGTGTATTTACAAACGAAGAATTCCTGATTGGCAACTTCTGAACCCTGGCTCCCCTGGGGAGAAGTGATCAAGCCATCATAGCCTTTAGTTTGTCAGCGAAACTGAGCTGAGACATTCCACCAACAACGGGCTCTGGAATTTCAAACGGTTGATTGTGTCAGCTTTACAGGACAATATACAACAGATGGATTGGGAACTTCACCCTCAACTTGATGTGGTTACTCATTGGGATTCTTACTGCACGCGATCTTATGTGCTACAAATTAGTCTCTTCCTCAAATGGTTTCCAAATTTCCCAGTCAACCTACAGTCCTCAATAACCGCACTCTTCGTCTGCTAAGCCGCAAAAGGCACTGTCGGGTGGAATACAAACGGACTGGTAACAACGGCGCATACAGGCAATACAAACATATAAAGAACATATGCAAAAACGCAATAAAAGAAGACGGGCTTCAGTACCAGATAAAGCTTATGGACAAATTTGTCTTTAATCCGAAAAGCTTATTCCGTTATGCAGCCTCTCTTCGACAAGCCGAAACTAGAGTTTCCCAAATGCTAGGTCCTAATGGCTCAACCAACAACGATGGTGACGCGGCTAATCTCCTGGCTGAACAGTACTCTCGGTCAATTCAACTGACCTTCACTAACATTATTGATAACAGCTTCATCTGAAACTGCACAGAACTTTCGGAAGCGAGCCTGAGCGCTGACTTAGTATGCCGGAAACTGCAGCATCGTCAAGTTCCTGATGTGTGACGGCATACACGATTACTTATTATCCTTAAGCTTCTTTTCACCCCAACAGCATGGTTTCAGGATGAATCATTGTTGTATAACCAACCTACTGACTGCGGTGGAAGGATGGACAACCATCCCTGATTGCAACGGAAAGGTTGACGTCATTTACCTTGACTTCTCAAAGGCTTTTGATAGGGTCAACCATATATGTCTTGGGTATCAAATCACTTTTAATTGACTGGCTCACTTCATATTTAAAACATCGAAATTTTAATGTACCGTACGATTTGAGGTCTTACGCTAACTAAGACAAACATGCCTTTCCAGCAAATCTTGCACTGATAACAATAAAGCGCATTTTTGGCCATTTTGACAGAAGAACTTTCCACATAATCTTCAGCAGTTTTATCTGTCCCCATTCAGAGTATGGAAACATATTATTTCTCTCCTCACTCCAAAACGACACTCTGGGGCGTATCCAATGACGAGCCATGAAATCAGCTCGGGGGCTCAAACTCAGGCCTTATGAAGAGCGCCTCCAACCACTCAATCTTTACTCGTTACAGTACAGACGTCTTAGAGGTGACCTTCTAATGGCATCCTTAACACTTCTGGACACCCCCTTAAACACCTCCAACACAAACGTTAGGAGTAACACAGAGAAACTAGAGACACAACACAGCAGAACGGATTGTAAACACAAACTCTATTGTCTAAGGGTTGTCAAATACTATAATTCGTTGCCGGCTGATTTAGTCCAAGCGACTTCCTAGGAGTTCTTTAAGAGAAAAGTTGACATATTCTTAAGGACTAAGTATAGTATCTTACTATGATTTACCAGTTAAAATATCATATAGCATTTTCCCTAAATCAACCATTATATGGTTGCTACCTTATATATACTTCATGCACGATATACATTGATTCGAATTTTATTAGATCTGTTGGGATGAGCTGAATAGTTTTGTAAACTAACAACAAACAGGAGAGTTTCTAGTTAAGAATTAACTAGACGGTAAGAACATGTGTTACGTATGCCCAACCACCGACTGCCACGACCGGCGATGTTCTATGGTGTAGAAATAGGTTGGAAGAAAGCTAGGGTCGGCCAGACCAAAATATGGCACAAATTCAATAAGTCAATGACAAGTGGAATGAACCATGTTAGTAGGTGTAGACTACCTGGTTCCGGGAATCCGCTAGACGATAACAACCGATGGTTAGAGACCTTGAATGATATGGCTCAAAATCGTTTGCCATGGTTCATGTCCATCCACTCTTTGTGTTCTCTCAAATTCTAATCTTCTGAATTATTCATGTCCCCATTTTTCTTCTCTTTCCAAATTTATTTCACTGAATTATACTCCTTGAATAACATCTTCAAACCCTAATCTTTCCGATTACTGCTTATACATTTACTAACTCTACTACTATGGGATTTGAATAGACAATTGTATCACTGTGCTAATGTGGTATACCAACTTGAACTGATGTAATTCAAGTGACGCACAATGTTCGTAGAATCCACTCAAAATGCCGATAGAGTTACTAGCAGCCAGAAGATTCGGTAAAGGCGAGGGTGGAGAGTAGGTTAACTACCTCATCTCATAAAAAAAGACATAGACAATAAATGCTAGTGAGTCTTGCAGGATCCAATCAAATGTATCAAAACTTTATTGTCTAAAAATATCCAAGGCATCTGAAACTCTAGCTATCCCTGACATTAAACCCAAACTGGAGTGGTAAAGTATTAGTTCTTATACTATTCGTTATCGTGACAACAAACTATTATTATTGTTGATGTCATTGTTATTATCGTAACTATTTCAGTTCATCGATTTTGAAAATGTTCCCTTTCGTTTTATTTATTTGTAATACAGCCTTTATTTAACTTATAACCGTTTCTTATGTAATTCGCTTAAATCCAACCAACAGTATTAATTATCAAGACGAAAATATTTCAGTTGTGGTGTGTACTACTGATATCAACAGATAGAGATATTATGTATCATCAATCGAAAGTGGAATATCTGGTACCAAAAGGTTGATGAAATAGAAAAAACAGAACAAGACACAGAGAGTAATTGTTATGGAAATGAAGGGACAAAAAAGTCTGAGACAATTGTTGGGTATTGTGCAATTAAAGCATTTATTGTATGGTTCTCAGACTTTAATAAGATGTTCTGAATTGTTGTACTAAATTACATTTTGTTGTCCCAGCCTGTATTCTCTTTCACTATATATTTTTATATTAGTTTAAAGTATGTAATATGTGATAGCCTCAGCAGCAGTAGGTCTCAATATACACAAAGGGAAAAGCAAGATTCTTCGATACAACACAGCATGCACCAATCCAATCACAATTGACGGAGAAGATTTGGAAGATGTAAAAACCTTTACGTATTTGGGCAGCATCATTGATGAACATGGTGGATCTGATGCAGATGTGAAAGCGCGGATCGGTAAAGCAAGAGCAGCATATTTACAACTGAGGAACATCTGGAACTCAAAGCAACTGTCAACCAACACCAAGATCAGGATTTTCAATACAAATGTCAAGACAGTCCTACTGTATGGGGCAGAAACCTGGAGAACTACGAAAGCCATCATCCACAAGATACAAGGGTTTAGTAACTGTTGTCTACGCAAAATACTTCGGATCCATTAGCCAGACACTATTAGCAACAACGTACTGTGGGAGAGAACAAACCACATTTCAGCGGAGGAAGAAATCAGGAAGAAGCGCTGGAAGTGGATAGGACACACATTGAGGAAAGCACCCAACTGCGTCACAAGACAAGCCCTCACATGGAATCCTCAAGTTCAAAGGAAAAGAGGAAGACAAAAGAACACATTACGCCGAGAAATGGAGATAGACATGAGAAAAATGAACAAGAATTGGATGGAACTAGAAAAGAAGGCGGAGGACAGAGTGGGTTGGAGAATGCTGGTCAGCGGCCTATGCTCCATTGGGAGTAAAAGGCGTAAGTAAGTAAGTAATGTAATATGTGATACTTATATCGACATAAATAGTATATAACTCTAGTCAAGAATATAATGTCTGGCAGCAGAAAGTCAAGAAGATCAAGGAGGAAAGAACGGGCAAACAAGGCAGTTGCTATCGAAATGCAGGAACAATGAATTATGAAACCTTTGATTGATATTTGCAGAAGGAACAACCAACTCTGAAACAATTGATTGACATTTTGCAAATGAAGTAAGTACTGTATGATCCTCAGATTTTACTAAGATGTACTGTAATTTTGGGTTCGAATATATTCCATTATCCCCACTTGTGTTCTCAATAATAACAAGTACAGTTAAAATATCATATAGCATTTTCCCTATATCAACCATTATATGGTTGTTAGCTTACATATACTTCATGAACGACATACATTGATTTGAATTTTATTAGATCTGTTGGAATGACCTGAATAGTTTTGAAAACTAATAACAAACAGTTAAGACTTAACTAGATGTCTAGAACGTGTGTTACGTATGCCCACCCACCGACTGCCACGACCGGCGATGGGATTTGAATCGACAATTGTATCACTGTGCTAATGTGGTATACCAACTTGAACTGATGTACGTACGTACGGAGTTCTACCCTGTGACTTATTGACTCACTGAGTTAAGGCTCATGTATTTTAATATACAACTATTGTAAACTTTAGCGAACTTACCTAATGGAATATTTAAACGATGATCACAGTAGGTCATAAAACGTTCTTTGAAGAATGTCTCCATTGGCTGTATTAAAAGAAGGATCATTGTAAACCAAATAAATGACTGTGCAAAATTACTAAGTGGATTGTTTACTCAAAACTAATCGAAAATAACATTTAGAGTACACGAAGATCATCTATGCGGAATATATATCATATTTCATAAGAACATGGGAAGGAAGGCTCAGGAGAGAGTGAGTTAGAGAATGCTGGTCGGCTCAATTGGGAGAAACATCCGTAAGTAAGTAATTAAGTAAGTTCATAAGAACAATTGTTCATGAGGTAAATCATGAATTATCTATTGATATCAATAGAGAAACAAGAAGCTATGATAAACTATGGAAGCTATTTTTGGGCACGTTATTTCATTTCATTCAAATCTTGTAAAACGGTAACATTTATTTTTATCACTAGTCTATTCTACACATCACAAGCTTTCGTTCGATGTATGACTCAATGCCATAGCCTCCTCAGTTCCAAAGCTAATGTAATTTAAACATAATATTTTGTACTCTACTTTCTACTCTAATCTCCAGTTTTGAACATAATTGTAGTTTCCTAATTATTGTAGGTTGTGGTCAGGTTAGTCATCTATCTTTTACACTAATGTATGAATCGGGATCCAGATCGGAATTGGGAATAAATCGAGTAGTGTTCCAGTTGACTAGTCTTTTTCTCTCTCTCTCTTTCTCTCTCGTGCTTGTCAGCCAATCAGGTGATAGGATAGTTCACGTCGCTCTCCACCCCAAGCAGTTAGTCTCACTTCGAACTCACGCATACTAGCATCGTAATGATTTTAATGTCTCGTGATGACTATTCCAAGTCTATTTATCCACGTTTGTTTGACGTTCTATTTCCAACGTTTAACGATTGATACGACTACTAGCAGTACACCAGCCTTCCTACTATCAACATGTATTTCTTACCTCTTATGTGTGGTGACTTATTCTATTTCACTGTGATTATTGACCCATATTGCCTCGATTGGTTTAACATTTTCGTATAAATATTGATGTATATTAGAGTAAAGCCTGATGACGATCTAATTGAAAACAATTTCCTTAATACCTTCTTGTTTAATCATTTATTTGTCTACTTATTTATTTGTACACATAAATATTGGTAAAAAGGGGGCACTGAATAAATATGCGCCACAAAAGTCACTTGATTTGTTAGTGGGCTGTGGTACTGCCCGGTTGTCCAGACCGAAACAGGTTGTTTTTCTTAGTGTGCCACACCCTTCGTTGAAATATGGATGTCGAGTTAGTGATAAGTTATGATTAGATAGGTGATTTGTGAAGATTGTAGTAACTTGAATAGTTAAACTCAAGATTCATTAGTTATTAGGTGAACACTCTGAAGGTCAGTTTAGCATCACTCAGAGGTTGTTCATCAATTGTAATCTCATCTAAATTTGCTTTGTCGGATGTTGACTGGAAATTGAGCTAATTTAACTGTTTGAACAAATCAGTGGTAAGAATTGTTAAGTTGATACATCTAATGTCATATTACCACAAAACACATTTGCGAAATGATTCAAAATACACAATAAATTATCAGTATAGTGTTGTGGAAACCAATAAGTTTTTGATCGAGATCATAAACCGATTGATGTTAGATCACCATTGAAAACCTGAAAGCGTTGGACGGCTGTTTCGTCCTATTGTGGGACTCCAGAGCAGTGCGCATTCACGATCTCGTTCTCGCGCACAAATGCTTAACCTGTAGACTACTAAGCTGGACGGCATCCAACGGTGTTAATGTCTAACGTCAAACAATCCACGAAATTGTGTGACCGTCTTCCATTGTAATGAGGTAGATACCTGTCTCTACCTGACACGGATTAGCTCCACAATAAATATACTCAAGATTCTCGATTGAAACATTTACGATACATTTAATTGTATTAATTTACCCTGAATCTGTGAAGAATGCCAACGTTAATGCTGAAAGTACACTTTTCACTCCTGTCTCACCAGCCATTGTTTCATCCTGTAATAAACATAAACAAAGTGAACAGAATTAATCATTCGAATTACATCACCAGATCGTGCTTGTTTCTAAGTTCCCGTACATTTTAAATATTCATTCAAACAACTTGACTTCCCAACAAACAGCCAAATTTAATCATCATATCATGTTGTTTACTTAATAATTAGAGAGTCTTTGGTATAGATCGAATTCCATGAATTAGTTCACGATGTAATCCTTAATCTAAATAACCTGACATCTCATGTTTTATGTTTCGATAATTGACGATTGAGAGCATTCGACAAGAAGATCTAGACTTAAGTTTCATGCTAATTGACATTTTTCAGTAAGGTGTAACACCACCTCAGATCCCAGAAAGATAAAACTTTAATTCGAATTATGTATGTCATTCCATCTTACAAGTACCGACTATCATGAAACATAAATCTTGGATTGTTATCGAGTCTTTTTGTTCATATTACTACAGGTATCTACCTCATTATCATAGAAGGTGGTCGCGCAATTTCCTGAATTGGTTGAGGTTAAACATTAACACCATTGGATGCTGACTAAGTTATCTAGAGATTAAGCCATGCGTTTGAATCCCGCTTACGGGATCGTGAATGCCCATTGCTGAGCAGTCCTATTGTCTTATTCTCAGTTTAGTTTATATGACAAGGGTGTTACAAGAAAGTGTACGATTTATTCAAAGATTTAATTCTAAACAATCTATGGATAAAACTTTATTAGTTTTATATCAAAATTGTAAAACATAATGCTGTATATGTACTCATCAGTCATTAGGTACTTACATCTCGATTACAAATACATCATTGTTATGACATTAACTTCATTATCTGATTTAGGTTACATAAAAATGATTGAAATCTTATTCTGATACCTACTAATTGAAATATTTTTGACTAAAACATACCGAGGCATATTCATCTGGAATTGGATGGTCGTAGCATGTAGCTTTTGGTTTACATTGTGATTTACAAAATATTTTACCCGTTGTTAAATCTCGGAAGAATGATTGTTCAACACATCCTCTGAAAGAATAATATCAAATATACAATAGTTAAAAATCAATCAACATACTGAAATGGTTTATGGTGAGATGAGAAGAAATGAGAAGAAAAACTCCATAGTAATCTTGTGGATATCATTCCAAACTGATACGGAATATGGGAATTAGATTCTTGTTTGAAGTATTGATTATCATACAGTTCATTAAAATTAAATATGAACGAGGCATTTTGTATGAATAAATTGATAATCACTATTTCATAGTAATAAGATCGTCTTAAATTATAGAAAACAATTGTGAAATTCCTCAAAATATCAATATAAGAAGGGGTTTTTGTGGACGTCCATTTAGTCGTATTGTGGGACTCTTTAACAGTGCGCATCCACGATCCCGCCTTGCAAAATTCGAACACACTACCTTCCAGTGCTTCTAGGTTTTCTATGGTGGTCTAGCTTCAATTGCCTCATGATCTGAACGATTAAAATTGCAAAATGTGTCCTTAAACACCTAGAATTGTACTCATAATTATATACTAACCTTTCTGCAAGCAGCTTTCTGTTTGGTGGTCTTCTTACACTCAATGCTCTCTCCCAGAATCGAAAAGCTACCTCAATTACTTCCCTCTAATATAAAAAAACAAAATAAGTTAAAATACTTTGAATGTTTTAATTAAGTAAAACTAATTGCTTATAAAGTTGAGCAATTCAAAGATTCCCGTATCCATCTTCACATGATGTAAGTAGAATAAAAAACAACAGTTTTGACCTTTCACAATATTGTTGGTGATGTACAGTAGTCAACGATTTCCAGGAATAGATAGTTAGCTCTGAAAAAATACCTATTACCATTCAAATTATTCACTTTAATAGATGGATATTATAGTGAAATCATGCGTGTTAATACTTACGAAGTTGATGAATCTTCTACAAAACTTTGATTAAATTCAAATCAGTGAACAAATGTAATTGGTAAATTGTTCTATAACTAATGTGAGTACACTTCATTGTGCTAATTCTGTTAAGTGTAATGATAAAATAAACAACCATAATACCAATAATGACGACAACATGTTATGAAACATCATATAACATCAATATGATGATACACCTAAAATATAGAAAGTCAACATAATCAATTTAGAAACAACTATGGAAACCCTGTTAAAATTCCGATTACTATTTTATAGATTATTATTATGGTATTCATTCGTCCAACTGTTTCCAGACATTTCTCCAACTATCTTAACATCAGTGTTCACACTGAAATATCCTGACAAGTCTACAATGAAAGTTGATTTCAAACACGATCAATGTTATTCATCCTTGATTCAAATCCAATAATGAGAATACTACTGGCAAGAATTTCTATGGTTAAACTAGGAGATTGATCGACATATTATTTAATGCATTAGCAACATATCCACACAATGATTACACTGTTGTGAACAGGAAAATAAGAAGCTATTTCTTTGGACGTTATTTCATTTTATTCGAACCTTGTAAAACATATCTATTTTTGTTTCTATTTTATCGTACAGAACATGAGCTTTCGTTCGATGTATCACTCACTGCCATACCCATTTTTGTTCCGAAACTATTGTAATTTAAACATAATATTTTGCACCTTATTTTCTACCCTAATTCCCAGTTTTGGACATAATTGTATTTGCCCAAATTATCGTACGTTCTGTTCAGGATATTCACTTATTTATTCATGTACGTTTTTGCACTTAATCCGAATTCAGAATTCATAGTGTTCCAACTGTCTTGTCTTCTCTCACTTGTGTGCTTGCCAGCCAATCAAGTTCTAGAATAGGTTTCTCTCTACCCCACCTCGAACTCACGCGTACTAGACTCAAGGTTAAACCGCTCAGCCAATTGGTCAAGGTCAAAATCTAGACGAGACAGGTCAAGGTCAAGTCATAATAAAGTATCGACGGGGTAAAAGCGATTCAAGGTCATAACAGACAAACAGTGATTCACGTGGTTCATCCAACAAAATAATTGATAAATGAAAGAAGAAGTAAACAACAGTAAACACTCTTACCTTGAAATCATGAAATAATCGGTGCCTTCGAATACTTTCTGCGTATATCACAACAAACTTCAGTCCATTGCCTCCATATTGACGTTTATCAATCGGTTCACCTAAGACACCGGTATTCTGAAGAGATATTCTCTTAAAAATAATCATACCAGAGTGATGTTTGGCATAAGTTGACAAATATATTCATTTCTAACAAATGCCAGTAAGCAAATAAAACATAGAAACACTAAGATATGTCTTAAAGAATATCTCATTCTCATTGAACACTTTGAACTCAATTGAATACTACTGGATGGATGGTATGAATTTCATGAATTCATCATCTTGTTTATATACTTAAATTAAATGTTCATTCATCAATGAATAACTGGTTAAACTAATATCGGTTTCAAATTACTTTTTTTCAATGTGATATGTCCTTTATTTAATTTATTATACAATATAAGTACATTTTTACAAATATGAAACTCCTTTTAGGAAACTATAATAGTAAGTAGTGTGTGTGTGTGTGTGTTTGTTGACTTATCTACATGATGAATCCATGAAATTTACATTTACAATTTGAGTTCAAAGAAAGAAAGAAAGTGAGAAAGAAGAAGAAAACAAAACATTCTAAGGGTTCATCACTCAGTTAGAACCAACAACCTACTACTGTTTTATTTATTTTTTGATTAATAGTAAATTTCTTAATGAAAATTCACTTTTACATCCTCTTTGAAGCTTCAAAGAGAATCAAATTAGATGATTGTTTTCCAATCAAATTAGATGAACAATCAGTAATACTGAATCAATGAATGAATGATACTGATTATGAATGTATTTATCTGTATAAAGTGGGATAATCTTATTGTGAAACAGATTCACTCTAGTTGGTCACATGAATCTTTTAGGGTTTATTCTTAACTCATTAATCATTTGTAACTGAATAAACAATCAACACGTTTCTGATTAACTTCCCAAGACTTCAATATTTTGTACATTTTATATGTGAAATAAGATTGATATAATTATTTTCAACAAATAGAAAGGTTGTTGGTATGGTAAAAGTATTCAAAATTATCATATCCTTTAATTAATTTAAGGCATCATATTCTACTGAAAACCATCTTGATATCATGTTGATCTACATATCTTGGTAGCATCGTTGAAGAGCATGGTCTATCCGATGCAGATGTGAAGGGCGGCCTGTTTGGGCATCTGGGCTACCTGTTCCTGCCATCTAGATATTTCAACAAGTTATCTGTTTTTGTTTATTTTAATTTATCATTATGTTTATTGATCGCATAACCTATTCTGCTGCGTTTCTGAAAAGTGTACAACCTTTCGTTGTCAAAGTTACAAAAAACTCAATAAGAGACAATGTGGTTGCTGGCAATATACAGCGAAAATAATGCACATTATTCAGATGTTCATTTACTGAACTGCTAACATCTAACTGACGATCACTCAATATTTATCGCCAGGATCGACCAAGAAGAAAGAAACGGAAACTTGTTGAAATACTTTACGTTGAGAATTCTAGATTGTACCAAAAATATAATACTGAATAAAGCTGATGATGATAATAATAATAATCGCCAAAGCAAGAGCAGCATATTTACAATTGAAAAACATCTGGAAACCAAAACAACTCTCAACCAATAACAAAGTCAGGATTTTCAATACAAATGTCAAAACACATTTACTGTATGCAGTGGAAACTTGGACAACTACCAAAACAATCATCCACAAGATACAGGTGTTTATTAACAACTGTCTATGCAAAATACTTCAGATAAGGCTTAAAAAGCGTTTACGAATACGTGGGCGATAATCACATAATGATTATTAATCTTAAATGAATTTTGATGGTTTCATCACTTGACCTTTGCCATGGAAATAAGGAATTGAGACAAAATAATTTAAATTAAATTGTGGGTGGCCCTGAAAAAGGCTTTTACTTGTTCTCTTAACAGTTCCGAATTTCATGAACAAATGCGTTGCTATGATTCCATTATAGCGCCGCATATGGGACAGTGGATTCCATGGACAAGTGGTGATGGGTCGTAAGCGTAAAATAAATGAAGCATTGCTTCGCATGGACAAAAAATCCAGGCATTCCCATTAGCAGTTTCATGTGGCGGTTCCGCAACATCGCAAATATCACAAAGACTGGTGTCATACGCGTTCTCGTTATTGTCGTCATCTCGTTCAATGAACTCCTCTGAGTATAAGTAATCTGATAGTGAGAGAATCACATTAATTGAATAATTGTAAACAAAATACTTGGTTATTAAACAACAATAATGTTTACCGCAATTGAAATAACTTAAGGCTAAATTAGCTAATTTTGCAAACAGATATTCTCCTGGGATGAAAATTTTTGTATTTTATGTGCACTGCTGAGGAGTCCCACAATAGGACGAAACGGCTATCCAGTGCTTCTAGGTTCTTCATCGTGGTCTGGCTTCAATTTACTCATGATCTCAATCATTAAAATTGCTATAATATCCACAAAACGCTTTCTGATGTTATTCCAAGTAATTTGAATATAATGATAAAGTAAACATTGAATATGAATAATGTCTAAGATATAAATATATATATGATACTACTAGTTGTACTAAGGTTTTATATTAATAATATTTAAGATCAAACTTCATATATTATAAAATCTGTTTTTCTACCATCTCCTTACAAATACTAATCATCAGTTGTATTCAAACAGTTAGCTTTTCATTATGGGCTTTAAACTAAGAAATTTAGTATTATTGTATAGCTCACAATGATAGAGAAATGTTCAATCATACATTGGGGTATGTTCTACCGACAACAGTTATTGATTCAGTTGTGTAACGAAGAAAAAAAATTATTTCCACTTACAAATTCAATCAGTGTGACAAGAAAAGAATTTGTTGTAAGAGGTGAAATGAGTTTTGATAACTAAAAACACCATATTCGATATTTTACGAATGTAAGTCAAATCCTCCTGAAGCCCTTCTACAATTATTGCCGGTTCAATGCACGGATGAAGGAAAAACGTTTAGAGTCAGCTTACAGTAACGTGATTGGAAGTGGAAGCATCTAATTTCGCAAACGTATACACAAATTTACATAGGCTACACCACGGGGAACCAGATCGACCACATCTGCATCAATAAATATTTAGGTCTATGGAAGATGTAAGGGCAATGAGAGGAGCTGTTATAGCTTCAGATTATCAACTGCTAGTGTTCAAGCTAAAGCTAAAGCTATTAAAGTTTAGTATCCAGTACCATGTTACACTCACATGGGTTGCTCTAGCTTGCGTACATACCAATTTATGTATTTTGCTCAAGTTATTATCCACAAATATTTTGACCTTGTTAATTAGTTGTGTATAACCTCTGCTGTTTATATTTGAACGTGTGTATGCATCAAATACTCTACTCATCGCATGATTTGGCTTGTTTCTGTCCGACTGTATATAGTAAGTCGCGCTTTATCAAATACAGTTGGCACTTTTGCCTTCTCCTGTTCTCTTTTGCTCACTTTCCAGCAGTTCAATTTTAATCTCTGTTTTAGTAAACGCATGCCTGAAATAAATCCACCTAATTTAATTGATATTTCGCTTCTTCTTATAGCCGTCACACTAACAGGGTTAGCCTAGGGGTGATAAGAGAAATCAAAAGGAGGCTTTATCTTCATGGAGCATTCATTAGTTCATACACATCGAAGTCAGATTGTGTACCACTAAAGAAGAATGAGATAATTGGTTAAGTAGCATTAAAAACAATTAATACAACCTTCCTTTGAAATGATAACAAAATTGGCAAACTAAAGATAGGTCACAAAAACAAGCTCCAAGTCTTACAAGATCTACTGTAATGAGAGAAAACCATAGTAAAAAACAACTGGAAAAGGTTTAAGGGAACAATGACTTCAACATACCATGAGATATAGGTCCCAAGAAGCATCAGAGAAGACAATGGATTTTTGTAAACAGCTTGGATGGGATCTAAGGAAGGAAAAGTGTTAAGAAAGCAGTGCACAACAATCGAATATATACAGAGAAAGTAAAGCTACAGGCCGAATATACGGAAATAAACAAACAAATAACGAGCAGCATTAGAACTGACAAGCAGAAATAAGCGAGAGACTTAGTAACTACAACAGAAGAAGCTATAAGAGAAGGGAACAAAACAGAATTATGTGATGCAACTTAGAAACTTGCAAACAAATATAGCGAACCAGAGAGATCAGTCAAGAGCAGCAGAGCTGGTGGTAAGGTAATTTTGAATAGCTCTAGAACACGTGAGCATCGCTGAACCCACAGGAAACGGAAGAGAAATAAAGAGACATCCATGCGGACGACATCTAATCATCGGTGGAATAAATTAGCAAAGCCATCAGACAAACTGAAAGTGAAGTAGCATTAGATCAAGCACATTACTCTGGTTGCAACGTAATAGAGAGTGTAGTGGGAGACACTTACATTATGGGCTACTAGAATTTTGACTTATTCTACCTTTTTCATTCGTTCACTACCTACCTGCTATTCTTCCCTATGTTTCTCGTTAGAAAAATGAAGCAGGTCATTCTATATAATTTTTCGGCGTGCTTTACAAGGAAGAGTGATGGATCCTTAAAGAGGTCCATCTATAGAAAACAAATATGGGATGGCTAATTAACCGAATTCTATAGCTGGAATCTTATGCACTTCCTGTTTTACCATCTATTTGGGATGTGTAGTATTGAATGCTTTCAGGAAAAACTTCGTTTCCTCAGCAAAATATTAACTAAAAACGGTTATCCTAGTCTCTTCGTAGATAAAAATTCGAGAGAGAGTCAGAACAAGAAATCCAGATATCCCTTCTCAAAGAGGCGATCAAACTTCTGATGTACTGAAGAATAATTTGTTCAGAGAAATTAAAGAAAGGATTATATGCAAAATGGCTACGACTAGCAATCACTAGCAGGAATTTATTTTTAGCATGCGTTAAGGATAAGCTTTGTCATCTCAACTCCTCTATAGAGATTTACAAATTTACCTGCTCATATTGAGCAAGGTACATAGTCTGTAGCCAGAGATTGTCTCCAACTTGAGTACAACAAGATATCTCAGTGTAGTTCTACACAGATAAGAGGATAGTAGTTAGGAGTTCTATTCTTGAATATTTAATAGATTCTGATCACTCCAATGATCGACAGGTTGATATTACCGTATCAATATTTCATTTTATTCAGCCTATTAAAATAGAAGAAGCTCTTGCCTTCCATGAAATTAAGCTGTAACTGTGTGTAAAAATAAATGATTTCTATCGATGTCTTTTCCATGACCTTAAACTATTATTATCATAATTTTATTTTTATTTGATGAATTTGGAATTTGAAACTACTCCTCTCTCTAAATTCCCTTGGTGTTGTTTGGTTGTATCTTCACATTGATGTTTATGACTCCGATTAACCAGTCTCTTATTGGAATATGTGCATCCTGTGCAGATTGACTTGATATTGCCTTAAGCCACAAGTTCTATAACCAAAAATGAGTAGTGGCTAACAGTAGGACTCAGGAAATGAGTTTCGTCCTATTCGATACTCGTCGGCTGGGTATACCTGCACCCGAGTTGATATTCACTTCAGAACTCGAACCCAGTACCGTTCGCTTTAAACGCCATTGCGTTATCCACTTAGCTCCTCTCCCTAATAATTTCTCATATCCCCTTGAGTTTGATTTATAATTTTCTCTGAGGTTATATGATTAGTGAATAAACATATATAACTTAAAAATAAATTCGTTAAATAGAGGAACCTTAGCTGAACTTCATCTTCAATATTTAGAAGATAATTATGTCTAATTAATGTTTTCTCCACTAAGTATTTTTAAATCATATATGTTTACTAGAAGCACATGTTGTAAGTCGGTCATTGCTCGAAATGTATTAACTCTTTTCAAATGAAGTAATTAGACTTGTAATTCTATAATTAGTATTTTTGATTGAGATTATGGACCGATTGATGTTAGATCACCATTGAAAACCTAAAAGCACTGGACGGAAGTTTCGTCCTATTGTGGAACTCTAGAGCAGTGCGCATTCACGAAACTGCTCGTGGGATTCGAACACAGAGACTTCAGTGTCGTGCGTAGATGTTTAACCTGTAGACCACTGAGCCGGCCGTCATCCAACGGTATCAATGTCTAATTCTAACCAATCCACGAAATCGTGTGACCATCTTACATTGTATTGTGGTAGTTACCTGTTTGTAACTGATGCAGATTAGCTTGTGATGTAATTAAAATTGTTTAAGTTGATGATAATGATTTATTAAGAATCTATGGTCTCATTTAATTAGTTTTTAGTGAGTTACATTTCATTTGTAAGTTGATCTATATTCTCCAATTTATCATGAAACTTGAAATTAAAACGCTTTTGGATTGACTTGATCTCTGTCAGCTTCCGCCAACAAAAGGCTCTTTACTTACTTAATTACGCCTGTTACCCTCCAATTGGGCATAGGCCGCCAACCAGCATTCTCCAACTCACTCGGTCCTCGTCCTTCCTTTCTACTTCTATCCAATTGTTGTTCATTCTTCTTATGTCTGTCTCCATTTCTCGGTGTAGTGTTTCTTTGGTATTCCTAGCCTACTTTGTCCTTCAGGATTTCGTGTGAGGGCTTGACTTGTGACACAGTTCGGTGCTTACCTCAATGTGTGTCTTATCTACTTCCACGGATTCTTCTTGATTTATTTTTCCTCTGGAATCTCGTTTCTTCTCTCCCATAGTAGGTTGTTGTTGATAGTGTTTGGCCGAACGATCCTAGGTATTTTGCATAGATAGTTGTTAATAAACACCGGTATCTTGTGGATGATTGTTTTGGTAGTTCTCCAAGTTTCCACTGCATACAGTAAATTTGTTTTGACATTTGTATTGAGAATCCTGACTTCGGTGTTGGAGACAGTTGTTTTGATTTCCAGATGTTCTTCAACCGTAGATATGCTGCTCTTTCATCGGATCCACTATGTTCATCAATGATGCTACCCAGGTATGTAAAGGATTTTACGTCCTACAATTCTTCTCCGTCAAGTGTGATTCCATTGATGCATGATGTGCTGTATTGAAGAAACTTACTTTTCCCTTTGTGTATATTGAAACCTACTGCTGCTGAGACTACTACTACACTGGTCACCTTCTCCTGCATTTGTTGTTGCGTGTGCGATAGAAGAAAGGCTCTTTAGTTTCTTTTCGTATATGTAAATATTCAGGATTATTGAAGGCATTCAAGTAATTTCCAAAGATTTCATCCTGACATTTTCAAAGAGGATTTGACAATCAACATGATATCAAGATGGTTTTCAGTAGAATATGATGCCTTAAATTAATTAAAGGATATGATAATTTTGAATACTTTTACCATACCAACAACCTTTCTATTTGTTGAAAATAATTATATCAATCTTATTTCACATATAAAATGTACAAAATATTGAAGTCTTGGGAAGTTAATCAGAAACGTGTTGATTGTTTATTCAGTTACAAATGATTAATGAGTTAAGAATAAACCCTAAAAGATTCATGTGACCAACTAGAGTGAATCTGTTTCACAATAAGATTATCCCACTTTATACAGATAAATACATTCATAATCAGTATCATTCATTCATTGATTCAGTATTACTGATTGTTCATCTAATTTGATTGGAAAACAATCATCTAATTTGATTCTCTTTGAAGCTTCAAAGAGGATGTAAAAGTGAATTTTCATTAAGAAATTTACTATTAATCAAAAAATAAATAAAACAGTAGTAGGTTGTTGGTTCTAACTGAGTGATGAACCCTTAGAATGTTTTGTTTTCTTCTTCTTTCTCACTTTCTTTCTTTCTTTGAACTCAAATTGTAAATGTAAATTTCATGGATTCATCATGTAGATAAGTCAACAAACACACACACACACACACACTACTTACTATTATAGTTTCCTAAAAGGAGTTTCATATTTGTAAAAATGTACTTATATTGTATAATAAATTAAATAAAGGACATATCACATTGAAAAAAAGTAATTTGAAACCGATATTAGTTTAACCAGTTATTCATTGATGAATGAACATTTAATTTAAGTATATAAACAAGATGATGAATTCATGAAATTCATCACATCCATCCAGTAGTATTCAATTGAGTTCAAAGTGTTCAATGAGAATGAGATATTCTTTAAGACATATCTTATTGTTTCTATGCTTTATTTGCTTACTGGCATTTGTTAGAAATGAATATATTTGTCAACTTATGCCAAACATCACTCTGGTAAGTATGATTATTTTTAAGAGAATATCTCTTCAGAATACCGGTGTCTTAGGTGAACCGATTGATAAACGTCAATATGGAGGCAATGGACTGAAGTTTGTTGTGATATACGCAGAAAGTATTCGAAGGCACCGATTATTTCATGATTTCAAGGTAAGAGTGTTTACTGATGTTTACTTCTTCTTTCATTTATCAATTATTTAGTTGAATGAACCAGGTGAATCACTTTTTGTGTCATCATTGTGTTGATATGTTGCTAATGCATTAAATAATATGTCGATCAATCTCCTAGTTTAACCATATAAATTCTTGCTAGTAGTATACTGATTATTGGATTTGAATCAAGTATGAACAACGTTGATCGTGTTTGAAATCAACTTTCATTGTAGACTTATCAGGATATTTCAGTGTGAACACTGATGTTAAGATAGTTGGAGAAATGTCTGGAAACAGTTGGACGAATGAATACCATAATAATAGTCTATAAAATAGTAATGGGAATTTTAAGAGTGTTTCCATAGTTGTTTCTAAATTGATTATGTTGACTATATATATCTTGGATGTATCATCATATTGATGTTATATGATGTTTCATGACATGTTGTCATCATCATTGGTATTGTGGTTGTTTATTTTATCACTACGCTTAACAGAATTAGCACAATGAAGTGTACTCACATTAGTTTTAGAACAATTTACCAATTACATTTGTGCACTGATTTGAATTTAATCAAAGTTTTGTAGAAGATTCATCAACTTCATAAGTATTAACACGCATGATTTCACTATAATATCCATCTATTAAAGTGAATAATTTGAATGGTAATAGGTATTTTTTTCAGAGCTAACTATCTATTCCTGGAAATCGTTGACTACTGTCTATCATCAACTATATTGTGAAAGGACAAAACTGTTGTTATTTATTCTACTTACATCATGTGAAGATGGATACGGGAATCTTTGAATTGCTCAACTTTATAAGAAATTAGTTTTACTTAATTAAAACATTCAAAGTATTATAACTTATTTTGTTTTTTTTATATTAGAGGGAAGTAATTGATGTAGCTTTTCGATTCTGGGAGAGAGCATTGAGTGTAAGAAGACCACCAAACAGAAAGCTGCTTGCAGAAAGGTTAGTATATAATTATGAGTACAATTCTGCGTGTTTAAGGACAAATTTTGCAATTTTAATCGTTCAGATGATGAATTAGTTGAAGCTAGACCACCATAGAAAACCTAGAAGCACTGGAAGGTAGTGTGTTCGAATCTTACAAGTCGGGATCGTGGATGCGCACCTCTAAAGAGTCCCATAATACGACTAAATGGACGTCCACAAAAACCCCTTTACATATTGATATTTTGAGGAATTTCACATTTGTTTTTTATAATTTAAGATGATCTTATTATTATGAAACAGTGATTATCAATTTATTCATACAAAATGCCTCGTTCATATTTCATTCTAATAAACTGTATGATAATCAATACTTCAAACAAGAATCTAATTCCCATATTCCGTATCAGTTTGGAATGATCTCCACAAGATTACTATGGAGTTTTTCTTCTCATTTCTTCTCATTTCTTCTCATCTCACCATAAACCATTTCAGTATGTTGATTGATTTTTAACTATTGTATATTTGATATTATTCTTTCAGAGGATGTGTTGAACAATCATTCTTTCGAGATTTAACAACGGGTAAAATATTTTGTAAATCACAATGTAAACCAAAAGCTACTTGCTACAACCATCCAATTCCAGATGAATATGCCTCCGTAAGTTTTAGTCAAAAATATTTCAATTAGTAGGCATCAGAATAAGATTTCAATCATTTTTATGTAACCTAAATCAGATAATGAAGTTAATGTCATAACAATGATGTATTTGTAATCGAGATATAAGTATCTAATGACTGATGAGTACATATACGGTATCATGTTTTACAATTTTGATATAAAACTAATCAAGTTTTATCCATAGATTGTTTAGAATTAAATCTTTGAATAAATTATACACTTTCTTGAAACACCCTTGTCATATAAAGTAAACTGAGAATAAGACAGTAGGATTGCTCAGCAATGGGCATTCACGATCCCGTAAGCGGGATTCAAACGCATGGCTTAATCTCTAGATAACTGAGTCAGCATCCAATGGTGTTAATGTTTAACCTCAATTAATTCAGGAAATTGCGCGACCACCTTCTATGATAATGAGGTAGATACCTGTCTCTACCCGACACGGATTAGCTTCACTGGTAACGGCTTCACACTAGAACTCTGAGAATTCCTTCATGAAGCTAGTCACTAGTGAATAAACACACTGCTGATTTTATTGTCGTTCTTTTGTACAGTTGAGATAACGAGTGTATATAATCACGATAAAAAAGACTGATAAACCTACCGAACTAAGAAATAACAACGGTACTGAACAATTGCAAATATCGTCGGGGTTTTCGATTCTGACAGTAGTTTATTACACAAATGTTGAATTATCACCTTGAATGAATCAGTAACCTGTTATTTTGACATCAATTAGATCGGATGATGTTGTTGACGGGCTGATCATTTTAGTGAACCTGAATCTTACACCAATTAGATCGTATAAATGATTATTATTGAAGGATTGCTGTTGAAATGTCAGCTATCCTCGTGTGTAATTATCGACCTAATCCGCGTTAGTCAATAACAGAATTAAATAAGCCATATACGAGAATCGATTTGGAATATGTTCATTTCATGCACTCATTGGTTTGAACACGCAATCAGGGAGACGAAACAAAGAGGGAAGAGCAAAGCAGATTAGAAAAAGTAAGTGGGCCAACTCACTTTAGTAAAGCGTAGATCAATATTTATATTCTAACAAAAATATGCTACAGACATGTGATGAGTAAGATAGGAAATGCACACAAATACGCTTACATAAAAACAATCAAGGTTGATAAGTGAATAATTCACAAGGTCAAAATGTGACTCAAGAAGGATGAACAAATTGGCTTATCCGGAAGCTAGAATAAGCTATGTGGGCTTTGCTTAGCAACTGACACTGCAGTTCCATCCACCAAGTTTATCATTATGAGAAGTATAGTTACCTTGAACTATAATGACATGATGTATTCCTGGATGTAAGTGATTTCCTCAGATTATCGCTCAGTGAGTTTATGTGGTTTGTAATATTTAATTGAGCTGATGTCTTTTACCATTGATCATCAACTATCATTTCGTAAGCTCTTTCATCAACTACAATGTAATCTAGTGACTTTGAATGGTGTGACTATCTGGCATTTCACCTGCCATTTGTTTATTGTCGTTAAGGAGTCATCAAAACTGTGATGTTAACTGACTACGTCTGTATTGAAACTAGAAGTTGAATCAACACGAACATGAGAAAAATTAATACTGAAACTAAACGTAACATCATATTTGGACTGTAAGTGTGAAACAAAACTACCTGAAGTAGTGATAGTATTATGTTTAACTGAGTGAAGCACTAGACAGTAGTGCAGGAAACAGTGTACTTATATTTATATACGTTTTAATAACCAGTATTTTTTTCTCTCCATTTTAATGAATAGGGATGCTCTGTAGGATCTGGTGTTGGATCTCTCAGAGAAGTTTATCGAGATGGTCCAGGATTTGCACCAAATCAATATGTTGTTTTTGTCTCAAGTGTGAATGAACTTGGTTGCTTATCAGGTAGAACATTGGCTTATGCTGGTGCATGTGAAACGCACCCTACAACTGACAGGTTAGTAATTATTCATTTGATTGGATCATAAGATTAGAAAACAATTAATTCGTTTAAACGTTGACATTAAATTTTTATTTGTAAAGTGAGCGAACAGTTTACTATTGTATATGTCCTCATAATCGATGAGAGTGAAGGGTTTTAACACCGTCAATGAAAACCATCCCTTTCTTCTTTACCTAAATTCCCAATAATTTGAAAATATTCTGAATGTATATGCTAACAAGTAGGGTTCGGATCATTGAAATTCACAGTGGAAAATCCATAAGATAAGAGGAATCAGTTAACTTGTTTGATAAGAAACATAATATTATTGAACCAAATTGATAAGAATAATGTACCACCACAAGATCTGTCTACATAAGCAACATGTTATGGTAACATATTGTATTTAAGTTCCATATGTATTTTAACTTCAGACCAATTATGGGAATGATCAACTTCTGTCCAGAAAAGATGGAAATAGAAGAACCAGGAAGAACTATGATGCTTGGTACAGCTATTCATGAAATGGCTCATGCTTTGGTGAGTGTTTATATTTAAACGAAAGCTGCTTTGTTAAACTTACATTATATCGAAAAAAGGGTAATAATAAATTTCATTTCGAAAATGTTAGATCATTTCTAGTTGATAGCCCCCAAGTGCTCTGATACAGCCGAGAGTGGGGAGAGTCAGCTCTCTCTCTCTCTCTCGAAATACTATCACATGGCCTACAACCGTGCATACAACCACTACCAGGCAAGTACTAATCACTGCCTTCTCACGGTGGGGTGTTGATTACAAAATTGAGAGTATGGAAAACGGATGTTCGGCGCATTAACTGGGTTGGTGAACATAGAGAGTCCATATGGGGTAGTTGGAAGACCTTGATTCCAAACGAATAGTGCACATGTATTCCAGGATCCTGAGAGGATGAATGGCGTGTGAACTAATCGTTGATCACCGACTACTAAGAGACTGCATCTCCCGACGTTGCTCCACTGCCATATGGATCAGACATTTAAGTAAAAGGCACCGGGTATCGCCTCTTAATAAAACCACCTGTTTCGGTTTCGGCACCCGAGTAGTATCCCAGCCTTAACACAAATCAAATGAGATTTATGTGGCACATATCTATTTGGTGCCTCCCTATACTAATGTTTATCTGTTTTCACAAATAATAATAATTTACTATTTGATTAAAGTAATTTACTTTGTCGCATCCTGTACACTGTCTTAATAGAATTTTGATTATATCGTTCACCAGCCTATGATTTCAATACTAATTGTCATTTTTCTTGCAAATCGCATAATTGTTTTAATAAGTATCATGAGGCTCTTTAAACTTACTTACTTACTTACTCCTGTTACTCCCAATGGAGCAAAGGCCACCGACCAGCATTCTCCAACCCAGTCTGTCCTGGGCAGTTCATTATATAATAACTTGTAACATAGAACTTGAAAGATCACCATGTTAAACCTCCTATTCTTACATTTATTATAATTTTACTGAAATTAAACTATTGAACATTTTAGGGATTCTCTAAGTCGAATTACGCTTTGATGCGTGATCGAGACGGCAGACCATTAACACCAAGAGATCCCAGAACAGGTAAACCACCATTGAATCCTCAAAGGCAGTATGATCCAAGGTGACTTATTGTTTTGTGATTCTAGTTTTATCCTAACTCTTTTCAAAGTTCTTTATCAGTTTCTAGTGTCTTCTAGTATGTTATTTATAATAATCAAGTAAACCAAACTTTGCTTCACTCAACTATTAGATGACATTTTCTTTTCAACGATATGTATAGTCCACAAATCAACTGGTTGTTCACGTTTTATCACCTAAATCTACAAACGGTTCTTGATTCGAAAAATTCATTAGTTGAAACACTAAGAACTGTTCCGAGTAAGTCAGTCAATCGGCCACAACGTAGGACAAGGCACATATAAACAGCGGTCCAAGTTGTCATACCTCATTAACACAACAAGATGAGTAAGGATCCTGTGGAGATTAATATGAATCAAAAATATTTGAGTATATGCATTCACCACTACAGATTCATGTATTTTCGCCTACTTAAGAAAGATGCTTTAATTGAAGAGATGAGTGAAATAAGTTTAAAGTAATTAAACTCAGTTAAATAGGAGAATATTATAAGGAACCGAGTACTAATATCAGTTCTCTAATATACAGATTATAGTTCCTCTATTTGAAGTGAGTTAGTGAATATACAATCGTTATGTTATTGTGACGACGAGATACACATGTTGGAAGTAGAAAAATTCGATTATATTGAGAAAAACTCAGTGATTGATAGAAGTTCCTTATCGAACATATCGATCATTTTGATAAGCAAAGTTCAAGAGGAAGTAATAAGGTTATTATGGTCTATACGTTGATAACTATGAACTTAATAATGATCTTAATATAATTTGAAAGTTAGTTCACTCACGACGTTTACATAAACATATTTCTCAATAGGCGACAACTAAACGATCAGCTGGTTAGCGTTTTTTTTAGCGAGTTAGTCACTAACTCCACGCTCAACCCCCCTCCTTCAATGATGAATTAGGTAGATAAACAGTAAAAAGAAAAGACAACTTACACCCCGTCCCCCCCCCAAAATGATAAAATACACATAAATATTATTTCTACGCAACTTATATTCAATCATGTCTTCATATTACATTTTCTAAATAAACGTTTTGTGTTCCATTTCAGTGAGATTACTGTTAAACGAATTGCTCGTCCCTGGCTTACAGCGGCTGGATCTTTTATAAAAACTTTCTCATCATTTGTTACACCGACATTACTGGTAAGTTTTAGTGTCAAGTTAACACTCAGTGCAATCGAAATGTGTATTCGTTACTCATAAACTAATTAATTACTTACTTACTTACACACGCCTGTTACTCCTCATGGAGGAGCATAGGCCTCCCACCAGCATTCTCCATCCAATCCTGTCCTGGACAAATCTTTCCAGATCTTTCCAGTTCTTATTTATCCTTTTCATATCTACTTCCATTTGTAGACGTCATGTGTTCTTTGGTAGTCCTCTTTTCGGCTTCTCTTCAGGATTCGAATTTAGCGCTTGTTTCGTGATGCAGTTTGATGATTTCCGTAATGTAGGTTCTATCGATTTCTGTCGTCTTTTCGTAATTTCCTCTTCAGTTGGAATTTAGTTTGTTCTCTCCCACAGTAGGCTGTTGTTGAATCTAGAATCTAGGAGTGTTCACAATGCTTAAGAATGAACTGAAACATTCTAGATTGACAAATATATTCAAAGATTTGAAGTATTATAAGAATTAATTATCGAATAAGTAACAATTTTATAAATTAAGCCATACTACTTCTAACTTATATTCACATAAAGTGTATAGAAAACATCAGATGACTTAATAACAGATATTAGCACTTTCAGTTTCATTCTTTGATCTAGATATTTCTTTTGTCGTTATGCCATTCCGAAATATTCCATTTGCCAATGTACATACACCCTGTCGTTTTTACCAACTCCTATATTCAACCCTATATACCTAACTATGAATGTTTTATAATTTGATTTGATAAGAAATTATTTTCAATCAAAAAATTATTTATTCTCATTTAGGCGGTAGGACGCAAACATTATAACTGCCCTAACCTGGATGGGATCGATATAGAGAATGAAGGAGGAGAAGGAACAGCTGGTTCACATTTTGATAAACGAACAGTTGGTGTAAGTAAAGCAATTATTCATCTGTAGCAAAAGATCATTTTGTATTCGTCTCTTGGTCCTTCTGTTATAATGTTTCAGTAGCACCACTCGTCTGATTTACTGTGAAGTAACTTTAATAGTTGAGATCGTGATTCAATTGAAGCTAGACCACTATGAAACACCTGGAAGGAGTGGACAGCCGTTTCGTCCTATTGTGAGATTCCTCAACAGTGCACATCTATGATCCTGCCTCGCGAGATTCGAACCCACGACCTATCAGTCAGTAGCCTATATTGTACTGTTATTTGATTTAATGTATCATAATGAAAAGTCAGAAGTTGTGGTAATATGAAGAAAAAGACTCGATAACAATCCAAGATTGATGTTTCCTGATAGTCGGTACTTGTAAGATGGAATGACATATATAATTCTGGTTAAAATGTTATCTTTCTGGGATCTGAGTTGGTGTTACACCTTACTGAAAAATGTCAATTAGCATGAAACTGGAGTCTAGATCTTCTTGTCGAATGCTCTCAATCGTCAATTATCGAAACATAAAACATGAGATGTCAGGTTATTTAAATTAAGGATTACATCGTGAACTAATTCATGGAATTCGATCTATACCAAAGACTCTCTAATTAATAAGTAAACAACATGATATGATGATTAAATTTGGCTGTTTGTTGCGAAGTCAAGTTGTTTGAATGAATATTTGAAATGTACGGGAACTTAGAAACGAGCACGATCTGGTGATGTAATCCGAATGACTAATTCTGTTCACTTTGTTTATGTTTATTACAGGATGAAACAATGGCTGGTGAGACTGGAGTGAAAAGTGTACTTTCAGCATTAACATTAGCATTCTTCACAGATTCAGGGTAAATTAATACAATTAAATGTATCGTAAATGTTTCAATCGAGAATCTTGAGTATATTTATTGTGGAGCTAATCCGTGTCAGGTAGAGACAGGTATCTACCTCATTACAATGGAAGATGGTCACACAATTTCGTGGATTGTTTGGCGTTAGACATTAACACTGTTGGATGCCGTCCAGCTTAGTAGTCTACAGGTTAAGCATTTGCGCGCAAGAACGAGATCGTGAATGCGCACTGTTCTGGAGTCCCACAATAGGACGAAACAGCCGTCCAACACTTTCAGGTTTTCAATGGTGATCTAATATCAATCGGTTTATGATCTCGATCAAAAACTTATTGGTCTCCACAACCCTATACTGATAATTTATTGTGTATTTTGAATCATTTCGCAAATTTGTTTTATGCTAATATGGCATAAGATGTATCAACTTAACAATTCTTACCACTTATTTGTTCAGACAGTTAAATTAGCTCAATTTCTAATCACCATCCGAGAAGGCAAATTTAGATGAGATTACAATTGACGAACAACCTCTGAGTGATGCTAAACTGACCTTGACAGTGTTCACCTTATAACTAAGATCAAATGAGGTTTATAAACCAGTGTGAGGAATTACAATTATGATTGACAGTTGGTGGTTAGCGTTAGGAATTAGATTTATGGTTTCCATCATTAGTTATTATGCCAAAACTCTATTTATCCAAATGGACGTGTGAAATTCGCGCCAAAATCTGTGACCTGTTATCTTGAATCTGATTGCTTCATCCATAAATTATAGTCTTGCCATTTTATTTCATTTCATTTCATTTATTTATTGAATATATTGTTTTGATTTGAATGAAGCTGGTGGGATGTCGATTATTCAGTTGCTTCAGAATGGCATTACGGAAAGGATTTAGGTTGTAACTTCATCATGGGAAGCTGTTATGCATATATGGCACGAATGAAGCAAGCGTAAGATTTATTCAATTATTTCAATATATTACTCATGATTAAAACTTACCGCTAAGTTTTCTATTATTGTCATTAGCAGTAGTATTAGTAGTAATAGAATTGATAATATTTTTTCTGGTTAGCGTTTGTTTAGCGAGTTAGTTTTTTATGGGATGGGGTCGCCAACCCAATGCCCAACCATCCTCCTTTATCCGGGCTTGGGACCAGCAGTAGCCCCAGAGGGGCTGCAGGCAGAGTTATTGATAATATTAATATTCTTAAAATCATGACCTTGTTACCAGTAATCTCAGTTTATATATTAAATAGGTTTTAAGTGGTTACAATGTCCATTTCATTTCAGAGGGAAAAGCATAGAACCTTACTGTGATGAAACGGGTTCTTTAACGTGCTATCATAAGAAGGCTTTTGGGATTTGTGCTATGGGAAAATATAAGAATTTATTACCACCAGAAGAGCAATATTTCAAAGGTAATCCTAATGTTGGAGGTACCAGTACATTGACAGATAGATGCCCCACTGTTCAGGTTAGTATTTTTTTATTGTTTAGTTCTAATCAAATATGCTTTACTTAATTGTTCGAAAATCATGTTCTATATAGGTTGAGTGTAAATATCTATCCATCTTCGTTTCATTTATTACTTTAAATGGCAAGATAAACTCATGACAATCATTTATTTACGTAAAATTTTGGAATCTCTTGAGGCGGGGTCGTGAATGCTCACTGCTGAGGAGTCCTGAAATAAGACAAACCGGCCGTCCAGTGCCTCCAGGTTTCCGATTGTGGTCTAGCTTCAATTTGCTTATGACCTCAACCATTGAAAAGTGTTATGTTTGTAAAAATTTGCTTCAAAATGCTTGGACTAAATTGTTAAGCGAAACACTGAATTTTCAAAATCTGAATTCTGAGATTTTTGTAAACATAATAATAGTTGAGCAACCATTCATGGGTTGATGGAAGTTAGAGATTAAGATTGTTGGATACCGGCTCAGTGATCTGGAGGGTAATCATATTCGTGCGAGACTGAACGTCCTGGGTTTGAATCGCGGACCCACACTACTGAAGATTCACATACTAGTACGAAACGGCTGTCCAATGATCCCAGGTTTTCAATGGTAGTCTAGTATATATCGACTCATGAGTTTAACTATTCAAGTTACTACAATCTTTACAAATCACTTATCTAATCATAATTTATCACTAACTCGACACCCATATTTCAACGAAGGGTGTATCCCACTAAGAAAAACAACCTGTTTCGATCTGGACAACCGGGCAGTATCACAGCCCACTCACAAATCAAGTGACTTTTGTGGCGCATATTTATTCGGTGCCCACTTTTTACCAATATTTATTTGTTCAAATAAATAAGTAGACAAATAAATGATTAAACAAGAAGGTATTAGATCGTCATCAGGCTTTACTCTAATATACATGAATATTTATACGAAAATGTTAAACCAATCAAGGCAATATGGGTTAATAATCATAATGAAATAGAATAAGTCACCACACATACGAGGTAAGAAATACATGTTGATAGTAGGAAGGCTGGTGTACTGCTAGTAGTCGTATAAATAGTTAAACGTTGGAAATAGAACGTCAAACAAACGTGGATAAATAGACTTGGAATAGTCATCACGAGACATTAAAATCATTACGATGCTAGTATGCATGAGTTCGAAGTGAGACTAACTGCTTGGGGTGGAGAGCGACGAGAACTATTCTATCACCTGATTGGCTGACAAGCACGAGAGAGAAAGAGAGAGAGAGAGAAAGAAGACTAGTCAACTGGAACACTAATCGATTTATTCCCAATTCCGATCTGGATCACGATTCATAGATTAGTGTAAAAGATAGATGACTAACCTGACCACAACCTACAATAATTAGGAAACTACAATTATGTTGAAAACTGGAGATTAGAGTAGAAAGTAGTGTACAAAATATTATGTTTAAATTACAATAGCTTTGGAACCGAGGAGGCTATGGCATTGAATCATACATCGAACGAAAGCTTATGATGTGTAGAATAGACTAGTGATAAAAATAAATGTTACTATTTTACAAGATTTTAATGAAATGAAATAACGTGCCCAAAAATAGCTTCCATAGTTTCTCATAGCTTCTTGTTTCTCTATTCATATCAATAGATAATTCATGATTTACCTCATGAACAATTGTTCTTATGAACTTACTTAATTACTTACTTACGCATGTTTCTCTCAATGGAGCCGACCAGCATTCTCTAACTCACTCCCTCCTGAGCCTTCCTTCCCATGTTCTTATGAATTATGATACATATTCCACATAGATCATCTTCCTATACTCAAAATGTTATTTACAGTTAGTTTTAAGTAAATAATCCACTTAGTAATTTTGTACAGTCATTTATTTGGTTTACAATGATTCTTCTTTAAATACAGCCAATGGAGACGTTTTTCAAAGAACCTTTTATGACCTACTGTGATCATCGTTTAAATATTCCATTCGGTAAGTTCGCAAATATTTACAATAGTTGTATGTTAAAATACATGAGCCTTAACTCAGTCAGTCAATAAGTCACAAGGTAGAACTTCGTACGTACGTACATCAGTTCAAGTTGGTATACGACATTAGCACAGTGATACAATTGTGGATTCAAATCCCATAGTAATAGAGCTAGTAAATGTATAAGCAGTAATCGGAAAGATTAGAATTTGATGATGTTATTCAAGGAGTATAATTCAGTGAAATAAATTTGGAAAGAGAAGAAAAACGGGGACATGAATAATTCAGAAGATTAGAATTTGAGAGAACACAAAGTGTGGATGGACCTGAACCATGGCAAACGATTTTGAGCCATATCATTCAAGGTCTCTAACCATCGGTTGTTATCGTCTAGCGGATTCCCGGAACCAGGTAGTCTACACCTACTAACATGGTTCATTCCACTTGTCATTGACTTGTTGAACTTGTGCCATATTTTGGTCTGACCGACCCTAGCTTTCTTCCAACCTATTTCTACACCATAGAACATCGCCGGTCGTGGCAGTCGGTGGGTGGGCATACGTAACACACGTTCTAGGCATCTAGTTAAGTCTTAACTGTTTGTTATTAGTTTTCAAAACTATTCAGGTCATCCCAACAGATCTAATAAAATTCAAATCAATGTATGTCGTTCATGAAGTATATGTAAGCTAACAACAATATAATGGTTGATATAGGGAAAATGCTATATGATATTTTAACTGTACTTGTTATTATTGAGAACACAAGTGGGGATAATGGAATATATTTGAACCCAAAATTACAGTACATCTTAGTAAAATCTGAGGATCATACAGTACTTACTTCATTTGCAAAATGTCAATCAATTGTTTCAGAGTTGGTTGTTCCTTCTGCAAATATCAATCAAAGGTTTCATAATTCATTGTTCCTGCATTTCGATAGCAACTGCCTTGTTTGCCCGTTCTTTCCTCCTTGATCCTCTTGACTTTCTGCTGCCAGACATTATATTCTTGACTAGCGTTATATACTATTTATGTCGATATAAGTATCACATATTACATTACTTACTTACTTACGCCTTTTACTTCCAATGGAGCATAGGCCGCTGACCAGCATTCTCCAACCCACTCTGTCCTGGGCCTTCTTTTCTAGTTCCATCCAATTCTTGTTCATTTTTTCATGTCTATCTCCATTTCTCGGCGTAATGTGTTCTTTGGTCTTCCTCTTTTCCTTTGGCCTTGAGGATTCCATGTGAGGGCTTGTCTTGTGACGCAGTTGGGTGCTTTCCTCAATGTGTGCCCTATCCACTTCCAGCGCTTCTTCCTGATTTCTTCCTCCACTTCAATCTGGTTTGTTCTCTCCCACAGTACGTTGTTGCTAATAATGTCCGGCCAATGGATCCGAAGTATTTTGCGTAGACAATTGTTAATAAACACTTGTATCTTGTGGATGATGGCTTTCGTAGTTCTCCAGGTTTCTGCCCCATACAGTAGGACTGTCTTGACATTTGTATTGAAAATCCTGACCTTGGTGTTGGTTGACAGTTGCTTTGAGTTCCAGATGTTCCTCGGTTGTAAATATGCTGCTCTTGCTTTGCCGATCCGCGCCTTCACATCTGCATCAGATCCACCCTGTTCATCAATGATGCTGCCCAAATACGTAAAGGTTTTTACATCTTCCAAATCTTCTCCGTCAATTGTGATTGGATTGGTGCATTCTGTGTTGTATCGGAGAATCCTGCTTTTCCCTTTGTGTATATT
This sequence comes from Schistosoma bovis, assembly GCA_944470425.2. NCBI lineage: Eukaryota > Metazoa > Platyhelminthes > Trematoda > Strigeidida > Schistosomatidae > Schistosoma > Schistosoma bovis. The sequence continues at coordinate 42,689,354 of OX103956.1, read as the reverse complement.
GAGACCTACTGCTGCTGAGGCTATCACATATTACATACTTTAAACTAATATAAAAATATATAGTGAAAGAGAATACAGGCTGGGACAACAAAATGTAATTTAGTACAACAATTCAGAACATCTTATTAAAGTCTGAGAACCATACAATAAATGCTTTAATTGCACAATACCCAACAATTGTCTCAGACTTTGTTGTCCCTTCATTTCCATAACAATTACTCTCTGTGTCTTGTTCTGTTTTTTCTATTTCATCAACCTTTTGGTACCAGATATTCCACTTTCGATTGATGATACATAATATCTCTATCTGTTGATTTCAGTAGTACACACCACAACTGAAATATTTTCGTCTTCATAATTAAAACTGTTGGTTGAATTTAAGCGAATTACATAAGAAACGGTTATAAGTTAAATAAAGGCTGTATGAAGAATAAATAAAACGAAAGGGGACATTTTCAAAATCGATGAACTGAAATAGTTACGATAATAACAATGACATCAACAATAATAATAGTTTGTTGTCACGACAACGAAAAGTATAAGACATAATACTTTACCACTCAAGTTTGGGTTTAATATCAGGGATAGCTAGAGTTTCAGATGCCTTGGATATTTTTAGACAATAAAGTTTTGATACATTTGATTGGATCCTGCAAGACTTACTAGCATTTATTGGCTATGTCGTTTTTTATGAGATGAGGTAGTTAACCTACTCCCCACCCTCGCCTTTACCGAATCTTCAGGCTGCTAGTAACTCTATTGGCATTTTGAGTGGATTCTACGAACTGTGTGCGTCACTTGAATTATTGAATGTTCATGTTCTTTCTTGGTCTCTTCACAGTTATGTAAGGACAGTTTTAACAAACATATGCAGGAATATAATCATTGATAAAACATGAATACCTTCTTTACAATAAATGAATTTCAAAATTCATCTACATTTCAAAGTCTAAGGACTGTGATACCTAACGGGAATTTTTACGAAATTAATATCTGATGTTTTCGTTGGTTGATTTGGATCGAATTTACTAGTCTGGAACATGTATTACATGTCTCACAGTTCTAGTGAGAAGCAGTGATCAGTGGAGTTCAACCAGGTCTGTTATGAGGTAGAAACTCATTGAAGACAATGGTAGACGACGGCTCAATTTCGTGAATTAGTTGAAGTTAGTCAATAATACCGTTGGATGCCAACCAGCTTAATGGTCTAGAGGTTAAGATTTCATGCGCGAGACTGATAGGTCGTGGGTTGGAATCTCGTGATGTGGGATCGTGGATGCATACTGCTGAGAAGTCCGATACTTCCAGGTTTCCTATAGTGGTTTAGCTTCAGTTAACTCATGATCTTAACTATTAAAATTACCATATTATCTACAAAACTCTTTCTGATACATTACACTCAATTGAAATTGTTAATAATAATAATGATCATTTATTTTGTTTGTTTTGTGTTTATGTTAGCACAAAGAGGAAATATGTTTGGTCAAGCTTTTGGGAATAGATCGATATGCATTCCACATATGGGAGCTTGGAGAGCTGAAATGAATGGAAAATTAACACAAGATCCTCGAGTTAAAGCAACTTGTCATGATGTAATTTTAAAAAGAACTCTTATCTATAATTCCATAAAGATTCCACTAAAATCCAAATTAAATTTATGAATTACATTCTATGACTAAGATGAAATGATACACACTAATACAGTTTTAGAATCATCAGTAAGAAACGTATAGATTATAATGAAGTGGACAACCTCATTACTTACTTCACTCTTTGATTTGTTTTACAGTATAACCAATACATTCAGTCAGTCTTCATTAGCTGTTACCTCCTTGTAACAGTATCTATGTGTTAAAATTAATAGCAGATGGCTATCCATTAAAGTCTATTAATATGTGCAAAAGTTAGTTCATACCAAAACCTCTTATGTATTCAGTTCCAAAGAAGAAAATTTTATAACCATTTACCATATAGAGGTGAATCCATTACTATAGTGTTAAGACAGAGATTGAAAGCAGTCATCGAGAAAAACCTATTATACTGCTCAATTGGTTGTGATTGAAAAATTTTAGCTGATGATTCCAAATAGACTTAGGCAATGCACAAATGAATATGTCACATCCCATTTTATTTAACAAATTCACATGTTTGTGTAGAGGAGTAATCGAACGATGTAATCAAGGATCATTGAACATGTGCCTAGCTGACGAGTTCCAAATAGGACGAAACACGCGTCTTGGATTCCACTGCTAGCCACTATCTATCTTCACTTAAAGCGCTTGTGACTTAAAACAATATCATAGCAGTCTACACAGGATGCATATATGCCAATAAGAGATTGATGATCAATTGCAGACATTAACAACAATAGGAAGATACAAGTAAAACAACACCAAGTGATTTGTAATTAGATTATTCTCTCTCTCTCTCTCACACACACACACCTCATGTTGACCATATTTATTCTGATCATTATTTATCTCACAATTTCATTCCACTTATAAACTGATTCAAGTTAACAACTTCATATTAGTCACCCAAACAATCCTTAATTCACCTATTACCATTTTAAATGATGTACTCTTTCGTCAACCTGACCAATTTTATGGATAATTAATTAGGATATGAGATAATTGTGAAGTATCTGATGTGAAATTCATTGAAATGAATATTCTACTCATTCATATTAATTGTGTTTTGCATATGATGGGAATTTCTTCGGAGATTATGAAACTTTAATAATGATTATCTTCCTATCCCGTCTATTCATGATATTTATTGATTTGAACATGGTACAAGGAGGCACCAAATACATATGCGCCCCATGAATCTCATTTGATTTGTGTGAGGGACAGGATACTGCCCGGGTGCCCAAACCGAAACAAGTGCTTTTTTTATGGGTATACACCAGGAGCCTTCGACCTAAAGGTCTGATCCACAAGGCAGTGAAACATCGTAAGGAGATGCAGTTTCATGGTAGCCGGTGACCAACGTTTGGTTCCTACGCCATTTGTTCCCTCAGGATACTGGAGCCCATACGCAACATAGGTTTGAAACCAGGGTCTTCCAACTCCCCTAGGTGGACTCTCCATGTCCACTAACCCGGTTAAAGTGCCGGACATTCGGTTTTGTCCTCTCTCAACACCTACGCCACGAGAAGGCAGTGAGTAGGACTTTCCTGGCAGAGGCTATATACGCGTGGCCATGTGAGAGCATTTCGAGAGGGAGAGCGGACTGTCCTCACTCTCGGTCGTACCAGGGCATTCGGGGCATCTATTTATGAACATGGTTAGAATTACTAATTAGTTTTAAAAAAATTGATTAAAATTAACTGGATATCCACGGCGAACGTCTTCAACAGTAGCACTGTATTATTGATTTCATGTATGTGCTCATGATGACTAGATGCTAGATGACTTCAAAACCACTTAGTGTCAAGTGATCCGAATATCATTAAACGCACGGCCGTTTTTGTATTTTTTTCATCCTTTATGAAAAATGTTTCCATCCGATTTTCCAAGATTTTTCATTCTGTTTCATCCAATTAAATTCCTTATAATTCGTCATTTATTTCTTAAAATTGATATAAAATGTCAGTGTTTGTCGACAGAGCATATTTTCTTCAAATTATGGACCATAGTAAATTATGAAGTACAAGCTGGGAACTTGTGAAAGGACTTCCATGAACACTCAATGTCCGGCCTTTATTTTTGTAAGTTTATTGAAGGCTACTGGACTGTTGTTCGTGTTAAAGTTCATCACAATCACGAGTGCACTTCCTGGGGGTACGACAGTAATTCTTGGATGCACAGGTTAATGGGGAATGAATTTGAAACAGTTGGGACAGCAGCATTCAATATTATGCATTTCGTTTACCAATCTTATGGAAAGCGTCCGGTCAAATGCTTTTCGACCTGCAGCGACCCTCCTGAAACAAAGTAATACAAACTTTGTTGAAACATCTCTTTGAATTCTGAGGCTGTATACGCTGAATAGAAAAACACCCGTATTGAGATCTATATTTAGTATACTTCTTCGCATTGGATGCTGGATGAAAGCGCAAGTCCAGAAATACTCATGTGATTGTCGTAACAAAATGATTATCGGTTGGGAGACACAAATACGTCGTCTTCAGGAGAGACTTACACCAGCTGCATATCAACTACTGGTGGACTTGTTCAGGGCTGTTGACGCTACAGACCTAAACAATGCACAAATGATTACGTCACATCCCAATGCATTTACATTTTACATATTTGTGTGGACGTCTACATAGGGGGAGTATTCGAACAATGCAATCATTCAACATGTGCCTAGATGGCTTCAAAACCAATTATTGTCAAATTATCCAATCAACGTGAGAGGTAGAAAGCCATGTTCATCGATAGTGAAACATATAATTGAAACGGGACACAAAATTGACAATAATACAGCTTTTAAAACGTTGTATAGAAATTGTCAAGGACGAAATCTGAAGTTTGTTGAAGTCTTGGCTATTCGTAAATTTACCCTCCCCCATATGTTTACAAACACAATTTGTCGTAACCATGAATTTACCGTGGTAATCCTTAAGTCATTCTATTACCTATGTACGACCAGATTGTTCAAAATATACAGCGCAAATAAGTCACATTTTCATCAGATCAATTCCGTCTTCTTATTGTTTCTATCAAAATTTATAAAATGAACTAATTACTATAAAAATGGACATTAGTCACATTACATCACCATATTATAAAATTGATTATTAACTAGTTGACCAGGGTAAAAGGAGCAGTTGAACACATTTTTTTGGATACAAAGTTCCGGCTTTTTGATTCGAATAGCCATTACTTCAGCCTTATGCAAGATTCTCAATGTGACGGAATTAGGTAGACTGCTGTTAACACAATATATGATAGTGAATGATTGCTTCATGTTGGCTGTATGTCCTGTTTGAATGAAATGAGCTAAAATGAAGCTGTTAACTGTTTTAACTACACCTTGGCTTAACCACACTGGAATGTGTTCACGAGATCGAATATACAAATTCCTAGAACATCTGTCAACATAACTTACTCCACAGGAGCAGTTGAATTGATAGATACAGAAAGAAGTGGTTAGCCTGGGCAATTTATCTTTCAATCTCGGAGTGATTATTGAGCATATGGAAAACACTAGTTGTAGTTTGCCTGTATTAAAAAGTTCTCTGAATTGATCTAACCAAGCATTTCTTGAATAGGAGTTTTATATTGTTTTGGTAATCTGAGATTAAGTATCAAAACGATATAATATAAATTCTTCTGTTATGTAGATTCTCTTCAAATCCTTACAATCTAGAAATTAGTGATGGTGGTTATAAGTAATAGTCACTGTTTCACTAAACAATTCATTAGTTATATAGACATTAACATGAATGCTGGATACATTCGTTCTCATCAGAATAGCTTCAAATCTAAAATGATTAGATGCATTGAATTCTTGACTCTATAAGTCGTTCGATTTGAGTCATGTCAAAGATCGATACTGAACAAGCATATAGACAGATCAAGTGGATTATAGAATATTACTTACTTATTTACTTAATTATTTACGCCTGTTACTCCCAATGGAGCATAAGCCGTTGACTTCGTCCTCTCGATCGTATATATATATATATATATACAATAGAGTGAACAGTCTACATTACTCAGCATTATTCTTAATGGATTAAACTTGGTAAACTTCCATCGAATTATATTCATATGATAATCTGCTTTCTGCAAAATTGATTTTGATATTTTTCAGTACAAATGTTCACGTACTGTCCAAATCGTCGTTGATGGTGAAACGTTTCCATGTATTTCTGGTATAGCCAAAATAAAAACTGGGCGAATTGACGGAAATGCGATCTGCCCTGATATGAATGATGTTTGCAGAGTAAGCATAGTATATGTTGTAAATAATTATACTAGTGATATATTATCCCATTTTCTGGCATCTCGTCCCTCTCTCTCTCCATATATATATTCAAATCATTCACTATGTTCACTAGTCTTAACGATCGTGTTATTTGTGCGGTTAGATTTTCAAACTGACATCTAAGTGTCTCTATCTAACGAGTTAGAAATTGGGTGAAACGCGTGTTTGGTATTCCGCTAGTAGATAAAATATGTCATTATAAAATCTTATCTATAGTAGAGAGTTGTGGAGATTGTTGAATTTCATTGAAATCATGAAACAATCAATGTTGAATTTACATGTTAAAACCATCGGATTAGAACTCAGGGGTCTAGAGGTCAAGTATTCTTCAGTAACCGAAGTTCTTATGTTCCGAGTGCCTTGTGCGAGATTTTGAACGTGCACTGATCAGTAGTTACATGCTAGCACGAAATAGCAGTCCACTTTTCTCAACATTTCAATGGTAATCAAACGTTGATTCGTCGATAGGTTCAATGGATAGAACTTTCTGACAGAATAATAATATTGAGACGATTTGTACAGAATGCAGATAAAGTAACAAGATTAAATGATGGTCAATTTCTGTGGACTGTTAATGGACTAATATTGCATATATATATTCTTATTGCATAACTATTCAGTAACTAGATTATGTATATCTATATTCCCCTTATTATAAGCCTCATTTTGACCTATAGATTATTATGATACAATTTATAGTTCTTCAGTTATGTTCAGTTTATTAGTTACAGTCTGCCACTTTTACAGCCGCTTTTTAGATTCACCTCGTACAAATGTTATTTCTTATTTTACGATGTGATATGGTCTGTTTGGCTGGTATATTAACCCAGTATGTTTGAAATAAATGATTCGTATAATGGAAGCTGGTACTGGTGTCCTCTGGACTCCACTGATCAGATTAACAGGAAATCGAATCAATAAAGATGTTAGACTACTCCATACTGGTCGAACGTCGAATATCAGCCTTACAGTAACAATAGAGGATCTTACTAATTTCTTATAGAATAACTGATTCATTCAATAAACTTTTCAATGAACAATCTCATCACTTATCTCTTTAATTTACTTTACAATTTAGGCATACAGAAAATGAACAATCCGACAACTCTTCTATTAAGAACCAACAACTATGGATATCTAATACATTTTAATTACTTTCATTAATAATTATGTTTAATGAATTAGTTCATTCATTAACTTTATTCAATGTTTATGTATCATTTATTACCAATAAATAAATAAATATATATATATGTTATAATGAATAACTCTTGATGAATTCCAAAATAAGGACGAAACATTCGAACAGAATAATGTTGATGTTATCAATAGTAGTAATAATAGGAAACATATTGAGGAAAGCATCCAATTGCATCAAAAGGCAAGCCTTCATTTGGACTCCTTAAAATCAAAGGAGAAGATGATCAACAAAGAATACATTACATCGAGAAATCGAGACAGATATGAGAAAAATCAACAAGAGTTAGGTAGAACTAGATAGGAAGGCTTGGTGACAAAGTGAGTTGGAGAGTGCTGGTTGGTGGCCTATGATCTATTGGGAGTAAGAAGCGTAAGTAAATAATAATTATGAGGAAAAGTACCAAGATTTGATTAGATGAATTCAAGTGAATTTAATCACATGACATTAGCAATTTAGTGGCTTGGCTTCGTTTATCAATCATCTTGATAACCGTTATTAAATAAATCTAAACGTTGTATGAATTCTGAGGTTAACAAGAAGCGGTGATTACAGTTTATTGACGGATAGTGCAGATAGCAAAATTACAAGCATATCGAGGTAATTAGGAGCAGAGAGGATAATTTATGTGTTAGCGAGTGAATGTAGAGATGAATAGAGTTGAAACAAGGCAATGTAAAGCTAAGGCAATTGATGGAATTCAAGCATACGAGTTTAAACAGACATGATGGTAATCATAATGATAGTGCTCTGTGTGTTTTACATTGTTCTAACACACTTCACGTCAACGTTTTTGCGTACTGTTTTATACTACTTATAAATGTATTCAGTAAATTGTATTGCCAATAAATTCCCGGCTTATGCTGTAACTCAAGCCTGTCGTTTAATATTCTGAAATATTTACATATACTTAAAACGTTTATTGTATCTATCATTGTATTTATCATTATTATTACTTCACCTCAATAAGTGTAGCAGTTATCTACAGTCATGTGCATTTGTTTAACCTTCGTCCAAACACAATGGTTTCCATATTGTTTTGCGCTTGATTCGGATTTTGCTTGTTAATTAACTGTTATCATGTTTAGACACAGCTATTGTTTGCACAATCGAAACCAGTTTCTATTTTATTAAAATGATGTGTTAAACGCTGCAAACACCTCACAAGTTGAGGTTTGTAACCAATGTTTGTGTATTATTCAATAAAGAACCTCTATTTTAGATAAATCATCGTTTTGCGAACTTCGGTTTTGCGTGTATCTCACTTGGGTGACCTGGACGCTTCGGTAGAGCTAACAGATACAAAGGAATAGACAAATTGTTACTATGCGAATAACACTGTCTGTTAGTTTAGTCAACTGAAGTGATGACAAAAATTAACCGTAAGCAAAATTAATTGTCGGAGGATTGTTATAGCATGATCAAAGTTGATTGCATACATTGAATAACAGATCAGATATGTTCCCAGTACCATTTAAAATCGTCTTAATTTAAATCAAAAGAGACATTACATATGAAGGAACATTATTCCATCCAATGACGCTTTCATCATGCCTTGTTCTAACCTACAGTCATATTTATATACATATAAGCGAAAGATAAACTAGCTAGGGCAACTCATGAGTCAATAATGCACGATTTACAAAGGATCAGAAAAGCCGATACGTATTTTTGTTTTATTACACTTGATTGATGGTGACATTGTGGTGAATACAATTAAATCATTCTGAGTGATCTAATTCAGTTATTCACAGTTACCTAACACTGTCCGATGTCGTCTGTTATCAATCATATTTTATAGAGGTTCAAGCAACCTCCTTCCACCTGTGTTGTATGCTGATAATATTACTTAGAAGAACAATGAAAGCTCAGTGATCAAACCATCCAGATCACAGAACAAAACTCCATCTAAATTATTTTTCACACACTTCTGAATATATGGTTTTCATGCTCTATTAAGTCGACTTTCCTAGATGTAGATGTACATCATATGTCGAAATATTTGTTCAAACTATAAGTGTGAGAACTATAGAGTCAACATTCTTCTTACAATATTAGAAAAAGTTTTCAACAGCTTGTTTTTAAACACAATGAGGGACTTCGTAGACGCCAAACTTTGAGACTGACAGACTGGATTCCGTAAGAATCTATCGAAACGGATAATTATGGAACCATCAATTGAATGGATTTCATCACTCTATATCAAATTCATTGACTACGAGAAAGCATTTGATAGCGTGAACAGGACAACACTATGTAGACTTCTTTGTCAATATCATACGGAATTAAACTGCAAAATCGTGCATAGAGGACAGTTACAAGCAGTCATTCTTAGTGGGCCTATAGTGAATATCAATAACAGGAAAGGAAATCACATATTTGATAGTCATTAAGTTGAGTGCCTGTTTGTTCATACAGTGATCAATCACATTTTCAATCACCATCACACATTATATGGGAAAGCCTGATAAAGAACCATCCTAAATTTAACAAAGATAATTGGTAATTTGAAAAGCATATATCAATTCCTTAAGAAGTGACTACCTTCAGTCACTATCTTATCTCAACGTAGTGTACGCAATGTCGAGTCATCTAGACTGGTAGCCACATTGCAACTTAGACGATAGAATCTAATCTTCACTAAGATGGATCTGACATGCATGACATTGTTCGCCACCGAGTGATCTTTTCTGTTTTAAAAATATGTGCTTTGGTACGTACATGCATACTCGAAGAGAATTATAGGTAACATGATGCATTTACAAGAAATCGACAGTGTCAACTAGCTATCCATTTGATATAGATTACCTTATTCGGCCTCATTTTGTGTCTAAATTAAATGAACCCGTTTACCTCATGACTTTTAAGGCCAATTCTTAAGAAGACAATCCTTTATTCAACTATAGTGTACTTCATTCTCTTCATTCTAATCTTATCATATTGACTGATGGACTTTTGCGGATTTATTGATTTTGAAACCGAGATAATGCATACGACTCATGAAATGCGATACATTTTGGATGTGTAAGGGAAAATATTGAATGGTAGAATTATGTTTAAACACTAATTTAATGTCAGTGGTTTTCGACATCATGACAAAACAAGAGATTCTTCTAGTTATTCCAACTAACATATGAATCTTGTAAGTAGGTCAGTCATGCATTGAAGGCATATGCATTTAATAGGGTTATTCTATCAAAATCGGTGATCAACTGAGAACAAAGAGACCTCATTATTTAACTGTTTTCTTCATACACATTATACTACTTTATTAATATTCAGTAACTAATTTTATTTTCAATCATTTTCAAGTGTTTCATAGTTCATGGTACCGTATAAATCTAGACAGACTTCTCAGAGTGACTGTGGCTAGAGCGAATTGTTCCATTGTCATCTCTGGATGTCTTCACGCTAAATACATAGTGAGTGAGGATGAGGAAAGACATGCTGTCTTTGGTGGGGCGCTGTGAATTCTGTTTTACATTCTCGATCCTTATTCACTTCACTTCACCTCAGCTCTTTTGCTTATTACTTTATACTACTTATTATTATTCAGTAAATCGTCGTATTCTCAGCATGTTTGTCGTTTAATATTCTGAAATATTTACATATACTTAAAACGTTTATTGTATCTATCATTGTATTTATCATTATAATTACTTCACCTCAATAATTGTAGCAGTTATCTACAGTCATGTGCATTTGTTTAACCTTTGTTCAAACACAATGGTTTCCATATTGTTTTGCGCTTGATTCGGATTTTGCTTGTTAATAAACTGTTATCATGTTTAGACACAGCTATCGTTTGCACAATCGAAACCAGTTTCTATTTTATTAAAATGATGTGTTAAACGCTGCAAACACCTCACAAGTTGAGAACTGCTATTTTAGACAATCGTTGTTTTGCGAACTTCGGTTTTGCGTGTATCTCACTTAGGTGGCCTGGACGGCTGTATAGACCTAACAGTGAGTTACTTTAAAATTTACATTGTATTTTAAGAAAAAGAATATCGATTAAATAGGCTGATGAAATTTGTTTTTATATGTCTGCTGTCCGTACATTTAAATGTAGTTGAATCGGTCAGGGAGAATCGGTTCTGTTAAGATTACAGATACACCTTTCTAATCAAAGCTAAAGTGTATGAATCTCATGTCCAGGATTTTCAATCGACTACCTCGAAACACTAGCTTTTATTCCAACATTATTCATGAGAATTCCATTCATTTAAACAAGTGGCCACATTGCAACTTCATCTATAGAATTCAATCAGCACTAGGAATGAATTAGCAAACATAATATTGAAGACCACTCAGTAAATAATCACTGTTAATTTGATTTGATGGTCAATTTCACCCAGTATCATGGATGCAGGTCAGCTACAGACAATGTAAACTTATAATTCTTCATATTAATAAATAACAAATGTTTGACATTCATCAGTTCGGGATGCTTATGTTATATCCAGACGTTTGATTCTTGATTCACTGAGTAGAACTTGAGCACTCGAACGCTAGAACCCTCCTAAGTTGCAAATGAGAAGACAGAAGACAAGTGAAAGGAGTGCTATTCCAATCGCTGTCAAATATGGTACAAAACCCTTAAGTATTTTTTTAAGTAAAGGCGTAATCGTCATTATAGTCATCCAATTCACATACAGGGTTTTTTAGCATTTGTCCAATAGGAAAGCTACACTTAGAGATTTTGGATTATTTTTCCAAAAGATGATTAGATGGAATATCTTCGGCTCTTTCTGAGCTTCGTTGAGCTTCCTTGAGTTCACCCGTAGGCCGTCCTCACAGGTTTAACAGATGTTCAAAACTTAACCGACATCATAATAGTAAGAGGAATAGGACAAAAAGTGTATGATGAATGTGTGTTTATCAATTAGAACGTAGAAATGCCAAGTATCATAGGTGTGATACTTTCTAGTAATCATAATCAAGATGAAAGAGGTTATGTGAAGGTAGTGAAGTTATTAATTGATCGAATGATCACTCGACATTATAAGAAGCCGACCTATCGAATAACCGTGAATCGATTTATATAAGAACCATTCATATCCGAATTGAGAAATATAGAAAACAATCTTGATGATAGTGATCATGAACCGATTGACATTAGACCACCTTTGGAAACGAGGAAGCACTGGACGGCCGTTTCGTCCTGTGGTAGGACTCTTCAGCAGTGCGCATCGACGATCTCGCTCGCGGGATTCGAACCCAGGGCCTTCGGTCTCGCGCGCGAAAATCAATCGATTCATGATCTCAATCAAAAACTTAATAATCCCCACAACCCCTATACTAGTAATCTTAATGATAGATAGAAATCAAGCTAAATGTTGAATAATTATTTGGTTCGCATTCACATTCATTTGAGCAGAAAATTCGTTACATCCTGCTGTTAAGCTCATCCAATAACCTATCGTCGAATTCGAAGTTTCACTTCATGAATTGATTTTGATTGCATAACTCATGTTCACCTGAAATCACTGAGAAGCTAATTTCATCATAATATGGGAATACTTGGATGTATATATTCGTAATAACTTTATGGGTCGAACCCATAACCATCAGATATCATAAGGAAACACTTAATAGTCAGAACACTGAGGTAGTATCTAGTAGCTTACAATTTTAACACCAATCAATCTGTGATATTAGGTGATCATCATGATTTTCTGTTGATGAAATGCAACTTACCTTCGAGGTGATTGAAGTTCACTAGTTATAACTTCACTACAGAATTCTGATAATTAACTCTCAAAGTCAATATATGGTTTACACTTGAAAATAACTATCACTCTTGAGAATGTGTGTATCAATAAACTGGGCGAGACTATAATTTATAGACGAATTGATCAGGTATAAGATAACAGATCTTAGATTTTGGCACGAAATCCATTCATCCATTTGGCTAAATAGAATTTTGGCATTGTAGTTGGTGTCAGTTCGTGATGAAAAACCGTAAATCGAATTCCTAACCTTAACCATCAACTGTAAATCATAATCTTTATTCTTCAAACTGCTTTATAACCATCATTCAGCTTTAGGAAATCGGTAGATACACACAAGGTCACTTTTGAATCGCTCAAAGGTTGTCCATAAATTATAGTCTCACCATCATAACTTGAATCGAAATTTATTTAAATAATAACATTGAATCATTCAGCTACCTAAAGTGATATCTTTTTGATCTTTACCATATCATACGTAATATGGAAAGTATCAGGTTTAAAAACATTTAGCAAGCACATAGTTTCTGCGTTTTCTTACATCATAATACGGTAGAGTAGTTGTTACACATTACGATCTCCTGATGACTGGCTTCATCCACAATGTTTGAGTAATAACTGACAGTATCATCTTATTGTCATGATTATTGGTTATAATAATACAAAATGATCGATAGAGTATCCTATTTGTTTTTTATCATCGATGCTTACTTTAACAGAAGAACATCTGGGAAACATCCAAGAGAATCGGTGAAACACATAACAAAATAGGTGAGATTATGCTTCAAAAAAAACGATGTATTAACTACTTTTAGCTTTCCTATACTTTAATGTAACACATCTGAACATTTTTCGCCATACCATCTAAGTCTACGAGAAACATCCATTTACATCTTTTGTTGAGATACGATGAATGGTGAGTTGTTGATGTAGATGAAATGCAAATATTTTACATACTGATTTCATAGTTAACTTGTAGTGTCTAGTCCGATGTCAAGCCCACATGGATTATTCTAACTACCGGACAGACCAATTTATTCATTGGTTTACTAAGTCACATTTTGACCTTGTTAATTATCGGTTTATCAACACTGATTGTATTTATATGAGTGTATATGTGTGTGTGTATTGTATACCCTACTCATCATATGTCTGTAACTTGACTTTGTCTGACGATAAATATTGGACTGCACTTCATCAAATCGAGTTGGCTCACTCGCCTTTGATGCTTCGTTTCGCTTCTTTATTATTATTATTATTATTATTATTATTATTATTATTATTAGTATAGGGGTTGTGGAGATTACTAAGTTTTTGATTGAGATCATGAACCGATTGATATTAGACCATCACAATTGAAAACCTGGAAGCACTGGACGGCCGTTTCGTCCTATTGTGGGACTCCTCAGCAGTGCGCATCCACGATCTCGCTCGTGGGGTTCAAACCCAGGGCCTTCGGTCTCGCGCGCGAACGCTTAATCAACTGGACCACTGAGCCGGCATCCAATCGGTTCATGATCTCAATCAAAAATTATTATTATTATTATTACTAATGGCTTTATTCAATATTATAATTTTGGCACGAAGTATTTCAACAAATTACTGTTTCTTATTTCATGATTGATCCTCACAATAAATATTGAATAATCGACAGTTAGATGTTAACAGTTTAAGAATCCACATCTGGATAATGTTCATTCTTTTCGATGCATATTGTCAACAACCATGATGATGTTTATAATTGTACTTTTTTGTAACTTGTACAGCGAAAAGTCGTGAACTTTTCATAAATGTGCCTGAATAGGTTATGTGATTAATAGACCTAATGAATAACTTATTGAAATATCTAGATTTCAGGAACAGGTAGCCCAGATATTCAAGCAGGCTGCCTTAGTTTTGAATGTCTGTTTGGATAAACGTGAGTTTATTTTATTTCGTAGGTTCTCGTCAGCTGCTTACAACCTATAGTATTTAAAAAAGATAATAATTACATAATGGGTTTAAATTACTTACATGAGAGGGTTTATATTTAAGAAATATTCGTAAAGTATGACATGGGTGTAAATGAAATTAATAGGCTGAATATTGTAAATATATACCTAGTGTGAAAGAATACTCTAGAGCATTAATCATGACAACAGTTCAAAAGGGGGTTAGAAACAATGGATTACATAATGAATAAACATTGATAGGAATAGAGTGAGTAGAGTTCGGTTGAAAGATTATTGATTTGATAGTTGAAAAAAATGAAATCAGTGATCCAATAAATACAAAAGGAAAAAAGAAAAAAATTTAAGGTGCAGCGAAAAAATATTTGTCACCAAGGCAAGGAAAGATTAACCACCGTCTCCTTCTAAACACATAAATCAGGTTTTTGGCGCCTGATAGCAACTGCTTCAGCAAACTTCAGAAGACTGGAGTTTGGCTGCTTACTAATAACCTTGAATGATTGTAGGGTGTCAACCTGATGGCCTGTGTCAAGCAGATGTTTATTGATTGCGCTACTTAGAGTCTTTCTTTCTCTTGTTCTAAGGTTTTTTGGAACATGTTCAAAAAAGCGTAAAGAAAATAATACTGAAGTAATTACCGTCAATAAAAAACCAATAACTATAAGTCTAAACTTCAAAGGTGACGAGGTTGCAAACACAATCAACAGGAGACTGAATACTGCGCTAGCCAGAACCTATCCGGCGGCGAAACTTCAAATTCTTTATAAAACAACATGTTCAATAACTCAATCAAAGGTTGATAAGCATCCTTTTCATGTTACCGCCAATTGTATTTATAAATTTACATGTACCTGCCAAAGCGGCTACATCGGCCGAACAGAAAGGGGAGCATATTTCGGATTTTTTGAACATGTTCCAAAAAGCCTCAGAACACGAGAAAGAAAGACTCTAAATAGTGCAATCACTAATCATCTCCTTGACACAGGCCATCAGCTTGACACCGTACAATCATTCAAGGTGATTAGTAATCAGCCAAACTCCAGTCTTCTGAAGTTGGCTGAAGCAGTTGCTACCAGACGCCAAAAACTTGATTTATGTATTCAACTATCTTTATAAAAAAATTAATAATCTTTCAACTGAACTCTACTCACTACATTCCTATCAATGTTTATTCATTATGTAATCAATTGTTTGTAAGCCCTTTTTGAACTGTTGTCATGATTACTGCTCTAGAGTATTCTTTCACATTAGGTATATATTTACAATATTCAGTAAGCAATTTCAACCCATTATGTAATTCTTATCTTTCTAGATACTACAGGTTGTAAGCAGCTGACGAGAACCTACGAAATAAAATGAATTCATGTTATTCTGCTAGAATCTTTGTTCTTGCTCTTTTCAAACTGATAAAGGGAACTATGTGTATGAAACGTGAGTTTGAAATAAATTCATCAAATACAAATTGTATTTGGCATCTTATTACTGCCATCACACAAATGAGGTTAGCTTAGGTAATATATAGAGTTAAATGGAAGATTTATATTCATAACTTCTTTGTACAAACTATATTAAAGTCAGATACCGTGAAGAGAACTTCTCAACTTATTTCATGATCATCATCACGTGATTACCATTCAATATAGATAAGTAAACCGTTAGGGACGTTAGATCCCCAGAACTCACTTGGGAAAGGACCTATTTTTGTAATTTTATTTAGAAAGTTTGAATTTCTTTGTTTTCGCGCCAAAGACGCTCTTGTCACCTTCATGTCGTATTTCCCACTTGGAAATATCTTAAATGCTATTGGTCCATTGCGCCGTTTAGTATGCTATTTGTTAACTCTCCCTAAGGATGGTTTTGTACTGTATATATACGTTTTGAAATGTGTTTGTTGTTATCGCTCGTTTCTGGCTGTTTTGCAGAATATACTTCCCATTCCAAGCTTGGACTTCTCTCTCTAGTTAGCGAGGCTGGGACGCATCAGTAGCTAGCTTACAAGTCTTTGGTCACCGAGTCTTGTTGTCGTTCGCAAAATAAGTGAACTCGTGGTAGCTTCAAACCTAGCATAAACAACTTTTGTTAACATGTTAGTTTGAGAAGTCGTATGTATGAATAATATATTCAAACGATTTTAATCATCAAATGTTATCGTAATCAGTATTTTAATTAGTACTTTTGGTGGAGTTTTGTTCTCTGAGCTGGATGGTGAAGTTTGTGCTGATGATGTCGTTCAGAAGAAAGATGAAAGCTCCACGACCAAACCATCCAGCTCAGAGAACAAAACTCAACCAAAATCATCCACCTGAGCTACATATCTTCTCCACCATCTCTTTAATTAATACTTTCTTACTTACGCCTGTTACTCTGAATGGAGGATAGTCCATCGACCAGCATTCTCTAAGTCACTTTATCCTTAGCTTTCCTTTCAAGTTCTATCCAACCGTTGTTCATTCTTTTCATGTTTTTCTCCATTTCTCAGTGTAATGTGTTTTTTTGGTCTTCCTCTGGCCTTGAGGATTCCGAATAAGGGCTACCCTTGTGATGCGATTGGGTGCTTTCCTCAATATATGTCCTATCCACTCCTAGAGCTTCTTCCTGGAATCTAGTATTCTAATCAATATTCCCCCTAATTTCGTTTATTTATTCCCTCATATTTTCGTCACTTAACACTTCTTTATCCTCATCAATCCTATCCTTATTGTTCTCTTCTTTAGAACAATACATATAATCGAACAGTATTGTTTTCAATTAGATCATCAGGGTTTACTATAAAAAAATACGAGAATATCTATCTATATGTACAAATAATAATAATAAAAGGAGATATTGAACCAAATCAAAGCAATTCATGAGTCGGTGATCATAATGATCTAGATTTTATAATTACACATGACAAGTGAACATTACAAGTTAATAATAAGTAGTTAGGTGTATTAATAATGATCATCAGAATGATCAGTCAATGAAAGATTTAATCATTAGATGAACATTGAAAATAGGGTCAAACTTGGGTAAGCAGATCTTGTGACAATAATCATTATTATTATTACTACTACTACTACTACTAATAATAATAATAATACTAATAATAATAATAATAATCTTAATACTATTATTCAGAAACATCTTATTAGTACATTATTATTATTATGAAGGAAACATTTCTGTGATGATTACATAACATTCTCCATATTTAAACATGTTCTGTATTATTTAAGAAAAGAAAAGACGTGTTGGAGGAGATCCAGGAAAAATTCCTTGAAAAAAAAGCCTAGAGGAACATTAAAAACTCTAGGAAACATTTTATCTAATCAGTATTATAAAGAAGTATCTAAGAAACATTTGGAAAGTGAAGATTCACTTGTCATATTACTCATTGGATAATTACCTATCCTGATTTTGGTGGAGTTTTGTTCTCTGAGCTGGATGGTTTGGTCGTGGAGCTTTCATCGTTCTTCTGAACAACATCATCAGCACAAACTACAGATAGAAGTGAAGTGTTCGAATTTCTCCATATACGTTTCACAGCTTGTTCTGTACACCTCGACGTTGATTGGTTCTTATTGACCTTAAATTTGTCGTTGTTTACTTCTTTGTTTAGGTGTGTCTCCCATTGTTTTGATTTTTGTTCTTATGTTTGTGCATGATTTTTCTGATTTATCAACCAATCAAAGAAGTAAACAACGACAAATTTAAGGTCAATAAGAACCAATCAACGTCGAGGTGCACAGAACAAGCTTTGAGACACATATGGAGTAATTCGAACACTTCACTTCTATCTGAAGTTTGTGCTGATGATGTCGTTCAGAAGAACGATGTAAGCTCCACGACCAAACCATCCAGCTCAGAGAACAAAACTCCACCAAAATCATCCACCTGAGTTACAAATCTTCTCCACGACCTATCCTGATATTATGTTTAGTAGGTTTGCAGAACCTTTCAGAAGTTTAGAGCCATCTGAAATGTTGTAAATACTCTAACTTTTCTGTATATATACGAACGTTGGAGTAAAGCATTCTTTTATATATTTCACTCCTGTTGTATGGAGTCATCCTGTGATTATTAGACGAGATTAAGTAACCGATTCAAGCATTCAGTCAAAAGATTTATTAAAAAGAAAGGTAAGAAACATGAAATGTGTAAATAATTTAAAGTATATTTGTCGAACAAAATAAGAAGAGACTGTAATATGTATAATACAATTTATTTATTTGAATATATCGATAGTGATATAAAGGGGAACCGAATACATATGAATGACACAAGTCACTTTATTTGTGTATTGGGCTGTGGTACTGTCCGAGTGCTCAGACCAAAACAAGTGGTTTTATTAGGAGGCCACACACAGAGACTTTGACCTATAGGTCTGGTCCACAAGGCAGTAGAGAAACTTCAGGAGATGCAGTCCCATGGTGGCCGGTGACCAACGATTGATTCCTACGCCATTTTTTCCCTCAGGATCTTGAAGCTCATGTGCACCATTGGTTTGGAATAAAAGTTGTCCAACTTCTCTAGGTGGACTCTCCGTGTCCACCAACCAGGTTAAAGTGCCAGATATTCACTTTTCGTCCTCTCAATTTCGTAAATAACACCCGTTTAACGAGAAGGTAGTGAGTAGGACTTCCCCGACAGTGGCTGCATGCACGTGGCCATGTGAGAGCATTTCGAGAGAGAGAGGAAGAGAGAGAGAAAGCTAATTCTCCCCACACTCGACCGTATTAGTGCATTTGGAGGCGTGCAATACAAAAAGAATTAAGAATATATCATTCATGTAATAAGATTTGGTATAAGAATAAGAGCTTATACTGTGATAGTTTTGAATGATACGATGAAAGTTTCTAAGAATTGAAAAGAATTATCGTCAAGTATCGAATTGTAAGGGTCATATACACGTGATGAATATTTGAAGTAGAAACTTTTAACAAGAAACTCTGAATTTATGTAGAAGGTAAAAAGAGATTGTGTAGAGTTTGATTCCTCTCTATCTGATCCTACTAGTACTATGAATTTACTTGAGAATATTCGGAAGCTAAAACTGTTTTTTAGTAATTATTATAAACCACAGCTACTAGAGAGGCAATCACATTGGGCAGTGAGTGATTGAGTGAGTATATGTGCAAAACGTCGAAATATCTATTGGTAATTTCAATGGTTAGGATGATGAGTGAATTAAAGCTACATAACCATGAAAAACCTGGAAGCACAGGATAGTCGTTTCGCCTTATTAAGGGACTGCACGATCTCGACCCGTGAGATCCGAATCCATGGTGTTCTAGCTTTAATTGACTCGTGATCTTAACTATTGAAATTAATATGATATCTACAAAAACCCTTCTGATATCTATATGTATTTCATGAGTGTTAATCAATTGTGGGTAAGTTATTGATTGTCTATGTTTACAACCCATGGAAAGATTGAGGTGTAGGTATACTGTGGGCTTACTAAAAGAGAAAAAGAATTATCTCAAATGTCAGGGTATCGGTCATGACAACATTAGTCAGTAATAAATATGGACATTTGTGAACTTTTAATATTTAACCTAATGATTAAATTCATGATTCGATTGAAACTAGACCACCATGGAAAACCTGGAAGTACTGGAAAGCCGTTTCATCATAGTTTGGGACTCCACGGCAGTGCACATCTGCCAGATTCGAACCCATGATCCATCAGTGAAGAAATTTCAAAGGTTCTATTTGTCTGACAGCCCATTAAATAGGTTTTCATGAAACCGGTTCCCTTTATGAATTAAATAGATACCAGACATTTTTGTGTAGATCCTTGATAACTATACTGATATTCAATAGATGACATAAATCAATGGGACTTTTAAACTGGGTTTCACTCTTACTGTGACGGAGGTTTGATAGGGGTCTGTGAATAATAAGATAGTGAAAAATGTATGCGGAAGGAGATAGAAAAGCGATAAACAACCACGAAATATGGGACGATTTGTTAATTTTTTTTCATTCATATCCAACCAAGGAAGGCTCAAGGTTTTCACGAATTTCTTCTGAACACATAACTTACTTACTTACGCCTGTTACTCCCAATGGAGCATAGGCCGCCGACCAGCATTCTCCAACCCACTCTGTCCTCCGCCTTCTTTTCTAGTTCCATCCAATTCTTGTTCATTTTTCTCATGTCTATCTCCATTTCCCAGCGTAATGTGTTCTTTGGTCTTCCTCTTTTCCTTTGACCTTCAGGATTCCATGTGAGGGCTTGTCTTGTGACACAGTTGGGTGCTTTCCTCAATGTGTGTCCTATCCACTTCCAGCGCTTCTTCCTGATTTCTTCCTCCACTGGGATGTGGTTTGTTCTCTCCCACAGTACGTTGTTGCTAATAGTGTCCGGCCAATGGATCTGAAGTATTTTGCGTAGACAATTGTTAATAAACACTTGTATTTTCTGGATGATGGCTTTTGTAGTTCTCCAGGTTTCTGCCCCATACAGTAGAACTGTCTTGACATTTGTATTGAAAATCCTGATCTTGGTGTTGGTTGACAGTTGCTTTGAGTTCCAGATGTTTCTAAGTTGTAAATGTGCTGTTCTTGCTTTGCCGATCTGCGCTTTCACATCTGCATCAGATCCACCCTGTTCATCAATGATGCTGCCCAAATACGTAAAGGTTTTTACATCTTCCAAATCTTCTCCGTCAATTTTGATTGGATTGGTGCATTCTGTGTTGTATCGGAGAATCCTGCTTTTCCCTTTGTGTATATTGAGATCTATTGCTGCTGAGGCTGCTGCCACACTGTTCGTCTTCTCCTGCATCTGTTGTTGCGTTTGGGATAGAAGGGCCAGATCGTCTGCGAAGTCTAGATCATCCAACTGCATCTTAGATGTCCAGTGTATCCCGCGCTTTCCTTCGGACGTTGACGTTTTCATGATCCAGTCGATCACCAGGAGAAAGAGAAAGGGCGAGAGTAAGCAACCTTGCCTAACACCGGTCTTCACTTCGAACGACTTTGTCAACTGTCCTCCATGCACAATTTTGCAGTGTAATCCATCATATGAACTCTGTATAATTTTGACTATCTTCTGAGTCACGCCGTAGTGTCGAAGAAGTTTCCATAGTGTTGTTCTGTCCACGCTATCAAATGCCTTTTCGTAGTCAATGAAGTTGATGTAGAGTGATGAATTCCTTTCAATTGATTGTTCCACAATTATCCGTAGAGTTGAGATTTGGTCTGTACACGATCTATCTTTACGGAATCCTGCCTGTTGGTCACGAAGTTGGGCATCTACGCAGTCCTTCATCCTGTTTAACAATACCCTGTTGAAGACTTTTCCCGGTATTGAGAGAAGAGTGATGCCCCTGTAGTTATCACACTTGCTGAGATCGCCTTTCTTCGGTATTTTGATCAGGAGTCCTTCTTTCCAGTCTGTTGGTACTTGTTCCTCATCCCAAATCTTATTGAAGAGAATGTGGAGTATCCTTGCAGTTGCCACTACGTCTGCCTTTAGTGCCTCTGCTGGGATGTTGTCCGGTCCTGCTGCCTTGCCACTCTTGATTTGTCTGATGGCCATGCTGATTTCTTCAATTGTTGGTGGGCCAACATTGATTGGGAGGTCCGTGGGTGCTGCTTCGATGTTGGGTGGGTTCAGTGGAGCTGGTCGATTCAAAAGTTCTTTGAAGTGTTCTACCCACCTGTTTTGTTGCTCTTCAATGTTGGTGATTACCTTGCCTTCCTTGCTTTTCACTGGTCGTTCTGGTTTGTGGCGATTTCCAGATAGTTTCTTTGTCGTGTCATACAATTGTCTCATGTTTCCTTCTCTTGCAGCCTTTTCCGCCGTCGTTGCTAAATCTTCCACATATTTACGTTTGTCGGTTCTGATGTTCCTCTTCACTTCCGTGTTTATTTCCGTGTATTCAGCTTGTGCCTTGGCTTTTTCTGCTCTTGTTCGGCTGGTGTTGATCGCTGCCTTCTTGTTCCTCCTTTCTTGAATCTTATCCAGTGTACCAACAGTGATCCATTCCTTGTGGTGGTGCTTCTTGTGACCCAGGACCTCATGACATGTTGAAGTGATTGCCTCTTTGATCCCCTTCCAGTTGCTCTCCACAGTAGTTCCTTCTCCATTGAGTAGATCATGAAGGGCCTGGAACTTGTTGCTGAGGACTATCTTGAATTTGTTGAGTTTGTTAGTATCCTGAAGAAAGGCCGTATTGAACTTTTGTGATACTGTCTGCCCCGTTGTCCAGTGCTTCTTGAGTTTCAATTTCATCTTGGCGACCAGTAAGTGATGATCTGATGCTATATCAGCTCCTCTCTTGGTTCTCACGTCCTCTATAGTCCTCCTGAACGTTTTGTTGATGCAAATATGGTCGATTTGGTTTTGTGTAGAGTGATCCGGTGAAATCCATATGGTTTTGTGTATGCGTTTATGTGGGAATATGGTGCCGCCTATGACCAGCTTATTGAAGGCACATAGGTTTGCAAATCTCTCACCATTTTCGTTTCTTTCTCCCAGTCCGTGTCGTCCCATGATGTCTTCATATCCAGTGTTGTCCGTTCCAACCTTGGCGTTGAAATCTCCCATCAGAATGGTCAGGTCCTTTGTTGGGCACTTCTCGACTATTGACTGCAGCCTATTGTAGAATTGATCTTTAGCGTCTTCATTGTAGTCGTTGGTAGGCGCATAGCATTGGATGATGTTCATTGAAATGCCCTCTTCCTTTGTTTTAAACGAGGCTTTGATGATCCTTGGTCCATGAGATTCCCATCCTATAAGCGCATTTTGCGCTTGTTTGGACAGCATCAATGCAACTCCTTGTGTATGTGGTGCATTTTCTTCTTCATGGCCGGAGTATAACAGGAGCTCTCCTGTAGTTAGTCGTTGTTGTCCAACTCGTGTCCAATGTGTTTCACTGATCCCAAGTACCTCTAGGTTGTATCTTCTCATTTCTGCAGCAATCTGGAAGGCTCTTCCGGTGTCCCACATTGTACGAACATTCCATGTACCTAAATAAATGGTCGCTCTGGTTGTCAGAAGGGGTATCGGCCTCGTAACTTCCGAAGGGATTCGGCTTTCATCATGAGGCGTCATAATTCTTCTAAATGAAGATCTTCTGACTCCCAGGGCAGAGTTTAAAAGGTTTGAATAATTTTTTCTGGTTAGCGTTTTTTTAACGAGTTCGTTTTCTACGGGATGGGGACGCTAACCCCATGCCCAACCCTCCTCCTTTATCCGGGCTTGGGACCGGCAGTAGCCCCCGGAGGGACTCCAGGCGGAGTTCTGAACACATAAACTAGAGTTATAGTTTCTGATCCTGGGAATTTCCGCTCTGTTTAAGATGCAACATCAATCCCGATTAGGAAGTGACGAAAGTAAACGACAGACCAATCAAAACGATTTGATTCTATCTATTTTATGATCACTATCGACAAGCTATGGCAAGATGGAGCTATGTCTTCTAATTCTGTCATTCCAAAATAACAATAATGGTTTTGTTGTGATGTAACTCTTCATGAAATGACGAAGTTACACCAAATAGCGTTACGTTTGTGAAGAATTTTCTACAATAATAAATAATATCAGACGGTTTTTTGTGTGGATATTATAGTAATTTGAATGGTTAAGATCATGAGTCAGTTGCTGCTAGACCACCATGGAAAACCTGGGAGCACTGGACCGCCTTTTCATCCTATTGTGGGACTCCTCAGCAGTGCGCACCCAAGACCTCGCCCTGTGGGAGATTTGAACCCAGGACCTACTTAGCCACTAGACCACTGAGCTGGTATTTGACGGTATTAATGTCTAACTTCAATTAATCCGAAAAAATTGAGCAAAACATCCAACACTGTCCGTCAGACTCATGATCTTAACCATTGAAATAATAATTAAAGTGCAAATCGTACATGGAGGACAGTTGACAGACTCGTTAGAAGTAATGGCCGGTGTCAGGCAAGGTTGCCTATTCTCATCCTTTCCCTTCCCCCTGGTGATCGAATAGATTATGAAAATGTCAACACCTAAGGGCTTCATCATAAATAAAAGGTAAAGCAAGATTCTGCGGCACAACACAACATGCACCAATCAATTCACACTTGACGGTGAGGCTTTGGAGGATGTTAACAACCTTTACATATCTGGGCAACATCATTGATGAACAAGGTGGATCTGATGTAAATGTGCAGGCAAGGATCAACAAATCAAGAGTAGTATATCTACAATCGAAAATATCTAGAACTCAGAACAACTATCAACCAACACCAAAGTCAGAATTTTCAATACAAATGTATAGACAGCTCTACTACGATAGCCATCATCCAGAAGATACAAGTGTTTATAACAATTGTCTACGCAAAATACTTCGGATCTGTCGACTAAACACTATCAACAACAACCTGCTGTGGGAGAGAACCAACCAGTTACCAGTCGAAGAAGAAATCCGGAAGCGGATAGGACACACAATGAGGAAATCACTCAACTGCCTTACAAGACAAGCCCTCACATGGAATCCTCAAGGTCAAACGAGGCTAGGAATACCAAAGAAAAAATTATACCGAGAAATGAAGACAGACATGAGAAGAATGAACAAAAAGGGTGCAGGAAAGAGTGGATTGGAGAAGGCTGGTCGGCGGTCTACTAGGAGCAACACTCGTAAGCAATTAAAATTTCTAAAAATAACTATTTCAGTTTATTAGTCAATGAAAATATAGATTTGAACGCATTTATTTTTCAAATCGTTTTATTTCTACCTTCTGATAATAACTAAAGACTAGTTAGTGTTTATATCTTGATAGCTATTCATTGTAACAGAAGTTAAAGAGTACTTCAGATGTTAATAATTTAAATCCCACTGATATGTGGTTATGCGCTGCTGAGGAGTCCCACAATAAGGACGAAACGGCCGTCCAATGCTTCCAGAATTTCAATAGTGATCTGGCTACAATTGACCCATAATCTCAACTATTGAAATAACTGTATTATCCACAACAAACCCCTTCTGATATTATTCAGCATATGCTCATCAGTGACTGGTTTCAAGAGGTATTTCCTGGAGTTCTAGTGAAAAGTAGTGATCAGTGAAGTTCAAACGGGTCTGTTGTGAGATAGTAACACACTAAAAGCAATGGTAGATGTGTGGCTCAATTTCGTGAATCGGTTGAAGTCAGACATTAATAACATTGAATTCCGGTCGGATCATTGGTCTGGTGGTTAATCATTCGAGCGCGAGACTAATAGGTCGTGATTTGGAATCTTGCGATGCGTGATCGTCGATGCGTACTGTTGTGGAGTCCCATACTAAGATGAGTTGGCCATCTAGTGCTTCCAGATTTTCAATTGACTAGAATCTAAACAACCACCCCATTCCTCGTCCCCTTTTAATGATATGTCTACATAAGATTATCTATTCGATAAAATCTTAATCATTAAAATCACATGAGTCCAAAAGTTGGCATAATAAAACTTATACGAAAAAGAAAATTTCCATTATTTTTCCAAAAATAAGTTTCGTTATTCTCATCGTTGTTGTTATTATTGATAAAAGTACTAAACTTTCAAGATAATTTGACCGGGAATCACAAGATTTTCAAGTGTTAAAATGATAAACCAATGATGTAATTAACTAATTAATTACATCATTCATAGTTTTGAGTATATAAATGAAGTAAGTAATGATGGCAAAACTACAACTACTTCGACTACTACACCAACTGCTACCTCTACTACGACTACTACTGCTAATATCATAGACTAATACTCTGTTCAATGAAAATGATATCCTATTTATCATTTCTATGTTTGATTACCTTATTAGGTTTTACATATTCTGAATATGTTTGTCAAATTATGCCAAATATTACAATGGTAAGTATTCAACAAAAAATAATTATGATGAGACTATCATTTATAGACGACGTTTTAGTGACACTGAAGTGACACTGAGAGTGAACATCTACTAATTGTGATTAAATGAGGGTTATGGAGCAGTTAGAATTCTCATTTACAGTTGATGGTTAGGATTAAAAATTAGATTGTGGTTTCATCACAAACTAACATCAGCTATATTAGTATAGAAGTTGTGGAGATTATTAAGTTTTTGATTGAGATCATGAACCGATTGATGTTAGACCGCCTTTGAAAACCTGGAAGCACTGGACGGCCGTTTCGTCCTATTGTGGGACTCCTCAGCAGTGCGCATCCACGATCCCGCTCGCGGGATTCGAACCCAGGGCCTTCGGTCTCGCGCGCGAACGCTTAACCTACTGTATGAATGAATTTCGCGCTTGAATTAGTTACGCATTATCTTATATTTGATTGGTTCATCCATAAATTATAGACTGGCCAAAGTTATTTCAGAAACGTTTTTGTTTTCTATTTTTTTTTGGCAGAATTTCGGTATCTTGGGTGAACCAATTGATAAACGTCAATATGGGGGCAATCAATTAAGATTTATTGTTATATATAGGCCAAGTATGGAAAGGCATCCTCTGTTTCAACAATTCAAGGTATCTTGATTAGTTTTAATTTCCTATTGTTTTTTTAAATTATATAATGTATTATATGCTCATTGTCATACTTGCTTTAAATTAGTTTACATTGAATCATGGTTAAGTACTTACATACTAACGCATGGTACTCCCAATGGAGCATAGGTTGGCGAACAGGATTTTCCGATTCCCTCTGTCTTAAACCTTCCTTTCTACTTCTATCCAATTGTTGTTCATTCTTCTTATATTTCTCTCTAATTCTCGGTGTAATTTGTTCTTTGGTTTTCCTCTTCTCTTTTGGCTATGAAGACTCCAAGTGAGGGCTTACCTTGTGACGCAGTTCGGTAGCTTCCTCAATTTATGTCCTCTACACTTCCATCGATTCTTCTAGATTTATTCTTCCGCTGGAATGTGGTTTGTTCTCTCCCAAAGTAGGTTGTTGTTGATAGTGTTTGATCAACGGATCCAACGTATTTGGCGTAGTCAACTGTTAATAAATACCTGAATTTTCTGGATGATGGCTTTCGTAGTTCTTCAGGTTTCTGCCCCATACAGTAGAACTGTATTGACATTTGTATTGAAAATTCTGACCTTGGTGTTGGTTAACAGTTGCTTTGGTATGTAAATTAACCATGTAGCGTATGGAAAAATTCAGCAGTCGATTATTATTCACGAAAATGTAAATTTCTGTTAGCTATCTGTAGTAATCATCAATAAAATGTAATTTAATAGTCGAATTTATGATCCAATTGAAGCTTGATCACTATGGAAAACCTGGAAGCACTGGACAGCCGTTTCGTCCTAGTATGGGACTCTTCAGCAGTGCGTATCCTTGATCCCGCCTCACGATATTCGAACCCAGGACCTAATTCATATATTTAGAAACTAATTTTGAGACCCTAATTGAATGTTGCATCTGTTGGATGACATTTTTCCACTGTATACAAAGAATAATCAATAAATGTACTTTTCGTTGTATCTACAATGTTAATTGACCATCTATCACGATCACTTGCCGGTTTTTGGATGACTTAGAGGTTATCGTTTCTGCAGTAATTTTCACCACGTTGTACTGATAGATTACGTTAAAGAAGCATGTTTGTAGTGAAAATACATTAACTCTTTCATGATCTTCAATACTTTTTTGCATTCGTTTAGACTCAAGTAGTAGAAAAAGCCCTTAATTTTTGGCAAAGAACATTAAGCGTTAGAAAACCACCAAATAGAAAATTGCTGATTGAAAGGTAAATAAATTATTATTGGGATTTTATGGTGATTAATTTTCTAATAATAAACTTTTTTAAACCAATATCTTTTCATTATTTAGAAGCCAATGTTCCATATAATTAAGGTTATTAGGACTTAGTAGCTAAGTAGATAACGCGATATCGTTTGAAGTGAGCGGTACTATGGGTTCGAGTCCCAGAGTGAATATCAACTCTGGGACACAGGTACATCCATCTGATGAGTTCCAAACAAGACGAAACACGAGTCCTGCATTTCACTGCTAGCCGCTATCCATCATTACTTATAAAGTATGCGACTTAAGGCAATATCAAGGCAATTCGCACAGGATGCACATATGCCAACATAAGACTGATCAATTAAAGTCCTAAATAACAATGGGAAGGTACAAATAAACAACACAAAATAAAGTTAAGACTATTTGTTTAATAAAACATTTATTTATATACATGCAGTAAGCCTTAATCGATTCGTTAGAATAGTAGTAGAGGTAATATTGATAGTTCTGCATTGTTACTTCCAGGTATTGACGTTAACAATATTAACAAACCTACTTGTAATTTAATAGTTGAATTCATTAGTCAGTTCAAGCTAGCATAGCAAAGCATCAGTGCAACTCCTTGTGTATTTAGAGCATTTTCTTCTTTATGGCCGGAGTATAACAGCAGCTCCCCTGAAGCTAGAACTCTGTTGTCCAACCTCCGTTCAATGTGTTTCCTTAATTCCAAGCACCTCCAGGTTGTAACTCTTCATTTGTGCAGCACCTTGGATGACTTTCCTGGTCTCCCACATTCTACGGACATTCCATGTGCCTAAGTGAATGGTTGATCTGGTTGTCAGAAGGGCCACCAGCCTCGTGATTTCAGAAGGAACTCGGCTTGCATCATGAGGCTTCATAACTCTTCTAACTCCCAGGATATATGTTAAACGGTTTAAATTATTTTATTTGGTTAGTGTTTTTTAGCGAGTTATTTTTCTACGGGATGGTGTCGCTAACCCTATACCCAATCCTCCTCCTTTATCCGGGCTTGAGACATGCAGTAAACTCAGAGGGGCTCCAGTCGTAGTTCGATCAAAGCTAAACCACCAGAGGAAGCATTGGACGGACGTTTCGTTCCAATGTGTGACTCCTCAGCAGTACGCATCGACGATCCTGCTCCACGAGATTCGAACTCAGGACCTGACAATTTCGAGTGCGAACGCTTAACCTCTTGACCACTGACACTAATCGCATCCAGAAGTAGATACTTACATTTAATTTTATGAATTTTCTGTAAGTTATAGTAAAACACATCCTCTCTATCGCACTATATACAGAAACTAAACTGTATTTACATCACAAGTGGCAATGATTTTAATAATGCTAAGCAAGTTAACTTCAAATTTTATTATACATAAAATAAACCTATTATTAACACTTACAGTATCTACTTTAAAACAATTTCGAACTAAAGTTTCATAATCAGATCTTCCACATTCACAGCTACATTTGGCTAAATCTTCTACAAATGTTGTTTCATATTTTATGGTACAATGTGGTGTGTTTGATTTGTATATAAACCCAGTATGTTTGAAATACATGATTCATATCGCAGAGACTGAGTTTGGTGTTCTGGACGTAAAAGACAGGGCTAGGCGGGAAGCAGGACCAATAGGGACTCTAGGCTACTCGTAAAGGTTTTATGCGTGATTGATCTGGTCGATAATTCACTGTTATCCAATTGGCGGTATCATTACGTTATACAATGATAGGGGCACAAACGCACAAGTTATAACACTTTCTTTCTTGACAATTATAATAAATATAGACCTTTTTACTATGCTTACTGATTATTTTACAAAATATGTATTGATTATTATTTTTACAGAGGATGCGCTGAACCAGTCTTTTACACAGATGGTAGAACAGGTAAAAAGTTCTGTAAATCACAATGTAAAAAACAAGCTCTATGCTATGATCATCCAGTTCCAGATCAATACTCTTCCGTAAGTTTAGTTCATACCAATTATAACCATATATGCAAATTTCACATTTAAATCAGTACATGAATTTCATATCAGCCTATACTCTACTGGGATTAACAGATTTGTTTATATAAACACGTGAACATTGGTACAAGGAAGCATCAAATAGATATGCGCAACGTAAGCAACGTAAGGAGTTGGAGTCACATAGTAGTCGATAACCAATAATTGGTCTATACGCCATTCGTTTCCTCAGGATCCTGGATCCCATGTGCACTAGTGGTTTGAAATCAGGGTTTTCCAACTCTACTAGGTGGATCCTCGATATTCATTAACGCGGTTAAAGAGCCGTACATTCACTTTTCGTCCTCTCAATTTCGTAAACAACACCTGTGTCACGAGAAGGTGATGAGCAGGGCTTCCTTGGTTATGGTTGTATGCACGTAGCCATGTGAGAGCATTTGGAGAGGGAGAGCTGACTCTCCCCACTCCCGTCCTTACAAGGGGATTTAGGTGCTGGGGAATAACAAGCATAAATAAGTAAGTACGTAATCCCATATCATGATCAGTGAAATCAAAATGGGATGAAATAAGAAGATTTTCTATTTTCTATTGTTAATTACTTTCAGAGTTTCCAATCTAGTAAGCATCTGTGTAATTTTTATGAGAGATATCTTATAATCATTTCAAATGTTTTTCTCTCTATTTTAAATAACAGGGATGTGCTGTGGGAAGTGGAGGTGACGATATAAGAGATGTCTATCAAGATGGTCCAGGATTCGCACCAAATGAATATGTTCTTTTTGTTGAAAGTGAAAATAAACAAGGTTG
Organism: Schistosoma bovis; assembly: GCA_944470425.2. Lineage (NCBI taxonomy): Eukaryota > Metazoa > Platyhelminthes > Trematoda > Strigeidida > Schistosomatidae > Schistosoma > Schistosoma bovis. Next base: position 42,658,053 of record OX103956.1, on the reverse strand, counting down.
TCTATCTGGATCAACATTGGCTTATGCTGGTCCTTGTGAAATGCATCCTACAACTGATAGGTAAGAAAATGTATGGTTTATAATATGAAGTCTTTTTAAAAAAAAGTGTTATTCATTAGTGTAAAAGTATATTGTGTTCCTCAATAAATCTGATCATCAAAAACTAAGCAGTCTTGGTAGAGATTTAGGTGAGACTATAATTTATGGATGACCTTTGAGCGACACCAAAGTAACTTCGAGAGTGTCCACCTAATAACTAGGATCAAACGAAGGTTATAAACCCGTGTGAGGAATTACAATTATGATTTACAGTTGATGGTTTTTGGTTACAAATTAGATTTAGGATTTTCATCACGAACTGACTTCAGCTATAATTCCAAAACTCTATTTAAACAAATGTATGAGTGAATTTCGCGCCAAAATCTATGACCTTTTATCTTATACCCGATTGGTTCGTCCATAAATTATAGTCTCGCCGTAATAAGTTCCAAATATTAATAATTTACATATGAATAACTATTGAAGCATAAATAATTTAAGAATGGAGTTTTTGTGGATATTTTAGTGATTTTAAAGGCTGATCAAAGCTAGATCACCATGGAAAACTTGAAAGCATTACACGGTCGTTTCTTCCCATTGTGGGACTCTTCAGCCGTGCGCATCCATAAATAATTGTTATGTAATTTTTCATTTGAATGAAAAATATGATGATTCATTCAATACGAGTATTCATTGTTACAACTATTGCTTAGTACACTGAAATAATAATATCACACTTGTTTTAAATCACATATATCTATTATTATCAGTTTAAGAGTTGTGGAGATTGTTAAGTTTTTGATTGAAATCATGAACCGATTGATGTTAGACCACCATCAGAAATCTGGAAACACTGGATGGCCGTCTCGTCCTATTGTGGGACTCCTCAGTGGTGCGCATCCACGATCCCGCTCGCGGGACTCGAGCCCAGAGCCTTCAGCCTCGCGCGCAAACACTTAACCAACTGGACCACTGAGCCGGCAGCTAATGGTGTTAATGTCTACTATTAGTTTTTTACTAGTAAGTTAAAGGTTCCAAGATTAGCTGATCACTTTTAACAATCATATATACTTATATATATACAAACTAGTATCGTATACTTGTTCAAATGTGAGACTCAGTTAGTCAGTCAACAATAACATGTAACTAAGTACGTGCGTACATGATTTCAAGTTGGTATACCACATTAGCACAGTGATACAATTGTCTATTCAAATCCCTTAGTGGTAGACGAAGTAAAAGTATAAGCAGCAATCGGAAAGATTAGGGTTTGAAGATGTTATTCAAGGAGTATAATTCAGTGAAATAAATTTGGAAAGAGAAGAAAAATGGGGACATGAATAATTCAGAAGATTAGAATTTGAGAGAACACAAAGTGTGGATGGACCTGAACCATGGCAAACGATTTTGAGCCATATCATTCAAGGTCTCTAACCATCGGTTGTTATCGTCTAGCGGATTCCCGGAACCAGGTAGTCTACACCTACTAACATGGTTCATTCCACTTGCCATTGACTTATTGAATTTGTGCCATATTTTGATCTGGCCGGCCCTAGCTGTTTTCTTCATTATCTCTGTCTTGTCAACTACCAAATAAAAACTGCAGCTTTTATCATGAATTAGTTCATACAACATATTACATATAAATGTATTTGTATATATTTTGTGTTTAAATTCTAGACCGATTATGGGTTCAATCAATTTCTGTCCGCAAAAAATGGAAATTCAAGAACCAGGGAAAACAATGTTAGTTGGCACAGCTATACATGAACTAGGTCATGCTTTGGTAAGTCATTATACTATTGATAAATATAGATTAGACATGAAGATATTTGTCGAGTTGAAGTTTTAATTTAATAAAGACTCGATAGTTTAAAATAAATTAAGCATTGAGTAGATTGTTACTGATCTAAAATGATGTTGAGTTCATAATGTCTCAATCATTAAAAGAAATGATTAACAGTATGAAGTTAAGCATTCGCACGCGAAACCGAAGGCCCTTGGTTCGAATCCTGCGAGCGGAATCGTGGATGTGCACTGCTGATGAGTCCCACAATAAGACGAGTTGGCTGTCCAGTGCTTCCAAGTTCTTCGTGGTGGTCTAGCTTCAAATGACTAGTGATTTAAACTATGAAAATTACCATAATATCCACAAAACCCTCCTATTATAGTTAACTTTACTCCTTAAAATGATAGTCTATATTAAAACAGAATAGTGATGAATAATTAAAGGGAAATTTGTAATGGTATCTTTTTATGAATGGTTGATAAAATATCAGAGTATTCAAAGGAAATTACATAATAACTGACTAATTTGGAGATAATCGTTCATATGGTAGTCATCAAGAAGAAAATAATAAAAAGTTGTTGTTATAGTTGGTTAAATAATGGTTATGAAAGTAGTTGGAAAGAGATAAAAAAATACCCTATGGATTATGAGAAAAGGAAGGAATGTTAAGACCGTGGAAGACTATGGAAGAATGCAAGATTGAACATACTGTTCCTTTCTAAGGCAATGATTACTCTTGAATTAGTGATTAGTAATAACCTCTACTACACATAAGTTTTTCATCTTAATGCTTCGCTAGCTGACTATGATATGGATGATTTTTAAACAGGCTTTTACAGAACTTGTTTTAGCTATGCATAATCCATCGTTCAGCTGGGCTTTCCAATTGAAATCCAATTCAATAATTATTAATTTAATAGTTGAATTAATGAGTCAATTAAAGCTAGACCACTATTGGAAAGCTTGAATGCACCAGACGACCGTTTTGTTCTAGTATGGGACACCTCAGCAATGCGCATCCATGATTTCACCCCTTGGGACTCGAGCCTAGGATCTATCGGTCTCGCTCACGAACGCTTAACCTCTAAACGATTGAGCCGACCGGCATCCAACGGTGTTAACGTCGAGCTTCAACCAATCCACGAAAATGAGTTATCGTCCACTATATTATTGTAGATTATGTGGAGAAAGTGAATACATTGCAATGAGATAGAGTAGTATAAATCATCCCATAAAAACAAACTTACAAATATTATAATGTAATTTATATAGGAACATCTTCTAAGTTAGAATAACCACAAATCATAATCAGAAATGTCTAACATAATCACATTTATAAATCTGTCTTGAATTTGATTCATTAATACATTGATTCAGTAGAACATAAGAAATACCATAGTCTAGATAGCTGTTTTTCAATAATAATGATACTTTGTTCTTCAACTGACTGTATTCTTATTAAAATGGATAATCTTAACACATTACAGGGATTTGTAAAATCAAATTTCGCATTGATGCGTGATCCAGATGGTAAACCAAGAACACCAAGAGATCCTAGATCAGGGAGGCCACCTTTAAATAATCAAAGACAATATGATGCAAGGTGAGATAATATATATGTTTTTTATTGACTTAAAAGGTTTGAATGATTTTTTCTGGTTAGCGTTTTCTGGCGAGTTCGTTTTCTACGGAACGGGGTCGCTAATCCCATGCCCAACCTTCCTCCTTTATCCGGGCTTGGGACCGGCAGCAGCCCCCGGAGGGACTCCAGGCGGATTTAATTTCATATTCGTAGTATGATATAAATTATTTGGAAATTTGTGTCTTATCCACTTCCAGCGATTCTTTTTGATTTCTTCCTCCACTGGATTCTGGTATGTTCTCTCTTATAATAGGTTGTTGCTGATAGTGTCTCTCCAATGAATCCAAAGTATTTTACGTGAACTTTGTGTTATACTTCAGGAATTCATTTGGTACTTTCAATGCAATGCGTTATTCATAACAATTTAATCGTTTGAAGATCCCAATCATATTAAAAGACTAATATTTGAATGGACAATTGATTATATATTGAGATCAGGTTACTTTTTTAAAGAATGAAGTGAATATTCTTCTTTCGTCACTTGTATCTGCATGTAATTCATTTCTCAACACATCAACAATAAGAACGTCAGATGATTTCTGGAAGTATGCTAATGAAGTCAATCTGTAGTAAACATAAAAATTAATCTAATTCTAATTAGTTGATTTTCATTAAGTAGGTCAATCAACCATAACAGTCAGTCAGTCGGTCAGCTACAACATAGGACCAGGCACATATATGCATCGGTTCAAGTTGCCATACCTCATTAGCACAATAAGATAAACACTGGATTCATAGAAGTGGTTAATTCAGTGGTGGTAATATATAAAAGAAGGAAATAGTACAGGAAGAAAGAATTGGTTGGTAGAAAGAAAGATACGACCCGATTTTAGTCTCAGAGTATAAGGGAAGACAGAGAGTGGATACACCGACGCCATTGTGATCGATTCTGAGCAATGTCACACAAAGTCTCCAAACATTGGTTACGATAGTCACGCGGACCAAAACCGAGTAGTTTGCATCCATCAACGTGGCTAAGACTAGAAGTTAGTGACTTCAAGGACTGGTGCCACGTTTTGATTTGGCCACACCTAACTTTCTTCTAACCATCCACAACACTAGTCATCATTGCGCGTCGTGGTAATCGGTCAGACATAAATTGAATAAGGCAGTCATCATAAACCCGAGTATAAATGAAGTCAGTAAAACCTAAGATACTGAATGATAAAGTTAGTTATCAAAACGGATAATAATAATAACTGATAGATCTGCTTCAATTATCATACTATAATCTCTTATTTTCACATATTTTTGTTTTAAAATCAAGTTCTTACTATCTATATTTTATATTATTTTTTCAGTGAAAATACAATCAGAACAATCAACCGTCCATGGGTTACAGCTGCCGGGAAATTTTCAAAATCTTTCTTATCATTTGTTACACCAGCTATGCTCGTGAGTTCTATCTACACACACTCATTCGAATCTTATATCACCTTCATGCTTTACTTCAGTTTCTCAGCTATTTGTTATTAGAAACTTGACTTGTTTACATTGTTCGACAAAATCCCGATGTAATCTAACTACTGTTAAACTGAGGACTAATTACTAAGTTTGAGAAGGTCTGATTGAAATATGAACCTTGATGATTCCAATCTAGAATTATCTCACATCTAAGTTTAAGATCCTTTCAAATTACTTGATGATAGGTACATTTTATCAACAAGGATTATTGAGAACATTCTATATTTCCATTCTATCACAAATTTGAAGCAATAACCTTCTATACTAGGCAACTATTTTAGTCACACCATACAGTTAAAATCATGAATATGTCATGAAAAACTCATCTGAATGAAAGATACATCAGTTATTGAGATATTATATGATATAAGGAAAAAGTGTATTCAACTCAGGATTCATATATTTTTAATACAGGAGGAAGCACGCAAACACTTTAACTGTCCTAATTTGGATGGAGTTGACATAGAGAACGAAGGTGGACAAGGAACAGTTGGTACACACTTCGAAAAGAGAGTAGTTGGTGTAAGTTAAATTAAATTTCATTTTTTACATGAAGTAAATTTCTCGTTGAAAATAGATTCGTCAGTCACAATTCGTTTATGATGTTATCTACATGAACAGTTTTAATTTTATTGATAAGACTTATTCGACTGACCAATATGTGTTATGTATAGAATCGATTAATCTAATGTAGCATAACTTGACGATTTGGACTGCGTTGATGACTTAGCTCTTCTATACCAGACACACCAACAAATCCGGGTGAAGACAATCAATATAGCAGTCTTCTCTACAGCAGTAAGCCTAAACATATAACACCAACCCAATCATATTTGATTGAAAAACTCTAGAACAGGTGAAAACTTATACCCACCTGAACAGCATCATCGATGAACAAGGAGGATCTGATGCAAATGGGAAGGCCAGAATTGACAAAGTAAGATCAGGATTCTTACAACTGAAAAAAGTAAGGCACTACAACTGACTGTCAGTCAGCATCAGAGTCAGAATCTTCAATACGAACGTGTAGATATTTCTACTGTTTGGAGCTGAAACTTCCAGAACTACTAAAACCACCATGAAAGCGGTATAGATATTTATAAATAATTGTCTAGACACCATAGTGAGTGTTCGTTGACCAGATACCATAAGCAACAACTTACTATAGGAAAAACAAACCAGTTTTCATCTGAAGAAGAAATAAAGAAAATTCGCTGGGGGCGATTAGGATATACATTTCGGAACTCATCAAGCCGTATCACGAGGCAAGCGGTAACTTAGAATCCTAAAGGGAGACGAAAACATGGAAGGCCAAAGAACACACTGCATCAGGAATAGTAAGCAGATATCAGAAGAACAAATAGCGGTTGGAAACAGATGAAAATCATTGGCGAGAACAGAGTTCGATGTAGGATCGTGGTGGGCAAACTATGCTTCTCTACGAGGGTTAGCAGGCGTAAGTAAGTTAGTAAGTAATCAACTCATTACATTACATTCTTCAAAATATGATAAAGTTGATTCATTTACAGTAATCAATAAGTAATGATATGGCGTCCTTTATTTCTCTGAGACTATCTGGTGTTAACTGTTCAGGAATATTATTCATAAATTCAATGTTATGATCTCATAAAATCATTAGGATTAAAGTAAAGGGTATTAAACAATCATACAATGAGTTAATTTACTACTTATAATATATAAATAGTATGTATATGTTGTATATATTGTAGGATGAAACAATGGCAGGTGTTACTGGAGTGAAAACTGTAATGTCAAGGCTTACATTGGCATTCTTCACAGACTCTGGGTAAATTGATACAATTCAGAAAACAATGTATTATCTAATATTTCATCTGCTTTTTTTGATGATCATGTTTAATTTATCTGGATTTTGAACTTGATTATACTTTTCATAAACTAATATAAGGGTTCTGAGCAAAGATAAGTAGTGGCTAGCAGTCGAAACCAGGAATCGCGTTTCGTCCTATTTGGGACTCGTCAGCTGGATGTAAATGCATCTCCTAGTTGATATCCACTCTGTGACTCGAGACCAGTACCGTTCGCTCCAAACGTCATCGCGTTATCCACTTAGTTACCGATTCCTGATAGCCACTTGTTTGTGCAGTGAGGTGGTGTTTGAATTACCTTGTTATTTTTTTTACTCGAATCTTCCTATTGATGTTTAGGACTGCAATTGATCGATACCCGGTTCGAGTCTCAGAGTGACATGGCAACTCTGAGATGCAGGTACATCCAGCTGATGAGTCCGAATAAAACGAAATGCGCGTCCTAAATTCCATTGCTAGCCACTATCCATACTTGCTTAGAATACTTGTGACCTAAGGCAATACACACAGTATGCACATATGCCAATAAGAGACTGATCAATTACAGTCCTAAACATCAACGAGGAAGATTCAAGTCAACTATACAAAGTGAATTCTAATATATGGGTTATGGATTTTACTGTTTCAGTAAATGATAACATTTCATTTAAATTCATAAATTGCTTGATCTCTTTGTATTCATTTCAATATCACTGTAGCTGTGTAATATTCTACAGAGAAATTATTTAGAGCAATTTAGTCCCTTTGATATGTTTCGACAGTGCAATATAGCAGACGAAGTTTATCAGAACTATGTGATGATATTTTAGCGCACTACATCCCGAACAATCTGAACAATCTAAATGAGTGTGTGTGTTTGTAGCCATATATACATAGGGAAGAGGAGTAATCGTGATCTCAAAATCAGAGTGTGTGAACATGCACCTAAATGCTTGGAGAAACAAATAAAATCAAATGACCCAATAAGAATAGAGGATAAACATTTATCATCCTCTATTGACAAACGTATAATTGAAACAGGTCATAGAATACTTGGATTCATGGCATAATCACTGAATTGGAATATGAATACAGAGTGATCTTGAATGCTGTTAGAGGTATAAGAACAGTTATCATTTCCCGGTTGCCCACACCGTGGAAATGTCCTCCTGGGAATACAATAGATAATTGTGTGAATTTTTGCGACCAATAGCTTTTTTAGTATGATATAGAAACTATGATTAAGCCTGGGTGGTGTTTGGCTCTCCTGTTAAACAGGATAAAGGTGTACTGTTTGGGTTGTCACATGAAAGTTTGGATGGTGTCTGGTTCGCCTGAAAACCAATGTAAATTATATAACTATAACTATAGAAACTATGATCCAATTAGAAAGTGGTTACCAGTTATTCTGAATGTATGAAAATAATTTCTTTATTTCATCTCCTTTTTTTCTTCCATTCAATTCATTTAGCTGGTGGGATGTTGACTATTCATTGGCTGAAGCATGGTATTATGGAAAGAATTTAGGTTGTAGCTTTGTTATGGAAAGCTGTTATGCATACATGATGCGAATGAAACAAGCGTAAGATCGATTGGTTTTATTTCTGTATATTTTAGTTTTGATCAGTTGTTACTATGTGATCTGTTATATTTAATAATGGTTATTGAAATAGTTATCTGGTTGCCAATAATCTTTGAATGAATCTTTAACAGAATGTTTCTTATTTTAGAGGAAAAAGTACGGAACCCTATTGTGATGAACCAGATACTTTAAAATGTTATCATCAAAAAGCATTTGGTATTTGTGCTGTTGGACGGTTTACTCAAAGTTTACCACCTAATGAACAATATTTCAAAGATCCTTCTCAAGGAGGGTCTAGTGCATTAACAGACAGATGTCCTATGATCCAGGTTAGTAGTATGATGAGACTATAAATTATAGACGATATTTGAGTGATGCCAAAGTAACCTTGAGAGTGTCTACTTACTTACTAGGGCTAAATGAGGGTTATAAAGCAGTCTGAAGAATAAGGATTATGATTCACAGTTGATGGTAAGGATAAGGAATTACAATGAAAGTTTTTCATCATGAACTGACATCAGCTAAAATGCCAAGACACTAGTTGGCCAAATAGGTGAGTGAATTTCGCGCCAAAATCAAACACCCATTATCCTAAATCTGATTGGATCGTCCATAAATTATAGTCTCGCCAATTTTGTTCCTAAAATGTCTATGATACTCTTGTCCGTGATCTCTTGTCTAATCTGATTTCAATCATTCATTTGGTCTACATTTTATAAAAATGTAATATGTAGGGTTTAAAGGAAACTTTTCATATTTAACAAACGGTATAAGAAGAATTTAAACTTATTTGAATCTTATTTTCTATACCTTGATGTTTCAGTAGAATTTTTGACTGTTTACATATTTAGTAGTTGAATTCATGAGTCAATTGAAGGTAGACCATCATAGAACCTGGAAGCATTGGATATCCGTTTCGTCCTAGTATGAGACTTTTCGGTAGTGCACATCCACGATCACACCTCACGAGATTCGAACTCAGGACCCATCAATCTCGCGTGCGAGACATTTGTAAATTTTGAATACATTACTTTGTTCTATACATTTGACATAAACTAATCTTTACATGAGGATTGAATATTTCTGAAATGTAAGCATTTTGTAGATATCATTCAAGTACGCTCACTAATGACTATCTCCGATAGGTATTTCCTGGAGTTCTAGTGAGAAGCATTGATCAGTGGAGTTTAACCGGGTCTGTTGTGGGATAGTGACTCACTGAAGACAATGGTGTATGTGTCACTCAATTTCGTGGATTAGATGAAGGTAGACATTAACGCCATCGGATACCGGCCGACTAATCGTTCGTGCGCGAGATCAATAGGTCGTGAGTTAAAAACTCTTGAGACCGGATCATAGATGCTCATTGCTGAGGAGTCTCACAATAGGATGAGTTGGCTTTCCAGTACTTCCAGGTTTTTCATGGTGGTCTAGCTTCAAATGACTTATGATCTCAACTATTAAATTACTAAAATCTCCACAAAACCCCTTCTGATATTATAAAATCTTCAAGTTTAAGCTACATAACCGTAATATTTCTGGAATTACGTTGGCCTATCCATCACCAACTTGTAATAGAATAAAATACCTATCCAGTTTCTTTTTAGTTTTTACTGGTTATCTAATTTGCTTTATTCATAATCTCAATAAGAAAATTGTTTTCGGATTATTGTATGGCTTATCGTCAATCACAATGATCAAGTGGAAACAAGCTGATAGTTTATTTTCATCACAAAATAATCTCAGTTGGCATATTAGTGAAAATTAGCAGGTATAAAATAACTGATTCATTCTAGTATGAAACTCCGCAGCATTGTACAATGAGGTTGGAATTATAACGCTGAACCTCCGCCCAGTAGTTCTAATAGTTCAGTATTCTTCTTAAAGTCCGAAAGTCCTCTTTTCGATTTATGTTGAGTTAGTGTTAGTCTACTCCACTGAAATCCCATACGAAAGAGAGACACCTGAGTAACGTTCCTTGGTCTTTAAGTTTACTCTAACTGAGAAAAATGTATGACGAATAGAACTCACTAATTCAACAAACATCCGGTAAATCCCTTCAAAGAAACCAATTCATTAGTTGAATGATAAGATTCATCCTATAGTTAGTTAGATCAGATTGCTATAGTTACTGTTTATTCAAGTATATATTGGATTGTATTCTGGAACAAACTTTGTGGAATCAATCTATTGAAATACTTTCATACTTTTTTCTTTTGTCCTTTAAAAAACAGCCTATGAGATCCTTTTTCAATGAACCAATTGTAACATACTGTGATCATCAGCTTAATATTCCTGTCGGTAAGTAATTAGGTAGCTTTCAGATTTTTAATGAAAACCAGTAAGTAGTCAAAGACTATTCAAAAACATTCACATCAACCGCTTCGATTTATTTATTTAAATACATAAACATTGATACAAAGGGGCATCGAATAGATATGCGCTACATAAATCATTCGATTTATGTGAGGGCTAGGATACTGTCCGGGTGCTCAAACCAAAGCAGGTGATTTCCTTAGGCGGCCGCACCCGAAGCCTCTGATATAAAGCCCTGATCCACAAGACAGTGGAGGAACGTAAGGAGATGCAGTCTCATGGTAGCCGCTGACCAGTAATTGGTTCATACGTCATATGTGTCCTTAGGATCCTGGAGCGCATGTGCCCTATCGTTTTGGAATCAGGGTTTCTCAACTCTCTGTGCCCGCTAACCCGGTTAAAGCGCCGTATATTCGCTTTTCGTCCTCTCAATTTCGTAAACAACACCGGTGGCGCGAGAAGGCATTGAGTAGGACTTCCTTGGCAGTGTCTGTATACGTGCAGCTATGTGAGAGCACTTGGCGAGGGAGAGTTGGCTCTCCACACTCTCGGCCGTACCAGGGCATTTGGGTCTACCATTTCAATATAAGGTTCAATAGTGATAAGTCTTCTCATTGAACATTAGATTCGGTTCCTAAGCTCTTCTAGTAACCCTCAAGCTAAGTCTACACAACAACTTGAGCACGTGAGGAAAGATGCGAAATACTAGAGAAACGTTTTATGTACAGAAAATCTAGGGTATTTATAGCATTTGAGATTATCTCGATTTTCCGGAAATTTCTAGAATGGTACTAAACAAAGCAGTATAGGTAATCATCCAAACAGAAACGCGACACGTGACTAATCACTTTCTATATGTTACTAGTAAACGTTCTATTGAATGTTGATTGGATAAGATGATTCTTAGTGTTTTCAGGCAGCAGCCTCAGCAGCAATAGGTCTCAATATACACAAAGGGAAAAACAAGATTCTCCGACACAACACAGCATACACCAACCCAATCACAATTGACGGAGAAGATTTGGAAGATGTAAACACCTTTACATATCTAGGCAGCATCATTGATGAAAACGGTGGATCTGATGCAGATGTGAAGCCGCAGCATATTTACAACTTAGAAACATCTGGAACTCAAAGCAACTGTCAACCAACAACAAGGTCAGGATTTTCAATACAAATGTCAAGACAGTTCTACTGAATGGGGCAGAAACCTGGATAACTACGAAAGCCATCATCCAGAAGATACAGATGTTTATTAACTGTTGTCTACGCAAAATACTTCGGATCCGTTGGCCGGACACTATTAGCAACAACCAACTGTGGGAAAGAACAAACCAGATCCCAGCGGAGGAAGTAATTAGGAAGAAGCACTGGAAGTGGATAGGACACACATTGAGGAAGTCACCCAATCGCTTCATAAGGCAATTCCTCACTTGAAGTTTTCAGGGTCGAAGAAAAAGAGGAAGACCAAAGAACACATTACGCTGGGAAATGGAGATAGACATGAGAAAAACGAAAAAGAATTGGATGGAACTAGAAAAGAAGGCCCACGACAGAGTGGGTTGGAGAATGCTTGTCGGCGGCCTATACTCTATTGGGAGTAACAGGCGTAAGTAAGTAAGTAAGTAAGTAGTGTTTTCAGAGCCATCTTTTGGGCTTTTTTACATGGAATTTTCTGGACACAACAGTAACACAACTGAAATCTCCATCCATTGTAGTATTTTAACATATTCAAAAGACAAGTTCATCTATAGCATAAATCTTAGAACTTATCACATACATTGCTAATGAATAAATAAGTTTTACAATTTCTATTTTGGTAGCTCAAAGAGGAAATATGTTTGCACAAGATTTTGGAAATAATTCATTATGTATTATGCATAAAGGAGCATGGAGAGCTCAAATGAATGGGAGAGCAACAAATGATCCTCGAGTTAAAGCCACCTGCCATCAGGTAATCCTATGAGAAGTATATTATATATTATTACATAATAATCATGATTCAATTGAAGCTAGATCACCATGGAAAATCTGAAAGTACTGGATAGTATTTCCTGGAGTTTTAGTGAGAAACAGTGATCAGTGGAGTTCAACCGGGTCTGTTGTCAGATAGTAACTCACTGGAGACAATGGTGGATGTGTCGCTCAGTTTCATGGATTAGTTGAAGTTAAACATTAACACTGTTGGATGCTGGCCGACTCAGTTGTGTAGAGGTTAAACGTTCGCATACGAGACTGATAGGTCCTGGATTGGAATCTTGCTAGGCGGGATCGTGGATGCGCTCTGCTAAGGAATCCCACAATAGGACCACTTGACCGTTCAGTGCTTTCAGATTTTCCATGTTGATCTAACTTTAAATGACTCATAATCTCGACTATTGAAATAAATAGTGTTTCAACATAAACGTCAATGTCAACACTAGATGTAAATTGTTTAACTACTTATATCATTGTGCATTGTTGCTTAGATCGATGTGTTTACTCCCTTATTGATCACTAATATTTCTTCCTATTTATTCATTTCAGTATTCATGCTCTGGTGGTCTACAAGTGATTATTAATGGTAAACCATTCCCATGTAATTCAGGGGTAGCTACAGTTCAAACTAATCAAATTCAAGGCCAAATTGTCTGCCCTGATCCTAATACTGTTTGTAGGGTAAATCAGTAGAACTATATTAATATTTGATTCTATTTTTTCATTTATATTTCATTATTAGACTAATGCATCATGAATAGTAACCTTAGAACTATTTTTTTTATATTATGGGACTCCTAAGAAGTGCGCATCCACGATCCTGACTCGTGAGATTCAAACCTGAGACCTACCAGTTTTGCGTGCAATCATTTAACCTTTAGACCACTGAGCTGGTATCCAACCGTGTTAATGTGGATGCGCAACACTGAGAAGTCCCAATATAGAATGAATCAGCCAGCCAGTGCTTCTATGTTTTCAGTATTGGTCCAGCTTCAATTGGATCATGATCTCAACTACTGAAATTACTATAATATCCACAAGAAACCCCTACTGACATTTTTTATGTGTTCAGAAGTCTCTAATGTCATAAGTCCTTAAATTCATCAAAAACCTGTGCGAACTGATTGTTCACTTAAGTTCACCGTTCAATTAATCAACTAACAGGGGATAGAATTGACATGAAAACAGCCTTTAAAACGTTGTATAGAAATGGTTAAGAATGATTTCTTAAGTTTATTGAAGGCTTGGTTATTTGCAAATTTACCCCCCCCCCTTATATGTACGAAAACAATTTATGATAACCTTGAATTCAACTTGATAATCCTTAAGTCATTTTATGGCCTAGGATAATGAGATAATTTCTGATTCTTACTATACGGTGTAATTTTTCTCTCTCACCTTTATCTCCTTGTTTAGATGAACTTTCATTTAAATGATCCGTATTAATCTTTTTACAAAATGCCCTGAAAAGTATGTCTATCTATAACAGAGCTTTTTTAACGAGTTAGTTTTCTGCGGGATGAGATCACTAACCCTATGCTCAACCCTTCTCCTTAATCCGGGATTGGGACAGGCAGTAGCTACAGAGGGGCTCCAGGAGGAGTTACTATGACAGCGTACTTACCAACAATTCAAAATCTGTATGAGGTTGTGAAGATTGTTAAGCATTTGATTAAGATCATGAATCGATTGATGCTAAATTACCATTGAAAACCTGTAAGCACTGGACAGCCCTTTCGTCCTATTGTGGGATTCCTCAGCAATGCGCATCCATGGTTCCGCCTCACGAGATTCAAATCCAGGACTTTCGGTCTCGTGTGCGAACGCTTAATATCTCACATTCATTACTACAGAGTCACATCTTATATTAGATTGCATTGCATCATATTACATGTATCTATAATAAAGTGTATTTATGAGTAATTTACACAACATACTAATTTAATCCATTCATCTATATTTAATATAACAATTCAGATTCAGAAATTGTCTCGTGTGGTGGAGTCGTGGATGTGCACTGTTGAGGAGTCTCACAATAGGACGAGCGGCCATTCAATGCTTCTAGGTTTTCAATAGTGGTCTAGCTTCAATTGACTCAAAATGTTAATAACAACAACAATTATTTTTACTATTTCACAATTAGTCTTAGAAATCAAAACATTAAAACTACAGACATTTTAACGTCATTTATTCATTAATTGTATTTCATCATTCTCTTCATTGTTATTTCTTTTACAGAATAGGCGTAGATCAATCAAGCAATGAACAATACACTTTTTGTTACCATAAACCAACATTAACTATGGGTTTCTTTTTTAATCTATCTCTCTTATTAAATATGAATTTCCTTTATTGTGTTTCTTTTGTTGTTGTTGTTCTTGTTCTTGTTGGTTGTTTGAACAGCATGTAATCAGTATGGAGTAGTGAATAAATGTTAATTACTATCAATGATGTTTTGATGATTTCAATGGTCATATTTAGTAAATACTTCATATGAAAATGTTATAGAGACCGTTTTTTTGTTTAAATTCAAGTACACCTAAAGCATAATGGCTTTAAGAGTGAAGGATGTTATTGTGGTATAAGTTACTTATATTCACATCAGTAGTATATAACGATAGTCAGGAATATAATGTATTTGAGTAGAAGATTGAGAAGCAAAGAATGGGAACAGAAAGCAATTAGTATGAAAATGCAGGAACAATGAAATCTCACACGATGGACTGTTAATTGCAAAAAGGAACAGTCAAGTTTGAGACAATGGATTGATATTTTGTAGATGAAGTGTTTTAACTGTATGGTTCTCAGATTTTAGTAAGGTGTTCTGTAATTTTTTGTATGAATACATTCGATTGCCCTCATACGTGTTCTTGTTCACTATAGTATGTCAGTCATATTGATTAAGTTGAAACTTGGCAATTACATATATAGGTCCTGGGTTCGAATCCCGCGAGGTGGGAATCGTGAATGCACACTGCTAAGGAGTTCCACAATGGGACTAGTTGGCTGTCCAGTGCTTCCAAGTCTTCATTGGTTGTCTAACACCAATCAATTCAAGACCTCAATCAAGAAATATGAAACGGGAACTTGTTGAAACAATTTATGCTAAGAATTCTATTTTGTACAATCAATGACCATAATAGTAATAATAATAACCGCTATATTTCTAACCCTTTACATTGTATGACCGATATCTTCAGTTAAACTTTGTTGGACAATCGTTAGTATAGAGTTATCACACTAACATTATGACTTTAATGTAAGCGTTGATGTGAAGCAACTCAAGAAAATTAATAATAACATTTTCAAACGGGAATATTTATTTTAAGGATGTGAAATTTATGTCAAAACTTCCTACTCCCCACCATCCAATTGTACCCTTTTTCCAACAGTCTAAAGCGCCATTTTACTCGGCCAATGAAGTACTCATGATCGGATCCATAAAAGTAATATATTTAGTTCAGCAATATTAGTTTTAGTCAGCATTGTTTTTAGCCATGTCTTTCCTAAATAGTAAAGCTGATATAATTTTCAGATAGTTGTTTGTTGGTGTAGTATTTTCGATGAAAGCCCAACTTTTGAGATAACTGAGAGCTTATGACGAGTTGATTTGCTGCCGTTTCATGGTACGAGGCAGTCAACGAAATACACATGATTTTTACATAAAATAAGTATACATTAGAAAAGGTAAACATTAACAACAAACAACCACCCAAGCGAAATAAAAGACTGTTTCAAAATAAGTTCTTTATTCATTGGTCTATTAGTTGTGAATTCTTTTGTTCTCATTGAATTTGTGTATGAAAATTTTGGAAGCAGAATGATCGATATGCTACAACGTCAAAATTAAATTTTCCCCCATATATTTAAACCAATCAGATCATACATAGAATTGGTTCGTCATCAAATCGATAGTTATTGTACTGTAGAAAAGTGTATCCCTGAACTAGTCACACATGTATTTCAATAAAACTTAGAGTAATCACTATTTCTGTAATATTTACAGTCATAGAATCAAAATGTATTATTACGGATGCAGAAAAATGACCATCGTCAGCCTAAAATTATTCTGAAAACGTTACACTACTTATTAAAATATAAGTAGCTTGAAGGTTTGCCAAGTTTTAGATGTCAATATAGCTACACTTGATCAATCAAGCGATCGTGATTAGAAGAGAACAAACAAAAAGAAAACCAGAACAATTTAGCCGAGTGAAGTGGAACTCATACAAGACAGGGAAATGATTTTAATAGATTCGATAATCGTATACACAATATTTTGAATACTAATGATTACAAGATAGAATTTAGTGAATTAGTATAACTTACAGGCAAATAATTAGGGTTTTTAGGTGGAACTAAACGACCTTATAAGAGTAGAGGATAAACATCTATCATCCTCTGTTGATAAACATATAATTGAGACACGTCATAAGATTGATCTTAACTTGGCTTTTGTGGTGTTGTACAAAAGTGTAAAAGGGCGTATACTAAGGTTTATAGAAGCCTTAGCCATATGAAAATCCAAACTCCCTTTATGCAATCAAAAACAGTTTGTTCTCAAATTAAACCTACCCTGGTAATATTAACTAATTGTCCAAACTGTTTTCACATTACTTCTTTATCATCCTTGTCTCCTCCTACCCTCCATTTCTAGTCTAGACTAGTTCTTACCAAGTATATAATGTGTGATCAGATTGTTCGAAAAATACTGCATTAATAAATCACCATATAGTTCTGATAATCTTTGTCTTCTTATTACATTATACGAAATTTATCAAAGGGATGAATTGCTTTAGATTTTTAGGTAGAATTGTTTCGATTTTTGAGTACAGTTCAAAATCCCTCCACGATAGTTCGCTCATATATTTTATAATTATTATTTGAGTTAAGGAAGATCGGCCATCATATTCAAACTGTTGTGCACATTTTGGCTTGCAGCATCAAATGTAAACTATGAATATTTGCTTACACTGTATCTGAATAAGAATTCTATGATTTTTAAAGAAGTAATGAGTGATATGATCCCACTATGGAATACTTTAGTTTAGAATAGTTGTTTTCCTTCCGAAAATATCATGATTATAGTTATTTATTTGTAAAACAGTAATGTCAATTCGTATGAAGGTTTTAGTTAGATGAGCTTGTGTACTTTCAAAGAATAACATTATAAACACTCAATCTAACTCCTCCTGGAGCACCTCTGAGGCTACTGCCGGTCCCAAGCCCGGATAAAGGAGGAGTTTTGAGCATTGGGTTAGCGACCCCATCCCATAGAAAACTAACTCGCTAAAAAACAAGAGCAAGAGCAGTATATTTACAACTGGAGAACATCTGAAACTAAAAAAACTGTCGATCAACACCAAAGTCAGAATTCTCAACACAAATCTTTATTAATAGTGTTAATTAACAGTTGTCTACGCAAAATACTTCGAACCTATTGGCCAGACACTATCAGCAACAACCAACTGTGGGAGAAAACAAACCACATTCCAGCGGAAGAATAAATAAGGAAGAATCACTGGAAGTGGATAGGACACACATTGAGGAAATCACCCAACTACGTCATAAGTCAAGCCCTAACTTGGAATCCTCATAACCAAAGGAGGCTATGAAGACCAAAGAAACATTACATCGAGAAATGAGAAGATTGAACAACAATTGGATAGAAGTAGAAAGGAAGGACGAGGACCGAGTGAGTTGGAGAATGCTCGTTGGCGGTCTATGCTCAATTGGAGGGTAACAGGCGTACTTAATTAAGTAAGTAAAGAGTCTTTGGTTGACGGAAGCTGACAGAGATCAAGTCAATCCAAGAGCGTTTTAATTTCAAGTTTCATGATAAATTGAAGAATATAAATCAAATTACAAATGAAATGTAACTCACTGAAAACTAACTAAATGAGACCATAGATTCTTAATAAATCATTATCGTCAACTTAAACAATTTTAACTACATCACAAGCTAATCCGTGTCAGGTACAAACAGGTATCTACCTCAGTACAATGTAAGATGGTCACACGATTTCGTGGATTGGTTGGAATTAGACATTGACACTGTTGGATGCCGACCGGCCCAGTGGTCTACAGGTTAAACATTTACGCACGACACTGAAGTCTCTGTGTTTGAATCCCACGAGCAGTTTCGTGAATGCGCACTGCTCTGGAGTTCCACAATAGGACGAAACTTCCATCCAGTACTTCTAGGTTTTCAATGGTGATCTAACATCAATCGGTCCATGATCTCAATCAAAAATACTAATTATAGAATTACAAAGTCTAATTACTTCATCTGAAAAGAGTTAGTACATTTCGAGCAATGACCGACTTACAACATGTGCTTCTAGTAAACATATATGATTTAAAAATACTTAGTGGAGAAAACATTAATTAGACATAATTATCTTCTAAATATTGAAGATGAAGTTCAGCTAAGGTTCGTCTATTTAACGAATTTATTTTTAAGTTATATATGTTTATTCACTGATCATATAACCTCAGAGAAAATTATAAATCAAACTCAAGGGGACATGAGAAATTATTAGGGAGAGGAGCTAAGTGGATAACGCAATGGCGTTTAAAGCGAACGGTACTGGGTTCGAGTCTTGAAGTGAATATCAACTCGGGTGCAGGTATACCCAGCCGACGAGTATCAAATTGGACGAAACACGCATCCTGGATTCTACTGCTAGTCACTATCGATCTTTGCTTATAAAGCTTACGACTTAAGGCAATATCAAGTCAATCCGCACAGGATGCACATATGCCAATAAAAGACTGATCAATTGCATTGCTAAACATCAATCGGAAGATTCAAAAAACCATTACAAAGATAAATTAAATTTCACTTCATTACATAAGCTTAATGGCTATCAGGATTTAGTAGCTAACTGAATGACATGATGGTGTTTGAAGCGAATAGTGCTGAGTCCGAGTTCCATAGTCAACATCAACTTCGTGATGCAGGTACATCTAGCTTACGAGTCCCAAAGAGGTTGAAATATATATCTTGATTTCTACTGCTA
Source organism: Schistosoma bovis (assembly GCA_944470425.2). Taxonomy (NCBI): domain Eukaryota; kingdom Metazoa; phylum Platyhelminthes; class Trematoda; order Strigeidida; family Schistosomatidae; genus Schistosoma; species Schistosoma bovis. Next base: position 42,638,396 of record OX103956.1, on the reverse strand, counting down.
ACCATTATACATCTTTACTTAGAATATATTTACATATGTTGGATACTATACCGTTTACTTACTTACTTACGCCTGTTACCCCTAATGGAGCATGTGCCGCTGACCAGCATTCTCCAACCCACTCTGTCCTGGGCCTTCTTTTCTAGTTCCATCCAATTCTTGTTCATTTTTCTCATGTCTATCTCCATTTCTCGGCGTAATGTGTTCTTTTGTCTTCCTCTTTTCCTTTGGCCTTGAGGATTCCATGTGAGGGCTTGTCTTGTGACGCAGTTGGGTGCTTTCCTCAATGTGTGTCCTATCCACTTCCAGCGCTTCTTCCTGATTTCTTCCTCCACTTCAATCTGGTTTGTTCTCTCCCACAGTACGTTGTTGCTAATAGTGTCCGGCCAATGGATCCGAAGTATTTTGCGTAGACAATTGTTAATAAACACCTGTATTTTTTGGATGATGGCTTTCGTAGTTCTCCAGGTTTCCGCCCCATTCAGTAGAACTGTCTTGACATTTGTATTGAAAATCCTGACCTTGGTGTTGGTTGACAGTTGTTTTGAGTTCCAGATGTTTCTAAGTTTTAAATATGCTGCTCTTGCTTTACCGATCCGCGCCTTCACATCTGCATCAGATCCACCCTGTTCATACCGTTTACTAACAAAATGTAAATAAATATTCTGGTTTTCTTTTTTTTCTTTTCTTTTTTTAAAACAAATAGAAAGACAAGCCCTTCTTTAAAACACTTCATATAATGAGCTTAACAACTTTTTATGATCATGAAACGAGTAATCATTTTGTGTCATTAACGATTTATAAAAAGAAACCAATTAATGGAACTAAATAGAGAATTCAAGTTTGGATTATTTTCATTATGATTAAACTTTATTCACTAATCATAATGTAATTCATTGATAGTTTGTAAATTACACCCCTTTTAAATAGGCATAATGATGTATCAATAACTCCGCCTGGAGTTCCTTTAGGGGCTACTGCCGGTCCCAAGCCCGGATAAAGGAGGAGGGTTGGGTATGGGGTTAGCGACCCCATCCCCTAGAAAACTAACTCGCCAAAAAAAAACGCTAACCAGAAAAGTAATGTATCAATAAACAAATAAGAATGCAGATAACTTATTAAAAGATTCAGATTATAAAAGCAATTAGCTCAGATATTTAATCAGGTCGCTTTTTTTTGGTTCTAAATGTCTATTTGGATAAATATGAGCTTGAAATAAATTCATCTAATACAACTCATATTTGGCTTCTTATTACCATTGTCATATAAATAAGGTTAGCCTAGATAATCATACAGAGTAAAATGGAAGATTTATGTTCATAACATCTTTGTACAAACTGTAATGAGGTTAGATAATGGGCAAAAAAATAACTTCCTAACTTATTTTATGATCATCGTTACATGACTACCATTTTGATTGTTTTGTGGCGCGTACTACTTATATTGATATAAGTAGGAATGTAATGGCTGGCAGCAGAAGATGAGGAAGATCAAGAAAGGAAGAACGGGAATAGAAAGCAATTAGTATAGAAATGAAAGAACAATAAAGTTCGAGACAATTATTGGACATTTTGCAAATTAAGTATTATAGTATGATTTTTCTATTTTACCATGTAACTCTGTAATGTTGTGCTAAATACAATTCGGTTGTCCTCCCCTGTGTTCTCCTTCACTACACTATGGTCTTAAATTGTTTGGCTTTATAAATAACTGATCCGGATCAAACAATCATTTAAAATAGATTTCATTCATGATTTCGTTATGAATTCCAATGGTTAAATAAGATCAAAAGGATAGATAGACATCTTCTTTCATTGTGAAACATGTGATTGAGACTAGTTATAAAGTTGACATCGAGTCGACATTTGTAGTGTTGTACAAAAGCTTTCAAGGATAATATACTAAGGTTTATTGAAGCTTTGGCTTCTTTGTTATGGCCTATCTTTACCCTGTATAGTTGAACTATTAATTTTCATATAAAAATGTCTTAACAAGTACATTATGCGTAATCAGATTATTTGAAATATGTTGTGCAAATACATCATGACATAGTTTTGATGAACTTCATCTTCTCATTGTATTATCGAAGTTTATCAAAGGAACTAATTGTTTTAATAAATGATTCTACATCACGAATTCTTGCCTAAATTATTTATTATTAATTGAGATCATGAACCGATTGATGTTAGACCATCATTGAAAACCTGGAAGCACTGGATGTCCATTTCGTCCTATTGTGGGACTCCTAAGCAATGCGTATCCACGATCCCTCTCGCGGGATTCGAACCCAGGGCCTTCAGTCTCGCTGCTGAGGAGTCCCACAATACAACGAAACTGCCGTCCAGTACTTTCAGGTTTTCAATGTTAGTCTAACATCAATTGGTTCATGATCTCAATCAAAAATTTAATAATCTCCACAACCCTTAAACTGATATTTATGATTAGGAAGCATTTTAAATTCTAAGTATGAGATTGTAGCTAAAGCGAGAGATGGAGACATTATGACACTGAATAATATAAAACGACAATGTGACTAGGGAATCTTCAGGGAATCTGTTACGTACTTCGACTACACTTAGTCTAGATATTAAAAAAAATTATTGCATATCTATTTTTGAATTGATCTGATGGAACTTTATAGTATAAATTGACTTCAACAGTAATTCGGGAAGATTGTAAGATCCAACAGATGCAATATTCGATTAAAGTCTAATAATTAATATCTAGATATATGAATGAGGTCCTGAAAATGAATCTCGAGAGGAGGGATCATGAATGCGGATTGCTGAGGAGTCCTATGCCAGAACGAAATAGCCGTTCAGCGCTTCCAAATTTTTCACGGTGATCTAGCTTCAATTGGTTCATGAATTCAACTAATGAATTACATTTTGTTGATGATTAGAACTTCTGTTCCAAATAGATAGTTAACAAACATTTACATTTTCATCAATAATAGTTGAGTGCCGAATTTTTCAGTACATTGAACAGTCAGTTTACATATCAAAACAACCGTCAATCAACACCAAAGTTGGAATTTTCAATACAAATGTCAACACAGTTCTATTGTATGGGGTAGAAACTTGGCGAACTACGAAACCCATCTTTCAGAAGATACAAGTGTTCCTTAACAGCTGTCTACGCAAAATACTTCTGATCCGTTGGCCGAACACAATCAACAATAACAGTGGAAGAATAAATCAAGAAGAATCACTGGAAGTAAATATGACATACATTGAAGAATGCACTGAACTACGTCACAAGTCAAGCCCTCACTTGAAATCTTCAAGGCCAAAGGAGGCTAGGAATACCAAAGAACAAATTACACTGACAAATGGATAGAGACATGAGAAGAATGAACAACAATTGGATAGAACTAAAAATGAAGGTCCAGGACCGAGTGTATTAGAGAATACTGGTAGGCGGCCCTATACTCCATTGGGAGTAACAAGCGAAAGTAAGTAAGTTAATATGGCTTACTTCGTGTTTAAGTATGTTCAATAGATATCAACTGTTTATCCCAAAACATCTTACATCTCATCATCACCTCCTGATATTGTTAAAGTTATTCACTTTGTAATTCTATTTCAATTGTAAGTAAACAATGGTACCTTTTTCATTGAATTAAGTCTTATAAGGTTTACACCCTGGGTTGTTTTAAATTGTCTGAATGATTTTGTATTTGTTGACAACTTCAAGTGATTGCATATTCCAATTTCATCATTCTATCTATTTGATTGTTTAATACTACTTTAGTATCCATTTCACTCATCAGATGGTAGGTAATTTGAATGTATATCAACTATTCTCTTTATCCGTTTACTAGAATCATTTAAATGTCCAAAAAGTATTAATAATTACAAAAATCATCATAATATGGATAAAGCAAAGTTGATTTCATGATGATCAGACTCAGTCAAATGTTTCGCAATAGGCGGGGGGGGGAAGATTTTATTTTGAAACTAAGTTAAACTTATTCAAGTTAAGAGAATCAACAATGAAATCAAATTGTCCAGAATCTTTGAATTTAAGACAAAAAGTAAACCGACATTATGTTTTTTCTTTCGTTTTTCTTTTCTCTTTTCTTTTCTCTTTTTTTTGTGTGAATTGATTTGAATCTCCATCGAAACTGTTAAAAGTATAGTGAGAAATAATTCAACGAGATAGACCGGAGACATTAGATTGGTCTGTGAACTTCAGACAACAACAACATGTATATATATATAGGTATACATATAACATAAGTTAGTTACCACCATACTTAACAGATATGCTTATTCATTTATTCATTAAATGGTTTTTCATTTTGATCATATGTCATATTGTCAATTCGACATCATTCTGTGGTTTACCTCCTTTAGTGAAATTGGTAGATTCAATATTGCTAGAGAATTTGATTGAAATTTTAGGATCATACTGTCACTGTACATTCGGATGATGTCGAGAGACGGAATACAGCGCCAAAACCTTTGAAGTTTTATACGCATTTTACTCAGAATTTCTACACAATGAAAGATCATGCTAAACTCTCAGTAATTCACATGATTTATGATAAAAATTCTTCTCAGTATAGTAATGTTTTTCATTGTTTCTATGAATGATTTAATTGTAACAGTTTTAAGTTTTGATTATTTGAATAGCTATAGCTATATAACAATGATGAGGATGATCGTGGATGAGCACTGCTGAGGAGTCCCGTGCTAGGACGAAACTGCTATCCAGTGCTTCCAGTTTGTCCATAGTGATCTAGCTTCAGTTGACTCATGAATTCAACTATAAAATTAGTAAAATCTCCACAAAAGCTCCCTATGATAATCATGAAAATATGCTCACTAGTGACTGGCTTGAAGAGATATTTCCTGGAGTTCTAGTGAGAAGCAGTGATCAGTGGAGTTCAACCAAATCTGTTGTGAGATAGTAACACACTGATAACAATCGTGGATGGTGGTGCAACTTCGTGGATTGATTGAAGTAAGTCATTAATATGATTGGATGCCGGCCAGCTCATTGGTGTAGAGATTAAGCACTCGCGCGTGTGACCGATAGGACCTGGGTTGAAATCTCGTGAGGCGGGATCGTGGATGCGCACTGTTGAGGCGTTTTACAGTAGGACGGAACGGCCGTCAGTGCTTCTAGGTTTTCTATGATGATCTAGTTTCGATTGACTCATGATCCCACTTATTAAAATTAATAATGTAATACTTTAGTTGTGTTATTTTACATTTTTACAGAAATTTGCACAAGTAGCAATAAAGTATTGGGAAGAAGCATTGACAGTCAAGAAACCTGGAAGTGGAAAACAACTAGCAAAAAGGTGATTGTACTGTTAGCTTACTTGTTTTTTGATATGTAATCATTAACATTCTTGTCACACTTGTGATTCTTGTCATTTCAATGTTTGAAGGTATCTTGTTAAGTAACTTAAGTAATTCACTATTCTAGATTAAAACTTAATAGATGGATTTCTTTTATTCTTAACTGAAAAACATTCTTATTTTGTTTCATCAAGGTATTGTGAAAGTGGATACTATTACACAGCTATTGGGAATAACTCCATATTTTGTCGTCAGTCGATGTGCAAACGCGATGTTATGTGCGGACGGGTGAAAATTCCAGATCAGTATGTAGGGGTGAGTATGAGTACAGGTGTACATAGATATTTAAAATGCAACAATAAGATGTGTATTAGATTTTTAATTCATTTCTTATAAGTGATTGAAGATGTGAAATACAGAATACTCAACAGTGCAAATCTGCGATTCCGCCCACGGGATTCGAACCTAGAACCTTCGGTCTCGCACACGAACGCTTACCTTCTAGATCACTGAGCCGGGATAATTATAGAATCAACATTGAAATGTAGTCTCTTTAGATTTGCATATTAATATTATCATAATCGTAAATACTCTTTCTCGAAATTCGGTATATGACTTTTGTCATACAACAGCTATGATAGCCTGAACAGAGGTTAGATACAACACCAGCATTCTCCATCCAACCTTGTCTCGGGCAATCCTTTCTAGCTCCTTCCAGTTGTTATTCAATTAGTAAGACAATGATGTATATTTTGTTCGAGTTTCGTTCTCTGAGCTCAATGGTTTAATCATGGAGCTTTCATCGTCGTTCTGAATGACATCATCAGCACAAACTTCTACTTGAAGCTCCACGACCAATGATCTATATTTCATTATTTGTGTTCAAAATATTACGATTCAATTATTCTATCATGATTATGTTTCAGGAATGTTATCAAGAATATTATAACCGATTACACAGAACTTACAATAATGGAAGTGGAATACCATCTGCCGGTTACATCCTACTTGTTGATGCTATAAATTCACGTACCTGTTCTGGTAGTACAGCAGCATTTGCATCATCATGTTTAATGGATGAGGAAACAGATAGGTAATTAAATATGTTTATTAGAGCATATTCTTGTTTTAGATGAAAGAAAAATGACTGAATTACTTATTCAAAGACAAATGTTTTTAACTATAATACTCTTAAATCAAATGTTTACGATAATATTGTGAAAGTTAAGGAATTACCTTCTAATTTTATCTATTCAGTAGTTGTTCTTTGAATCTGTTTTGAAATACAAGTACAAATAGACATGCAATGTATTTACAGTTACCTAACTGGTAATAAAATATAGCTGAGATGGATGATGGTTAGCAGTGAAATCCAGGATGCGCGTTTCATCCTATCTAGGACTCGTCAGTCGGATATACCTGCTTCACTTCGATGATGTATACTCTGGGACTCAAACCTAGTACTATTTCACTTTAATCACCATAACGTTATTCACTTATCTACTGTGTTCAGATAGTTGCTAGCTTGTACAATGGGGTGAAGTTTAATTAATCTTTGTATTGGTTGTTTGAATCTTCCCATGGAAATTTAAGGCTGTAATTTGATGACTTAAGGCACCATCGGAACAATCCGCACACGATGAACATATACCAATAAGAGATTGATAAACTGTAGACCTTAACGTCAATGAGAAGATCCAAACAATCAATGCAGAAATGAATAAAGTATAGCAGTTTAACTTACGCTGTTCCGAATTTCTACACAAAAAGTAGCTGCACTTTAAATCTGATGCAACAAAAAAACAAACACCTAGGTAATTAGAAATAGGTTAAATTGTTTCCATGCTGGTCGGCTGCCTATGGGAGTAACAGGATTAAGTAAGTAGTAAGTAGTATGAAACTATATCACGTGAAAGTCGAATTAGTCTGTAATATTAAGTCTGCAAACATTATTGGTACTTTAAGTTCATTAAAATGAAGTCGATAATTAGTACAATTCATTCTTCAAACCTTGAATTTTATTTACGATTGATTTATCCCAGTTCAGAAAACACAGACATTCTTAGGGACGTTACTCCACCAACGATCGCGGGAATCAGAGTGGCAATCTGACAAATCAAAAATCGAAAGGCAGCAGAACCTAACAGCATACTAGATGAAGCACTAAAGGCAGATATCGAAATAACTGCAAACGTGCTTCATCTTCTATTCACGTAGCTTTGAGAGGAGGAACAGGTGCCGACGGACTGGAAAGAAGGATACCTCATCAAGACTCCAAAGAAAGATTTGAGCAAATGAGAAAACTACAGAGGTAATACACTATTGTCTGTACCAGGGGAAGTCTTTAACAGAGTGTTGTAGACATCCAAATTCAAGATCAACAAGCTGGATTCCGTTAGGATCGGTCGTGCACAGACAAAATTGCAACAATACGGATCATTGTCGAACAATGAGTTGAATGGAACTCATCACTACATCGACTTCATTGACCATGAGAAGGAGTTTGACAGTGTGGACAGGAGAATATTATGTAAATTTCTTTAATACTGTGGAGTTCCTGAGAAGAATGTCAACGTTATCCGGAACTCATACGACGGACTACAGTGCAAGGTGATGCATGGAGGACAGCTGACCGATGCACTCCAAGTAAGGGTCGGAGTCAAAAAAGACTGTCTACTCTCCTCCTTCCTGTTTCTTCTGGTGTTCGACTGGAATATGAAGATCCCGAAATCTGAGTGGGAGCACGGAATACATTGGACAGTTCAGGATTAATTAGATTTGGACTTCGCAGATGACCTATCCCTCCTATCCCATATACAAGAATAAATGCAAATGAATACAACTAGTATGTCGCAACAACCTCTGAATCAGTAGGTCTCAACATACACAAAGGGAAAACCGAGATCCTCAAATGCAACAGGGAGAACACCAACCCGATCACACTTGATGGCAAAACTCTGGAAGATGTGGAATCTTTCACGTACCTGGGAAGCATCATCGATGAACAAGGAGAATCAGATGCAGACGTAAATGCGAGGATTGGCAAAGCAAGGGCCGCATTCCTACAATTGAAGAATATATGCAACTCAAAACAACTGTCTGTCAACAATATCAAAGTCGCAATCTTAAATACGAACGCCAAAACAATCCCACTGTACAGAACTGAAACATGGAGAACCACTACAACCATCATCAATCATGTACAAGTATCTATAAATAGTTGTCTACACAAGATACTCAACATCTAACATTGACCGGATATCATCATCAACAGTGGACTGTGGAAGAGAAAAGACCAGATTCCAACTGAAGACGAAATTAGGAAAACACGTTAGAAGTGGATAGGACATAAATTACGTAAATCATCGAACTGCATCACGGGGCAAGCCCTAACATGGAATCGTGAAGGGAAGTGGAAAAGAGGAAAACCAAAGACACATTAATTTGGGAAATGGAAGTAGATATGTAGAGGATGAATAACAACTGGAAAGAAGTGGAGAGGATTGTTTGGAACAGGGTTGGATGGAATATGCTGGTGGTTGGCCTATGCTCCTCCATGAGGAGTAACAGACGTAAGTAAGTAAGTAAGTAAGTAAATTGTCAACTCTAAAGTAGATAGGTTTGAACTAATGATCTTGTTTTTTTGTAATTCCAGTAACACGAAACACTCATTGATTAAATTACATAAGATATTATGTCACTAAACCAACTACCCAACTATCTTCAATGTCTATTGAATTAAATATGTAATGTAATACTGGATAAATTTAGATTACAAAATGAAATTGTGATGTAACTACTTACTTAATTACATTAATTGAGAATAATTCATTCATTGTTTTATATCCGTATACTGATACTACTTAATACTTTAGGCCAATTCTCGGATTTGTAAATGTGTGCCCAGGAAAAATGGGAGTTGATTATCCTGAAGATAGAAATTCACTTGGAATTTTCTTGCATGAAATTGGTCATGCACTTGTAAGTTCATCTATTATTTTGATAAGATAAAGAGTATTTTTCTATTCATTGAGATCACTGAACAATTATATTGAAATATATCTAGTATTGAGATGGTGAAGAAGATTTCTAGCTCAAATGGATGATTTTAATGGAGTTTTGTTCTCTGGGCTGGATAGTTTGTTCGTGAAGCTTACATTGTTCTTCTGAACAACATCATCAACACAAACCTCAGGAAGACTCGCACTTATCGTTCAGAAGAACGATGAAAGGGCCAAGACCAAACGATTATGCAGCTCAGAGAACAAAACTCTATCAAAATATATTTAGCATGTTACACATTTTTCATGAAAACATGAAGTATCTTAATGTCGAGTTTTTTTTATTATGACCTCGTCATTGCCTCTAACTAACGAAAAAGGCATAGAATATCGAATCATTTCAACCGGTCACCACGCTGATAACTAACCGATAAAACTTGATCAGCACTAAGGGCTAAGTAAACATGACATAAGTTACTTATTAATTTTATAGTTGAATTCATCAATCAATTCAAGTTAGACCATCATAGAAAACATGGAAGCACTGGACGGCTGAGAAATCCCATACTAGAACATACTAGCATCTTAGTAAAATCTGAGAATCATACAGTAATTGCTTCATTTACAAAATGTCAATCAGTTCTTTCTTTATAGTGTTCAGCTATTTATCTGAAACTACTGTTAATATTGTTGACATGCTAGTGTTGTAAATATGAACAAGTATATACAAGCTCATATATAACATTCCGATTTTATATGGTCACTACTTAGCACATTTAAAATTTATTATATTTTAGGGATTTTCATCATCCAACTTCCCTTTTATGCGCTTTCCAAATGGGAAAGCTCGAACTCCCAGGGACGATAAACGTAAGCCAAAGTACAAAGATCAATATGGAAATTATATTCCGAGGTGAGAATTTCATGTTTCTATATATTCAACCAATAGAAACTTAGGAAACCTTTTGATACAGAAATATAAGTATAGGGTTGTGGAGATTATTAAGTTTTGGATTGAGATCATGAACCGATTGATGCAAGACCACCACCGAAAACCTGGAGGCACTGGATGGTCAACACGTCCTTTTGCGGGACTTCTCAGCAGTACACATCCGTCCAGTGCTTCCAAGTCTTCAATGGTGGTCTAATATCAACCGGTTAATGATCTCAATCAAAAACTCAGTAATCTCCACAACTCTATACTGATGAATACGATGTGCTCACTAGTAACTAGCTTCATGTGGGAATTCTCGGAGTTCTAGTGAGAAGCCGTGATCAGTGAAGCTAATCCATGTCGGGTAGAGACAGGTATCTACCTAAGTACAATGGAAGGTGGCCACGCAATTTTTTTGAATAACTGAAGTTAGACGTTGACACCATCAGATGTCGGCTCCGTGATCTAGAGGTTAAGCGTTCGCGCGCGGGACAAAGGCCCTAGGTTGAAACCCCGAGAGCGGGATCATGGATACTCACTTCCGAGGAGTCTCACAATAGAACGAAACGGCCGTCCAGTGCTTCTAGATTTTCAATGGTGATCTAACATTAACCAGTTCATGATCTCAATCAAAAACCTAATGAAGAAATAGCCTGATTTTATAGAAATGTACTATTTGTTATTGCATTCAGTAAATTACGATGTTTTATATAGAAAGGTATAAAATCAGTTACAAATTCAGTTTTATACAGATTTCATTGACTATTATTTTCTAAAATTTACCTCTGTCATTGTGTAAAAGCATGTTTAGTATTTAAAAATTCACTTCTCACAAATTGCCATAGACAATATGTCTTATCAACAGTATTTTCAGCAATGATTAGGTGACTGGAATTCACTATGAGGTTTGAAACAAAAGACCAGACTGTTGACTCATATACATATTATCATTGCAATGATAATTTCATTTAGATGAATGAACAATACTATGCAAGTAATCATTGACAGATAGGCTAATCCTAACCATGTGAACACATAAGTTAGATCTGTAACTGATGTATCTCGGCGTCAAAAGAAAATCAAAACTCTAAACCCAAAGTTATTTTTTATTTGCACATGATCGGTTTATTTGTGTATTGATATTATGAGTGGTAGAAGCTCTGTACTGATCTTTAAAGGTAGGTTTCACACATATGTTATGCATAATTAGTCTCGAAAATGCCCTGGTACGACCGAGAGTGAGGAAAGTCAGCTCCCTCCCTCTGTCTTGAAATGCCCTCATATGCCCATGAGTATACAGTCACTTCCAGGGGAGTCCTACCTACTGCTTTCTCGCACCCGGCGTGTTGCTTACGAAATTGAGAGGACATAAAGCGAATGTCCGGCGCTTTAGACGGGCTGGTGGTTATGGAGGATCAGCAGATGTGAGTTGGAAAACTCTAATTCTAAGCCAATGGTGCACATGGACTACAGGATCCTGAGGGAACAAATGGCGTATGAACCAATTATCGGTCACAAGCTACTATGGAACTGCATTTCCTGGCGTAGCTCCACTACCTTGTGGATTAGACCTTTATATCGAAGTCTCCGGTTGTGGCATCGTAAGATAACCATCTGCTTCGGTTTTGCCACCCGGGCTGTATATCAGCCCCTACATAAATCGAATGATTTATGTGGCGTATATGTATTTGGTGCCTCCTTGTACCAATATTTATGTGTTTCAATAAATAAATAAACAATTAGTCAAGATGATGATCATAATTTTTATATACAGTTCACCATACAAATCTATTTGAATAATTTTCGAAAACTACTGTTGTGTGTAGCGTTATCACCAGGCTTTGTTTCGAGGGGGAATTTTTCTTAAAAATGTATATGCTTATAATGCAAGTTTTTGATAATTTAAACATTATTTTCACAGTAACAACACTATCACAAAGATTACAAGGACATGGAGAAGTACAGCAGGATGGTTTACAAAAGACTTTTATGCTTTCGTTACTCCTAAAATTCTGGTTAGTTAAGTCTTTTATACAATTCATATTATTTTATAATGAAGAAAATGTTAAATAGAAATTCATTAATTCACCTCGAACGAAAAGAAATTTTTCTCATCGACTGATGTACACTATCTTAACTGATAGGTCCTAGGTTGGAATCTCGTGAGGCGGGGTCGTGGATGAGCACCGCTGAGGAGTCCTACAGTAGAACAAAACGGCCTTCCAGTGCTTCCAGGTTTTCCATGATGATCTAGCTTCAGTCGACTCAATCTCAGCTATTCAGATTACTATAGTATCTACAAAAGCCACTTCTGATATTAATCAACATATGCTCACTGGTGACGGTTTCCATGAGGTATTTCCTGGAGTTCTAGTGAGAAGCGATGATCAGTGAAGGTCAATCGAGTCTGTCGTGAGATAGTAAATCAATGAAAACAATGGTGGACGGTGGCGCAAATTCCTGGACTAGTTGAAGTTAGACATTAACAGTGTTGGATGCCGGTCGTCTCAGTGGTGTAGAGGTTAAGCGTTCGAATGCGAAACTGGTAGGTCCTCGATTGGAATCTCGCGATGCAGGATCTTGAGTGCGCACTGCTGGGGAGTTCCACAATAGGACTGGTTAGCCATCCAGTGCTTCCAGATTTTCCATGATGGTCTAGCTTCAATTGACTGATGATTTCAACCATTGAAATTTTATCACCTTGCTGAATGAAAATCCTTAAACTAGTCATATATGGATTATCAGAAAGGGGTTTTGTGCATATTACAGTAATTTAATAGTTGAAATCATGCGTCGATTGAAACTAGACCACCATAGAAAACCTGAAAGCACTGGACGGCCGTTTCGTTCCAGTGTAGGACTCCTCAACAGTGCAGATCCACGATTAATTTCTGTTGACTTCTGTGAAGTCATAAGTTAAAGGAAAACAAGTATTTTGTATTTCTTGTTATTCATTGGTGTTAATTTTAAACTTCACAGATTAATGGTGAAAGTGTTTGAGTCTTTTAAAGTAAAGAAATTATCGTTATTTCCGCTATAAAATTGTAGTGTATGAAGCCAAAGACTGACTTTATTGTATTTAATTATTTAGAAATAGAACAAAAAAATTATTATCAGTATGGAGTTGTGGAAGTTATTATGTTTTTTTATTGAGATCATTGGTCTAGAGGTTAAGTGTTCGACTCCACGACCGTGATCGTGGATGCACACTGTTGAGGAGTCCCCCAATAGGACGAAACGGTCATCAAGTGCTTCCAGATTTTCGATAGGCGTCTAATATCAATCGATTCATGATCTAAATCAAAAACAAAATCATTCTGGGTTTCTCTTCCTTTAATTAAAAAAAATATCAAAATGTACATACTTACAATATTTAGAACGCTGCAAGAAAACACTTCACTTGTAACCGGTTAGATGGAGCAGATTTGGAAAATCAATACCAAACTGGACCGATAGGATCGCATTGGGAGGGAAGAACATATTCAGTGAGTTTACTGAAGTATGAATATGAATTTTGTACATTCAAAATTGTGACATAAACAACTGTCAAAATAGTATATTTTGTTATTTCTGAAATTATTTGCATTGAATTAAGAGTATTAAGGGATTACGTAGCAAATAAAGTCAACATTGTTAAACAATCACCGTGATATTAGACTTTTGTCAAGAGTGATAGTTATTTGTGATGTTGTGACTCACGTTTTGTCCTATTTGGGACTCGTCAGTTGGGTGTACCTGAATCATAGAGTTGATGACCCTTCCAGTTGACGAATACTAAATAGAACGAAATGTGGGTCTTGGATCCATCTGCAATCATCATTGATTACTCATGTGAACAAAGTTACACATTTCAGTACGGTAAGCAAAGTTTTTTTATCCATTATTAGTTGTAGGGTACGTGCCTAAAGAAATACCCTTTGTTGATGATAGGTTAGTAAAGGTTAGAAAGTAAATATTATTGAGAATAATATAGCATAAAAAGCCGTATTCTTGTATACACATAAATGTTAGTTGCTTCATTGTTTATGTAGTGTATTATCATCTTGGATTTCAGAGCGAAATAATGGCTGGAAGAATACAAGTTGATTACTCTGTGTCGCGTGTTACTCTTAGCTTCTTTGAGGATTCGGGGTAAGCAAAGTTAGACAAAGTAATTACCTATTTTTCTATTACAACGATGGATGTAAAAGAATAACGTCCATTATCGTTTAGAATCTCTGAAAATAGATTTGGTTTCGTTAACGATTTCGAAATCTGGACTCCACGAGCCTATGTTTGCAGGTTTTGGAAGGATATTATTAGAGGCAGTGTTACTGAGGGTCCATCTTTACTGTAACTGTTACCTTAATACACATTTTTTTGAGAAACTGAATGAATCGCACAGTCTATGAACCTACTTCTGTCTGTTATAACTTGTGGACTTGTGCCCCGATCAATATGTGCCGTAATGATACCGCCAATTAATGAACAGTGATTATTCGACCAGACTAATGGCGCATAAAACAAGAACGAGGAGTGTACAGTCTTAATTCATCCTTCTCCCTGCTTAGCCCTGCAGGTTAAGTCCACAACACCAATCTTAGCCTCTGCAATATGAATTATGTATTTCAAACACACTGGGTTTATAAACCATTCAAACAGGTTACATCGTACCATGAAGTTGGAAATAACATTTGTACAAGACCAAGTTAAAAGTGGCTGTGAATGAGGAAGACTGTAATGAATAGACTGGGCACAACTCAAGAACAGTAAATCGTATAATAATAGTCTATGGATCAAAATAGCTCTAATCATAAGAGGAACAAGAATATGAATAATTTAGTTACTTAACAATTATACGATAAAAATATGTGTGTATGATTTGTCTATAAATGGATCCCAACAGTTACCATTCATTATTCTCGTCGGGATAGAACATTGTCGTAAACGCCAACATTGGCTCAGAGACATGATAGAAATGACTGAACAGACTGAAGGTTTCTGAACTCAGTTTCATATTTCTCATCAAGCGAATATAAAATATTTTCCAAACCAAAATACAATAAGTGATTCATTCATTTCAGAAAGGGGTTTTCTGGAGATTGTAGTAATTTCAATAGTTGAGATCATGGGTGAGTTGAAGCTAAACCACCATGGAAACTCTGGGAACACTGGAAGGCCAACTCATCCTATTACGGGACTTCTCAGCAGTGTTTACCCACGACCCTCCCGCGGGATTCGAACCCAGGACCTATCAATCCCGTGCACGTACTCTTAACCTTTTCGGCACTGAGCCAGTCGGCATCTAACGGTCTTAATGTCTAACTTCAACTAATCCACTAAATTGAGTGACACATCCGCCATACCAAACCCACAATAATTTTGTACATACTTTAACCATGTCAACAAATGACAAGTTTTCCCTTAATAAAACTATCTTAGTTATAAAACCTCAAATCTTGTTATGCAATACCACTCTTCTCAAAACTATATACACTTCATCACGTTCGTTGTTCTTCACTTTTTCTTTTTTATCACACTTGTCTAAAACACTCATTTTGAAGTTATCTGGTAATCAATCCTCTTCAGTTACAATAAACTATACTTACTTACTTAGTTACGCCTGTTACTCCTCGTGGAGCGTAGGCCGCCCACCAGCACTTTTCATCCAAAAAGTAAACTATAAATTAACTATCATCTTTACTTAGTAGTTTGTATTAATTATATCACCGTCTGGTGTATTCTGTACTAATTTTCATTATTATTATTCATTCGTTAATGATGTGGAATTTGACTTTATTAATTCTTTTATGTCTCATTTTCAAGTTGGTACACTGTTGATTACTCAAAAGCGATGAAATGGGAATATGGTAGACAATTAGGATGTGACTTTAGCATGAAAAGTTGCTTCGACTATGCTGAAATTAGACGACAACAGTGAGTCAATTGTCATTTCAATTATGAATTTATAATATTATTCTTTGTTCAATACCTTCATATGTCTAATCGACAAAATATGTGTTACTTACTTACGTCTGTTACTCCTCATGGAGGAGCATAGGCCAACCACCAGCATATTCCATCCAACCCTGTTCCAAACAATCCTCTTCACTTCTTTCCAGTTGTTATTCATCTTCTACATATCTACTTCCATTTCCCAAATTAATGTGTCCTTTGGTTTTCCTCTTTTCCACTTCCCTTTACGATTCCATGTTAGGGCTTGCCCCGTGATGCAGTTCGATGATTTGCGTAATTTATGTCTTATCCACTTCTAACGTGTTTTCCTAATTTCCTCTTCAGTTGGAATCTGGTCTTTTCTCTTCCACAGTCCACTGTTGATGATGATATCCGGCCAATGTTGGATGTAGAGTATCTTGTGTAGACAACTATTTATAGATACTTGTACATGATTGATGATGGTTTTAGTGGTTCTCCACGTTCCAGCTCTGTACAGTGGGATTGTTTTGGCGTTCGTATTTAAGATTGCGACTTTGATATTGTTGACAGACAGTTGTTTTGAGTTCCATATATTCTTCAATTGTAGGACTACAGCCCTTGCTTCGCTATGTAACTCAAAGTTACACAATGCGATCGCAACTGGTAATTCAATAATTCTGATCTATTCTTTAATATTTATACTCCTGAGCATATTAGATGTCTATGAATTTATCAAAAATTCTTACCTTTCAGTATACCATGAAGTAGAAATAGAACTTCAAAGATGAACTACCTAATGTGTTGGGGATGTTAGACCCCCAGAACTCATTTGGTCAATACCTTATTTTTGTAATTCTATTTTAAAATTTTGGATTTCTTGTTTTCGTACCAAAGGCGCTCATTTTCACTGTCGGGTTGTATTTCCCACTTGGGAGAATCTTAAACACTATTAGTTCATTGTATCTTTTAGGATGCAATTTTGTAACGCTTTCTAAGGACAATTCATTGTTGTATATATGTGTTTGATTTTTACCTGTTATTATTTCTCATGCTTCTGGGTGCTTGCGGAGTATGTTCCTCTGTTTCGAACATGAAGTTCTCTCTCTAGTTAATGGGGCTGTGATGCATCAGAATAGCTAACCTATTGGTCTTTGGTCACAGAGTCCTTGTTTCGTTCTCAGACTAAGTGAACTTGTAATCACTTCAAACATTGCATAATGAAATTGTCTAACTGTTTACTGTTGATATTTAACTTCAAACATAATACTTTGTTTGTTGATGGCATAGTAAATTGTTTTGAATAAAGATACATGACGAAAAATGAAATTACTAATTGCCTTTAAAATTGATTGTTTGTTTTTTCGTTAAGCGGCAGGAAAATTATCCCATTCTGTGACAATGTCAATGAAGCAAGATGTCGGGATGCATTCTCATATGGAACGTGCAGTATTTTAAGATATCAAAATCCAGTTCCCATAGAAGATCGTTTCTTTCTAAAAGCCCCATTTGATACTCAATATGGTCCTGAATATTTCGGTGGGGAAGATCCATTTAAAGATTATTGTCCAACAATGGTTGTAAGTTGATTGCTCTACATTCTTGTGAATATTTCACCTTATAACATTTAATATTATGACTTAGGGTTCTCGGTCAACTTCTATAATCATTTTTCATTCCTGACCATAATCAGAAATTAACTATTTATAATTTAAAATATATTCGCCTGTACCGACTTTCATGTATGAATCTGTGACGAAAACATGAATTACCATCGTCGGTAATGTGTGATATTATCAATTAATGCTCCCATACAAGGACAAAACTGCTGTCCAATCCTACCAGGTTTTCAATGGTGGTCTAGCTTCAATGGAGTCATGAATACAATGATTGAAAATATTTAGGTTTTATAATAAATCATATTTAGATAAAAAGATATTTTCACTATTACTGTGAAATAATCTGAAATGATATAAATATAGCAACTATCCTACAACAAGCATTATAAGCAAAAGATGGATAGTGGATATCAGTGGGATCCAGGACGCGCATTTTGTCCTGTTCGCCACTTGTCAGTAAGATGGACCTGCATCTCAGATTTGATGTCCACTCTGGGACTCGAACCCAATACTGTTCGCTTCAAACGCCAACAAATTTCGATTATGGTTCACTTTGGTTAAACCCTTAACAGACAACCTTATTTGAACCGTAACAATTCTCATATTTCTTTGTACTGTTATGATCACTAGGTAACAAAACAGAATCTAGCTAAAATGTTGATTGCTTATATATCATTCGATCATTCCTTCTGATCCATATGTATTTATGTACTGGAATCCGATTATTAGCTTTTGGTTTGTCTTGCTGTGCCTTTATGCAACTTGACTATAAATTTGCCTATGTAATTGCACGCATACACATATACGCCTCTCTGCTTCAAATTTGCTTGATGTGCTTATAACTTTGTGATCTGTGCTATCCGCTAATACACTGTAGTTGCTGCTTCTTATTGCCTTCTAATTTCAAACACCGTTGAAATTTATATAATGATGGTTATCGAGGGTGATTGATTAACGAAACAAAGCCACTACATAATTATATTTATATAAATAACAAGTACTTTTAATGAGATATATGGTGAAGCTTATATTAGTTAACATGTGGGAAATGATACTGTTTTAACATAGAAAATTACAAATGGTTGTTTTGAATAAGTAACAGTTAAAATAGTTTCAATTGTTCAGTACTACTCAAAATCACTTGGCTAGACTATAATTTATAGACGAGACAATTAGAGGCGATTCAGGAATTTCGAGGTCATGGCGGCAATTTCAGTACCTGATACACAAGTAAGATCGATTCACAATGGATTTTAGAGAAAACGTGATAGGATTTTTTCGCTCTATGCAGATCGAGAGTAAGGCAAATTACGACAGTCGTTTCGAACTGGATAATAAGAGCACCAGTAACACTGGCTGCTACAGAGTACTACAATATAAACGGATGAATGAAAAGCGTACAGACACCTAAAGAGACTTGTTTATGTGCATCGTGTCTTTATCCACAAGTGGCATTTTATAGATCCAACCACCGGAGTGCACACAAACAATACTGAAGAAATGTGATCAAGGCAGAAATTTTTTGCGTATTCATCATGGCTCCAGAGGTCGACAATTATAGAGCCATATGGATGATTCCCTCTACGATATTGATCACAATTTTAGAAACTCTGAACCTCTTTCTAACTTTGACAAGTTTCTCAACCATATAAAAGAAGTGTATCCATTTTAATTCTTTAGTTATATATAATAGAATTTTACTATATACTAACTGTTTTCTAATTGGCTAATATTTGAAGGGGTTTTGTGGATATTATAGTAATTTGAATAGTTGAGACATGAGTCAGTTGAAGCTAGACCACCATGGAAACCTGGAAGCACTAGACGACTGTTTTGTCCTACTGTAGGACTCCTCAGCAGTGTGCATCCGCGACCACGTTGGATGTCGGCCCAATGGTCTAATGGTTAGGCGCTAGCGCGCGAGACTGATAGGTACTGGATTTGAATCTCGCGAAGTGAGATTGTGGATGAGCACAGATGAGGAGTTCCATACTAGGACGAAACGGCCGTCCACTGCCTCTAGGTATTCCATGTTGGTCTAGCTTCAATTGACTCGTGATCTCAAATATTAAAAATGGCTAATATTTCTCAAGCTCATACAAGATTCTTTCAAAGGTCGTCCATAAATTATAGTCTCGCCATTTTTGTAAGAAAATATCTTCTCATTATAATGATGTATTATATTGGACTAACCTTACTCTCCCACATTTGTAGTATGTTAAAGGTTTGGGCAGTGAATATTCAGCTACATCATTCTGTACACATCCGGAGAATGAGAAATTATCACGTAAGCACTTTACTCTTTTTTTTCTGTATAGTGTACTTTACACTTAGCTTAAAAGCATACTTTCATTAATAGGGAAGAGACTATAAATTATGAACGAGTCAATCAGATTTAACATAAGAGGTCTTGGATTTCGGCACGAAATTCATTCATCCATTTGAGTAAATAGAGTTCTGGCATCTTAGCTTATGTCAGTTCGTAGTGAATTACCTTAAATCTAATTCCTAACTCTGACCATCAAAAGAAAATTATAATCTTCTTTTCTTCTCACAGGTTTATAACCCTCATTTAGCTCTAGTAATTAGGTGAATATTCTGAAGGTCACTTTAGCATTACTCAATGATCGTCCATAAATTATAGTCTCATATCGATAAGTTATCAAGTTAAATATTTTATGCGTTTGACGTGGAACTTTATTAAAAATCATTCAGTTGAGATTTAATTATCCCACTTTTTTCATTTGATGTTATTTACTTGTATCGTCTCATTGTTATTTAGGACTGGAATTAATCAGTCTCTTGTTGTTCATATATACTTGTCCTGTGAGGACTGCCACGATATCGAGTCCCAGAATGAACATCAACTCTACGATTCAAGTACATCCAGCTGACGAATAGGACGAACCGCATGTCTTGGATTTCACTGC
Organism: Schistosoma bovis; assembly: GCA_944470425.2. Lineage (NCBI taxonomy): Eukaryota > Metazoa > Platyhelminthes > Trematoda > Strigeidida > Schistosomatidae > Schistosoma > Schistosoma bovis. The sequence continues at coordinate 42,617,687 of OX103956.1, read as the reverse complement.
TAGTCATTATTCAATTTACTTCTTCGTTAACCTATCATTGAATTACTCAATTATAGATCAAGTATTCTGTGAATACAATTGACTTAATTCTTATAAAATGATCATATATCGAATCACCTATTCACAGAACACATGTAGTGATGAATTTTGAGTAGACTGGTTAGAACAGCGTTTTAGGCTTTATTCACAAATATAGTTAGCCCATCAAATATTTTACATGAGAAGAATAGTTAAGGCGATTCTCTAATGTTTGTTTGTTGATTGTACTTTTTATTGATTCAATAATCAACTTGGATCGGTTTTAGAATGGAGAATTTCACTTACTTATTGTATTATACATAGAATTTGAAACTGTATGGTATTTTCAATAGCAAAGATACCATTACATCATGGACGCAAAGTAAACCCTAGGTGTACTTAGCATATCTATAATGGCTTATGTATGATTTTGCTAAACATTCAATGCTCTTCATTAGAATTCTAAAATTGTTTCGTAAAATGTAGAAAATATACGACAGTTAAATAACCATGAAAAACAGATGTTTCCTAATATTATAAGCAAAGATGGATAGTGATTAATAGTGGAATCCGCGACTCACGTTTCGTCCTATTCCCAATTTGTCAGTTGGATTCATCTGTAGCTCAGAGTTGATGTTCACTCTGGGACTCGAACCCAGTACCGTTCGCTTCAAAAGTCACCACCCTATTCCACTGCAAGCCTTTATCCATCTTTACTTATAATTCTTGTAAATTGAGACAATATCGAGGCGACACGCTCAGTATGCTCATATGCCAGTAAGAGACTGATCAAATACAGTCCTAAATATCAACTGGGAAGATTCAAATAAACAATGCCAAGTGAATTTATGTTTCCTTTTTTTCTAATCAGATATTTACATTGTTGATCTACCTGTGTACTTAGCTAGGCGTTCTGAATAGATAAGAAATAATTAATCACTTATTTAAAACTCATCTTCTATGTTAGGTGAAGGCATTAACCGTTACTATCAAACGTATGGATCAAAAGGGATTTGTGTTGAACATCGAAGTGTTTGGACTTACACCGACAGATATATATACACTTTAGGGACATATTTGAAAGGAAGTTGTCATAAGGTACAGTTTTGTTCTCTTTTATATTTCTGTCATCTATTGAGTTTTTAAAGACAAGACCAAACTTTCAAGATGATGTAAATGTTTGATGACATTTGAGTAATATCAGTTCAAGTTAGATGGGTTGCATCACCGAAAAACAGTAGAAAATCATGTAAAACAGAACAGCTTTGTCTTGAATTTGATCTTCACAGTGTGAAATACTAAAGACACCTCACAGACTTCATACGAGATTAATTTGTAAAACAGCTCGATAGTCATTAAAGTTATCTGGAATATGTGTTCTTTCGAGATTGAACACGATTTTACTTCAGAAAATTCAGGGACTAATTCTTTCTTATCTGTTTATTATTACATATTTTTATTCCATCGATAAATAAATTGTCTTTTCACTCTGAGGAAGTGGCCTATATAAAGTCACGAAACTCTAAAAAAATACTGTTTTCGAACTCATTTATTTAAAATTTTTATATAAACACTGGTACAAGGAGGCATCAAATAGATATGCACCGCATAAATCATTCGATTTGTGCAAGAGCTGTGATACTGCCCGGGTGCCCAGACCGAATTATGTATTAGGGGGCCACACCCAGTGCTTTCAACCTAAAGATCCAATCCATCAGGCAGTGGAGCAAAGTCGAGAGATGCAGTCCTATGATAGCCAGTGATCAACGATTGGTTTATACGCCACTTGTTCCTACAGGATCCTGGAGCCCATGTGCACTATTGGTTTGGAATCAGGGTTTTCCAACTCCCCTCGGTGAATCCTACGTGTTCAGCGACCCGGTTAAAGCGCCAGACATTCGCTTTTTGTCGTAAACAACACCCATAAATTGTTTCACCCTTTTTCTTAAAGTATAATAATGTTGCATTTTCTAAAAATCAAATTTCATCATAAAAAGAACTATACGATATGTTGTTCAAATTAAGTTGTTTAACAAAGATGTCTCTTAATTTAAAAACTAGGTATAATTTCTGAAGTAAAGTATAATAATAATTCAATCTTGAATATTGTCTAGCAATTAGACGTATTAACAGTTTCTAGTTGTGTGACTGAAAATGTATGCTATGGTTATAAGTTATAGCCTCGTACCTTATAGACCGGATGCCTTAACCTGTACTAGCAGCCTAGAGTTTTTATCAGTCCTTCTTTCTGCCTATCCTTGCCTATTAAGTTCAGAATACCCATCTCAGCCTCTGCAATATGAATTATGTATTTCAAACATACTGGGCTGGTGGAGAAGATTTGTAGCTCAGGTGGATGATTTTGGTGGAGTTTTGTTCTCTGAGCTGGATGGTTTGGTCGTGGAGCTTTCATCGTTCTTCTGAACGACATCATCAGCACAAACTTCAAATAGAAGTGAAGTGTTTGAATTTCTCCATATGTGTTTCAAAGCTTGTTCTGTGCACCTCGATATTGATTGGTTCTTATTGACCTTAAACATACTGGGCTCATATACCGATCAAACAGGTCACATCGTACCATGAAGTTGGAAATAACATTTGTACAAGACCATGTTAAAAGTGGCTGTGAATGAGGGAGACTATAATGAATAGACTGGGCACAACTCAAGAACGGTAAATCTTATAATAATAGTCTATGGGTCAAAATAGCGCTAATCATAAGAGGAACAAGAATATGAATAATTTAGTTACTTAACAATTATACGATAAAAATATGCGTGTATGATTTGTCTATAAATGGATCCCAACAGTTACCATTCATTATTCTCGTTGAAGTATATCAGTTAGATCTATATATTTTAAACCCACAACTTTCGTTCAGAATCCTTAAAGTAACTTTAATCTAACCTGTTTCATTGTATCTTCATATTAATTTATTCCCGAATTATTTCACAAAATCGTATTTCTTTTTTATTTAGTACAAGTGTTATAATGATGGAACACTTGGTTTATTCTTTAAAGATTCAACTGTGAATTGTACCAGGAAAGATCTGCCAGTACGTTTTAATGTAACTGATGGAAAATCGAGACTTAGTGGGGAAATCTTATGTCCTAATGTTAACAGGTTTTGCAGGGTATGTTTATTATGTGCATGTATAAAGTATAAGAAATGATTACATCAATCGGTTCATGATCTCAGTCAAAAACTTAATAATCTCCACAACCCTATACTGATAATTAACATGAGTTCACTAGTAATTAGCTTCGTTTGAAAATTCTCAAAGTTCTAGTGAGAAGCCGTGACCAGTGGAGCTACTCCATATCAGGTAGAGACAGGTATATACCTCAGTACAATGGAAGATGGCCGTGCAATTTTTTCGATTGATTAAAGTTAGACATTGACATCATCGGATGTCAGCTTAGTGATCTAGAGGTTATGTGTCGGCGAGCGAGACCTAAGCCCCTGGGTTCGAATCCCGCGATCAGCATTGCGGATACGCGCTGATGAAGAGTACTATACTAGGAAGAAATGCCCATCCAGTGCTTCCAGGTTTTTAATGGCGGTCTAACATCATTCCATTCACGATCACTTTTGTTGTTCGCCTATGATCCGTTGACAACGATATGTATATATGAATGTCAATATAGGAGACATAAAGCAATTTATCTCTACAGGATAACTTGAAGACGTTATGTTGAAAGGAAAATAGCTTTTGAAGGAAATATACCCAATCAACTTTAAGTCACCTCTGAAATAAAAAGTGAACTTTTACTTAATAATAAGTGCTTAATCACTTAATCACCCCACCAACTTTTTGAGAGATTCATGTACTGATCGAGGAAATCCCATTTTTATGAACGCCTATTAAACTCACAATTCCACCCGGGGATTCCCTGGGGCCGTCGCCGGTACCAAGCCGGATAAAGCAGGAGGTTTAGGCATTAGGTAAGCGACCCAATCTTGTAGGAAACCAACTCTCCAAAAAAACGCTAACCAGAGAAAGCATTTCAAAGCATTTAAACTCTGCCCTGAGAATTAGAAGGTCTTCATTTAGAAGAATTATAACGTCTCATGATGAAAGCCAAGTTCTTTCGGGAGTCACTAGGTTGATGCCTCTTCTGACAACCAGAGCAATCATTAATTTAAGTACATGTAATACTCGTACAATGTGAGAGCTCGGGAGTCTTCAGGATCGCTGTTGCTATTATTCTCACTATATTCTGGTTTCTAATTCGGTTAAAAATGGTAAATTTTCTAAATACAATATGATATGACAGTTGTTTCATTTACTGGTAAGACTATGATTTATGGATGACCTTTGTGTAACTCCAGAGTGACCTTGAGAGTGTCCACCTGATAACTAGACCTATATGAGGAATTAGGATTATAATTTACAGTTGATGATTAAGATTAGGCATTAGATTTAAGGTTTTCACCACGAACTGATATAAGCTAAAATGCTTAAACGCTAGTTAACCAAATGGATGAACGAATTTCGCGGGGAAATTCGAGACCTATCATCTTAAATCTGATTGGTTCGTTCATAATTCATAGTCTCGTCGAATATACAATGATCTATATTTTTTAATTAACTTTTCAACTTCTTTGAAAATATTCAGAAACATTGTTGATAGATGTTTTGTACTTTTCAGGTAAGGACCTAATACTTCCACGTTGAAAATTAATAGCACTGTACAACTTAATTGCAGATAATTGTAAAATTTCGTATTATATTTATTACTGAACAATAATAATGCAATATAAAATGTATGTGATTGTACTATTTTTGATCCAGTAATGATATTTTATAATACTCTCAGTCAGTCAGTCAGCTACAACGTAGGACCAGGCATATATATGTATCGATCCAAGTTGCCATACCTCATTAGCACAACAAGATGAACACTGAATTCCTGGAAGTAATTAATTCAGTGGTGGTAATATATAAAAGAAAGATTGTGTATAAGGATATAGTACAGGAAGAAAGAATTAGTTCGTAGAAAGAAGGGTATAAAGTTATTTTAATCTCACGATTTAAGGAAGAAAATAGAGAGAGTATACACCAACGCCATTGTGATCGATTCTGTGTTATGTCAACCATTGGTTACTATAGTCATGCAAACCCCAACCAAGTAGTCTAGATCTACTGACATAGCTCATACCAGAAGTTAATGACTTTGTTGACTGATGCCAGGTTTTGGTTTTGCCGCCCCTAACATTCTTCCAACTATCCCCAACACTAGTCAGCATTGCGCGTCATGGTGATTGGTGTTATGATCACTTCTAATACTCTAATCATTCCAAGCATATTACTTTTTTGTGAGAAGATGCGTTCAAATCTATAGTCAAAGACTTATTTCATTGGATATATATATATCTTACCAATAAATAAGTTGTTAACCATCTATGTTGAGTTTCTTGTGTTGGATTTTTTAGCTACTACTATTGCCTTGAACTTTTCTAGTAAAGTCAATAGGTATACGTGAACATTTGAAGCCCTAGTTGTAGAGATGATAATTTTAGTTAATACAAATTCTGAGTAAATGAGTAGTAGTGTAGTGTACGCTACTTGTGTCTGTCGTTATAAGTAGTATGTTCTATCAATCGGAAGTAGAAAACCTGGCAACAGAAGGTTAAGAAGATAGAGTTGAAGAGAACAGAAACGGAAACAGAATGAAATTGTGAATTGGAAGAAACATACAGAATGCAAATTAAAAATAATGTAAATTTGCAAATGAAATATTCTCTGTATGGATTTTAGAATTTAACAAGGACTCTGTCAGGTTATGTAAAAAATCTGATTTGGTCATCTCCACCTACGTTTTCATTTACAACAGTCATGTGGGTCATGTCCTTCTTACTTCTGATTTAATTCTATCGAACAAGTTGCAATGAGGCCACTAGTATAGGTGACTCGATATTGTATGCACTATGTTGAGGTGAGATGGTGGTTAGAGGTGGTCGACAGTGAAACTTGAGTGTATTTAACTTTATTCAGATTAATAAAATCTGTTATTCTACAGCCTGAACCAAAATCATCTAAATAGTGACTTTAAATGAAGAATTTACGACCAAACTTCGTTATATATAATTAGGAAATTCACTCATTTTTGTTCATGGGATGCAATACATCAAGTAAATACTCTGCAGTTACTAATCATTGAAAGAGCCATAAAGTAATAAATATTTAAAGCGTCCGAATTCTTCTAGTGATAGATATCTAACATAACCGCTGGAACTAGTGAGAAATCATATTAGTCGAAGATTATGGTGTAGGTTGAAACAAAAAGTGATGATTGAGTTACTTTCATAGAATGGCTTTATGTTAATTCTGACAATTTGAGTCGTACGCTATTACCTTTACAACTATAATCACACACAAAAGGTGTGCTTCTGTCAATTATCCTTTTACAAAATCTCCGACAAGAATATCGAATTATGTGACCTTGCCCTGTGCTGAATCAGTGACACATCAATCAGCACTAGCAGCCTTGAGTCAATTTTGAATCTTTATTGGTACTCGTTACAGAAACTTCTCGTCTAGCCACACGCCTAGTCCAGAACACAATATCCGACTCCACTGTATGAATGGCATATTTCAGAGGTACATGTTTAACATACATGAAGACCAGACCATATCACACCATAAAACAAAAAAAGAATTTCTCAAGATCAAACTATATGATTATTAGGTCGTTTTTGTAACTCTAGTATTCCTTGGTGCGAGTTGACATCCTACGGGAAGACTCTCCAATGTAGAACTCGTAACAGTCGACATAACCTAATCTGTAGACACAATTTTGTGTAGAAGTGAAAGGTTTTTTATCTTTATTCCTGTTACCTTAAGGGGAGCCTAGGCTGTGGAAAAGAACCATCCCAACGAAAAGTCAACTAGGTGGGATTGAGCTCCAGATTAAAGGGTTAAATGATCTAAACTATCATAACGACTAAACTTCGGCGAAAATCCAAATTCGTCACAGGAGTAATCTTCAATATATTAACGATGGAAACCAATTAACTTACTTTCTGGAACAAAATGATGCATGTTGAATTACAAGTCATAACTTCAAAACAATGGCACACATGAGGACGGCATCACAAAAAGTATTTCATGTATCGTTGTCTTTTGACTGGACATCCAAATTCTTTTGCGAAGAAATGTTTTTACGTTATTATCAACCTACGTGGTATATTATCTAAGGCGCTAGATCTGTGGGGCTATGTTGTCATGTTAAAGATGCAGACACTCTCAAAAGTGTTCACTGAGTAGGTAATAAGTTTCAACATGGATTTGGACAGTTTCACTCAAGGTCTGAATGAAAAACAGAACCAATATAACCAAACTTATAAAAGGTAGTCAAGTTGGTACATAGTGACACAATATTGAAATTTTCTAGGTTAGTCTCAAACCATTACTTTTGAAATGTAAGATGAACGTTCGTTTTGTCTTTAATAACAGATAATATTGATGGAATAGCAATGGGTTAACCTCTGGGTCCTGTCCTTGAGGACTTTTTTCTTGAGAAACTAGAATATAGACCTTTTAAAGAGATTATTGAAAAACGTAACTTTTATTGCTAATACAGTTATAATGATTCCATTGTTGTTGATAAGAATAGTGGAAAAGAATATCTTTTAGAGCCATTCGACAATAAGCACTGAACAATCAGATTTATGTGTGAAGAGGAACTTGATAACAAACTATATTTCCTCGACATTTTGTCAGACAGAGAACATAGTGGTCTCGTCAGTAGAAGTGTGTATAGCAAGAGTTCTTCAGCAAGCCAGCACACACATTTCACGAGTTACATATCTTGCTAATAAGGCTAGGAAGATATGCTCAGACGACACTATAAACAAGGAACTAGTGCAGAATTATGTGTTGATTGCAATGGATTATCCACAAGGTTTGTTGAAGAAAGACTTGCATGTAATGAACAGGGAAACAGAGACATCAACAGTTAGTAGGAGACATCTTTTCTTGAAGTTACCATTCAACGGATATAGCTGGTGATGTGCTACGAAAAAGACCGACCAATGTACTGAACAGAACTCAAAAAGCAGTTAACTTCTGTTTATCGTTATCCAGCCAAACTCTCGCATTCCTGAACTAAAGGATGGGTTACACGTTTTCGCCACACCTTTGTGTATCTACGAATCCAGCTGCTCCTGTGGACAAAGCTATATTGATCGTACAACTAGAAAACTGAGCTAACGAGTTAGGGAACAACTTCTTTCATAAGAAGAAATGGTTTTGTCACATTTGTTCACATATAATCGATAGAGATCATGAAGTAGATAGAAATAGCTCATTTAAAGTTATTTGTCATATTCCTACTAGTTTTGCTTATGGAGTTCGATCTCCTCTATTACACAATAGAAGCTATAGGAATTCGAGCTAAAAATCCAAGTATTTGTATGTATAAGAAATTTGTAACACCTTTTATCTCTTCCTTGATCGAACTATTATTTTCAATACTTTTGTATCGGTTAATTTTGTTCACTTACTTGTTTCAAGTAAACGTTTCATTGTCTAATTATCTGAACACTTCTTATGACGTAATGTAATAATTTTTAATGAATGTTATTTCAGTGTTTATATTTTTCAAATCACTGACTTACTTCCTGTTATGAAGCATGGATTTGAGCCATTATTATTTTTATAGAGGTATATGCTACTTTCGTTGATAGATATATATAGCATGTGGTACCATTCGGAAGTGGAAGGCCTAATATCTGAAGGTTGAATTGTCTAAAACAAGAACAATTGGAATAAAACGGAATTGGAACAATCATGAAGCATGTAAACGACAGTTGAGAGAAGATGTATAAATAATGTATTTAATGTTTAGTTTACATATTTAACCAATACATAAGCATAGTCTTAGTGATAAGACCACACACAAAAAAAATAAAAAGTTCGGATCGGTAGTTTAACTTAAGGAGTTAGTTACACTCTAATAATCAACTTACTTACTTACTTACCCCCGATGGGGGATAGACCGCCGATCAGCAACCTCCAACACATTCAATTTCAGGACTTTCCTTTCTTGTTCTATCCAATTGTTGTTCATTCTTCTTATGGCTGTCTCCATTCCTCGGTGTAATGTGTTATTTGGTCGTCCTCCTCACCTTTGGCCTTGAAGATTTCATGTGAGGGATTGCCTTATGACGCAGTTAAGAGACTTCCTCAATGTGTGTCCTATCCACTTCCAGCACTTCTTCTTCTTCACTGCTTCCTCCGCTAGGATCAGGTTTGTTCTCTCCCACAGTTGACTGTTGCTGATAGTGTCTTTCCGACGGATCCGAAGTATTTTATGTAGACAGCTGTTAATAAACACTCTAATAATCAAGAAAATTATTAATGATATCTGAGACAATATGATTAAGATAATGTAACATACAAATCGGTAGTCAAATTTAAATACTACTATTTTCATATACCTGAAGGTAGACTCTATATTCGATGTTTGTAACTACGTTCTCAAGATATGTAGACTATACAAGGAAGAGAGAAAGATATGTTAAATCGAAAAAAAGTTCCATACCTTTGAAAACTTTACCTTCTTTCATAGGATATTACACATAATACAAAGTTAAAGATTTCTGATTGCTCTACAATTGTCAATATGCAGAAAACAAGTCACTAATCATCGGTGAAACTATAATACGCCTTTTGAATTTCACATTAGACAATTACACCATTATATAATGGTATGTATGAGTCTAATTAACCATATGTCTACACCTCAGTCATTATCTATCCTTTCATTGGTTGTAAACAGGAAATCAATAATTTACTCACAAGTGAATAACACTCATAAAATAACCCAGGACCTATCGGTCTCACTTGAGAATGCTTAACCTTTAGACCACTAAGTAGGCATCTAACTTCAGCCAATCCACGAAGTTGCTCCACCGTCCATTATTATCTTAAGTGAGTTACTATCTCACAACAGACGCGATTGAACTCCACTTCTCGCGGTTTCTCATAAAATACATATAGAGACTTCTACTTTCTACACACACACACTCACTAACTGATCAATGTGTTTGACTATCTTGTAGTTATGGATTGTGTTAATTATTAATAATAAACTATTCCTACAAATGATGTTCAGGGATTTGAATATTGTCAAGTAAATTCATTGTACAACTAGGAGAACTAACCTGCTAGAATATTCATTTAACGGGACATTATATATTTGAGTCAAAAGGAAAGGGCTTAACCCCTACAAAATTCATAAACAAATAAACGGAGCTCAATAGGTTTCTCATTAGGTCACAAATTAGCTGATAAGATTTTTAAAAAAAATGGTCCTCTTAAGCAAATTATGCATAGGCTTAAATTTTACTGTCGATATATAGGTGATAAAGTATAAGACAACTAAGATTTCTTGAGAAATACGTTGAAATACAACCGGGAAATAAAATTTAAAAAAAAATAATTCACGGATTGGTTGAAGTTAAACATTAACACCAATGGGTGCCAGTTAACTCAGTGGTCTACAGGTTAAGCGTTCGTGCGCGAGACTGATGTCCGTTGGGTTCAAATTCCGCGAGTAGGATCGTAGATGCGCACTTTTCTAGAGTTCTACAACCGGACGAAATGGCCATCCAGTACTTCCATGTTTTTAATAGTGTTCTAACATCCATCGGTTCATGATCTCAATAAAAAAAAAATGAAGAAAGAAAAATCTGAAGGTAGGATAGTTATCTTGAACAAAAAGATCTGAGAAGAGAGATAAGAAGAAAGTATTATTTAAAAAAATCAAAACATTTTTGAATAATATCCATGCATGTTTAATAGGTATCATTACTAAGGTTTGATTTGATAATTTCGAATAAATTGAGCATTGAGTAGATTGTGATAAGTAAATGAATATATGAGCGAATAATTGTTTCTTCAATAACTTCATCATCAGGCTCTACAGTTATAAGTCCATCATTATTGTGATATTTTTCACAAAGGCCAAAAATAAGGCATGTATTAATGAATTTGACAATGTTATATGTTAGAAATGGTGCACGTTTGCATCTGTTACGAAATATATATACTTCAAAATGGTTACCAAATCGATTAACAGCACCATTCTTTCTCACTTGGTAAATAGTGGACATCACATCAAAATAGAGGAAGCTTTCTCTGTTTTATATCAAGTTCCAAAATATCTACCTCGAGGAGCTAGATTACGATTGCTTTACATAGCCGAAGCCATATGGATCAACTGCAGAAAACCAAATTTATGTATCCAGAAAAAAATATATTCAGCCTCTTTGTTTACCTTGGCCTACGACTGGTCCACCGAATACCTAGACTGAATATTATAAACCTCTTACTCCTTTCCTTTATTTTTATTTCTTTATTGTCATTATTTGTGATTATCTCTATCTTAATCTTCACATCCATCATTCCCAATTTGTTTATCATAATTACCTTGACAACATCCCCCCTCCCTTATTACATATTATATTCACATAACAATCTTATTATTATTATCTCAAGTGACGAGATTAAATTCTTCTAGTATGCATTTTATTCACACCATTTTTTGCATTTTCATTTTTGCTATAATACTATTCTACTGATCGGGACTGAACGCTTTACTACAAATCATCCTGACCTTTATTGAATGACCTTTCTAATTTGCAAATAATATCATTTTGAAGTACAGATATGTCATAACAGATGCGAACGTTCACCATTTATAACACATAACATTGTCAAATTCCTTAATACATGCATTATTTTTGGCCTTTGTAAAAGATCACAAATATTTATGGACTTATAACTGTAGAGCCTGATGATGAAGTGATTGAAGTAACAATTGTTCGCTCAAATATTCTTCATTTTTGAATATTCTAAGGGGATTTTTAAACTACACAAATGACTGACTTCAAGAGATACTGGGAAGCCGTTACCAGTGGAGTATAACCACGTCTGTTGTGAGATATCAGTTCACTGAAGACAATGGTATACGGTGGCGCAACCTCGTGGATTGGTTGAAGTTAGACATTAACACCGTTAGATGCCGACTCAGTGGTCTAATGGTTAAGTGCTCGCGTGCGAAGCCAGTAGGTCTCGGGTTCGAATCCCGCGGGGTGCGGGCCGTGAATGCGCACTGCTGAGGAATCCCATACTAGGGCGAAACCCCCGTCCAGTCTCCCCCAGGTTTCTCATGGCGGTCTAGCTTCAACTGACTTATGATTTCAACCTGTGGAATATATATTTGTAGATATCTCAATGAGTAGAAAAGTCAGATTTTCTGATGTTCCATGACTTTGTGTGAGCTACTTCTTCAGAGAACTTGGATTAGTTTTAATCTGGTTACTTATTCTCTGAAGAAGTAGCTTACACTAAGTCACGAAACACCAAAAAATCAAACTTTTTTACTTAATGGGATATCTACAAAAATATATATATTGACTTATTTATATCATGCATGTTTATGTATAAGATTGAACTAATTACATTTATGTCAAATTTCATTATTGTACATTTTAGTTACCAGGGTGGAACTTGTAAAATGTAAAATTGAATAATTAGGTATGATTATTGTTTATTTATAAACAATAAAACAAGTTTTTTTTTCATTTTTTAAATTTGTCTTTCCATGCAAAAAAAATTGAAATACATTAAAGTGTAGTCATATCTTTGTAATAAAGATGACCTGTTAAGATGATGGAGAAGATTTATAGTTCAGCTGAATGATTTTGATAGAGTTTTGTTCTTTGGACTAGATAATTATTTGGTTATGGAGCTTCAAGTTGAAGTTTATGCTGAAGATGATGTCATTCAGAAGAATGATGCATGGTCTACAATTAAACCATCGAGTTCAGAGAACAAAACTCCATTAAAACATCATGATTGTTTTTTGTTTACCAGTGACATTAAAAAAAAATTATTGATTAAAATACACCCTTCATATGTATGAACAAAGTTAATTAACAAATAAATACAGTTTTATCATAGTAACTTCAAGTTCAAACCAGGTTAATATTATTACTCTCTACTGTATTATTTCACAAAGAGTACTAAACAAGTTAAGCAAAGATGGATAGCGGCTAATAGTGGAATCTAAGACGCGCGTTTCGTCCTATACGGGACTCGTCAGCTGTATGTACCTGCATCTTAGAGTTGATTTTCACTCTGTGACTAATAAATAGGAATCGGCTTTCTAGGCCATATGAGAGCATTTAGAAGGGAAAAGCGAACTCTCTCCACCCTCAGCCGTATTATGGATTTTGATAGCCAGTTGTTATGTACAGAGAATAAGATCTAAAAGAAATCTTATTGTCGTTTAACTCATTTGCGAAAGAATTTCCAATATCTACTTTAATTAGATCTACCATGCAGTGAAACAGTTTAGATAACATACTGAATAAGTTTGGTACTCTATGATTAGATAAAAATTTCATTACATCTGTTATCATATCAATTCAACATGTTGTTTAGTTCAATCGAGAAATGATGATGACGATTATGATGATCGATTAAAAACCTAACTTTTAACTATTCAGTGATTTGATTCAACACTCAGCTTCTGAGTATCCGAAATTCTAGCCTACTTGTATGCTTTAACCAATCAGAACCATATTTACACTTGTCAGTATGTATCTAGGTCTGGATAACTTAAATGTTGCTAACTATAACTGATTACTTACTTACTTACTTACTTACGCCTGTTACTCCCAATGGAGCATAGGCCGCTGACCAGCATTCTCCAACCCACTCTGTCCTGGGCCTTCTTTTCTAGTTCCATCCAATTCTTGTTCATTTTTCTCATGTCTATCTCCATTTCTCGGTGTAATCTGTTCCTTGGTCTTTCTCTTCTCCTATGGCCTTGAGGATTCCATGTGAGGGCTTGTCTTGTAACGCAGTTGGGTGCTTTCCTCAATGTGTGTCCTATTCACTTCCAGCGCTTCTTCCTGATTTCTTCCTCCGCTGGGATCTGGTTTGTTCTCTCCCACAGTACGCTGTTGCTAATAGTGTCTGGCCAATGGATCCGAAGTATTATGCGTAGACAATTGTTAATAAACACCTGTATTTTCTGGATGATGGCTTTCGTAGTTCTCCAGGTTTCTGATTAGTGAACTTGAAAAATATGACTCAAGAGACTTAATCTACCTGAATGAGCTAAAATTGTGGTTTTACTTGAAATCAATTGTAATATCCTGTTGTTCATAAGATACAGAAAATATCTTATCCTCGGAAATTTAATGCAAATTTATTGTGGTGTGTGCTACTTATATCTACATAAGTAGTAGGAATATAATATCCGGCAGTAGAAGATTGAGAAGATCAAGAAGGAAAGAACGAGAACAGAAAACAATTGATATAAAAATGCAGGAACAGTAAAGAATGAGACGACTGACTGATATTTGCAAAAGGAACAGTTAATTTTGAGAAAATTGATTGACATTTTACACATGTAGTATTTACTATATGGTTTTCAGTTTTTTCCTATGATGTTCTGTAACTCCTTGTTGAAATACATTCGATTTTTTCCATTTGTGTTCTCGTTTACTACAGTATAACAGCTAGAAAAAAGTATTTTATTCCATAGGAAATTCATAGTACACTAATTAAGATGTTTTGGAACTTTCAGAATTAAAGAAGGCGGTTGTTCTTTATCTTTAACTAACTATGATATAGCAGCTTCAACTATCAAGTATGATGTAGTATTGATTATTATCCAATATTACATAACAACCTGATATATATAGCACTGGGCGGCCGTTTCCTCGTATTGTGGGACTCCTTAAAAGTGTGCATAAACGATCAAGCCTCGTGAGATTTGAAGTCTAGTGGTTCATTGCTGTGTTCGAATCTTGCGAAACAGGATTGTGAATGAGCACTAATGAGGAGTCCCATAGTAGGATGAAACGACCAACCAGTGCTTCCAGGTTTCCCAATTGACTCATAATCTCAACTAATGAAATTACTAACCTATCCAGATAAACCCTTTTTTGATTATTTAATTCCGTTATTTACCAACGTAATTTAAGTCGATAATAATATACGAGGATAGCCGATATGTATACTTCAATAGCAATCAGAAACGATTAAACTGCAGTTCAGATATATAGAGCCCTACAAATATCATTAGCTCGTCGATAACATCGTACAATCTAATTGGAGTCACATCACGAGCCACTAAAAACAAAAATGATATAACCTAAGGACATTCATTCAAACTTTTAAAATAGACTCAAATGTACACCTTCATTTGTAGAGAATTACAAGTCTCTTAAATAAAAACAAAAAGTCATTAAAAATATTCTGATTTGATAGTAGTATTACACCAATCAACTAGTTTCCAAGTCTATCATTTCAGCTGCCTTTCATATTGTCATCATTACTCACTTACTTACTTATTTACGCCTGTTACTCCCAATGGAGCATAGGCGTAGTTAGATAGATTGTAAAATTATTTGATTGGTGCAGGTACATCCAACGGATTATATATACATATAGGGTGTTAGTAAAATTGATAAAACAAACTTACTTACTTACGCCTGTTACTCCTCGTGAAGGAGCATAGGCCACTTACCATCATTCTTCATTCAACCCTGTCCTGGGCAATCTTTTCCAGTTCCTTCCAGTTGTTATTCATCCTTTTGTATATCTGTTTCTCTTTCCCGACGCTGATAAAACAAAAAATGTTTATTCATTCATCTATCATATTATTTCTATTATTTCTATTATGTAATATAGTGAATAATTCATCATTCTGTGGTTCTATTTCTCCTTCGAATATGGTAAAACTAGTTTTTCTTTTTTAACTAAACATATTTATTTGATATTTAGGAGCATGGATTACCTATTCATTCTGATAAAATGAATAAACGAAACATGCATCCTCGAAGATTAACGTTCTATCCATATTTTACTGAAAGTTTTCATAGATTGCAGTACTCTGTCAAACTTTTGGTACGTATTATTATAATAAATTTTACTTGTATAATTGTGTAAAGTAGAAACTATGTTATACTATATATATATATGTATATTTTGGTAGAGTTTTGTTCTTTGAGCTGGATGGTTTGGTCGTGGAGCTTTCATCGTTCTACTGGACAACATCATCAGCATAAACGTCAGGTAGAAGTGAAGTGTTCGAATTTCTCCACATGTGGTTTACTGCTTATTCTGTAGACCTTGATGTTGATTGGCTCTTGTTGACCTTAAACCTGTCATCGTTTACTTTTTTTCTTTTGGTTGTATCTTCCATTGGTTTGATTTTTGTTTATAACATGTGAAGAAATTTGAACACATCACTTCTACCTGAAGGTTGTTCTGATGACGTCGTTCAGAAGAACAATGAAAGCTCCATGACCAAACCATCCAGCTTAGAGAACAAAACTCCATCAAAATCATTTACTTGAGCTACAAATCGTCTCCGCCATCTCATATATATATATATTTCATGTAGATTTTTCAGATTTTTTTATCCCATGAAATATCATTTATGGACGACCTTCAAGTAACACTGAAGTAATCTTGAGAGTGCTCACTTAATAACTAGAACCAAACGAGGGTTATAAACCAGTGTGAGGAATTAGATTTATGGTTTTCATCACAAACTGACATCAGCTATCATACCAAAACTCTTTTAAGCCGAGTGGATGAATGAATTTTGAGCAAAAATCCGACACTATTATCTTATACTTGATTCGTTCGTCTATAAATTGTAGCCTCGTCTTTTTTATCAGTCTTTTAATATATATATATTTTACAGGAATTCGCACATCAGGCGATGCAATTCTGGAAAGAAGCATTAACAGTTAAAAGACCAGAAAAAACTAATCAACTTGCTCAAAGGTATCATTTGAATAATTAATTTTCAACTTTTCGATTATTATGATTGTGGTATTGTGGAGATTAATAAATCTCTAACTGAGATTATGAATTGATTGATAATAGATCATCAGTGAAAACCTGCAAGTACTATATGGCCGTTTCGTCTAAATATAGGACACTTCAGCAGTACACATCTACAATCCCGCTCATGGGACTCGAACTCAGGACTTTCAGTCTCGCGCGTGAACCCTAAACTTCTAGACTACTAAGTCGGCATCCAACGGTGTTAATATCTAACTTTAACTAATCCACGAAATTGCGCGACCATCTTTAATTGTTCTGAGGTAGATACCCGACACGGACTAGTTCCTCTGGTCGCGGCTTCTTACTAGAACTTCAAGAATTCCCTCACGGAGCTAGTTACCAGTAACCTATCAAAATGTTTTAGTTTTAAACTACAACAATGGTTAAATGTTACATTTTAAAAATGATTTTTTTTCCTGAATATCTAGATATTGTGAAAGTTCCAATAACTACATTACTTATCCAAAGGATTCTGTTTGTATTGAATCACGATGCCAAATTCAAGCAAAATGTGGTCATGTCGATGTCCCAAATGAATATTCATCTGTGAGTATACTAATGAAAAGTTCCATTTATATGAATGTTGTAAATCATACTTTTACAAGTCTATTACTTTTATTTCAACAAACACTGTTAACATTTATGCCGATTTTTAAATTTCACAGACAGCTTATAATAGTTCATACACATAGTTCCCTTTATCATTTTGAAAAGAGCAAGAACAAACATTCTAGTAAAATAGCATGAATTCATTTTTATTTTGTTGGTTCTCGTCAGCTGCTTACAACCTGTGATATTTAAACATCATAATTACATAATGGGTTTAAATTGCTTACATGAAAGAGTTTGATTGGAAGTTATATTAAAGACATATTCGTATAGTATAGCAAGGGTGTAAATAAATTTAATAGACTGAATATTGTAAATATACACACCATATGTGATGAAAGAACATTGTGACAACAGTTCAAAGGGTTAGAAACAAATAAACCTTGATAGGAATAAAATGAGTAGAGTTCAGTTGATAAAATAAAATAAGATAGTTGGAATAAAACTCAATGGTGTAATAAATGCAAGAAAGAGTTTAAAGAAAAAGAAAAAGAAATTATTAAGATATAACGAAGGAATATTAATCACCAAGGCAAAGAAAGATTAATAACCATCTCCTTTTGAACACATAAATCAGGCTTTTGGCGCCTGATAGCAACTGCTTCAGCAAACTTCAAAAGACTGGAGTTTGGCTGCTTACTAATCACCTTGAATGATTGTAGGGTATCGACCTGATGTCCTGTATCAAGAAGATGCTTGGTGATTGCACTATTTAGAGTCTTTCTTTCTCTTGTTCTGAGGCTTTTTGGGACATGTTCAAAGAATCTAAGATATGCCCTCCTTTCTGTTCGGCCAATGTAGCTGCTTTGGCAGGTACACGTAAATTTATAAATACAATTGGCGGTAACATGAAAAGGATGCTTATCAACTTTTGATTGAGTTATTGAGCATGTTGTTTTATACAGAATTTGAAGTTTGGCCGCCGGATAAGTTCTGGCTAGCGCAGTATTCAGTCTCCTGTTGATTGTGTTTGCAACCTCGTCACCTTTGAATTTAAGATTTATAGTAATTTTTTTATTGACCATAATTACTTCAGTATTGTTTTCTTTACGCCTTTTATATTGGTCAATAAACTTTAGTGGGTAAAAGTTGTCTCGCAGGCAATTTTCTACGTTCATTAATTCTTCTTCCAGTTTGTCAGTGATACATATCTTTTCTGCCCTATAAAATAGTGTTTTAACTAATGCCTTCTTGTAACTGAGTGAACAAAAGCTATTGAAATTCAGGTAAATGCCATTCCAAGTACTTTTTCGATAAATCGAACGTTGGACTGTCCCGTCTCTCCTACGTTTTATAGCAACATCAAGAAAGTGGAACATGTCATACTGTTCGTGTTCCATAGTTAATTGTATGTTAGGATGAGCGTTATTCAAGTGTTTTAGCATGTGGATTGCATGCTGTTTATTGTTACAGACAATAAACGTGTCATCAACATATATGGAATATTCCGTCGTTTCGCTAATCGTCTGTTTAAGCACCATGTTTTCACAGGTTGTAAGCAGCTCACGAGAACCAACGAAATAAAAATGAATTCATGCTATTCTGCTAGAATGTTTGTTCTTGCTCTTTTCATAATAATAGTTCGTTGAAATCTTTAAAGGTTTTTACAATATTTTAATGTATATATTTTACTTTAGCTTAAAATGAATAACTGAAGGTAAACGATGAAGAATTTCAGTCTTTCTAATACTTCCTTACTTACGCGTGTTACTTCTAGTGGAGCATAGGCCACCGACTAGAATTCGCCGACCCACTCTGTCCTTAATCTTCCTTTCTACTTCTACCCAACTCTTGTTCATTCTTCTTATGTCTGTCTCCATTTCTCGGTGTAACCTGTTCTTTGGTCTTTCTCTTCTCCTTTGACCTTGAGGGTTCCAAGTGAGGGTCTCCCTTGTGCCGTAGTTGGTTTTTTTCTTCAACGTGTGTCCCATCCACTTCCAACGTTTCTTTCTGATTTCTTCCTCTACTGGAATGTGTTTTGTTCTCTCCCATAGTGGGTTGTTGCTGATAGTGTGTGGCCACCGGATAGGAAGTATTTTGCGTAGACAATCGTTATTAAACACTTGTATCTTCTGGATGATTGGTTTCATATTTCTTCAAGTTTCCACCCCATTCAGTAGAACTGTGTTGACATTTGTATTGAAAATTCTGACTTTGGTGTTTGTTAACAGTTGTTGTGAATTACAGATTTTCTTCAATTGTAGATATGCTACTCTTGTTTTGCCGATCCATGTCCTTCTAATAATTATCAATCAAAAAATATATGTTTAGATGTGTATGACTTCTGTTAATAAATTTAGTCGACTGAAATGTACTGTTTATAGTGATTGTTTATAATGAAGTACTGTTATAAAGGTAAATCTAAGAGCATCTACAAGATATAAAGAAATACTTAAACCTTTATCTAAATCTATCAAAAGCTTGTTCATTCATTATTTTAGCGTAAAAGATTGTTCACTTTTATTCCCCATTTAATTATTTACTCAGTTCATTATATTCTCTATTGTAATTATACATTCCATTAATTTATGGACAACTTTTGAGTAACACTAAAGTTACCTTGAGAGTGTTCACCCAATAACTACAACCAAATGAGGTTTATAAATCTGTGTAAGGAATTGCAATTATGATATACATTTGATAGTTAAGGTTAGGAATTACATTTATGGTTTACATTACAAACTGACATCAGTGATAATGTCAAAACGCTATTTAGTCAAATGAATGACTGAATTTTGCGTCAAAATCCTAGACCTTTTTGACTTATAACTAAGCGGTTTGTTCATAAATTATAGTCTCATCGAATCTACTTCTTGTCTTGTGTTAAAATTTATTCAGCATGAATATATTGAAGTATAATTATTACATTTAATAAAAAAGTATTTACATTTCATGTGTTCAATATATGCTACTTAAATCACGCATATGAATCTTATTATTATTCATCAGGAATGTTCAGAAAAGTACAATGGAAGGTTGCATAGACTATACACTAATGGGAGTGGAATTCCATCTGCTGGTTATGTCCTACTTTTTGACGGTTATCAAACAAGAAGCTGTACTGGCAACGTAGCAGCTCATGCTGGATCTTGTTTAATGGATCTAGATACTGACAGGTAATTACATTGATATTTTTAATTTTATAGAAAATATATAAAAAAAATGATTTTAATAAAATCTCTTGAGTATTGTGAACCTTGTTGTTTGTTTCTTAAGA
Organism: Schistosoma bovis; assembly: GCA_944470425.2. Classification (NCBI taxonomy): domain Eukaryota; kingdom Metazoa; phylum Platyhelminthes; class Trematoda; order Strigeidida; family Schistosomatidae; genus Schistosoma; species Schistosoma bovis. Next base: position 42,596,957 of record OX103956.1, on the reverse strand, counting down.
GAATAAAATTGAAACAAAGTTTTTTGTCTGTAAACTGATATTGTGGTGTGTGCAAAATAAGTAGTATATAACCAGAGTCAGGAATAGAATGTCTGTCAGCACAAGATTGAGAAGATCAAGAAGGAAAGAACGAGAACAGAAAACAATTGATATAGAAATGCAGGAATAGTGAAGAATGAGACGATTGACTGATATTTGCAAAGGCAACAATTAAGTTTGATAAAATTGATTGAAATTTTACAAATGGAGTATTTATTATGCATCTGTCATGAAAAAGTAGACTAATGAATGATGCACATTTTATTCTTGTTGTAAGTGCGTCCAGCCTATGTATCTTAAAATCGACATTATGATATTCCTGAATTTCATTGTTACACATTTACTCATGAATCTAATTTTATTGTCAGAAAGCTTTAGTTGTGTGATGTGAGCTACTTATATTGACATAAGTAGTATATAACTCTAGTCAGAAATATAATGTATTATACATAATATTTGACTAGAGTAGTCGATCGAGAAGGAAAAACGGGAACGGAAAACAATTAGTATGAAAATGCAGAAACAGTGCAGTGTGAGACGAATGACTGATATTTGAAGAGGGAGCAATCAAGTTTGAGACAACTGATTGACATTTTGCAAATGATGTATTTACTGTATGATTCTGAGATTTTACTAAGATGTTTTGTAATTTTTTGTTGAAATACATTCGATTGTTTCCATTTGTGTTCTCGTTCACTAAAGTACTTCTTTTATCTTGTCATTGATTCCACATTTTTGTTGAGCCGAAAGGTGTTTACCCCTAAACTTTTTAAGGAATTATTCGACATACATTTTCGCCAAATATGAAATTATTTCGTATTATCAAGATACTAATTTGATGAAAACGGTGACTTTTACACATTTCAAAGTCTTTTTGAGAAGAAATATTGAATTATGAATCATTTCTTTAACTCTTTGATTGACATCGGGTAGAATTTAAATCCAAATTTAAAACTATCTACATTACAAGTTGGTTACAAATGAAAACTAAAGAAAACTATAATTGAAACCAGTTAGGATGATTGATTGTGTTATCGATTGTGATGGAATTTTATTCTCTGAGCTGGATGATTTGGTTGTAGAGCTTTTATCGTTCTGCTGAACGACATCATCAGCATAAACTTCAGATAGAACTGTTACAGATCATTTATGTGAAGAATAATAGTAAATTCCATCTGTCGATTACTATAAATCATTAATACTATCTACCCTTCATAGTAAACTTGATGGTAGATAGAAAAAACATTAATATGTTCGATTGATTATGAATATCATTGATTTTGAAATGCCTGTACTGAAAGCTAGTAAATTCAAACTACCCATATTTGATTTTCTAATACTCAGTTTTTTGACGGTTGAATTCTTAAAGTCTATCTAATCACAATTGATTAATCACTGGGTGGTGATCAATCTCATGCTTGTCTAGTCCTTATTAGTGCAGATCGAATGCTATCGATCATGTTGCAATGTGGCCACCAGTCTAGGTGACTCGACACTGCGGGCACTATGTATTGAGATTAGATGGTGGTTGGAGGTAGTCAACAGGAAACCCTGTTTTTTAAATCGTGCTACTTGGCACTCGTCAGCAAGGTGTACCTGTAATCTTGGGGGAACTGGTGCTCCCTGGCGGATCCGATCTCGTGTCACCCAGCTTCACAGTCAGAGACGTTACCACTGAGCTATCCGAGCCGTGACTGACCTCCTGTAGGACTGAGATGTAATCACAATTGATTGATCACTGGGTGGTGATCAATCTCATGCTTGTCTAGTCCTTATTAGTGCAGATCGAATGCTATCGATCATGTTGCAATGTGGCCACCAGTCTAGGTGACTCGAATCCGCCAGGGAGCAACAGTTCCCTCAAGATTACAGGTACACCTTGCTGACGAGTGCCAAGTAGCACGAAACCCGGGTCCAGGGTTTCCTGTTGACTACCTCCAACCATCATCTAATCTTAAAGTCTATCTAAGCTAGATTACCATTGAAAACCTGGAAACACTAGAAGACCGTTTCGTCCTAGTAGAAATGTAAACAAAAAATGAAATAATAACATAAACAAATTCACTTGGTGTTGTTTTACTCTTATCTTCCCATCATTGTGTAGAACTGTAATTGATCAGTCTCTTGTTGGCATATGCTTATCCTGTGCGGATTGTCTCGATATTGCTTTAAGTCATGAGTATTATAAGCAAAGATTGATCTTTGTTCCAGACTGAACATCAACTCTGAGATAAAGGTACATTCAGTTGATGAGTGTCAAATAGGACGAAACACACTTACTGGATTCTTCTGCTAGCCACTATCCATTTTTACTTAATAACATAATCAATTTTGAAATAAAATTTTAAGAGAAATTATACTGGTATTTGTTTATATTGTAGACCAATTCTTGGATATGTTAATGTATGTCCAGGTAAACTAAAAATTGAATATCCTGAGAATAGATATTCACTTGGAATTTTCACTCATGAAATTGCTCATGCACTTGTAAGTTTATCTATTCTCTTAGTAACATTTATTTGAAATGAACACTATCAATATATTACATCATCTTGGTTGAAGTTCGTTTACGAACTTTATGTATTCTGAACATGCGTTTACTTAATATTATAATCAAAGAGTGGTTTTGTGGTAATTATAGTAATTTAAAAGTTGAATTTATGATTCGATTGAAGTTAGACCAACATGGAAAATCTGGAAGCACTGAACTACTGTTTCGTTCTATTGTGAAACTCCTCAGCAGTGCTCATCCACGATCTCACCTCGTGAGATACGAACCCAAGACATGTAGGTCTCGTGCGCGAACGCCCAACCTCTAGACCACTGGGTTGACATCCAACAGTGTTAACGTCTAACTTCAGCCAATCCACTGACCGGCGGAGTTTAACCATGTCTGTTGTGAGATAGTAAGTCACTGATGACAATGATGGACGGTGGTGCGACTTTGTGGATCAGTGGTTTAGAGGTTAGGCGTTTGCGCGCGTAACTGGCAGGTCCTGCGTTCGATTCTCATGAGGCGGGATTATGGATGCGCACTGTTGAGGAGTCCTACAATGGAATGAAACGGCCATTCAGTTCATTCAGATTTTCCATGGTGGTTCAGCTTTAATTAACTCATGGATTCAACTATTAAATTAGTTTGCTTCATAAACTGAAATAATTCCAGCTTTATAAAATCTGATATTCAGACGTTTAATATAATGATAAATCATGTGAAGAGTCGATAGTTATCCTAAAATAATCTACTTTTCAGACATAAAGACTGAATAAATTTAAGGTAAATGGGTAGTTACAAAGATTTGATTCAGTTGAGAATTAACTACCATTGATCAATTCACTTATTCATTCACTATTAGATCTATATTTTGACATCAATGATATACGTTGCTCACATTTGAGATTGTATATTCGCCATAAAAACAAACAAACAAACAATATCCTCTTTTGTTTTTAGGGATTCTCATCATCTAGTTTTGCATTTATGCGCTTTCCTAATGGAACTGAACGAACTCCCAGAGATCATTGGCACAAACCGATTCACAGGGATAAACAAGGTTATTATATACCAAGGTAATTATTTCTAATAAATATGTATCAGGTAATTATGATTAAAGGCAAATCTATTGAGTAAATTCAAGAGAAACTCCTGGAGTTTTAGTGAGAAGTACAGTGTACGGTGTACGGTGGCGCTACTTCGTGGATTGGTTGAAATTAGACATTAACACCGTTGGATGCCGGCTCAGTGGTCTAGTTGGTTGAGCGCCTGGCGCGATGCTGATAGGTCCTGAGTTCGAGTCTCGCGGGGTGCGTGATTGTGGATGTGCACTGCTGAGGAATCGCACACTAGGACAAAACGGCCGTTCAGTGCTTCCAGGTTTTCTATCGCGGTCTAGCTTCAATTGACTCATGATTTCAACCAGTGAAATTTTTAAAATTTCCACAAAACCCATTCTGATAAAAATATAAAGAATTCAACGAAGAAAAATTTCTATTTGGCGAAATCATTTACTTTAGTTTAACATTCATATTTATACTTGAAAGGTAAATATATGAGTCTATAGAAGGATAGAGAAGATGACATCATAAAATGAACTGAGACTACAGTTCAGTTATTAACATAACCATCATTTTATTCGTTTTTCTCCTTCAGATCTGTCACGTGAACAATTCTAACCCGTAAATTATTTTCATTCATGTATTCTTCCCTACCGCCTCCCACTTCGTGACTATTACGCAACCTCATTTGGTATCTATAGTCTCGGTTCACTTTATGATGTTATCTTTTATGAACATTTATTTGACCAGACAACAATAAATACAAATGTACATCTTAAGTAAATGATGTCATGGAAATGAAAGTTTACTTTGTTGAGTTTGTTACAGTATACTTATAAGATTATATTTAAACTTATAATGTTATTTGATATGATGATCATTCTCATTGAAACTTCTAATATTTTACAATTTCTGAAAAGTGAAATGATGTTGAAACAATAGGTTTATATTACTTACTAACTTGATTACTTACTTACGACGCCGACCAGTATTCTCTGTCTTCGGCCTTCCTTTCTAGTTCTATCCAGTAATTTATATTGGGCAGAGTTCAAATCAAGCTAAAAATAAGCGAACGATGGGAAAGGTAGGTTTGACGAATTACCTAATATAGTTTTACAAGCAAATATATAACAGCAATAAAGTAAGTAAGTAAGTAAGTAAGTAAGTAAGTAAGTAAGTAAGTAAGTAAGTAAGTAAGTAAGTAAGTAAGTAAGTAAGTAAGTAAGTAAGTAAGTAAGTAAGTAAGTAAGTAAGTAAGTAAGTAAGTAAGTAAGTAAGTAAGTAAGTAAGTAAGTAAGTAAGTAAGTAAGTAAGTAAGTAAGTAAGTAAGTAAGTAAGTAAGTAAGTAAGTAAGTAAGTAAGTAAGTAAGTAAGTAAGTAAGTAAGTAAGTAAGTAAGTAAGTAAGTAAGTAAGTAAGTAAGTAAGTAAGTAAGTAAGTAAGTAAGTAAGTAAGTAAGTAAGTAAGTAAGTAAGTAAGTAAGTAAGTAAGTAAGTAAGTAAGTAAGTAAGTAAGTAAGTAAGTAAGTAAGTAAGTAAGTAAGTAAGTAAGTAAGTAAGTAAGTAAGTAAGTAAGTAAGTAAGTAAGTAAGTAAGTAAGTAAGTAAGTAAGTAAGTAAGTAAGTAAGTAAGTAAGTAAGTAAGTAAGTAAGTAAGTAAGTAAGTAAGTAAGTAAGTAAGTAAGTAAGTAAGTAAGTAAGTAAGTAAGTAAGTAAGTAAGTAAGTAAGTAAGTAAGTAAGTAAGTAAGTAAGTAAGTAAGTAAGTAAGTAAGTAAGTAAGTAAGTAAGTAAGTAAGTAAGTAAGTAAGTAAGTAAGTAAGTAAGTAAGTAAGTAAGTAAGTAAGTAAGTAAGTAAGTAAGTAAGTAAGTAAGTAAGTAAGTAAGTAAGTAAGTAAGTAAGTAAGTAAGTAAGTAAGTAAGTAAGTAAGTAAGTAAGTAAGTAAGTAAGTAAGTAAGTAAGTAAGTAAGTAAGTAAGTAAGTAAGTAAGTAAGTAAGTAAGTAAGTAAGTAAGTAAGTAAGTAAGTAAGGAAGTAAGTAAGTAAGTAAGTAAGTAAGTAAGTAAGTAAGTAAGTAAGTAAGTAAGTAAGTAAGTAA